>JAWNNH010000593.1:0-730271 GCA_035043045.1 Hirtodrosophila alboralis | reverse complement strand
TAGAATATAAATATAGAATTGTATATGCTTAAAATTTATATTAATATTTTTCTTTAAATTCATGGGCAAACACTACACGTCCCGCAAATTAATAAAAATAAAATAAAAAGATTTATCTTGACATCTAAATAAGGAATAGAAATGGTTCTAACTCACATTTAAAAGAATTTTGCATAATTTTTAAAGAAGTACATAAATATCTGCACATTTATCTAAATATTATTTTTAACTTCAGCAATCGTTATGACCTTTAAAATAAAAAGTTAAAATGTAATATTTATTTTTCATACATTTTTATATTTCTTAAAAAATAATACCTGAAAAAAATTAACAATAATAATTATTTTTAACTTTTATTGTATGAATTGGAAAAAAAGCTATTTAATAATTTTAATGGAAAAACTTTATTGTCGATATTTTTGATTTTTATCATAAAAATTTAATAATTTACAATATAAATCATTAAATGGCCATTATTTTCAATTAATGAAATAAAAGTTGAAAATAATTATTTTTAATGATTTTTATGGTAAAAATAAAAAATATCGAAAAAAGTTTTACCCTAAAATTCATTAATAATTAACCATTTTAAATTTTTATTTTATGAATTGAAAATATAAGTCATTTAATATTTTAATAGTAAAAATCAAAATTATTTAAAAAAAAGTTCTTACCAAAAAAATTATAAAATAAAAGTTTATTTTGACTATTTTATAATTTTTTGTAGTAAAAATTATAAATTGCAGTTTGCTGTACTTTTCGATAGACAGACAGAAAATAATAATAATAATTTCAATTGAAATGTGATGCGGTATCTATGTATCTCAAATTTATATTTATCTTTCATTCATGTTTATTAATTCATTCAAAAAAATGAGAGTAAACATTTTAACAGTCTGTTGTTTTTTGTTTTTGTTTACATTAAATGCAGGTTTTATAAATCTCTACTCTAAAGGAAGATATTAAATTGGAATCGTTAAAATAGCGACATGGGTAAGGAGAAGATTCATATTAATATCGTTGTGATTGGCCACGTCGATTCGGGCAAATCGACAACAACCGGACATTTGATTTATAAATGCGGCGGCATTGATAGGCGTACGATTGAGAAGTTCGAGAAGGAGGCCCAGGAGATGGGCAAGGGTTCGTTCAAGTATGCCTGGGTATTGGACAAACTGAAAGCGGAGCGGGAGCGTGGCATTACCATTGATATTGCATTGTGGAAATTTGAGACGGCCAAGTATTATGTGACCATTATTGATGCGCCCGGTCATAGAGATTTCATCAAGAACATGATTACCGGCACCTCGCAGGCCGATTGTGCGGTTCTAATTGTTGCAGCCGGCACGGGTGAATTCGAAGCCGGCATCTCGAAGAATGGCCAGACGCGTGAGCATGCTTTATTGGCCTTTACGTTGGGTGTTAAACAGCTAATTGTGGGCGTCAACAAGATGGACTCAACGGAGCCGCCATATAGCGAGACACGTTATGAGGAAATCAAAAAGGAAGTCTCCTCGTATATCAAGAAAATTGGCTATAATCCGGCCTCGGTCGCATTTGTGCCTATTTCGGGCTGGCATGGCGATAATATGCTTGAGCCCTCCGAGAAGATGCCCTGGTTTAAAGGCTGGTCCGTCGAACGTAAGGAGGGCAAAACGGAGGGTAAATGCCTAATTGATGCTCTAGATGCCATTATGCCGCCCCAGAGGCCTACGGACAAGCCATTGCGTCTGCCCCTGCAGGATGTCTACAAGATTGGTGGCATCGGTACAGTACCAGTGGGTCGCGTTGAGACGGGTCTTCTAAAGCCAGGTAAGTTTGGGTTTTTTTTGAGATATATTTTTTTAAATTTAAAATAAAGTCGGGTATCATAAAAATTATAATACATATTCTAAAAAATCACTTGAAATTAGTTCTTTTTGCTTTTGACTTTTCAGTTGATCTAAAAAAAAATTATTATTTTAGTGAAAAATAGCTGCAATTTTTTCAATTAAATCCCAATAATTTCAGACATTTTTTGGGAGAAAAAATAACATTTTTTTAACAAGGTATAAAATGAATTTTAATTTTTTTTCTAAGCCTTTATCTTAAATATATTTTTTTAATTCTTGAGTAAAAAAAAATAATTTAATTTATGTATATTTTTTTTCGCTCAAAAAATGACTGAAGTTTTTTGAATTTTATTAAAAGCTTATTTCAAAAAGATTTTTTTCCGCTCAAAAAAATAATAATTTTAATAACCTTAAATATATAATTGTTATTTTTAACAATTATAAAAAAAATTTAAAATAATGGTTAAAGTGTAAAGATAAGCAAAATAGGATTATTTTTCTTATACTTCTCTTTTTCCAAAAATTAATAGAAGTGAATTGTTATTTTGATAAAAATTTCTGAATAAAATACTTCAAATAGAATTGGATGTCGGAAATGTTTATAAAATAAATAAACTTTATATAATTTATGAAATAACAATCTCACATTTATAGTTTTTTTATTTAAGAACTAAATATAACAAATTGTTCTTACCGGTAAAATAAAAAAAAAAAATGTCCACAGCCTATTAAGTGTTATATTTAAAACTAAAAAAAATACCCTCTAAAATGTAGAGTCTAAATAGATCACCCTGTTATATGTTTTAGAATTTTAAACAAATTTAATTTATTTGCAGGCATGGTCGTAAATTTTGCGCCCGTTAATTTGGTTACTGAGGTCAAGTCCGTGGAGATGCATCACGAGGCTCTAACCGAAGCGATGCCGGGCGACAATGTGGGCTTCAATGTAAAGAACGTTTCGGTTAAGGAGTTGCGTCGCGGCTATGTTGCTGGCGATTCCAAGAACAATCCGCCACGTGGAGCTGCTGATTTTACGGCTCAGGTGCGCGCTTTATGATTGTTTGATAAATTTTGTAATTCCATAAATGTTTTATTTTTTTCTTTAGGTAATTGTATTGAATCATCCTGGGCAAATAGCCAATGGTTATACGCCCGTACTGGATTGCCATACGGCACATATTGCTTGCAAATTTGCGGAAATTAAGGAGAAATGCGATCGCCGTACCGGCAAGACCACTGAGACCGAACCGAAGGCCATCAAATCGGGCGATGCGGCCATTATAATGCTGGTGCCAACCAAGCCGCTATGCGTTGAAAGTTTCCAAGAATTTCCGCCGTTGGGCAGGTTTGCAGTACGCGATATGCGTCAAACTGTTGCTGTTGGTGTCATCAAGTCGGTGAACTTTAAAGAGACGACCTCGGGCAAAGTAACAAAAGCCGCTGAGAAGGCACAGAAGAAGAAATAACTAGGGTGTCAGCAGACATATAATTCAACAATAAAAACAACAAGAAACACTAAAACAACACAACAGCAAATGGCAACAGCAACAGCAACAACACAATTCAAATTTATAGTATCTACTATTACACATCGACGATCAAAACCGTATAATCAGGGGCTAAAATCCGTGGCAAAGACGCAAACAACAACAGCAACAGCAACAAGAACTACTATTAACTACTGCTCCATTCAAATATTATATAAACTTGAGGAAATACTGCAATTTATTATAATCACACATACAATTAGCGAGAGTAAATGTACGCCAGTCGCTGCCGCAGAGCAGAGTCGACCTCTTGATAAATCATTTTTAGTAGGAACACGCATTCTTACGCCAGCTGCTCCTGCTGCAACACGATGCGTTAGCGACGAGGCGCCAGGACACTTTGGTCAACTGGAATCATTCCCCTATGCGTACTCTAAATCGGTCGCCAACATTATATTTATAATAATCATCTACTATAACTATTTAAATTTGTATCGCCACCGCAAATCATTTCGCAGGAAACATTCTGTAAAAGATTCAGAGCAAAATGTAATTGTCAACATTGGAGAAGTTTGCTGCTAGCCCTCAGCCCCAATTCCCAGCCTAGTCCTATTCCAACCCTGACCCATCCCCTCCCGCTCGCTTGCTACTCATTTATCAGAAAACATCATTACATCATTTTAAATGCATCACACACAATTTTTTTTTTTTTTGTTCCATCAATGGATTTTAAACACTTTTTATACTTTTGATAAGTCAGTCGGAGGCATTCGATTTAAAATCTATTATTACATAAAGTAATTTCAGAATTTAGTTTTAAATCACTATATACATCATACAAACTAAAAAAAAAAACAAAAAAAAGGAAAAACCAAAAAGACTACATTCGCAATGAATTCAAAATTTCTCCAGAAAAAAAAGACAAATGCTTAAGAAGTATTACAAAAAATATTCATAAAACATAATCATGCGGTTTATGAAAAAAACATTCTAAATGTTCGATCGAGCCTCATTGGCATTTTGCACACACTTTAATCAAAATGTTTCTCATTAACGATTAACCACATAACATAACATATTGCATTCATTATCGTTACTCACACACTCTGAAATTATAATTGTAACCCACAACAGAAAAATGAAAAACATTCATGGATACAGAAAACGTTGCTTAATAAACATAAAAGATCTTTTAAATGTATTAATTGAAAAACAAATAAAATAAAGAATGCTTAACCGTAAATTACCACATACATAATTGTTTAAATACATAATAATTAGGTATTTTTTTAATTCAAATTTATTGTGGAGCAAAATTACTTCATTTCGATTTCAAATTGTTAGTATTGGCGCCAAAGCTAAGCTTTTGTTTGTCTGAGAACAGCTTTTTGGAACTGGCTCTGGAATCGGAACTATTCTGAATAGCCTAAAGATAAACGATAAATATGGCAACTCTGCCAGCTGACTCACAGGCGGCATTTCTAAATAACAAAGCTAATATCTCAGACGGCTGTGTAGAATTTGGCGACAAATCGTTAAAAAATATAAGGAATCTCAATAAATTGTGACAAATTTATATAATTTAATACCTTATAAATACAGCTGGCACATTAAAAACATCAAAATGGCAGATCCTCGCATTAGACAATTGGTTATTAAAACGGGTGTTGTGAAGCGGCTGACTAAGGAGAAGACCATTTATGAAAAGGAGGTGAACACAGAAGTCGAACGCCTGGAGAAATTCAGGACAGGAGGCGCAGATGACCATGTGCTGCGTAAGCAGACCGAAGTGATTGAGGAGTGTCAAATGATGATACCTGATTCAAAGCGCAGGTGAGTCTGGCATGTCGAAATATAGAGACATCTATTTTAAAGCACGATTTAATTACAGATTGCAAAAGGAGTTTGAAGTGCTGCAAAAGTATTTGCAGGATGAGCTGGATCTCAAGGACACAGAGGCCTACAAAAAGGCAGCCGAGGTGTTAAACGAAGCAGAAGTTGTCCTACAAGTGTAACAATGCCTGCCCCCCCCTCTGAATACACATTCTTCTAGTATTTAAACGCCCATTTCAATTAATGTACTTATTCCACGTTAACCAACACTAAACGATAAAATGCCGCAATGTCTGAAATTAAACAAAATAAAGACAAATATTAATAATATTATTGCAAATTTACAACTATTAGAGGGTTTAAGCGATGCACCATTACATGACTTCAATGTGGTGCAGTCGGATCAACTGCAGCAACGCACAACAGCTTTGCTATCGGAGTTGGCACAATTGCCCTGTGAGCAAATCCCTCGCATCCAACTGCAGCGCAAACGACAACGTCAAAGAACAAAGAAAAAGCGCAAGCTGCAAAAGATTTTAAATAAAGCAAATGCAAAGCATGACAGGGACACTGCGACTGTTTCTCAACAAACATTTACGGAGCCTGCCGAGAGGCCATCTGCTCAGCAGCCGGCACAACATATTACACTTAAAAAACATCACGATGCCAGAAATATGCTTGAAAGATTTGATTTACTGGAAAGATTATATCAAGCGCGAGGCGGAACAGAAGACTTGGGTCAGCGTCTAGCTCGAATGCGCACAGTTTGGAAACGCGTTCTGCAGGAAAGCAAAAGTCCAAGTTCTTCAGAGGCTTCAACAAGCTTGGAGACGCAGTGGAATAAAGTGTTCTTTGGAGGTTCTCCAGCACATTTGGTACAACGGCTCAAAAAGCAGAATACACAAGAATTTCTGGAGCGACGGTGAGATAATTATTTTGATTGCCAAAAATGGACCTAGCTCAATTTTTCTAATTTATAGAAACGTTTGGGACTCCTATATAAGTTATGGCAAGAGCAGCAGCTGCATACCTGGCGGCTGGGTGTTGCCAACCGAAAATCCCACACCAGAGTGGGCAGCATATATATGTAAATAAAACAAATATACAATATGTACATAAATAATGTGGAATTTTTATTCTTTAAAAGAATCGGTGTTAGTCTTGCATTCTACACATATACATTTAGTTTATTCGTAAATCCAATCCTTAGCAGCTGGGGCCCAGGTGACGAGCTCCTTCTCGTTGAACCACAGTGCAATTTCCTTCTCGGCAGACTCAACAGCATCAGATCCGTGGATGATGTTACGGCCAACCTGAATGCAGAAATCACCGCGAATGGTGCCGGGCAAGGAATCAGCTGGGTTGGTAGCGCCCAACATTTGACGGCCGGTCTTGACCACATTAAGACCCTCCCACACCATGGGAACCACTGGACCGGAGTTCATGTAGTTGACCAAACCGGGGAAGAAGGGACGGCTAGACAGATCAGCATAGTGCTTCTCCAACAAGTCCTTGGAAGCCTGCATGCGAAATAATAATTATCATATAAATTTTGTTATCATATTCGTGACCTCTAAAAATTTACAAAAATACATATATGTATGTGTCTATATAACCTCAACCGGCCATTAACAAGGGCTCCCCCTTACCGTGTTTGAGGTTAAGCACGACAATTGAACACGCGTCCATATTGATTTTTTAATTCAATTATATCCCCGGCTTTACTTACCCAAGTGAACTTCATGGCTACCAATTTGAAGCCCTTCTGTTCAAAGCGCTCGATTATCTTGCCGACGAGTCCTCTTTGGACTCCATCAGGCTTAACCATGATAAAAGTGCGTTCCTTGTTGGCGGCCATTGCGAATGAGAATAGGGAATAAAATGCCAAAAGTGAAGCAATCATCAGTGTTGTTGGATTCTTCATTTACGTAGTGTGACCACGGGAGAAAACCGCGAAAATACTTTAGGGTTTTTATAAAAATACTAGAATAATTTATTTAATAAATATTAAAATTTATTGATACAAATTTTAAATAACATATATTTATTTATTGCAGTTGTAAAATATAATTAATGTATATATTTCTTCGCTTTATAAATTTATTAAGCACTTGTGTATCTATATTTAAACATCTTATCTTATCATACGTGAGTACACTCACTCACTCAAACATGTTGGGCTTCACATTTAATTTTTAGTTTATGCCACTTATGCAGCTCTCTACTAGATAAAAGTAACAAAAAATTAATTATTACTGATAAAATTGGCGCAATTACTATTATTTAAACGATAATTTTCATAAGAATAAAAATATGTCTGGTACAGTTATAGCATATGAAAGAAGTTCTAAACACTATTTTTAATACAAAATATATGATTATTTTCTGACTGCAGAGGTGTAAATTTGAAAATTCTAATTCTAAATTCGCCGCATATAACGGTCAGCTCCAAAAATTTGTATGGTCACACGCACACTCAAGAGGATACACATATATTTATCGACAAACTACAACTGGTATTTTAATCGAGTTTCTACATGAACATATATCTGTCTCTCTCATGCAAACTTATACATTAAACTCAGCTGGTTTTTCCAACAAAAGTGGATTAAATGCAGAGCAAATTAAACATAAATTAAGTGTCATCCACTTAAAATGGCTCATGGCAACGAGACTTCAAGACCATATTGGTCAGATGAAGTGATTGTGTTTGTTATTACGACAATTCGGAACACACCATATATGTGGGACAAAACACACAAAGATTATAGTATCCGGTATCTTAAGCACAATTTCTGGAAGAACCTAAAATGGACTCTAGAGAAAAAGTTTAATTTTCGTGCTTACACAAATGAATTAGCCAGGAAATGGCTAAATCTTTCATCATACTATCGGTTGCAGCAAAAGGCAATTTACGATGCGAATGTTCGTGGAGCCCAGCCTGAGGAAATAAAACGTTTGGAAGGATGGAAATTCTTACAGCAACTGAAATTTCTTCCATTTGTTGGGCATGATAAAAGCACTGTGGATGTAAGTACATACATACGTAAATTAAATAAGTTTTGCTAATACAAACAGTTTAATTCAAATGATAGGCAGAAAATCTATATGACAGCATTAACGACGAAGACGATGACTCTGACAACATTAGTTCAGTTGCAGTTGAAGAACAACACCAACCACACAACCATGGTAGCGATTCTGGATTTAATATCAATCAAGCTCAAAAAGTCCAGTCCAAAAATAAGGTTGCTAAAAACCTTAATATTGAAGAATTAAATATACCGATGGAAGATAATGATGCAGAGATTGAAGACACAACACCAATTATAATGGAACCGATTATAGATGAAATGCAAAGCAGTCCTAGTTTTCATTATGGTATGGCCATTGCACAAGATGTATTTGATCTGGACGACAGTTTGAAAATTGATGCAAAAATGGAAATTATGAAAGTAATTGTAAAATACCAGAAACAGCAATTACACAGGACCGTCATGAAGTTTGGGAATAGCTAAGCATACATAGCAATTTTAATTAATTTATATATTTACTTCCATAAGTTATGTACATAAATATAACAACAAACCATCTACGTAAGTGTAAACATAAATAAAATTAAGGCATATAAAGTGACTCCCTTATCAAATATTTTTAGATAGTCCTTCAATACTAATTTTACGATGTCTTTTTTGTATAACGCTTTGTTTTTACTCTCGGTTTTCGCATCAACGCAATTAATAGTCGCTTTTGATTGTTTTTCCGTTCTCAAGAAATACAGAACTTTGCCAGCTGACCAGTTGATTTTCCTGGTGCAGAGTCCCATCAAAAACCAATATTTAATCAATATACGAAGTTCATTGTTTTCAAAATAGCAGAAGCAGCGTCATAATAATCATTTTAGCACTGAAAACTGGTATTTTATAAGACGCGCTGGTATACTCAAGCTGCCTTGGTATTTTTATGAAAGGCATTTTGCTGTTTTCGTGATACGCTCACACTATTTTAAATTTCCAGCAATTTCGTGAAAAGGTAGGTGAACATTTCGCACAAAAAATGCAAATAATTATATTTATAATGAATAATAATTGGAAAAGAGCCGATTTATTTGTAATTATAGCCTTTGCGTTGCTTTAGTACAGCAATATATTGAACGTACAATTGAATACAATTTTAATGAATGCACTAAATATGGCGTCTAGAATGCATGCATTCATATATGTATATGTATATGTATGTGTTTGTATGTATCATGAAAATGGCTCCGTTTAGCTTTTGCGTTTTACATTTGCATTCAATGTGTGCTACAGTTTAATAAATATATTCTTGTATTTTTTACGCAGCTCAAACTTAAACTTATATCAAAATGACTGGCCGTGGAAAGGGTGGTAAAGGATTGGGTAAAGGAGGCGCCAAACGTCATCGTAAGGTATTGCGAGATAACATTCAGGGCATTACCAAGCCGGCTATTCGTCGTCTGGCCCGTCGTGGTGGTGTCAAGCGTATCTCCGGCTTGATTTATGAGGAAACCCGCGGCGTGCTTAAGGCAAGTAGTTTTGCATTTCACAACGCACACTAGTGTTGGGCGAGTTCATAAGAGTGAACAAACCAAACTGAGTTGCTTATTGAGCTAGTGAACATGTTCCTTGTAAGTAGTTCATTTTCCGTTTTGCTCAGCTCTAATTGAACATCAACAAGTTCATATGAACAAGTTTACCAAAATGAGCAAATTTTACCAAACACTGTTGCTCGAAAGTATTTGCATATTTCTAACGTTCATCTATTACACAGGTATTTTTGGAAAACGTCATTCGTGATGCCGTCACCTACACCGAACATGCCAAGCGGAAGACCGTCACTGCTATGGATGTGGTCTATGCCTTGAAACGTCAAGGACGCACTCTGTACGGTTTTGGCGGTTAAGCAAGCTAAAGCTAACTAAAATGCCGCATGAAGTTTTAAAAGGTTGGAATTAATAGAATACATACATATATAAAGCAGCGTATTTTATTCTCTACTTAATATTCAATATATATATGAGCAAAATATTTTAGCAGTAGAAGTTACAAAGTGTATTGACAAACAAAATATTCCATTATTATAAACCATAATACTTACTGAACAAAAATATGCACATAATTGAAAAATCAAAAAAATGCCAATAAAACATTTGTAGAAGGCAAAAGAATAATGACTTATTAATTTGGGTCTACTTAATTCTTTCTGCGAGTAGTGAATTTATTAGATCTTTTTCTGATAACAAACCAATCAACATTTGGTGCTTTTGTTTTAAATCAACGATGCCCCCAAACGCAATCGGATAAATACAGCATAATGCTTAACCCACCTATGTAAAATTCCTAATATTATTATAATTCAAATCCCCGTTTCCAAAGTTTCTTAATGTTGTTGTGTCAAATGCAACATCGGAATTTCATT
This sequence comes from Hirtodrosophila alboralis, assembly GCA_035043045.1. Taxonomy (NCBI): domain Eukaryota; kingdom Metazoa; phylum Arthropoda; class Insecta; order Diptera; family Drosophilidae; genus Hirtodrosophila; species Hirtodrosophila alboralis. The sequence continues at coordinate 719,680 of JAWNNH010000593.1, read as the reverse complement.
TAATGACTAGCCTCATTTCTTTCTTTTTTTTTCCTCTGTAACTCTAGATAGGCAGAGCGTGGCGATATCATGCGCTTCTCAGTGCCTCCAGCATCATCTTCCTGCTGGGCCACTTCAATGGCTTCATCATCGTAGTGATTACGCCTCATGAACACCTTCATTGGCGCTGTCGAATAATTGTTGGCCACCTGACCACGTACCGTGCTTTCCGATTGTTCTCCAGATTCGGAGTCATCATTTACATCTAAATCTGGTGGCATATTATCCATGTTATAGGAATCAACCTTCATGTAGGACTTGTTGTCTTTCTTGCCATCATTGTTTACCATTTTTGATTTGTGCCGTCTCTTACCAGTCTTATTGCTATTATTAATCTTTTTTTCCAGCTCGGCCATATACATAGCCATATGATTATTACCCATTTCGGTGGTTTGCCGTTTCTTGGATTTAGGCATATTCTTGCGATTGTCAATGCCGACACCATCTCCAATTACTTCATTGTGCTCCTGCTCATAGTTATTGCAAAGATCCGATTCCATATCCCCATCCTCACAGTATTCATAGCGTTGTTTTTGCTGATTTACAGCGATGCTATCGCCAATGTCCATCTCAAATTGAACGTTGGCATTGAGCTTGAACTGCAAAAGGATAAGACAATATATATTTATGTATACAAGTAGTTGCATAATAGTTATTATTTTTTACTGTATAGCATAATATACTCACTTCACGCTCATTGGCAAACTCATGATCCGACTTGGACTCACGATTTTTGGAATTATCCTTGTTATATGTCTCCACATACTTCATCTCGCTGCGCACCTTGCGCACTTGCAACAGTTGACGCTGCTGTTGTTGCAGCTGTTGCTGCTGCTGCTGTTCATCATCAGCAATCATTATTTCCTCTTCCTCAAAGTGAAGCTGCAACTGCTGGTTGGGTTCAGGAATAGGAGGCTGTGCCTTACGCAGTGTGGCATTATCACTGCGTGGTGTTGTCTCCGGACTGGTGACCTCGCTGTTGTGCAATTGCTGATTAAACTGCACTGCCGGATATGGCTGAGCGCTATTGGGTAGACTAATGGGCGGATTAATGTTGCAAAACCTAAGACAAGGATTGATTTACTTACTTTTTAATAACAGATTGCAAGGAATCATTTTTAACAATCACATAGCCCTTTGGCAGGACTTGCTCTGGTTTCGATGGCGCTGCATTATGCTCTAGCGATATTAGCTGTTGGGTAAGCTTCTCATTAAGTTTCTCAGCCTTTTTGCGCAGTGTACGCTCGAAGGATAGCTGCTCCTCCAAGGATTTTGTATGTGTAAGCAATTGAGAAATTGTTATTTTTTGATTCTTGGGCAAACTCTGTAGCCCATTGACGCAGCTAAGATCATACTGTGGTTCCATAGCCTTATCCTCGTCCTCCTTGCCCAGCTGATCGCGTATCTGACGCATCAGGAACTTACTGATGCCATCGTTATGACGTACATTAAACTCAACAATGGCATTGTTAAGACTTAGACACTCTAGAATAATGTTGGCGCCGATATCGGTCAGACCACAGCTTTCCATATCAACAGCTGTTGGGATTATAATAATGTTAAAATATAAAATAAAAATGGTAAAGATATAAAGGCGGACATCAATCACACTAGAATCTTAACCTACCAGAAAACGCAAATAACGATTATTTTATTTTAAGTTAAAAAACAATGTATTTGGAGTCATTTTTTGGGAAATAGGACTACCCCAGTATAATTCTTACAGGATGGATTAGAATATTCCTTATGACTAATATAGTTTTGAGTTTAACGCTATTCTTAAATTATATCTTTTAATTTTTTAATTTTTCTTATATAAATCAGAGAAAAATATTTATTTTTGAGTAATAAAAAAAATCAAAAGTAATCGTTTTTAATTCTTAAGCCTTTTTAATACCGAAATGTTGAAAGGTTGGTATTTATTGTAAGTACATCAAGATGAACTTAAAATTAAACTTTCAAAATATTATTAAAAATATTATTTTTTTTTTAAATATGAAAATATTTCTTTTGTTTCCTCTTTAAGATAAAATATTAAGCTTTCGATGTGTAGCTATAAAAACTATATTAGAGAATTTTGAGTTAAATTTTTGAGCAAAAAATCAAACTTATTTAGAGATTAATTTTTTATTACTCAAAAATAATTATTGTTGTCTTAATATCATATCTAGTTATATCCTAATTTATTATTTATAATAAAGATAAAATAATCTTTATTGGCAGTTTTAGTAACTTACACTTGACCCATGCATCCTCCTTGAGCACTTCGGCAATCGGACGCAGTCCCTCATCGCATATATTGGGATTGTTGGCCAGTGCAAGATTGCGCAGACCCGATATTGAATTCAAATCGACACTGCGATAACGCAACGATTTCTCCCAGCCTTCAGAGAAACGTGTAATCTTTTGCATCTGCAAACAAGACAAATTGTATAATATTTTGTTTAATCTTAGCTATAAAACTTACCTTAATCATATCAGCAATATGCTCAGCGCCCTTGGCGCTTATATTACATTCGGAGACATTAAATATTTCAACGTGATTCAAGTATTTAACGGTGCTGCATACAGCCTCACAGCCCTTGTCGCCAATATAGGACTTTTGAAAGCTCACCTCCTTGAGGCAATCATTGGAAGCGATAGACTATAAATGGGATATATAATAATATATAATGGGATATATAATAATGGGATATTTTTTCCCTTACCTTTGCAATGATATCAATGTAGCCATCCTGCAGTGGCAAACCCTCCAACTTTAGGACTGTCAGATTCTTATTTAGCTCAACGCAATTGGCAATTGCCGATACCAGACTATTAAATATAAAACGCGTATAGATCACCGGCTTTTGACGGAATAGTCGTGCACGGTTCTCCGAGTCAATTGGAAAAACTATATCTATTTAAATAGAAATCTTTGTTAGTTGTCTCTGTTGTCTTACATTCACTTCAGGCCCGACGACTACTCACTATTTCCATTGGTACGGCGCATGCGTATGGCCACAGTTTGGAGCACAAGATCATGATGAAGTGCCTCGATGATCAATAACCATTCACTAACCCCCAGCTTATCGCCAAACAATTCCAGATATGTTGTAGTATTTGCATTGGCGCGTATATTCGGCACAGGGGTTAAATTTTTAGCGCGACACAATTCCAGATAGCGAAAATGGAATGAACGACTTTTACTGGATTTTTTTACTAGAGGTGGCAGCGATACCACAACTCTAGCTTTTTTCGTAGTCTCGCCTGGGCGAGACAGAGACATATTCTGTAAGAGAAATTTAATAGATTAATTACAGAAATATTCAAGATTTAAATTAGACCATTTTTAAAATGTCTAGTAAGAGTTTATCGTGTCGATTAATTAAATTGTTCACTTTCTTATGTATTATCTAACATTATATAGTGTGAGAGTGAATAAATATATAAATAATTTTCTTACAACAAATTTGATATGCAGACTACTGAGACTTGAAAAAATCTTGTATTTTTCAGACTGACAAATTCAAAAATCCAATTTTCAACCAAGTGGTGAAAGGTTAAATTTTTAAGTTTATCAGGCCAGTTCCCATTTTCGGTAGGATCTTGCGTATTTGATTACGCGAGAATTTGCCGAATTTTGCGTAAATTTCCCTCATATTTCCCTAGGATTTCCCATAAAAATATCCCAACAGCTGTTTTTAAAAATAAGGGCCAGAAGGATACAGTTTCTGCAGCGATCATTGAAACATTTATGGTATATTTTAAAGGTATTACAATAGTAATATATATGTGATTCAATGCTCTCAAAACTCTTATTTTAACCTTCAAAGTTACATAATTAAACGCACTTCCGTCGGACATTTCGCATTTCCGTTCAAACGCCAACGCTTCCAGCTTTCCAATAGCAAAATTGTAAACAAAACACATGCTGTTCCCCCCCAATCTCCCCCGCAACCCAACACATTAAACCCCGCTCACGGCGTTGGAATTCACGCTTCGTTAATTACTCGCGTGCCTGCATTGTATTGCACTACACGCTCGTACGCGCTCGTTTGACTTCGGGTGTTGCCATGTTGTTCGGTGACAACGGCGACGAAGATAACGATGGCTCAATATTTCCATAGAGCACGACGCCGGCAGATGGTACCGTTTGAGCCTAGCCTGGCTGTCAGTCGTGATACGACTGTTGTAGCAGACACATCTCGGTCGCGGTTCGAACGGCTTACTTCAGGCCCGAAAGTGCAATTTATTGTTAGATCGTGTTTATTTCGAGTGCTGCACAGTCAATTAAAAGTGCGCAGCTTTTTGGACAACACTTGAAACCATATTTGTTGTTTGGGGCACGTTTCCCCCCACAATCCATAGCGGCGATCTGAAGTGCCATTAAAGTGTTATTCTTTTTATATCTAAACCTCAGTGTGAGTTCCGCTTTCGTGCATTGCCCAATTTCAAGCGACACGTTTTTTATTGTGCTCTAAATATATAAATACATATAAGTGTGCTTTGTTGCCTGCCCCAGGGGTTTTTGACTTCTGCCTAATTGCCAGTAACGTCGTCTGGTGCACTTAAGAACGCACCGAACCCTTCCCAAAAAAAATGTGTCAGTACGAGTACTTATAAAATTGTTAAGAAAACATACGAAAATTGCCGCAGAGTCGCAGAGAGAGAGAGAGATATTCCTGTTCCAGACAAAACTTGAGGAGTTATGCAATTAGCATAAACGTCAGCTGGTATTGAATTGCAAATAAGGATACTTAATATCCTGCCTGGAGTGCAGCCAAAAATTGAGGGTAAGTTTTTGTAGGTCTGCCGTATAATTGTGGCATGCCCCCTTATTTGAAACTTGAATAGGGTATAGTTTAAAAAATGAAGGGGCAGTTGAAGATATCTAATATCATATGGTTAAAGTAAGGATCTAACTAAGAATGTCTTCTACCAATTGATTTTAATAAAATTTTAAATGGCGTCTTCCATAAGCTTTACATTTTTTTGAAATTGAAAAAAACAATTTAATCTTATTTATTGAATTATTATTATTTTGTGTAAAATATAAAATCCACACATTTTTCTATATGTACATTTATTCCTAATCAGGACAAGGAATTTATTTACATAATTCTTGTTGTAGGCAATTAAATCTCCCAATTTAAACTTTGCACAGATATTGCACGAATTATATAAAAATTATTGATTCGAATCTGAACACAATATCTTAAATATTTCACAGAAAAGATCAGTCGAACATTGAAATATATATAAAAAAAACTGACAAAAATTTATATTTATTTTTAATATATATTATTTATATTTAAAATAAAATTTTTTGTGGAATTAGACGAATTAAAAATTCCTGAAGTCAAACATCGAAGGATCTCTAAATATGTTGGATTAATAATAAATCTAGGACTAGGAAAAACCACTTATTTCTTTTGAAGCTTTACACAAAATTAAATTTAATTATAATAATATTTTTACATACTATAATAAAATATAGTAATAGATGGACTATATCCCAAAGGATCCCATTACCCTTTTTATAATGTTTAGGGTTGTCAAGTACAATTGTCTAGGAAGTAAAAATTCCCTGACTTTGCGAAACTATGAATCTTTGGGGTTATAAAATTGTAGATTTGTATATTATGTATTATTTTAATGCAAATTCAATGGTCTTAACAAATTTCAGCAATTAATTGGATATGCAAAAAAATAAAATAATTAAGTCTAGAAAAGGAGACGAACTGTAACGAACAGATTAGTTTCGACACTATAATATAACTTTGTCTGTGTCAAGTAACTGAAAGATTCAGTTAGCTCTTCAGCTGAAGCTGCCACCGGCATAGGTCTATACCACGATTACGCACATTACCATGAAAGCGATGCGGATGCGGGGCCCTCAAACTGAACTCTTGCCACGGCGGAAGGGGGTTAACCCCTCTGGCAATGACTCAAAAATCAAGCTACCGCAACGAAGCTGCATATAGCACCCGGCTGCCCGCCCGCTTGCCCCCTCCCAACAACAAGCTACCAATTCCCTTCACACTCTTTTGTTTAAAATTATTGTAACAATAGTTTGGACGCTGCTGGCGTTGAACTTGACTGTCTGAGCCATGTTTCCGAATCGATGTGCATGACAAACAAAAGCAAAAAAAAAAAATAAAAAAACAGAAAAAATGGGCCCTAATATGGGGGAGGAAATGTTTAAATTGGAATAGGCCCAGTTGAGTCAGAGCCCTAAGCTCATTTGTTTGTTTTGGGCCCCGGAAACTGAAGGCAACTCTGATGAGGCTGATGCCAAAGATCTCTCGAATATGCCTGAGAGCCAGGTTTAACATATTTTTTAATTAAATGAAGATTTTTGTTGTGTGGGCCCACAAAAGCTAATCCTCTGCTTGCAATGGAAAGTCAAAAGTCGTCTTCATTCGGCTTATGTTTGTTATGGAGAAAAAACTTGCAACAAAATTATTGTTTATTTGAATTAACTTGGCATTTTTATCACGTTGTTGTGGTTACATTAAAACCAAAAAAAGGAAAAAAAAACCGCATTATCGAAATGTATCTATTGGATACACAACTTGTTGAAAACATTTTCAACAGAATTTCACTTTATTTCGGGCTTTATTTTTTCTGACCAGAACAGGCCAATTGACGCAAAACCTCAAGTCAAAGTCATTAGCCAGAAATCCGTCTAAACCAAAAGTTTTAACCATGTCACGCATTTTTTTTGGAGCTCAACTCTACTCTGTAGAGTAAAAGCTTTGTCGTCATGGTTTATGAGCTGATCACTTTGGGAAGGCAAGAAGACATTTCCTTTGCTGTCGCTTATATAAAAAAATAAAAAAAAATAAAAATAAAATATAAGGGAAATGACATTCGTCATCTATTTGACTTGGCTAATAGTATTTTAGCGCTGTAACTTATTAATTTGTTTTAATTCAGTAAGTTTTCCGTTTTCGTCGAGTAGGAAAATTGCCTTCATGAAAGTTATACCCTCAAGAGTCGAACCAAATAATTCAAATGCCACAAATGGAGGCAATGAGTGTATTAAACATAATAATACTAATTTGGTATTTAGCGATAATACTATAGCTTAAAGATATATAGTTTATGATTATGCAGTTTATGAGGCTTTTAGTTATGTAGCGTAATAAAATTGCCTTGTACTCGTATATTAAATATATTGTGTCTAATAAGGCGTAGTAAAGTTTGCTTAAATATTGTTTGTAATTTTTAATAAAATTAGAATGATTCTCTTAAGCTTTCAATTAAATAATACTATTAAAATTATTTAAAAAAGGCGTTACAAACGCAAATATTCTAAGACTTATTAAATTTCTTAACTTTGCATATTTTCTTTTGAGCTTTCTAAAATGTTTAAAATGGTCAACAGCGCATAAAGAATGTTTTTTTTAAGCATATTTAATATACTATATGACATCTTTTGAATTCGAAATTAGAATAGAATTTTTTGGTAACAATTCAGAAGAGTTTTTATTAAATTTAAAACATTTTTCTTTTGTTATTCAACTTGCGCTCTATTTCTTAGGTTTGCCTCCTTTTTAATTTTAATTTCCCTTTTTTTTGACAAGGCTCAAATTAGCAGAATCTTTTTATTTAAAGGTTCAGCTACATTTTAGATAAGCAATAAATGAATAGAATTGCAATATAAATTATTAATATATTGCATTAAATTCTACATATGACAGCAGGGACGTAGCCAGCTTTTAACCAAGGGGTGCTTAAAATGTTTTGGAAACTAAATATTGTCAATATTTCTTTGATTTTAAACATATTTTATACAATATAATCTCTTTGAATTCCGCTTTTCTAATGGAGCCATTCATTCTAAGGCTTTCTAACACGTGGGAGAATCAATTTATATATTAAAAATATTATAACATACAAAAAAACTTAATATTTAAATTCTTTTTATGATTTTTAACTTTCTAACAGGTGGGAGATTCAATTTATATATTAAAAATATTATACTAGCGACTACTTAATATTACAAATCTTTCTGTGGTTTTTAACTTTCTAACAGTTGGGAGATTCAATTTATATATTAAAAATATTATACTAGCGACTACTTAATATTACAAATCTTTCTTTGATTTTTAACTTTGTAACAGGTGGGAGATTCAATTTATATATTAAAAATCTTTCTTTGGTTTTTGAGCAAATTTTTTCAAATAAATCTCTTTTAATTTGGTTTTTTTTATCTATATTTCTACTGAATATATCTAATGACGGTTGCAATGACCCTGTCCACCCTCAACTATACTCTTGTATAGTTTGAATATAGAGGGGGAAACACTCCTCGCCCTTAGTTTTCCTTTGACTACGCTCTTGTCTGGCAGCGCCAAATAATGTTCCGTTTGCGGCCTGCCAACCTGTTAATGCGGTGCTACCAATTTATTCAAATGGTGCTTATATTTGCTGTTAATTATCAATAAAAAAGCGTAATTTAACTTTTAATATATTTAATTATAATTTTTAATAACTTTAAGACTAGGTATTTAATAATTAATTCCCAAATATACTTCTCAAGGCAATGAGTAATAAAAGCTTTAATATATATAAAATAAACGCACTCATTATTTCTGTAGTTCACTTAGTTATGGTACTCTTAACATGCTATGTGTGTCAGGCACATAAAGTACTAATTCCCATATATTTTTTATAATAAATAGAATATCGACAGCATTGAGCATACTTTTGATAACCTCAATTGCCAGCATATTTAGCTGCTATTAAATTACACAGATCGCATTCAAAATCATTGCAGCATGAAATTATATATATGTATATTTAATACACTCTATCATAAAGTCTAAATGAAAAGAGCAACTGACCAAACAACCCAATTGTTGTTAACGTTACACAAAAGCGTTGGCCATAAATACATAATTACCTGAAAAAGCAGCTTAAACTACTAAATACCAGAGTAAAGAAAATGCTTTGAAATTAAAAAGAAAATGTTGCATGTGCCGCTGCCGCTGCCGCTGCTGCTGTGTTGAAAGCGAAATCATCAGCAAATGGAAATTATTTTCAAATAAGAAAAAAATAAAAATAAATAAATATTCGCCTCGAGGCTTGTTTTAAATAGCATTTGAATTTCATAAACGACCTTGTCTTCGCTATTTTTTTTTTATCTTTAAAATAAATTATGATTTTCCAAGAGGTTGATGTAACACGCAAATGGTAATGAACTACAAGTGCACAGACAGACATTAAGTGAACTAACATTTCTATCTATCTATTAAATATCTTCATTTGTATCTTTGTATCTTAAGCTAGGCTTACAAATCAATTGCCGGGGCAATATACAAACATTCAACAAGTTGCACACAAAATTAATTGCAAGTCAATTAGGAAATTTTGTAATTATGAACTCAATGAACTGGCCAACTGGAGGCTGTAGAGGCGTGGCAATTGCTCTCATTTTTAATAAACAAATAACGAGCTCAACTCGGAAAAAACAATGGCAAATGAGGCAAAAAAAACAGACAAACAAACAAACAAACAGCTGACGGCAATGATACTCATACTTATATATGCGAGCATCAAATGCATCTGATGGATGCACACAGCACACATTGAGATACATTTTCACACGCATTTCATTTATGAAATCCAAACACATAAAGATAAGCCAACAGTTTCATGAGCAATACGAGTTGACGAAATAATGCATCAAATTAAAAAATTAAAAATTTTAATTTAATTATTTGTCATATCTCACATCTTATGAAAGTGAACTGCTATTTTCACTTCTTAGAACAGCATCAATTGTTTCAATCTTAACTGGTAAATTACTCAAGATTAGCAACTACTTAAGCTAGCATATAATTAAGTACAAACATATAGTAAAGTAATTTACAAAAAACGTAACGGTCATTAAACTTTCAAATAAAATTTCTTTAGCGGAATTCCGCGCTATTGCCAAAGCAACAAGTCAATGCCAAAAAAAAAAGAAACCCAACAAGAATAGCTATCTTTAATGTAGCGACGAGTTAATACCCTTAAAATTGCTTTAGGATTTACTCTTAATTATTTAATAAGAGAATCTTTTCAATTAAGTAACTTTTTAAGCAGAAATTTTGTTTTTCGGTTCTTAAGCCGATCGCTACTATAACAAATTTATGATATAGTGTTTTGATTTTATTAAAATTTCGATAAGTTTCAGATATACAACATTTTTTAATAGATCAGAAGATAGAAGTTAAAAAAAATTTCATAAAACGTTTAAACAATTAAATTTTTTATGTTATACCTTTTTTGAATATTTTTATTTATACTTTATTTGCTGCAATTAAAAACTAATTAAATGAAATAATAAAAAGTAAAAACAATTTATTTAATGTGTGTCTTGAACCCCATAGTTTGTCCTTAATAAAAACATTATTGAATTAAATTGATAAAAAAAATATAATGCAAATTTTTAGAAAATAATATATAATAAATATTCCTCGTAAGAAAAGACAAAATGTTCATAGAATTTAACTTTTAATAGATTATTACTATAGTAGCTTTATTATATAACTGTACCTCTGACGATTCCGATATAATGTAGCGTGTAAGCTTAAACTTCACTTAAACTTCGATAAAAGAGGAAAACATTTTAATTTAAATAAAAATAATAAATTCAAAACATCACGATAAAAAAATTAGCCAAAATAATATTTTCATAAACAAAATACTAGTAATTTCTAAAAAAAATTAAATCATTTTCTCTGCTCTTTTATATTCCACATTGAATCCAGAAATACATTTTTTCGCAAAATCAACGGATAGATTAGTTTGCATAAAATCAAATAAATTGATAATTAAAAATATTTGTACTATATTCTTTTTACGATCGAATACTTAGTGTATACATTTATCTTTAAGAGTATACATGTAAACGCTTAATTAATTTATAGATGGAAAAAACTTTCGCAAGATTTCTCACGCGGTAATCTTGAAGACACGGACAAGATCAGAACGTGCAACTCCATGCAGCACATATATGTAGCTTCGAGAAATGTGTGTCCAGTGCCATTGAGCAACTGTTTTGTCCGACTTAATTCATTCTGTGCCTTGTTGCAACATCAACAACCAGAACCAGAAATGGCACACAAACATGCCACAACTTGAGATACAGCTACATTTGTACTAAACACAGCTCCAGTTTTTTTTTTTTTGTATATTTTTATTAGACTTACGTACTTGGAATTTCTCAAGCGAAACTCTTTTAAGGTCATAAGGCACTGACAGATGGAGAAACATGTATGTAAGAGTCGCAAAATATTTGGACATATTTTTTAATGACATTTTTTTTGGAAAGGGAGGGAAAAATGAAAATGAAAAATGGGTTAACTCTCTGTGTGGATCTGTTGTAACACTCTGTCTATTTTCTAGGTGCCTGACGTTGGTCGAGTGCGACCTGCCATGTAGTTGTCTTCGGGTGCTCACAACATTAAAATGTACAACGAAAAACAGTCAAAATTAATTAACAAAATAATCAACAGCATGGACTATAAGAAAGTGCGCTTAAAAATGCATACGAGATCCTTAAAGATTGGATATATAAATCAAATCATCATCATAATACTCACAGCAATGATCTGTGTCGTGGATTCAAATCGGCCACCGCGTTTTGCTATCGATGGACAATCCGAGATTGTGCTCAGACTGAAGGAGAGCCCCGAGACAAAAGTGGGCAGTCATATATACACATTAAGGGGTTACGATCCGGACAATGATCCCTTGATCTTTGGCAAGCGTAACTCTCACGACAGCGAAATCATACGCATTGAGAATACCGGCGGCACTGAGGCGAAAGTGTATCTGGCCAAGGAGTTGGACCGGGAGGCGCAGGATGAGTATGCCATAGTGCTGACATTGACGGACAATCATTATACGGATCACAGTTATGTGACGCAGAGCTTTTTGCTGCTCGTCGAGGATATTAATGACAATGCACCCATCTTTTTGCCCTATCAAAATGCCATTGAAATACCCGAGGGCAGTGGACCGGGTGTGATCAGCACCCTGGAAGCCACCGATGCGGATGAGGGTGCCTATGGTCAAGTGGTATACTATCTGCAAGAGCTGGATGGCGACAATGATGTATTCAGCATTTCGACACATCAGGGCAAGGGCATATTGCGATTGCAGCAAGAGTTGGACTATGAAACGAAGAGTTTATATCAATTGCGTATTTTGGCCATTGATCGTGCCAATCAGGGACCTATTAATACGGGCACTGCGGCCATTTTAGTCAAGGTCAAGGACATTGAGGATCAGCCACCAGAATTTGTTGAAGTACAAGCTGTGGCACGAATTGCCGAAGATGCACCCGTGGGCACAAAGGTATTGCGCGTGCGTGCCATTGATGGCGATCGTGGTATTAATAATCCCATTGAATATGCACTGGATGGTAATGATCTATTTGATATTGATAGTCATACGGGTGTTGTCTACACTCTGACAGTGCTGGATCGTGAGGAGGAAAGTGATCATGTCAATGGAGCTCATATATTGCGAATAACCGCTACGGAACTATCAAAAACTGTGGGACAACAATCACAATTAATTCCTTCGACTGTGCGCACTGAGGTGACAATTATTGTAACCGATGTGAATGATGAGATTCCCACATTTGGAGCTACAATCTATCGTTGCGAGATCAATGAAAATGCTCAGACCAATACGCCATTGAACTTTATCGATGGGGAGGTGCAGAATTTTGTTTATGATCATGATGAGGGTAAGAATGGTACATTTCGTTTATTTCTCGATCCGCCCAATGATCTATTCGAAATTGTGCCCGATCTGGCGGTCAATGAGGCTAACTTTATGTTGCGTGTAAGAAATTCCAAATCTTTGGATTTTGAACAATTTACAGAAGTTAATTTTACCATATTTGCGAGAGAGATCGATGAGCCAAGTCGCTGGAGGTGAGTACCATATAATATATTACTAGGTATAGTGTTTATTTAAAATGATTCATTTAAATTTATTTTGTTTTATTTCAGTTCTGCACATGTGCAAATTTTCATACGCGATCAGAATGACAATTTTCCAGAGTTTACACAATCGATATACAATGCAGGAGTTCTGGAGAATAGCGAAGTTGGCACTATAATTGTTAAAGTCGAAGCATTTGATGTGGATTCTGGAGATTTTGGAAATATGGGCATACGATATACGAATCTAAGAGGCGGCATTGCACATTTGTAAGTCTATATGTTTGATTTTGTTTATTTATGGATTTATCGTGCTCATCCCTCATAGTTATCGTCGATAAATAGTCTACCTACTTTTTCCGTCCTCTATTTATCGATTATGTACCTAATTTGACATGCTCTATTTATCGATATTGCGTTGTATCGGCTGATAATTAAATTCTCTTGAGTACGACAAATCGATAAATATCCAATTCGATGCATTCGAGTTTACTTTCAACTAATAAAATGTTTTCACAGGTTACACTTGAATCCTATAACGGGTGTGATTACAATCAAAACTCCAGGCAGTGCTGCCTTCGATCGTGAGATCATTTCCCGACATTATTTAACCGTCGAGGCTATTGACAATGTGGGACAGGGTAATCGTAATACCGCCCAAATTATAATAGATATTCAGGATGTTAACGACAATGCTCCGACGTTTCTACAACGTCAGTATGAGGCAAAGTTGCTGGAGAATAAGGAAGAATTTGAAACGCCTCTCCAAGTGGAAGCTCGTGATCTAGATCTAAATGGCACTGAGAACAGTCAAATTACCTATGAGATAGTTGAGGGCCTGTATCGCATGAACTTTACTATTGATCCAGCGAGTGGTTTGATCCGTCCCTTACATCACTTTGACTATGAGGAGCTGGTGGACAGTCATAGTCGTCATGTGCGTCAGACCAATGCGGATATGCGAGAGATTGTATTGCTAATACGCGCTCGGGATTCGGGTATACCCATGTTATCCACCGTAGTGCCAGTGATGATCTATGTGCAGGATGTCAACGACAATCCGCCGATATTTCAGAAGAGTTTCTATACCAAAACTGTGCCCGAAGATCTACCCGGAGGTAGCTCCGTTCAACAGGTGCTGGCAATCGATCGAGACGGTTCCTCGCCCAACAATGCTATCGTTTATCGAATACAATCTGGCGCCAGTGATAAGTTTATTATCAATTCGGAAACTGGCGTCATATCTGTGGCACATGGCGCTAATCTAGATCCCGATTTGACTGAAAATAAAAGCCTGCTCTACACTCTTAGTGTGGTAAGTATTTGACTAGTTGTGGCAATTGTTTAAATTAATTTTTTAAATTATTTATTATAGCTTGCTTTAGATGGTGGCCTAGGTAGTTCCCAGCTAATGAGCTCGGCTACAGTAAATATTAGCATTAAGGATGTAAACAACAAGTTACCCATGCTGAATGATTTACCAGCTTTGAAGATAATGGAAAACACACCCGTGGGTACCTTGGTCTATCATATTCTAGCTACAGATCCCGATCAGAATCCCATATTGCGTTATAAATTGAATGCTGAGCATTCGGAGGCGCGCAACGAGGAGGGTGGGCTGGTAAAGAGCACTGAATACGATTATATAGGTGCCTTTGATCTGGATGCTATACTGGGTAATCTGAAGGTGATTAAGCTATTGGATCGCGAAAAAGTGGAGCATATTAAACTGGCCATAACTGTAGAAGATTTGGCTGCAGCCAAGGGCAGGCAAATTGTTGAGTGTAAGTTGTTTGAATGTTTTATAATGATTTTATATTAGTTAATTTATACGTGATAAAAATTTACTTATTTCTAACTATTCGTTAATTTTTGTTATAAAATATTGAATTTTTTTTTTTTGTTAAATAATGAAAATCTTTAAATAAGAGTTGAAATAATTTTTAAATAAAATTCAACAAAAATTTCACTCATCTTTTTAAGCGGAAAAATTATCTTTAAATAAGTTATTTATTATTTTTTAAATAAAATTCTAGAGAAAAACTGAAAAAATCTTAAATATGAGTTATAAATTCCTCCTTGTTTTTTTTAATTTGATTTATATTTTTTTTTCTGCTCAAAAATTACCACATTTTTTTAAGTTTTAATTAAAAAATTAACACAACATCAATAAAATTGAATATACTGGTATTTTTGAGAAATTAAATTGCAAATGTTCAAATTATCTCTCTAAAAGTTATGTGATATATTAAAGAAAAAAAATCGTTACTTAAATATAAATCTTGTCTACTCCTTCTTTAGCTTTTCTAAATATTTATATTCAGGATGAAAATGATAACAATCCCAAGTTTAAGCAACCCTTCTATCGCCAAACAATAACTGAAAATAGCATTAATGGTGTTTTGATTGCCAGCGTGTTGGCTTATGATGTGGATAAGAATCGTACGATCAACTATGCCCTGGAGGGCAATCCTACCTATAGGAATCTAATACACTTGGATGAACAAACCGGGGAAATTGTGGTGGCCAATAAGATCGATCATGAGCAACATCAATGGTTAAATTTTAGCGTGCGTGCCACGGATTCCGGATTGCCACCACGATCTGCACTGATCGATGTTTATGTAAATGTTCTGGATGAGAACGACAATAATCCCTATTTCATAGGTGGCAGCAAGAATTATACAATTAGTGAGGCTGCTGCTCCTGGAACCAGAGTTGCCACCATTCAGGCAGCCGATGCCGATGCCGGAGACTTTGGCAAGATCACATTTCTCATGGATCGAATTAGTTCCCAGGGCAAGTTTACCATCGATGCCGATACGGGAGTATTAACCGTGGCCGATAAACTCGATCGGGAGACAAAGAACTTTTATAACTTAGTTATTGAGGCCTGGGATAATTATCAATTTGGTTTCTTGGCCGGCGAGAGTCGCAATGCCTTCAAACAAGTGTTGTAAGTGCAGTTTAATAGAAAAGGAAATTAATTTATCCTGACTATAATATATATTTATGTTTTAGCATTACAATATTGGATGAAAATGATAATGCGCCTGAAATAAGTTTACCCACAAGCTGTGTCCTTATCACAGAATATCATGAGCTGCATGAGAATATTGCCAGTATTGTGGGCAAGGATGCAGATGATCCTGCCACTCCGAATGGCCAGCTGGACTTTGCCATTACACAGGGCAATCGAGAAGGTTAGTTGGAGTCGAAGATTTATATGTATTTCTACACATATTTATTTTTATTTTTTATTTAAAAGCGAATTTATTTTCTATAATATAAAATCTGTCTAATATCTCTCTTTTTTATACGACAGGTCTCTTTGAGCTAAGGCAGCTTGATCCTTGGAACGCTCATATCTACGCCAGCAAAACATTACGGAATAAATTTGGCAATTATAGTCTGACCATAACCATCAAGGATTTGGGTATGCCCGCAAATGTAGTGCACAGCACTTTAGACATTTGTGTCTCGGATTTTAATGATCATGCGCCCATGTTTGTGAGACCATTGCATAATACCACTGTGCGTATACCGGAGAATGCAACAGTGGGCACAATGATACTACAGGCCTATGCGAGTGATGCGGATATGGGCCAGAATGCACTGGTACGTTATCGCCTTAAGCCCGATCCTCTGGGCAGCTATAAGCTGTTTGAGCTGAATGCCAATACGGGAGAATTGTATCTGAGAGAACCGCTGAAGCGCGATAAGCAAAAGATACACGAGGTCAGTTAGCAATCTGTTAACTTTTATATAACATTAACTAATTTGTTATTTTTAATAGATAAGAATCGAGGCATATGATCAAGGACTGCCCACCTCGCTCAGCACAGATCTCGATCTAAGCATTTATGTACGCAATGTCAACGATTACGAGCCTCAATTTATAGTCAATGAGATTTCAGTTAATTTTACGGAACATTCGGATCCCGGCTCAGAACGCATTAAATTACCGGATACCATAGACAAAGATGAAATGGATTTAGACGATTCCAATGAGACGCCTAGTCAGGTGTGCTATTTTATCTTACACGGCAATGAGGAAGGATATTTCCATTTGGATCCCGAGACGCATGTGCTGATCGTTAATCGTGAATTGGATCGCGAGTTAATTGCCAACTTTACGTTGTACATTAAGGCCACAGAGAACTGTGCCAATGATTCGCTGTCCAGCATCAAGATTGACAACAATTTGAATAGACGACACGATATAAATCCAGGTATCAACTACGATCGCTTTAAGCATTCGCGTCAACTTCGTCAACTTAATGTTGAATACGAAGCATCCACATCCGCTGAGCCGGAACTATTATCCTATTCGGATAACTATGATGATGATCAAACGGAATATATACCCAAAATGGATAGTACTATTGTGCGTGTGCTGGTGCGTGTACTGGACATTAATGATAATCCGCCACATTTTCGCTCAAAGATCTTTACGGGTGGCATTACGACCAATGCAGACTTTGGTCTCAAATTCATGCGTGTGGATGCCTTTGATCCGGATGAGGGTGCAAATGCAAAAATCGGATATTATCAGGTTGGAGATATAAGACAAACTCTCTCTGAGGGTTTGGAGAATGTTCGTAAAGCACCATTTCTGCTCGATCCCGAAACGGGCGAAGTTCAATTGAATTTCGATCCTCAAAAGGGCATGAAGGGTTACTTTGATTTTATGGTGCTGGCCAATGATTCGCTGGGCATGCGAGATGTGGCCCATGTCTTCATCTATCTTCTGCGTGAGGATCAAAAGGTGCGCTTTGTATTCCGCTTGCAGCCGGACGAGCTACGCGCCAAGATAGATACGTTCAGGGAGTAAGTACTAGTTGGATCTTTTATAATCCATTTGATTTTATCTTTACTTTTCTTTACTTTAATTAGCACCTTGGGCAACATAACCGAATCTATTGTAAACATTGATGAGATCAAAGTACACGTCAATCAGGATGGTTCGGTCGACAAAACTAAAACGGATTTGTATATGCATCTAGTCGAGCGAGAGGATAATTCCATTTATGAGGTATCCGAAGTGCTCAAACTTATTGATACGCATATTGAGAGTCTGGACGAGTTGTTCAAGGATCTGAATGTGTTGGATACGCAGCCAGCTGAGGCACAACTCTTAACAGCGGGCCCAGTTAAGGGTGCCCTGTTTGTTTGGCTTATATTCACGAATCTCTTTCTGGCCTCCTTGCTAGTGGTTACCCTGGCGCTGTGCACCTCACAACGCAAAGGCTACAAGCGACAGTTGCGTGCCGCCAAAGTAAACATTTTCCGTAAGTTTGAGAATTTTTAAATAATAAAAAGTAAAGCCGGATCGGCTAATAAACCTTTTGGGTTAGAAAAGTCGCTCTCTCCCCTGTCAGTCTGTCAGTCTGTCTGTCCGTAAGAACACAAAGATCTCAGAGACTGTAAGAGCTAGAGACATCAAATTAGGTATATAGATTTATTAATACCAAACACGATCTGTGTTGATCTAAGTTTATTTCAAATTTCTTTAATCCTCATCGTCGAATATCGATGAAAACGATTTAAAGGCACAACTTGTTATTATTTTGTTTTTTGGCATAAATCTAATGCTTAACTAAATATGTTCTGCAAATGTTATAGCCATCGGATAAAAAACAACGAAGATATTAAAGATTTAGTTTACGTGAAAAAAAAGCGCAGCGCGTCCTTTGAAGTTGTATACCGTAATCGGGCATTATTGAATAGCATTCTTACTTATGTATTACTTATTCTATTGTATATATAATTATATTGATTTATGGAACATAAATAAACGCAAACAATTATATCTGCTTAGGTGCAAACTCATCGATGTCGCTGCAACATCCAAATGAGCCTGCCACACGAGTGCCCAATACCAACAAGCACAGTGTGCAAGGTTCTAATCCCATTTGGTTAAAGGGCTATGAGAACGAATGGTTTAAGACCGAAGAGAATTTAAGGTAAGCATTATATAAATTAACCAAATATACGAGTATATACATAATAATTATTGTTTCTGCTTACAGTATTGGTGGCCAGGACTCTTTGGATGATAACTTTCTGGCTATTGGCGCTCAGGATATACACGAAACCCTTAAGGGTACTGCCAAGCTATTTAATAATACCAATGATCTGAATCGGCATTTCAATTTGTACAATCAAATCGATAAACTAACAAATAATGCTCAAATCTTGGCGCGAAAATTGGAAACAACCGAATTGTAGCGTCCAAGAATTCAACAGACTAACCTGAATCAATTAATTTATTGTGTTTAAGTTTAAGTATTAGCCCATAAGATGTAGCTTAAGAGCTTGTAAATATACTATATTATTAAAAAACAATGCCCATGGTATATGTAATAATATAAAAAAGTTCGCTGGTACTTACGGCTTTTAATTGCTTGTGTAAAAACGATGTAAAGTTATCAGAAATCCGTTTCGATTTGTCAATACTAGTCTCCCACAAATTTCAAGATATAAAAAATATACATATATGTAAGTCTTCACTGAGAGGATAGGAATTAATATAGAATCAATGTTTCAAATGGATTCGATTCCATTGTTGATTACTTACCAGTACTGTGTCTATGCTCGATTTGGCCAGAAGATTAAAAATATATAAAAATTTTAGTATACAGACACATTTGCAAGCATCAAAGCCTACTGAGTCTTCTTAATATATTCAGCCGCAATTGATTACTTAAAATTTGTATTGTGGAATAATATATGTAGTTCCAATAGATCCAGCCACGCGCTGTGAGCTATGTATCACGTTGCCCTTCCTTCAATCAAACTTGCAACTGATTTGTCCGTATTAAATTAAATTGAACAATAATTTTAATTAAAACTCCAAAATTTAAACTGGCCGATCGCAATAACGAGGAAATCAAACGTAACCTGGTAAGATTATTTTAATTGATTGATTGCTTTCACGCGGGTTTTAAGTATTTTTGCAAACGGAAACGATGCGAGAGTAATGTGTTTAGACGAAGGAAATATTTATGTTCACAGAATATTGTGTTGTTTATATTATTTTGCCTTGTCTGCTTATTCTGACAGAATGCAAAGGCCTACTTAAAAGAGAAAGCCCCAAAAAAAAAAATATTGAATACATTCTGAAAATCAAATGTCAAAAAAAAAAAGTTGATGAGTTTTGTTTTTTTTTTTGTTGATTTTTACTTAAAAAAAATATTGTGTTATACTATTTTCAGGGTAAAACATTATTCAGTTTCAGTTGCCATAAAATCAATATTTATTTTCTATTTTGTTTTTTATACTTATGTTCATAAAATATTTTTATTTTTTTTTTGTTTCATTTTCTTTAATCTTTTCGATTATAATAATTACACAAATTAGATCACAAAAATGCATGTAAATTACACAAGAGAACAAAAAAAAGATTAATTAATCAAATGTACCTCAAACCGAAAGAAATTCAACAACTTTTGAACCAATTTTTTGTTTTTTTCGTTGGCAGAGTTGAAAAATGAAGGTGTCTTAAATGGAGGGGCTGCTTCTTCTGCTCTGGTTTTACTTATGCTATATATAATATATATAATTATACATATTTATATATATACATATAAAAGCTCTATCAATACAATATTAATATATATCGATATATTTAGTAAATGAAGTGAATACAAAATTTTTTAGCTACACTAAATAATTCTTTTTTATAAAGTAAATGAAATTTATAATTAAAGCCATAAATTTATAAATTTTGAAAAACAAATACATACAATTTTATAGAGCTTCATATATATATATATATATATATATTTCTGTTTATATCAGAGTTATAGAGAGAGAATATAGTACATTTGTTTTTTTTTCTTGTATTTTTTTGTTTTTAATAATATTTTAATATATTACAGATTTTTTTGTTTGTCCACTATGTTTAAAGTACGAGTAGTTTCTCTGCTTGAACACGTCCAAAACGAAGATCCTTAATGTGTGCGAGATGTTTGAACATAATGCGTGCAACATATGTCTATATATAGTACTCTATATAGATATACACATGTGTTTCGATTGGATTTATTAAACGGTTTCTCTCATTTAATACTTGCAAAAGATGACAAATGAAATATTACAATGGATGTGAATGTGTTGTGGGATGTGTGTGTATGGGATGTGTGTGGGAGATGTGGGGTGTGTTTGTTTTGGGCGCTAAGTGAGTTTTTTTTTAATATATTTTTAAAGCGTAACAGTTTTCTTGCATGTATTTGTGTGTGTGTGTGTGTTTACTTAGACTAAAGAATTTTACAATTTTCTGTATATAAAGTGTATGTGTAATTCTATGCATTTAGTTATTATTAATTTACAATTGTATATTTTGTAGTACATTAAACAAATCGAAAAGTAAAAACCTCTTTAAATGTTTTGGTTTTTTTTTTGTATTTTTACTTTTTTGCCTAATTTCACATTTTGAATTCGTTTAGGGCCCCCAAAAAAGAAAATCGACAAAACCAAAACTATAAATGCGAACTTATAAAAAAACCAAAGTTGCATTTTGAAATATTTGTAGGTTTCTTTAAATTAAAGCTTACACTTAATATGTGTGTTTATTATTTATTATATATATTTATAGTTTATATATATATATATATATATTTATATATAGATGTATGTATATATTTAGTAATACGATTCGCGGTTTCAAACTATGTAGTCCCTTGTACGCTGTATGTGTGTGTGTTGTGTGTGTGTTTGAAAGCATAAACTAATATAAAACCTAAAACCTTGCTGCTGTTGTTGTTATTATTATTATTTTGTTATTACATTTCTCATATACTATTTAGTATATTTGTATAAAGTGGTTTATATAATGTAAATGCGCTTATCAAATGTTTAAACAAATTCTTTGCATCTTTACTTAAAACTTAAATCTTCAATCATTTCAAATTCAAATTTGTTACTAAGTTTTTCTAAGTTTGATTTTGTTTTTAATTATTATTTTGTTGTTGTCGTATATGTGTTTGTGTGTGTGTATAAAGCTGCATTCTACATTTCTTTCATAATTTGTTGTTGTTTCACTAACTGATAAAATTAAGTTAAGTATTTTTTTTAACGCTAAAGTTTCACGCGAATTTACATAATATTTTTCTTGTATTTATATTTATGTATATTTTATGTTTTTAAAATTTTTTTTGTTGTTTTTGTTTTAAGTTATAGTTGTAATTTTTTGGAAATTTGTATTTTTTTTCAGAATTTTCTTGGTTTTTATTTTTTGCAATAACACGTAGTATGTTTATGTTTATAATTCTACACATAATTATTGTGTATACTATGTGTAGATAAGTAAATATATAGAAGTTTATTCAAGACGAGAATTAATTAAATTTCTGAATCCGATTGAAAGTTTTGGCTAAAAAATTGTTCAACGTTGCGTTGGGAATTAAAGTTTTGTTATTGTAATTTTTGTATTATTTTTTTGTTTGTGTTTTTGAAAGATTCCTAAAGGCGACGCCGATTGTACTCTTTTAGCTGCTTTTTGGCATTTGGCTTAGGTCAGGACCAGGCCGCGTATATCCGCGACAGAGGTTGCCGGCGTGCAGCTGTTGGAGCTTGAGCCGCCGCCGGCAGCGCCGTTGCTGCTGCTGTTGCCGCCGCCGCTGGTATCGCCAAATAGCGTTGAGGCATCGATGCCGGATGTGTTCGGTGAATTCATAACGGATGAGACGGCGTTCACAAGCAGATCATCGCCGACATCAAGTAAATCATTAAGAAACGCATTGTCATGATCCGTGCTGCCAATTGTTTGCTGCAAACACTTGAGGTTCTTATCGGCTATCTCTAGGGCACGATCCATTGCCTCGCATTCGGCTTGTTGCACTGCGGCACCATCAAGAGACACATACATACAGCAGGCGACGACAGCAGCATAGACAGCATAGACGAGACGAGGGGTGAGTGCACACACACATTAATTAGTACAATGAAAGGCACAATTAATTTTGTTATTATTAAATACACACCGGATTGAAATAATTCGTTGAACGCATCTTCCGGCAGCGCATCAAATACATTTACCAAATCCTGTTCCTCCAGCAAATGGGCGCCATTCAATGCTATATCATCTGGAATATAAATGATTTTTTTTATGAGTGTTTAATATGTGAAAGTAATATACACGTTGTGACAATTAAATAATAGCGAACTTTTAGTTGAATCATAAAAAAAGGAAAATTGAATTAATAACGATTATTTTTGATTTTTTAATATTTAAGAAAATTAAAATTCCAGCATTTGGAAGATTGTTTTAATTCAAATCACCTTGAGGAGTTTTTAATTGAGACTTTTTTATGATTAAAAATATTCTTAATGAAATATTTATTTTTTTAGGCATAGCAAACAGTTATATGTACGTCTCGAAAATTATAGAAAATATGACCCGTAAATGAGTCGCAAATTATCAACAATATGTCACGAAAGTAAGTCGGAAATTATTTTAATTATGTCTCCAAAAAGACTCGCAAAACTGTTAAATATAAATAAAACAAATAAATATAAATATAAATCGGAAGCGATTAGAATTACAACTCGAAACAGACTCGCAAATAATATGACTCGAACATTAGTCGAATGACTCGAAAATAAGTCGAATGACTCGGGAATGATTCAAATATGATAAAAGAAAAAGGGTTTAAAAACGGCTCATCAAGAAGAGTTGTGGCTAGGGTACCACATTCTCCCAACAATATTAACATTTATGATCAGAAAACAAATGCATTTAAACTCAATTATTTTAATCATTTGGTAAACTCAAAAAAGACTCGGCATGTAAACAAAAAATTGCCGTTATTTAATTGTGAAATTGTGTAAAATTTAATTGCACTTACCAGCATCGTTAGCGCCTATCAGCTCCGACTCACTGAGACCGCCCAGGCCCGTATCCTCGGAGCTGGCATAGGCCGAGCTATTCTCACATATTCCAAACATGCGCTGATGATTCAACAGGCTCTCCGTGCTCTCCAGCGTTGTGTTGGCCAAATGATGATGATGATGTTGGCCAAATGCCGCATTGAATGAGGGAAAGCCACAGCTGATGCTGCTGCTGCCGCTGTTGCTATTATTGTTGCTACAGTAGCTCATGTTGTTATTGTAGTTTAAGCTATTGTTGTTGTTGTTATTATTATTGTTGTTATGATGATGCAACTCGCTGCTGGCTGCCGCCAACTGTGCCACAATTTGGCTAATCTCATCGGCTTTGAAATTCTGATTGGCCAACAGATTGACATTGTTGTCCAATTGCTGATGTGTAGGCAGGTGTTGCTGCTGCTGTAGATGTTGCTGCTGCTGCTGTTGCTCGGGCAACTGATATTCGCTGAGCGGCGCCAGAGCTGGAGGTATAATCGACATTTGTGGTGGCATATGCAACACGCTTGTCGCTGCTTGTTGTGGCGTATACGGCGGCAATGCTGAATGCGATTTGGCCGATGACTGCGAATTGCTGGCAATGGACTCGAGCGATGTGGTGCTGCTCTTACGTTGCAACACCGCTGACATTGGCGGGCAAACGGGCAAAGTGGCGGCTGTGAGTGTATTTAATGTGTTTGTGTTTATTATTGTTGCATCTAATTGCTTCTTGGTACGCTTCTGCGGTCGACCCACCGGATTGGCATTTGGATTCGTTTTACGCTTGCGTTTTCCAGCATTTGTTGGCAGCAGCACAGGAGTCAAAACAGTTCCAGTTCCTACTGCTGCTCCTGTTGGCTTGGACTGTAGCTGAAGCGTCTTTTGCTGCTGCTGCTGTTGTTGCTGCTGCTGTTGTTGAGGCTGTTGTCTGTTCGATTGTTGCTCCAGGCCATGCCGCAGATGACTGTGAGCCGGGCACAGTGCCAGCGTATGCAGCACATCGAATACGGGCGTCTGGCAAGCGGTGCCATTCATTCGCCAGGCAGCACACGGCTGGAACAATTGCTGTGTGCTGTTGCTCACAATATGACGCTCACAGTGAGCGGCCATGCTGAGCGTTGGCTGCTTGCAACCGTTCACCAGACAACGATTGCCAATGCCACTGCAAAAATAAAAAAAAAAATTTTTAAATTTATATTTTTTTTCTCGTTATTTGCCACACTTACATGCTGTGCTGCTGATTGGCATGATCCTGATACTTAAGCAACAAAGTCTGAACGCTCTGTAAACGCTGACGTGCCACACGCATTGGCTGCTCTTGCAACGTGCGTGTTGAAAGCAATTGTAGAGCCTGACGACGCAGCAGACCCTTGCGCACAGCAATACGCTCCTCGCGTACACGATTACTTGGCAATGAGGGCGTCTCCAGGGCTAGATCCTTGCCAGATCCAGTTTGCAGCAGCGACCAGCTTGATTGCAGACAATATGGTACATCATCTGGCAACAGAGGATCATTCTCGTTAAACAACAAGACGCTGTTTGAGCTGCTGGAGAGGCAGGAGGAGGCAGAAGAGTTGCGCTTGGACGCAGATGAAACAATTTTCTTGCGGCGGCACAACGAGCGGCAAGTTGAAACAGGCGGCAGCAGCGCAGGTGCTGCAGTTGCTGCTGTTGCATTCTGTGCATCAGCAACATTTTTATTATTGTTGTTATTTAATTTGTTGCTTCTTTTAGCTGCTTGACTTTTGCGTTGTTTAGCAGCAACAGAATTTATAACTTTGGAAGACATTTGTTCATTTTGTGTTGTTGCTGCTGCTGCTGCTGTTGCTTGAATGATGAGGGCGGGTGCGGGCAGAGTTGCTGCTGCTGTTGTTGCTAAAGGTGTTGCAGGCAGATGCGTTGCTGCTACTACAGGTGTTGCAGGCAGAGGCGTTGCTGCTGCATCTGTTGCTGTTAGCGGCGCCACAGCAGTCGCAATTTTGGCATCTGCTGCTGCTGCAACCGCTGCTGGACGTGCAAGCGGCGGCTTGCGAAAGATGACATTGACGGGAATCTCATTGAGATCGTTGTGATTAGCGACAACATTGGCGGAATGTTTTTTCTTAGCAACAGTTGCTGCTGCTACGGCTGTTGCAACAGTGGCAACAGTTGCTGCTGTGTTGAACACCGTCAGCGGTGGCGGTTGCGTTTGATTGTAGCCGGCAAAGGGTTTTGCCTTGGGCTTCGGCTTCTTCTGCAGCGGCGACTCAACAGCAACAACAATATTGTTGTTATTGTTGTTGACATTGTTGTTGTTGGAGTTTTGGCACACCAGTGGCAGGGTTTTCTTGTTCTTAAGGCACTCCACCTTTTGCAAATGCTGCGCCAACGTTGTATGATGAAATTTTGATGGCGGCAATGAGCCGCCGCCGCAATTGCCGTTGCCATTGCCAGCGCCAGCAACGACGCCAGCAGCGGCAGCAGCAGCACATTTGGGCGGCGACATGATGACAGGTGTTTGGGGCAACACAATGGGCGATACCATGGCGGTCACAGCGGCTGTTGGCGGCGGCGGCGAGGGTAACGAGGCGGGCAATGTGGGCGGACTGATCACAGCTGTGGCAATGAAGATATTTTGTTGTTGCTGCTGCTGTGGTTGCTGTTGCTGCTGTGGTTGCTGCTGTTGCTTCTGTGTGTTGTCCAATATGAGCGGCGTTTGCCACAGCGAGGGCGTGTGCGTATAAAGCGGCGGCGGCGGTGGTGTAAGTGCGGCAGCAGCAACAACAGCAGCTGATTTTGTAGTCAATTTCGCCTGTTGCTGCTGCTGCAGCTGCAATTGTTGTTGCTGTTGTTGCTGCTGCTGTGGACGCACCACGCAAACATTGGTGGCGCGTTTGGGCGACGCTTGCGTTGGCAATTGCAACTGCAGCGTGGACTGCAATTGTAGTTGCAACGACTGTGGCGTTGTTTGCCTTTGAGATTGTGTGACATTATTGAAATTCGTTGTTGTTGCTGTTGTTGCCGCTGTTGTTGCACCTAAAGACGCCTGCGCCTTTGTTGTTGATCTCGCTGTGGCTAAAGCTGTTGTTGTTGTTGCTGCTGCTGTTGCATTGCCATTTAACTGCGCAATGGGCAATGCTGTTGCTGTTGTTAGTGTTGTTGTTGGTGTTGCAGCAACAATGCTCGATTTTTTGCTTGCAACTATTTGCTTCTTTTTGTTGTTGTTGTTGTTGCTATTTCTACTATGCTGCGCTTCGCTTAGGCGGGCTCGCGATTTCTGCAATAATATAAAGATATATACAAAATATATATATATAAGTATTTTGTAGCTCAATGTGAATAAATATAAAATAGGTTTTTTGTGTTGCCAATGTAGCATATGTAATACCCTCACAATATTTGTGGCATTAAAAAATATTAATAATTTCTTTATAATTTTAAATAAATAATGATAAGAAAATCTTTGATTTTTATATATAATATTTAGGAAATTATGAACCAATATTATTTTTAAAGAATTATTCAACTAGTAGCGTGCTTAGTTTTAAAATGTCGTTTCATACCAAATATAAAGAATATAAACTATGAAAAATTATGTGTCGAGGTTGCAAGTTATTTTCATAAATTATATAAGCTTGTACTGAGTCATTTTTAAGCTATTTTTTTTAATAAACTTTTATATTTTTTTTGCCATTTTGCCCTACTAAAATTAAACTTTTTTTACAGCTGCTCAAAGGTTGACAACACTGTGCGCTATTGTTTATATTGTTTTATTGTATTGTTTAATTAAATTTGTTGTTGTTTCGAGTTGGACTTGAAAGTAATTAATTACCTGTGCATTAAATAAAATTGGCGGTGTCGCTGCAACAGTCTCTGTGAATACATAGGGATCCTCGGGCGTATTCGTTTTGCCGGTTGCAATAACAACGCTCTCCACATTCACTGGCGTTGCAGTTGTTGTTATTGTTGTTGTATTTGTTGCTGATTTAGCTGTTTGTGTTGTTGTTGCTGCTGTTGCTGCAATGCGTTTTGCTGTTGCTGCTGCGGTTTTAGCTGCTGTTGCTACAGTTGTTGTTGTTGCTGCTGATGTTGCTGTTGTTGTTATGAATCTTGACGCTTGCTGACATGACATGTCCAATTTGAAGCCGTTGCCGTTGCTTTAACTATTGTTATTGTTACCGTTATTGTTATTGCTATTTTTTTCTTTCTCTTATTGTGCTGTGCTCTTGTTTATTGCTTCTCTTTGTATGTTTTGTTTGTATTTATATATATTTGGCGCCTGAGTTTTTGTTATTTGATCTGTAAAAAGATAAGAAGCAAAAGTCAGCAAAACAGAAAAAACCCGATACTGATAGGGCAAAGCAATACATATACATGCATGCATACATTTATACTTGTATATTTGTATGTGTATATATATGCATTAGCCTTGCTGAGGGGCGTTGTCACGTGTGTGCTCTGCCAAATGCATTACTTGAGCTCTCACCCACACACACATACACTCAAAGAAGCCGAAAGTCGCTCTCTCGCGCTCTCTCTCGCTATCTTTCTTCACCCCAACACACAGGCACACACCCACACATCTTCACGCACATATAAAACGCACTGCAATAACAATAATAAACAAAATGACTCAATTGGAAATTGAGAGACAGTTAACAGGTATGCACGACTACTGCACACACCCTGTGCTTTATTAATTTGAAAAAAAAAAAAAAAAATCAAATGATATTTTTTTGTACTAAACTAACCAATATATTATATATTTCTCTAGTAAAATCTGTTTATTTGTTATTATTAGATTGTATAAGTAACAGCCGTCTCAACATTTACTTAATGATCAACATATTAGCATTTTAAATTAGGGTCAAATCATATACCCAATGTCAAATTATTATTGTTACAGAGTATCAAAACAAACTATGTGAATGCATATGAATGTGTACATATGTGTGTATGTATGTATGTATCGCTGCAAATAAATAAATCTGTTTGTTTGCATTTCACGGTAAACCAATTCAAATGAATCGTTCGCTTTCTTCTTTTGCCGTTTTTTTTCCTCACACCGCACAGCGCCGCGTCAGGCCGCTTTGAACTCATTGAGAGGAAGACAAAAGTAAACGCAAAATGCTGATAATAAAACACAAAGCAAAATTTGCAATTATTGAAAAAATAAATAAACTCGCACACAAATGCAAACACAAAAAAAAGCATGCCAAATGCAAAAATTTAAAATGAGAACCAAATCAATATAGCGTATACTGGCAGTTGTATATATATATATGTATATATAGTATATGATCAAAAGAAATTAAGCAAGCAACAATTATTGACTGCGCAGCAACAAAATAAAAAACAAAAAACAAATCAATTAAGAATGATTTTTTATAGCTTAGAAGACTATAGGATAATTGAAATTAAGGCGATAAAATTGCAATACTTTCAGAAGATATGTATATATCAGCTAATATTTCTCTGCTTAAGTAAATCTTTCCTAATTTTGCAGTGTGCGCGATTTATTAAAAAAATATTTAAGAGAATTCAGTACCATATTAAACATCTTAATGTTTGTATAAATCTCTAAAAATACTCGTTTATCAATTTATCTTATACCGAAAACTAAGTTTTTAGCTGTATAAGTAAAAGCAATTATAAAATATTATAAAAAATAAATTTATTAAATATATGTATGTTTGTAAAATGGAAGTATGAAAAAATTATTTTCAATATAAACTTTTCTGCTTTTGATAGGTATTCAAAGCTTGTAAATTTATTGAATACTGAACCGATTGAATTAGTTTTTGATAACAAGAATAAATGTACATTTATTTCTGATTCGGCCCATTTTTAAAAGGTACAGAGTTTAAAAACCATCTATTTTTATTAGTAATTAATAAAAGTCACTTTTACTTAAGCCTTATGTCAGCTTATTTAAATATGAATTTATTTGCTTGCAGAGTTAAATATTAATTTGTAGCCAATATAAATTCTATTTATATTCTATTTCAATAGAGTGAAAAAAAAATATGATGAATATTTTATTGACAGGCTCCCTGTTGCTCTCCTGTAGAATAAAGTCTCGGATTGCATTGTTTGGACATTTGTACTTTGTTTATTTAAATTTCCGAGAAAGAAGGAAATGACAAGCAAAGCATTAAATAAGCTTCATCTGCCCACGCTTACGTATGCAAGACTTAACAGATATATATATATATCTATATGTGTGTATATTTGTGTGTATGCAAGTGTGTACGTGACACTTTTGTTTAATAATAATTTTTTGAAAATTTTATTTATGCACAGTGAATCGCGCGGTTGTACGAGTCGCAGATAATTCGCAGTACGGCATTGAAAATTGTAAGGTTAAAAATATAGCGAATATGCTCAAAACAGAAATCAAACAAAAATACACGCAACTACTAAACACACACATACACACACACACACACGCAGACGTACATGTGTATGTAAATAGCAAGGCAAAGGTTTTTGATCCTAAGCCGCAAGAGAAACTTGCGACAACAAAAACAAAAAAACAAAACAAACAACAAAAATGTACATATTTAGCGTAACCATAATAAAAGAGAAGAAAAAGAACTATAGCAACATTCCGATAATTGCAAATAATGACTAAGCTAAAGTATGTTGTTGTTGTGGTTTCCGCTCTGCGCTATGTCCATCTTCTTCTGCTTCTTCTTCTGATGTTACGAGTCATGCCATGCCATGCCATGGCAGCGAGTTTTTTTTTTTTTAGCCTTTTTTGGAGTTAAATGTTAACTGGTTTTTGGTTGTTTTTTTTCTTCTTCTTTTACTTCATCCATCTTATTCTTAGAGCGTTTTGGCAACGCTTGAATGATGATAAGGCGCAGTGACAAAAGAACTAGCTAACCAACTCGAAATGCCAAGAAGACAAAAGAAGTCAAAGCAACTAGCACAAGACTTGAAAACTGTCTGTCCGTCTGTCTGCGTGAAGAAAAACGTGTTGAAACCATACAAAACTTTTGCGGATGCTTGAAAAAATCACATAGACCATAGACCAAAGTATATATTTTTTTTCCTTTTTTTCATTGTGATTCTCAGGCTATAGTTAAATATATACTTGATAGCCGACAATCAAAAAGTAGATCCGAATGGAAACAAAAGAATCAGGTCTATCTATGTAAACAACAATGATATTTGTTAGATGAGAAATTATTGTATATACTGAAAGCTAATTTTTAGTGTATATTATGCCTAAGTCTTAACAAAATTGTTTAATCAATTTCAAGTTAAGATTAGAGTTGGAAAATCAACGTTCGTAGCGCCTTCCAAAAGTTTAAGGGAAAAATTTCGATACAAACGGTCAAATATTAATATTATCTTAAAATAAACTCAAAACGAACAATAAAAAAATAAAAGTCCCTTAAAAATTTTAATGCATAAAAATTAATAATTAATTTTATCTTTTGACTTATTAGAGAATAGAAGAATTTAATCCAATGAATAATCTCACTTTTTTGAGGCAAAAAATTAATTTCTTTTTGTGGATTTATATAAGTATATTATTACCTTAACGAATGGTAATAATTCACAAAAAGAAATACCTTTTTATACCCGAATATTTTTATCATTATTCTGAGATCCAGAAATTCGTATCTATATATATCATTATCTTATTATTATTCTGAGATCTAAATGTTCCTATATATATATATTTTTTATCCATCAACAGAAGATATAGAGCGGTTAAACCGGTTTAAATACTCCGTAAAAATGGAAAAAAAAAATTGTCACAAGATTTTAATTTTTTGTTGTTGTTTTATTTAAAGGGCGCGCGAAGAGAGAAGACTGAGGTGTGTAGAATCCGAAGAGGTGTGTAATAATAATAGGGAATTATTTAGACAAGTAGGTAGACGCCCTTCAGGGTGGCTCCCATAAATCAAAATTTCCCCGGGATGCTGTCTCATAAATCTTTTCCGGATGGTGTTGACGGTTAGGTATTATATCGAAAACTTTAAATTAAATTTGATCTGTGATTATACTACATATAAAATTTAATGTGCTTTTTTATATAGTATGCTTTGAAATACCAGACTTTTCAGCTGTCGATGATAATCTAAAATATACACACTTTATAGGCTCGTACATCATTTTACACCATTTTTAATGGATACATGAAAAATCTGATAATAGTTTCTTTTAATACATTTTAAAAAACATTTGAAAAAGTTGTGAAATGTGACGGCATCCTTGGCATATAGAGAGATCTGTCTTGGTTCGGTTTTTTAGGCTCAGTAAAATGTAGAAATCATTTTGTTTGGCCTGAAATACGAAGGTTATTTGTAGCTGGAGAAACAACTTCAAAGGTCTTTTGCTGTTTAAACGTGCAACATACAACAACAACAACAACGATCTAGGCAAGCAGGCAGACTGTTGGACTGGTTGGTAGATTGTTCAGGCAGGCAGGCAGAAAGCCGGTTGAGAGGTTAATTACGAGAGCAAAGCGTTCGCATCGTTACGCTTAACGCTCTGACAGCAAACAGCAAACAGCAACAGCGAATGAATTCTACAAATAGTAAATAGTTTTAACTAGCCTGTGTATCAAATTAAAATACACATACATATATAGAAACACTCGAGAGAAGTCAACAAAGAATTGTCGCTCTATTGTGTTAGTTAACAATAATTTTGTATGGCATGTAAAAGACTCGAAACATGGTGTATTCATAAAAGGTGGGACCGTGTGAAATAAACAGTTACCAATTGTTACAAATGTGTAAATGTGTGCGTGTGGGTATAAATGTAAATTAAATCACCAACTTAAAGGTGATTTAAACTGTTTAAAAGAACTGAAGAATAATGTTAATAAATTTAATTACTTTAATTTTATATCAGTTTAAGTATTAGGAAAATAGCATAGGTCATGGGGAAAGAAAAATGTTTGACAGACAATTGGTAACTTAGACATGAGAGTGCGATCACTTAAATTAATTACACCGTGGGCTGGAATATCAGCCGCCGTGTCGTCATTGTCGATGTTGTGGTTATTGACGCACAACTAAAATTACAATAAAATGCACACACACACACACACGCACACACATGTACTGCAAGTGCAGGAAAACCGAACCCGTTTGCTTCCTTCATAACCGGAAACTGAAGGCTAAATGTGTAAAAGAAAAAGCACAAAATAAACGTCTGTGTGTGTGTGCATGCACTTATACATAGATGATGACGACGACCGCAATGAGGCTGTGGCAAACGGCAGATGGAATGGGATGGCAGATGGAAGCAAAGCGTGAAGCGCCAAACAGAGAGTCTGTTTGTCTATCAGCGTGTAGTCAGACCGTTACTTTCCCCCCACTTCTTTCACAACACAATTTTCATTTTTTTTCATAATTTTTGCACTCTGCTTTTGTTGTTTTATCGCCGCGTTCAGCTAACCGTCAGCTGCAAAGCACTTCACATATACATACATTGAAGCACAGAAGCATATGCATACACATACATATGTACATAGCTGTAGTCTGCCGTTAAAAGAAAATTCTGCGTCTGGTTTTGCGCTCTCACAAAGAGATTTTTGGCAATTCACAAACACACATACACACACAAACATACAAACACTATAAGGCGGCTGTGATGACAGTTGCGAAACGTAATTAACATCGTATGGCACTGATGTACACACACATATACATGTATACACAAATATACATAAGCGCTCGCAGCTTTGGCGAGTATTTTGAGTACGTGTGTGCGTGTTGAAGTGATAATAAACAAATCAACAAAACAAAACAAATTATGAATTCTCGTGTAAATGAACTTTTGGGGCGTTAAAAGGAAAGCGGCTTAGCGTTGTGTTTATTGTTGTTTATTTAGCATAGCTATGCTTTTTGCACTTGTATTTGTTTATTTAAGGACCGTCGACACTTGATTTTATTATGTGCGTATATAGATATATATATACACATATATGTATGTAGCGCACTTAAAATTCGACGTTGCCGGCATTCTTGTTTTTTTTTTTTTCATTATTTTCAGCCGTCGCCCTTTTTTCTTTCCACCTTTTTCTTTCACTTCGTTTCTTCACTCACACACTGAGAGTGACACACCCATACTAGCACAGCCAGCACGCCAACGCCGCCGCTGCACTTTGTTACCTTTGTAATTGAACTTGTATTTCTTGTTTCATTAAAATTATCACAATTATTAAGCTTTTGTGTCATCGTATATTTCTACATAATCAACGCGCCTTTTATTTATTATAGACGACGTTCAAAGATTGTTTTTGGCGTTGATTTGGTGCAAAACAAGAATGCGTCACAAACAGTGCAAACACAGGAACACACACATGCACATACACATACACAAGCACGCAAGTAACAGCCGTAGAGCAACAAACGAGAGAAAAATTTACCCAACCGTCTGATGACGAGTCAAACGTCAAACTGGCGCCGCAGCGACGCGCGCAATATACTTGGATTTGTTGTTTTTAGGTACCCTCCCAAGTGCAGAGTTGTCAAGAGGTATTAATAATTGTTTGCACCGAAAACCTGAACGTAAATATTCGGTTAATTATGCAGTGCTATTAGAAACAATTTCTTAAATAGTATATTTTTAAATTTTAAAACTGTTTATTATTTTAGTATGGTTTAAAAGAACTTATTTCAATATGTAGCTTAAACGTTGGCAACTCTAAACAACGTTTACTTTTCCCGCGCTCTTTGCTTCTTTTGCTGCACACACACTAACAGCTATTCAGCGCTCTCACATATACATGCAGCATATTCCATACACACGCACAAACAAACATATATGTACAACCAGATACATTGCCAATTACGCCAGCAACAGACCTGGGAATTTTTTGCTGAAAAAATTTTTCTTCGCACCGTAATTACACTTTCAAATGCAATTTTCGACTTGAAATCTTATAGTTGCCAACTCGAAACGATCGCTTAGCTGTAGGAAAATATCTTTTGCTACACTTTATTGTGTTTTGGTTAATTGGGCATCGATTTAAATGCGATTTTTATTTAATTTATTTTTTCACGCAACTAAGATGGCGGACAGCTCTGTGCAACTGTATTAGTTTTCTTGCTCACCACAGCTGTTGCTGTGTGTGTGCGTATACATGAAAATGTTAACGACAACTTACACATTGCTGAACTGTTAAAAAAAACGACTTTTTGGAAACAACGACGTTACTGATATTGGGTTTTTTAGCAAATAAAAAATAATTTATTTTATTTATGTACATTTTTAAAGAAAAAAATGTTAAAAATGGCCCAGAAATAAACACTTTTATGTAATTGGTAGAAAATATTTAAATTTAACAGCGCTGTCTGGTGAACAGTAACAGTTACAATAACGGGTAGTTACATGTAACGTTTGCAGAATTTGTACCAAGCACGGAGCACAAAGAAAATGTACCAAAATGCAATAATTTTGACGGTTACTTTTATTTTATTAGAGAATTTCTTCAAAATTGTAACATTAACAAAAATTGTCTAACCAAACATGTCTATAAAATGAACTAAAATGAATGTGCCGCAATTAAACGACATCCCATCGACATATGTATATTATGTTATCTGGAATCGCGCTCTCAGTTGAGCTATACAATAGCTTTAGCTCACAACTCGAGCGATCAGTCACAGCCCGACTTGCTTGGCATAAGCCATCGCTTAGCGTCTATATTAATATTTAAAAACTGTGTGTAAAGTTGGAATAGCATGGGAATTAAATTAATTCCAGACAGGTCAGCTGCGTTTATAGTTGTTGTTGTTGCTGTTGTTTGCTCATTGACATTGAGCGTAGCTGGTAATAATATTATTATTTATGAGTGTCTGTTAAACTTGTTTATGTGATCTTATTAACACTGAAATTATCTCTGCAGCTCAACAGCAAGGCGACTGTACGTCTAAAATCCCGGATGGGCGAGCACTAGGACGCTGTATGCCCATACGGCAATGCGCCTACTTTATGGCAATACTTACATCCCCAACAATAACCCAGGATGATCGAATTTTACTGCGTGAGAATCAATGTAATAATCAAGAGCAAGATAATGTTCACGTAAGTTATTATCAAATTGTTTTATAATTATTTATTTATTAATTGAATGTTAAATTTTGAACACTCTGTAATACATTTAAAATGGGTAAAGGGAAGTTTTTAAAAGAAGAGGAAGCATCTGTGACCCTATAAAGTATATGTATGTATTTAAAAGACAATCATAACTCAAAATTCAGGTTTCTTGAAATAATAATGCATTGCTTAAATATTTTTATAAGATATATCAATATTTCATCATCATATCTTAAATACTCTCTTGAGAAAAGAAATAAAATCAATTTTATTTTAAATTTCCTATACTATAACCCGAAAATCGATAAAAACTATGTGAAGCGACAATTTTAAAGTTACGCTCATTTGAATATCTTGTAAAAATTACATATCCGATATCTAAACTATATCTATATTATATTTTGTATCTTTTAGGTATGCTGCCCCTTGGATTTAAATGATAATCGCATTACTGACACGGCATCATCAAGAAGAGACGGCTTAGGTGCCTCAAGGCATCCATTGTTGCCCCGTGAATGTGGCAATGCTAAATGGCAGCGCTCCAATAATACGGAAACGCACATTAAAGAGTATCCCTGGTTGGCATTGATTGAATACTCAAAACGTATGTTTAGTTTTAAAAAATTGTAACAAACAAAACAAAAAATCCCATTGACATTATAACATTATCTCTCCATTATCTCTGGTTCTCAGCCAATCAAGAGAAACTTCATGCTTGTGGTGGCGTACTCATTAGCGAACGCTATGTGCTAACCGCGGCGCACTGCGTCTCAAGTTCGGCGATAAGGAATTTCGGCATGAAATTACAGGCGGTGCGATTAGGTGAATGGGATACGCTGACAAATCCGGATTGTCATGTTATTGGCGAGACGGAAACCGAATGTGCGCCGCCCTATCAGGATATTAATATAGAAGATACGATAGTGCATCGATCGTATATTGAGAATAACATCAATCAAACCCATGACATTGCCCTCATACGTCTCAGTCAAGCGGCCCAGATCAATGACTATGTCCAGCCCATTTGTCTGCCCAACAAGCAACTGCGTGCTGATGAATTGTCCGACTTGGTCACAGAAGTGGCCGGCTGGCAGGTTACTTCCAGTTCGCGTATGAAGAAGAATGAAGTTGTTATCATATCCATCGAAGATTGCCAAAGAATATACTCTGTACAGACTGTGGGCATCACGGCTTCCCAATTGTGTGGTGCTAGCAGAGCGCTCGAGTGCCGTGGAAATTCCGGCGGACCACTAATGTTGTATAAGAATAATGCTTATCTACTTGGCGGTTTGTTATCATTTGGTCCTGTACCGTGTCCAAGTCCTGGCTGGCCAGATATTTACACACGCGTCGCCTCCTATATTGATTGGATACACAGCAATCTAAAAGCATAAAAATTGAAATTATTATTTTATAATTCTTTTTGTTTTTCAAAAAATACACTCAATATTTCGATTAAAAAGTTAATTATTTCGTGTTTTATAATAAAACGAGAAAAAAAAACGGTTGTCTGGCTATCTTCTTCTTGGTACATATTTTATTTTCGTTGGTACACTATAAAATATTGAGAATTTTGCAAAACTTAAAACACAATTGTAAAGTATTCCAAAATAACTCTTTCTAATGATTTATTTAAAATTTGATATTGTGCTACTATAATTAAAAAATTAAAATTTTTTTTCTTATTGTTACTGTCAACAAAATTACTTGGGATTTTAAGAATTGTATAAAAAAAATTAACAATTTTATTTGAAATATCTATTTTTAACGTAAGAATTTGTCGAATATTGATAAGTTGTAGTTGTTATCAATTATCGATTTAGCTGCGTTTCAATTATCGATAAGGTCAATGTTTTTTAGCCATTCCTCTTTTATACGCGCTGCTCTTGCTCTGAGCCCCAGTCTTAAAATCAAACT
Source organism: Hirtodrosophila alboralis (assembly GCA_035043045.1). Lineage (NCBI taxonomy): Eukaryota > Metazoa > Arthropoda > Insecta > Diptera > Drosophilidae > Hirtodrosophila > Hirtodrosophila alboralis. The sequence continues at coordinate 681,878 of JAWNNH010000593.1, read as the reverse complement.
CGCAAGTGTTTTTTTGTATACATAATTTAATTTGTGCTTAAATTAAAGGCTCGTTGAATCCAGCATCAATTTTCAATGGCTGAAGCTGCAAAAACAGGTAGAAAAATTGTTTTATGGGCGTGCGTACAAAATTTCCATTCGTGCGTATGTAAACGACAATGGCGACTATTTTATTAATTGACATCGATAGGTTTTTGCTGGTTTGCAGCGTTGCTGTCGATTGTCGATACGCAGCCGTTACAATATATATTTAAATAATAATTTTTTATTAATATTTTTCAGAGAGCGGCTCATCGCAAAGACGCAAACATCGGCGCGGAAAAAAGTCGAAAATGTTGCCCAAGAAGACAAAGAATCAATATCCGGCTTGGAAACTGGATCTATTGCCGTCAGCAAGCGGTAAAGCACCGACTGGTGGCTGCGGCGTCAGCAGCAGCAGCAGTGCTCGTACTAAACTGGTTCGTTCGCGATCTTTACTTGTGCCCTATAACACCAACCGCTTCCTAATGGAGGAACATATGTCGGAGCTTCCCAAGGATGACTTTGATGACAATTGTTTTGGCTCCCAGACCGAGGATCAGGAATTGTTTCTATCCAAGGAGTTTTCGAACGTGTACGAGCGTGCTCGTGTTGAGCGCCTGGAAACCATGAACAAACAGGAGCTCATACAAGAGTGTCTGCAAATTGAGGATCGATATTCAAAGGATCAGGGCCGACAGCGACAGCAGAATCTAAATGCACAGAATATATCAAAGGAATATGGCGCCAAAATAAGAGCGCTTGAGGAAAAGATACGCGAGATATCGCGTGAAAATCAAAGTTAGTAACTATATACAGAAAATATAAACAATTTATAAATATTTTATACTTCCTTAGTACTCCGATCCCACATCATACGTTCGCGGTCGCCCACCATTACGGCAGCAGCAGCTGCGGCAGCATCTCCGCCCTCGGCAGCGGCGCCTACGGCCAGCGCTGCTTGCGAGTTACAGGCGCGCCAACAGCATCCACAGCCAACACCCATGGACTCCTCCAGCGAGGACAGCGAAAGTGATAGCAGCAGCTCAACATCCAGTACCACATCTAGTTCCTCATCGAGCAGCGAGGGTCATGAAATGGGCGTTGCGGGTCTAAATATTGCGAACGGTCATGTGGAACGACATGGTCGCAGCGCATCCCATTCACCGATTCCGGCAACTGATGATGCCCAGCGAAATGGTCATGCTACTGAAGAGGAACGCCTACGTCTGCTGGACGTTAGCCAAATGGAGGAGGACGACAACTCCAGTGAGGATGCAAAGAATATCAATGCAGCATCCAAATAAACTGTGGCCCAACGCGCTTAAGCTGTGTAAATAGAAGACTCAATTATTTGTTGCATGATTTAGCAATACTTCGCTTAGTTATAGTATTGTAGTTTTAACAAAATATATACACACACTCGAAGATGGAAAAATAATGCACAAATTGATATACACTATGCGTTGTAAACAAATTAATATTTTAAGTATTCAGCATCCGCCAAAATTGCTTTTAAATTGTCATTCGCGTTAATTATACATTTGATAAGTTTTTTATATTAGACAACACACGATTTTTAATTGAATAAAATGTTGAATTATAATATTGATCTCTTCTGGCAGTCTACAACAATTTCTTTGACATTTTTTTAAACTTAAGAACTACTTTTATTTGTTGAATTGGCAATGCATCTCACAAAGGAACTGTATTCGCTGGCGTAAAGGCTTTTTGATATGCCAGCAAAACCCACGCCCAGAAGTTTTTGTTCCGCTGCCGAGACCTGAGGCTGCACAGTTAAACGCTTTGGACCTCGCACTGGGATCCAGCCGCTAACGGGCGCCTCATTGGCCACCATGCAGCCACGCACAGCGATTGTAAGGCTCACCAGACCCAGAGTATCATCTCGGTACTCCTGCAGCAGCATATCCGATATTCCCATGTCATTCAGTGCATCATTGACATTGGCAATATCTTGGAAATGTGGCAGGTAATTGGCATGTATAAAGTTAACAAAGTTTCTTGGCTCCGTGCTAAAAGCTTCAGCTAAATCTTCAGGACTATGCAGCAAATGTTTGTCCTTGTCTTCAGTATCTACAAAAGCGCAAAATATTAAGAATACTATTAAGATACTCTAAAAAAAAGCAAGCATTACATTTGGGATTAAAGACACGACCAAGCGCATGCATCATGGTTATGGACTCATCGCGTCCAATCGACTTTAAGGTGTTTGTAGCCTTGTTCCGCTTGCGACTTTTGTTGGCTGGTAAGCTGGTATTCAACTGCCTGGTGGCCATGCTGGGTGCACCCTTGAGTGAGCCAAAATGCAGATTAATCAACGCATTGCGTATATCGCCCTGGGCGCAAACCACAATCGAGTCCATTACATTCTGTGTGGGCAACTTGTAGAATTGTTTATGCTGCTGCTGTTGCATTAGCGTGCCAAAGCGTTTCATAGACTTTTGCATAATTGTCGCTGCTATGGCATTAAAACTAATGTGCTCAATGCGCTGTTTCGCCTTCAGTTGATCCGTAAAGAGCTTGTAACTAAGATTGAGGACACGCGACTTGCTGTCGGCCACAATGAAGACCAACGGGGACTTGCCATAGTTGGCATATTCACTGAAAAGATGCTTAATTACAATCGTGAATTTAAAGATAACTCAAATATGTTTTGTACCTTAACAGTTCCTCAAACGTTGATGTTGCATCCTTAAGCAGCACATTGGGAAAGTCTTCGACCAGCAACAGACGCTTGTCATGCGTTGCCAGCAAGGATTTGTAGCGCGAGGCGCGCAGTAAAAAGCTCTTGAAGGCTTCCAGCTGTGAGCCCACATAGGAATTGCCGCTGGGCTGATCACCAAGTGCATTGATTTCCTCACAATCAATGGGATTTATCCATTCCTGCAGCTCGTAGCCTAGTTCTCGGGCCAAAACGCGCAGTGTGGCAGTTTTACCACAGCCAGCCGGACCACTCAGCAGACAAATCTGTGCTGGATAATGTTTGCGCGACGACTCACAGTGCAGCAACCAATTACGCACTTCATCAATTTTCTTTGGGTGCACGGCCAGCTCTTCGCTCGTATTGGGCGCAAAGCTTTCCATCCAATTGTCGCTTACCATTGGCACTATATCGCTGTCTTCATTTCCAGCATTATCCTCACTTGCCGTCAGATCCACCACTGCGTCCGTGTTAGACATTAAATTCGTAGAGTTTTGGCTTTTTAATTTTGCAGCTGATGCAACGCTTGCGCTTCGTGTGCGTTTTGCCGGCACCACGTCGGAGCTGGCTTCTTTTGTTAAGTTTAGTTCGCTGAAGGCTGATCGTACCCATGGTTTCTGTGTGTTATTATTGTATTAAATCGTGTTTGTTTGGAAAAATTAAAATTGTTTACCTTTCGTGCGCTCATCTTTATCGGCACTTTTATCGAAATATCGCAATTTTCATAATTAAATAACAGATGACGATAATATATCGATATTGTGTGCGATAGTTTTTGGGCAGCTGTGTCTGTCATTAAATTTGGCCACCAGTGTAAAGATAATAAAGGTAAGAGGTTGTGGTGCAGCGGAAAATGCTAGCAACAAATGATAAGATATATAAAATTATAGATATAATTATTATATTTTTTTAATTTTAAAGAATAAATAAAATAGTCTTTGTGAATTATTATGTGGCAGGGGTTGGCCTAGCCTGCTAGTGCCCGCATTCTGAATCAGAAATATTCGGGTTCAATTCAAGGCAATCCCCGAAAAAAAGCAATAGAAAATATGGCTCCGTCTGAAGATGGTTGTTCTTATTTGTTGATTTAAAATTGTATGTCATAGTCTATTACGAAGGCTGCTTCTTGACAATAAAATATATAAATAAAAAAAAAACTAAATTTATTGTATATATTTTAATTTGCCAGCACTGTAATGCAAGCAGTGCAATGGTTGTGGTGCGACGAAAGGGCCAAAAGTGCTGCCCAGTGCAATAAATTTTCAAGGTTTTGTTTAAACAGGTTTTTGCAGTTTAATATTTTAACAATAATTTACAAGATAAATGAAATATCAAAATTAGCCATTAAAAAATGCAATTACTTTAATTTTATTTTTTTAAATATCGCAATTGCGCTTTACAACAGTTAAAGCACTATTAAACTATTGTAGATATGCCATTTTGCCAGCATAGTAATGCAAGCAGTGCTGAGGTTGTGGTGCGGCGAAAGGTTCAAAAGTGCCGTCCAGTGCCATTAATTTTAACGGCTTAGTTTAAAATGCTTTCGCAGTTTGATATTTTGGTAATTTATTTTGTTGATTGAAATATCAAAATAAGCTAATAAAAAATGCAATTATTTTCGTTCTTTATTCGTTTCGTTTTTATTTTAATTAATTTATTTTTTTTTAAATATCGCAAGTGCGCTTTACAACTGTACAACACTATTACATAACATTTAAGATTACCGTGGACTATTTGCATTGAGAGTTTAATATAACTATGTATATATATATATCATTTATCATTTAAAACTTAAAATTAATCATTGAGATACTTAAAAGCACATTAAATTAAGCAACGCCTGGCTTAACTAACTAGAGGGGGAGCACAATTTATAAAGGAATGAATATTAAGGACTTTATTTTTAGGGTTTTTTAGGCGTTGGGCGTTGCTATATCGTTAATTAATCAGTGCCGAAATATATATATATATAATAATAATATAATTTGATTGTAGCTAACCTAGAAATCTTACAATATACAAAGTCATACAGTTTTTTTTTGTGAGTGTTCTACGTTTTTTAAAAATCTCTTTTTTTTTTTTTTTTAAATTTTTTGATAAATAATAAACAAAATTGAAACTGAATTTTGTGACTGTTTTTTTTTTTTGTGTGTACATTTATAAAATGCAGTTTAAAATAATATTAAATAAAATAATAATTGATATATGGGCATTTCCACAGAATGGTCAACCAAGACTGAAAACTGAAAAGTTCAAAAATCTTATATTTTTTACATAAAGTTTTACAAAAATGACTAAATTCCTATAAAATTATTGATTTCAAAAATGTAGGGCAATTATTTTCATAAAATATATAAATTATTTTCATAAAATATTTGGCCTAGAACCTGAAAAATTATTTTTTTTCTTACTTTTGAGTGGTTTTTTCTTTAGATTTATGTTATATGTACAAAATATGTTATGATTGCATTTTTGCTTTATAGTCACTTTATTAATATTAATTAAGAAGAAAAGCTAAGATCGATTAAAGGAAAATTTTTATCGATGGAAATTTCGTACGTTCGCGACTTGTACTTAAGCTCATAAATAATAAACCAATAAAGATATTTCGAATTGCAATTAATTAAAAGAAAACTACATTATTCCGTTTTGATATAAAAATAATTACTTTAGAATATTCTGTGTCATTTCGCTGAACTTAAATTTTTTGTACTAACATTTTACTTAACATTTTAAAAACTAAAAATCAAAGAAATCTAGTTTTTGCACCCAATATAGACCTTGCAAAATGCTATCGAAATATAAAAAAAATAAATAAAATAATCGAAGTTTTTCTTGATTTTTACACTTCAAAAATGTACGCCATTGTAGAAATGCCCATATACAAATTAATTCTAAAATTAGCACAAATATTCAATATTGTTGCTCGATTTTGAAATTGTTTGGTAGAACACACACATTGTTGTTGTTGTTATCGTTGTTGTTGTTTTCTCTATTTTCGCTGCTCGAAACGCTGCGTCAGGGACGCAATATTGTTGTTGCCGGAGGACTTTACTGTGGGCGGCGTGGGTGCAGCGGCAGCTGTGGCCGGCACACGCTTGGCGGCGCCGCTAAAGGATGGCTTGGCCGACAGCGGCTTGGGCTTCTGTATGGTGGCTGAGGGCGCGCTAGCCGTTCCATTGGGCAGTGTTTTTGCTGTTTTCGTAAAGGATTTGGGACGCACTGCAGCACCCACAGCAGTGCCAGCGGCGGCGCCAACGCTGCTGTTGGAGCGCATTGCTTGAGCCGCGGGAGCTGGCGTGGATTTGCTGCTGTTTGCATTTGCTGGCGCTGGTTTGAAGCTGGAAAAGGCGCGTGAGGGCGAAAGATCGGAGCGCGTGGGCGCCACACGTGCCACAGGCGCATTCAATGGCGCTGGGCGTAGATATGTGGGCGTCACGGCGGGCTTATCCTCAGAGTTGGCAGCGCTGTTTCTATTGCTGCCCGCTGGCTTTGGTGGCGCCGGACGCTGTGGACTACGCGGCATTTGCTGCTGCTCCTCCTCCGCTGTTGCTGCAGCTGCTCCGGTTGCAGATTTGCCCGAGTATATGGAATCACCGCCATTTAGCTTCTCAAACTCATTGACAATCTCGCCAAGCAGACCCATATCGCTGGCCACCAGATCGCTGCGCTTAAGCGTCTGTGCCGCTGGAGGAATCTCATCAATGACCGAGTAGATGTCATCATTGGAGGCAGGACGCTCCACAAACTCACAATCATCGTAGGTATTCTGGGCTATGGTCTGCGCCGTGGCCACGGGCAGCTGATAGCCCGAGGATGTGGTTGAATTGGTTTTCTTAACCACGGGCGGGGGACGCGGCGGTGGCGACTTGGGCCGTAAATTGGCTACGGCAACGGCAGCAGCTACGGCCGTACTCTTGGGCCGAGCAGCACCTGGTGGTGAACGCATTGAGCCAAAGGTTTGCACTTGGGTCTTCTTGGTGGGCGAGCGCATGGATTGGGTGCGTTTAACCAAATTCTTGGTCTCCTCCTCGCGCGGTGTTGTCTCCGAATCGGAGGATTCAGCCTGTGCGGGCAATGGTACGGGCATGGGTGCGGATATTTCCAGCGTACGCAAACGTTCCCGATCAATATACGTCTTCTCCTTCAACGGCGCCGGCGGCTGCTTCTCGTCCTTTTTGAGGAACGAGGCAAAGCGACGTATGGTGCCATCGCGTTTGATGTTCAGCTTGGGATCAGCGTGCAGCGGCACGGGTGGCGCTGGCGCCGCACGCTTGGGCGAAAGATCTACTGCATCATCGCCATCCTTGAGCGGCACCATGGTCAACGTGCTGGAGTCTAATGTGGGCTTCGATATAATCGGACGCGCTGTTGAGCCCGGATTGGGTGGCGGCAATGCTGGCGCCGCTCTGGGCCAAGTGTCGCTGCTCTTGGACTTGGCTGTCGTCGTCGTCTTTTCAACGGGCGGCGGCGGAGCCAAGCGCTGTGGCACTCCATTGGCAATCTCCTGCTGCTGCTGCACCGTTGGCTGGACAAATGCCACATTCGGGCCGCTGTAGTTGCTCGCCGGAGAGCTGGCATTGTTCAGTGGACGCAATGTGAAACCCTTGAATTTGCCAAACATTCCAGCTGTATTCCCGGTCACAGTGGCATCACTGGAATCGCTGGGTGACTTCAACAGTGCCGAGTTCATGTCATCCGTGCTGCTGGGCGTCGATTTGGGCAACCCTGTGGCGCCACCACCTGGCGGTGGTCCGGAACCATTCTGATTGCAACGTGTGCTTGGCTGTTTGTGTCCACTTGCGGTTTTCAAGCTGCAAAAATATATATATTTAGTATATATTGTATTATTCAGATATATATATATTGTCTGTGTGTGTGTTTGTTGTGTTTACATACCAAAGAAAAAGCAGTGCAAGATCAAACATTTAACGAACAGGCAAAATAGGAAAATCAACACCAAATTTAAGGCTAAAGCATAACAGAAAGATTCAACAACATGCGTGCGTCTCTGCTGTTAACAAGCGTTTAACAGTGGCTTAACAGAAAACTTAACAGAATAGCCCAATGAGACTAGATTACAAAATTGAGGTTAAGTCGTGACAAAACTTGAGCTTAATAATCATTAAGTAATAATAAAATTAATATAAAAAACAATTATTAAAATAAAGTAAATAAAAAATTGATATAAATAAAACACATCACATATAAAAAGAGAATTATAATATAAAATATATAAAAAATTAAATATATAAAAAAATAAATAAATAAGCAAAAAATTCAGATATATAAAACAGTATTAAAAAAAATTATTAAAAAAAATAAAACAAAAATTAAAGTAAATATTTTAATAGTAATAATACTGAGTGCCCAAATATACAAGTTGTATAATTGCTGCACTCGGAACACTAAACACTAATTAAATAAAATAAAATGAATTTAAAAAAATACCATAAATCTATAGCAAGTTTTAACACAATTTAATGCTCTCTCTATCTTTTAAACTTGTCTCAATTGGGCTAATTTAACCATACATATTTAAATAAATATTTAAATAGATATTAAACAAGAGTCCAACACCAAGAATACAAATTTAAAATAAAATATTTATTCACATTTTAAAACTAAATTAATTAAAATAAAGAACAGATAAACATTTATTAAATTAAATTATTAAATTAATATGAACACAAAAACAAAACGCATAAATGGAAAATGAATAAAAATGGTTAACAAAAAGATTGGGGAAAGAAGAAAGAACAGATATTTTCGGTTGCCGAAAATTAAATACCCTTGATGATATTCGAATTATATGTTATAAAAAACTTAGGTTTTTGACTATCACGTTCGATAAAGATAAAATGGTCAGCGTTTAAGTTAAAGATATATTTAATAAATAAAGTATGTTTAAAAGATTAGGCTTAGTTAAGGGAAGACAAGTTGCCCTTCCTTACATAAGATAAATTGATTGAAAAATCAAATTTCGTAGATTAAATTTTGAAAGAAATTCGATAATATAATACAATTTTTTACAAGTGTTTTTTTAAAGAGATTCTGGTGCTCTAAAATTAACCCTAAAATTTAACCATTCATTGGTGAATATAAGATTTAACTGATTATATATTTTTTAAAGAGTTTTTTGTGTTATTTGAAATTCGCTTAACTAGTATGAAGCTTAATAAAACTTCACAGTTTTCCATATAATATATAAGAATTGAATTTTTATCCAATTGTTACTATGGCAGCAATATGATATATCTAAAGGACATGGCTGATTCCAAGAAAAAATCTAAGTCGAGTTTCATCAAGATTTCTTTTTAAAATAGAGAAAAGTTTTAATTACAACAGACCGACTATACTATATATCGATTCAGTTTATTATCCTACATTTATATATCTTTCCATGCATTTCATAATTCTATAAGGATATGCAAAAGTCTTTTTTTTTGAGGGGGCATGCAAAAAATATCGCTCAATTAGTTTTGTTATTGTGGTTTAGTTTTTGGCGCACCTCGCGGGGTCGCTCTGTATGTACTGTGCGCCCTCGGTAAGTGCCAAAGGATTTGTGGTTGCATGCAGACGTGGCGCTGTGATATCCAGCTTGCGTCGCAATGTATTAGTGTTGTTGTTGCTATTATTGTTATTGTTTTTGTTATTTTTGTTATTTTTGTGTGGTGGAACAGGCGGCGGCGTCGCTGCTGCTGCTGTTGCTGCTGCTGCTACTGTTGTTGCAACATTCTGTTGCGATGTGGAAAGCTTGCGTCGCAAGACAGGCACAAGCTGCACCTCATAGTTGCTACGACTCTTGGGCATGGCAGGCGGATGCACTGCAGCAGGAGGACCATGGCTACTCTTTAAACGCGGCAATGTGGCGTGTATGTTAGTTATTGTGGCAGTTGCAAGTGTGTTAGTTTGTGTGGTTTGGTTTGGTAGTGGTGGTGCGTGCTTAGGTATAGGTGGAGGTGGTGCAGACGAAGAACAAGAAGTGTTGGTGGGTGAGCTAGCGGTGGAACAGGAGCTAACAGCGGCGCCACAGCAAGCGGCCGGAGAGATGCCACTGCTGCGACTGCTGCTACTACTCCCGCTACTATTAGACGTAGACGTGCTCGATACATACATATTCTCCGCAAGTTTTCCGCCGGACAGTAGCTTATTATTCTGGAACAATATACGATAGATGAACCAGCCAATGACCAGCAAAGGCAGCACCGCAAAGAACAGGATGTACAACAAACGCTGGAAGCCAAGTTTGCCTGCAAGAAAAAAAGAAAAGTTTGTTTTAAAATTTTTGGATTTTTTTTGAGGGAGTTGATTTTTTTTTTAATGTATTTGGAATCAATACTTACTGCTTGGATCTGTGGCTGGTCCGCTGTCTATGGAGCCGCCATGTCCGGGCTTGTTGCATGCCTCGCCGCCGAAACCCACATCACAGTGGCAATGGCCGCGACTGTTACAGACGCCATTGTCGTTGCAATTATCGGGACAGGGCGCACCCATGCCCAGCTGATGCACACGCTCCACGGCCAGACACTGCTGATTGACGCACATGCTCTGCTCGCCGCATTTGGCGCCATTGGGCGCCAGGCCAGGATCAATGGTCTGTAGGCCAAGATCGACAAGCGCTGTGCGACAGGCGACAATTTTGCGATCATGGCTAACATAGGAATGGGACAACACTGCCGCTGATTCCATGCCAAATTCCAGGCGTTCATTGAGATGGATGCAGTGCAGCATGCCGCAGTTAACATGCTCGGGCGTACACTTCACAAAGGTCTTATTCAAACGATTGTAGCCACAGTTGCCCAGGCGGGAACCTTCCACATTTTTCTCATAACAATGCACCGAATTGTCGCCCGTTGGTCCCCACAGGATGCGACACTGATTGGCATGGGAGCGACAAGTGCCCAGGAAACAGTATGCCTGGTTATTATCACAGGGCTCTGTGTCACGGCGAAACACATCGGCCGGACAGTACTCCGATTCCCCCGTACAATATTCCGGCAAATCGCATTCATTCTCGGCCAAACGGCATTCGCTGCCCGCCAGCTTGGGCCGGCATGTCTCCAGATCGCAGCACTCGCCGGTGGCACAAGAGGCATTGCTGTGCAACATGCAGGTGTGGGCGTTGCAACAACTGTTCTCACAGTGGGCGGGCAACCCACAATCGCATTGTTCACCCGGTTCCACAAAGCCATTGCCACATTGCGGCGAATCAAAGAGACGTGTGGGCTTATTCCTTAGACAATAGTTCATGCCGCGGGAGAAGGCAATGGTCAGCTGATCAATGCTGCAGCTGCTCCAATGTACGGGCACCACAGCCGTACTAGATGCTGCCATCACACACTTCTCATCCGGACAATGGCAATCGGCCGTATCGTGTTCCATACCAAAATTATGCCCCATCTCGTGTGCCATTGTTGTGGCTACCACAGCCAATACCTGACTGTGTTGCATGCTCACACCGCCAGAGTACTCATAGGTGCACATGGGTCCCTTCAACGCCTTGCCAACCACGCCACCCGAAAAGGTTTCCTTAGTCAGCAGCTGTGCATTGTCATTGGGATGATCTAGCACCAGTTTAGCACTCCGATAATTAAGGAAATTCCTCAGCGTTATATCCCCATCAATGCTGAACTCAATCTCATTCGATTCATTCCAAATGACAACGCCCACAAGTGCCACAAAGATGTTTAGGGGCACATAGAGCTGAGGGAGTGGAAGATAGATTAGTATGCATAAATAAATAAATTAAAATATTGAGGGTGTTCAATGTTAATGCCAAGTTTTTAAATTGGCTAAAATGCTAATTTGTTAACCTAAACTAAGATTTAAAATATTATTTATTTATTTGTTTCTTATTATTAGATACAATATATAATATTTTGCCTAATATAATTTATTGCCTTCGACAAGACTTAAAATATATTAAAAAACACTTAAAACAAAAATATTCGATTTTTTTTTACTACGAAAACTTCTACGAAAATCATAACTTAAAAATAGTAACTGCAATTTATACTATTTTATATTTTAAATAAAGTAAATATTTTGCAACATTTTTGTTTTTCCTAAAATTGTCTTGTTTATTCCCTATAGCTTTGCTTTAAAAAAATATTGCAAGAAGATTTTAAATTGTTGAGCGACAAAAAATTAGTTTTTATTAAAAAAAATATTTTAAACGTTTAAAAAATGATTATTTCTAGAAATTTTTGATAAATCTGAAACGTTTTATAATTATCAATTGAAAAAAAAAAAAAAAAAAAACAAAAATTGTCGTGCTTATTTTCTACAGCTTTGCTTTATGAAGATAATTTTTAAAAACAAAATAAAATTAATTTTGACATTCAAAAATTATTTTTTACTTTTGATAAAACTGAGACGTACTATAATGAGCAAGTGAAAAAATTAAAAAAAAAGAATTATTAATTGATTTTTTATATTATAAATTATAAGTATTACGGTCTGTAGCTATAAGTGATAAATATGCTGTTGTGCTTTTCCCAGGTGCTATGAAAACTAAACTGTTTTTTCATAAAATTGTAAAATTAAAAGCGAAATCTAGGCATATAAAACTAATAAAATATTAAAAGAAATCCATCACCTTGAGCGTAATTAGTTGATTTCGTTGAATATTTAAAATACAATTTAAACAAACATTGACACGAAAATTGGCTGATATGCGAATTGAAATCACAAATTAAAATTATTCCAACAACAATAAAATTTGAAAAAGTAATACACCAAAATTATGTGTTCCTAATTTTACAATATTTATATGTATATCTTAACCAATCCTATTCATATTTTCTATATTTATTATATTTTCATAAATTCTATTTTCGTTATCATTTTAGCATTTTAATAAACTAAGCATAGTTTTTAAACACGTTCATTGTACTCACAGCATTCACAATGTTGGCCAGATCCTTGCAATGTTGATGCACCCGCTTGGCATTCTCTCCAAAATGTTTGTAGACCTTGTTGTCTACGACAATGACCAGCTCCACGTAGCTGGAATATTTATTGGCATTATATGGACCACGGATTAATTGACTCTCATCCGTCTGGCGCCGTTTGCGTTTCAACATGCGCTGAAATTCACCGCCATCCAAATGTTGTGGCACTATTGGCTGCTCCCGATCCTGCCAGGTCTTTAGGTCATCATCATCATTTGTAAAATGGTTGTCGGTTCGACTGTCGTAGCCACAGGTGGCATTTTGCTGTAGCATGTCTGCGTGCCTGTAAAACAACAACAGAAAAATATATATATTTATTTTGGTGTAATTTGATATTTCCGTGGCCAAAAAAGCAAAAAATTAATAACGGAAGTAAGAGTCGTTAAACGGGGTGGGCCCTTAAGGAGCGCGCTATGGCCTGGGCTAATATTTATTGACCACAAATAAGGCAAACATTGAGGCAGGTAACTTCTGCCCCTGCCCCCCGTCATTGCTCTTAACTAAAGGCCCTAGCAACAATATATACAAAACTATTTTGATTAGATAAGCGTCATTTAGATATGTGTGCGTGAGCTATAAGCGATATTATTTTCACTTCAAAAATAATCGTTAATTATCGGAATTTTATTTAAAAAATCATAAAAAAAACTGGTTTCTTAGATTATTTTTTTAAATAAAAAAATAATCGTTTTTCCTTTATAAATTTTATTTTAAAATATATCATTTCATTTGTGTCATTTCTCTCAGAAAATATTTGTTATATCTTAAGCGTTTTTTAAGCTTAAAAGATAATATTTATTTATAATACTAATCAGAAAAATGTAATAAAAATGATTTACTCTGACAAATGTTAAGAGCTATTAACAATTCCGTGTTTCCGTTTTCACGCTTCTTTTGCGATTTCAAAAAGAATTTTACTTTAATTTTTTAAAGTGCTCTGAAAATCGCAAAGCTTTTATGACTTCCATTTTGCTTTTAGTTTATAACTCAATATTAGTAGAACAGCTACTAGTTTTTTATTATTTTGATTAATTTCAGCTTTCTATATCAATTCCTTATTGCTCTTTTCAACTTGCCCAAACTAAAAATTTAGTTTTTTTTGGTCAAGATAAAGTTTGCATCATAGTAATTTAATGAAAAAATCTACATGTATTAAACTTTTAGAATATGTCACTAAATAGCATAAATAAAACATAATTTTAAGTCTTAAGAGAAATTTACTTTATAATTCGTTTGCTTAACAGCGCACAAATTCAAATGGTTAAAATTTTGTGATTACTGGAGCGCCAATTCAAGTGATTTGAAAAGTAAACTGCACAAATATTGCAATATTTTAAGAGGGAAACTAAACTGAATTTAAACTTATACATTATACATTTTTTTTCAATTAGAAGCGTGATGATGTTGATTATGATAGATTTAATTTTATAGTTTGCAGAACCTAGAACATATATCTGAAATTATATTTTTGACCACAATCAAAACACATTTCAGCTCTTCTATTAAAGTCTTTAACATTTCTGTCTCCTTTTAAATACTCCCGTTGCTCCTTTGTGGGTCATCTGTGACCTTTGTCGTAACTCACCTGAGCAGATAATGGTCATCCTGCAGTCGTCCGCTGCCATCGTTGTGTGGATGTATAAAATACGTGTGCTGGCCATCGAAGACGACACCATTGAGGCCGCCATCGCAGGTGGAGAGGGCTACACTTGAATCCGGCTGGCCGCGTATGTGTCCCTGTTGAGTTGTAAAGAAGGCGTTAGGTATGCTTTGTTTTTTAAAAGGTTGTTAAAGACAAAACCCACCTGATAATGGCATAAATCAATGTCAGTCTTGGTAAAATTGCGCACCACATAGCCAGTGGCGCCTTCTTCCAGATTGCTGGCATTCTGATAGCGCAGAAAGTGGGCGTCGGGCAGAAGGCGATCGTTGCGCTGCAGTTCGATTTGGATGCGTTGTCCTTGATGCGTGTAGCTCAGTGTTATGTGCGGCGCATGCAGGCCATCCTGAAATACCAAAGATATACACAGATAAAGTCATTAAATACACATATATATATATATAATTTTCACACGCAAAAGTGCGGAGACACACGCAAAGATACAGATACTGTGTGTCCACATTTTCTAGGTGCGAATGTGTAAAATTCTTCGCCCCATGACATTGGATGTTAAATATAGTATAACCACGTTGGTTCTGTTGGTCACGCGCTGGTTGAAACTAATTAAAAAGGGTTTTTTTGTTGTTGTGTTGTTGTACATTCCAATTTGGTTGGCACACCCAACGGACACAAGGACCTCCACCACTGGCATGTCAAAATATCCTGTGTACATTTTTGTTGGTTAACTTAGCTTTATATTCATTTTGTTTGGCAATCTCATCAGTGGCTGCAAATTAGCGTGTAGCGTTAAGCTCGTGTCATTGGAAAGGACGAAGGTTACGGCTAGGGATCAACAGTTCTTGCCGGGGAAATTAATTAATAAAACTAGTCAGCTAATTTTATCATTCAATCAACATGACAGTTTCAAGCAGAGACCGTAAAATAACAATTATATTGTTTGTTCTTTAATTTTATCAATCGAGCACTTGGAGGTTTTTTTTTGATATAAAATTAGAAATAATAATTATTTTTGCGTAATAAAAAATAAAATTCAAATATAATTGCTTTTAATTAAGTTTTAGTTTTACTTGTTTTACTAAAATTATAAGTAATCCAATAAGTAAATCAAAACGAACATAAAAAATAATTGGCGAAATTACAATTTTTCTTTATAAATTTTATACAAAATGGTGCCTACTTGCAGGCGCTGATTATGCACGCCTGTGCGCTTATAATTCACAAATATGTTTAGCAATTAGTACAAAAGGCGTACAGATTTCTCTGGATGAAAATTCTTCTTTTTTCTATTTTACGTTATTAAAATAGTCACAAAATTGTAACATTAAATAAAAGAATTTTTTTCAGATTAAAAAATAATCAGTATTCAAATTAAATATTTTAAAACAAAGAACAAATGTTAACCAATAAATTTTTAGTAGCAGAATTGCGTTCTTAAGAAATTCATTAATGTAATACGATAAACATTCTTGATATCAGAACATAGTATTGTCAGTAAATTGTCAATAATATCTTGATTTTGTTAATTTTAGAATGAATATTTTTCTGAATGTAAAACTTGTATATGGGCAGAAAAAAAAATTAATAAAAAATTCGATATTTTTTTATAAGAGAAGAAAAATCATTCTTAAATATTAAATGTCAACAAATAATTTTTTTTCTGGTCATATGTATAGCACGTATATCAGTACTATACTACCATAAAAAACTATCCAAATTACTTCTCACTTTACTTCTCTCATACATAAAGTAAAATATTAAATTTTAAAATACTTGAACATACTTAGCATATATACTAACATATGTTTGCAATACTTTTATTAATATCAGGAAGTCGTAAGATGCTTTGCTTCTGGTTTTATAATATTTCGTATTTTGCTTGTCAATTTGTTTCCCATTTGCTTCTCACTTTACTTCACACTGTGCTTCTATATATATATACATATTCTAGTAATATTTTATCTTGCAGTACTTAAACTTTTGCTCTCATTATTTCTTACTTTGATACTCTCTCTCTCTTTACCCTTCAATTTGTATCCTAATTTGCTTCTCACTTTACTTTTGCCTGTGCTTCTCCACACTCCACTCAGAGCTCTTTCGCTTGAATTATTATAGTTTTTTCGCATCGTTTGTTGCAGCATCTCTCAAAATTACTTTACACTTGGAATATTTCAATATTTAATGCGAATTTCAACTGAGTACTTACCTTTGCATCCAGAGTACTAAGCAGGGAACGTTTAGTGCGTCCATGTTGCACTTGGGGACGTATCACAGTGTGTGTTGAAAACTCATTAAGGGCAGGAAAATAGTCACCAATGTGTACTGAAAAATTGAAGAAATTATAATATATATAGTAATAATAACTTAAATATATATATATTATATATGCTGCAGGCACACCCACAAAAATAACAATAAAAATACAAATCCCGCATAGACTTGACTGAAAGGTGTTTCTAATGGGCTTAAGTTCCAAATTGCTGACAACTTGAGCCCCTAATTAAAGGCCTATGTCTGATAATTATTTAACATGCCTTGGCTTTATTGTTTATGTTTGTTTTTTTTGTTATTGTTTGCGTTTTGTTAAGCTGTGCCCAGATGGACAGATGACTGATAAGATGCAATCACACACATGGATGTTAGCGTCGAGTATATCGTTGTATAAGTATATTATCGAGCACACACTTCTGAGCATCCAATGATGGATAAGTGATGTATGTATGTATGGCCATGAAGAATGCTAAAATTAGCAAGCTCATAAATTAAGTACTATAGTTAAGGCCTACACATTATATACTTATATCAATGCCCAAGTTCTGAGAACAGTTGTTGGGGTAAAAGAAAGGCAAGGCAACGGCTGACACCAAAAACTGTAACGTAAAACACGTCTAATTAATGCGGACCAGCAGATGTCAGACATGCAGCAACAGCAACAGCAGCATCAGTTTGTTTTTGTATCTTGCAGATACATTTTTAGACATTTCGCACATGCGTGGGCCCACAAACTACAGCTACAAACACTCGAGGGCACAAGTGGCCATCAACTGCCTCGAAGGCAGAGTATAAACGAGAATACAATAAACCACAGCAACACGATTTCGGAGTCCCCCAAAAAAAAAGTATCTTTCAATTTTAGCCGCTACTAAGTCTGGCAACACCACAAGCAGCATCATCACGGGAGCAAGAGGCAGACGTCCATGACGTCCACATCGTTCCAGACATCATCTTCTCCACATGCACAAGATTCAAGTCGCTTTCCAAATGTCACACGCGTCAGGGCTTTTTTTTGTGTGTGTTTAAAAAAAAACCCCAAAAGGGAAAGCTATATTAAAGTGCTGAAGATTTAACACCCTTGCAGAGAGTATTGAAAAATGTGCTCGATGACAAGTATACAAAAATATAAAGATTTTCATACTTTTTGAGTCTGATTTTAAATGAAATTAAGTAGAAAAACATAAATATAATTGATTTCGTAATTATTGCGTATGTTTAAGACAAACAAGTTCAATCGATTGTTAGCTATAAAAATATTGATAAAGCGTTTTGATTTTTATACAATTTGATAAGTTCAAGAAAAAGTTAAGAACTACATATTGATATATGATAAATCATTATACAGATATTTATTATGCAATTAAAACATCGATCAATAATAACAAATATATCTTATAAAAACTATGTATAAAATAAATTGTTTATAAAATTAAAATAATTTCCAGATAAATAGCAAATTGTTTTAAAGTTTCTAAAAATATAGTTTTTACAAAGATATTTATTATGCAAATAAAACATCGATAAATAATATAAAATTTATATATTTTTTTTTATAAAACTAAAATTACTATCGATCAATAATATAGTGTTGTGATAGATTTGACATTTTTTCTGATTTGGGTAGTTAATTTATTAAAAATACCAGATCAATTGCAAAATATTCTAAAAATTCTAAATATAAAATATATTCTTTTTTTTATAAAATTAAAATAAAAATCGATCAATATTATTGTGATAGATTCCAAATTTTTCTGATTTCTTTTAGTTAATTTATTAAAATTGCCAAATCAATCACAAAATCTTCTAAAAATTGGGGTTGACACGTTTAAAAATAATTTTTAAGTAGAATTTTTATATTTTGTGAGAGCAGTGCTATTATTTTTCCACAAATCTTCCATAAAATAGCTATAAAAACAGAGAGATTAGTTGCCATTAAACTGATTAAAAGATTGACACACTCGGAATAATATGTTAATATACTTTATGGAGGTCAGAAACGCCCTTTTTTTTATGATTTACACATTTCCAAAATTAGTGACAAAATTATAATACTCTCTGCAAGAGTATAAAAAAAGAACAAGTTTTATATTTCTGTAAATTTTATTTTTAAAATGCGCAACATTTAATGCACAATGCTTAAGTTGCGGACAAGATTCTTGAATTTTTCATTCTTTTAAGCAGTTTCTGTTTTTTTTATATTTTGCAGCCTTTTTTGTTGTGCCAATTAACGATATCAGCTCTAAAGTCTGGATAAAAATTATTAAAGCAATTAATTTTAATTGTATTTATATACTTTAAGAGTTGCATACCAGTTCATATAGAAAGTAGCACAAAATAATAAATAATATTGATAAATGATTATTATGATTATTAATATTATTTTATTATTATAATTTTATATTTTTCTAAAAATAACAAATTTTAAAAACCAATTTAATGTTGATTAATATTGATGTAAAAACAAATTCTGAACTTATACTAAAATTTAGTTCTCAATTACAAATTCAAATTTATATCAAATGAACAAAGAAATTTTAATTATATTTTAAATGTTTATTTTTCTGTTTTGCGTATGCTAAAGATTTTGCCAATAATATTCACGTCCATGAAGAATTTCAAATCATTTTCTATAGCACGCTCTTTAAATTAGATATATACGACAATTTGTTTATAAATTCACCATATTGTACGTGTTTAAATATTGGCATTAATTCGATTGTTTTCTTGAAATAGAAATGCTATTAAATTTTTGTATTTGTATCTTTTGGTAATATTCTATGGGAATAAAGTGAATAATCAATGTCTCAACAGTTCAAAGTAACGCTAATGAGTTGCAGACTAATGCAAATGCCCCCAGGACATCTAAAAAGCCAAGTAATTATAAAAAAATATATTATGGGAGTGAAAAGCATCTTGTGTGCATTTATTTTCTTTGGCTCATTGTTCACAGAAAGTAATTAACCCAAAGAAAACAAAATGTTGAGTGATTGATTGTTTAAACGACTAATGAGTTGCTTTTGTAGTAATTAATAAATAACTAAAGATTATTCCATATATATAGATACTCTATTTTATCTTAAACTGTTGATGAGAGTACGGGTTAACTGAGTGCAGACCATAAATTTTCTTAAAAATAGCTGCTTTATTTTATCAACTGATAAGCGCCAATGATAAGCGTGTTGCTCAGTTATACAAAATTACTATATATATATACTATGCCTCTATATATACACTTAGGAAAAATAATGTCTGCACTAAATTAATAAGTTGAGAATGTTCGGATTGAATTTTGTTATTTTTAAATTTGTGAACATTTTGGGTTTATTTTAAGAACATTTTGGGCATTTATAAAAAATATTCAAGCTATTTTTAATATTTTATTTGTAGCCTTAATTAAGTTGAAAGCTAAGAATGTCTTTATTTATTGGAAAGTGGAACTAATATACAATGATGATGCATATTAAATACCAAACATAAAATCATTCTTAAAGTTTGTTGAAGTAGACAATGTACGCTTCTGAGAATGCTGAGTTTAATTAAAGCAAAAAATATCAAATAATTATATATTAGAATCTATAACCATGTGCTTAAAAAAATTGTGATTTCAATCAAATCATTCTGAATCGATGTGTTTAGTTGTTCTAAATTCAGTAAAATTCTTGTTAAGTTTAATTTAAGTTGTTAAAAAATAACTAAAATTAAATGGGAAAAAAAAGTAAAATTCTTCAATTTATTCTGTTTTCAAAATTTTGACTTAAAATTAATTTGCAACTACATATTTTCCATTTTATTTATTTTATAATATTTATTTGTCAGTAATTATAGTAGAGTAAGAATTTATTTGTTAACCTGTTTCTTAATAATAATAATAATAATATTTTATTTCAATTTTTAATCTTTAGTTTTTAAAATATTTTTTAAAGGTTTTTTTCTTTTGTAAATTCTTTAATATAGATTTTAAATAATTAGGTAAAAAAAATAATTTTTGAAAAATTTATACTCTTAAAATTGTATAGAGAAATGACATATTCGTTCGATTTTAGATACTTATGTTATTTAAATTAAATTTTAAATTAATTAAAGCAGTTTAGATGTTAATTTTGAAAAGTAAAAACGATTGATATGTAATTTGAAAATGGGAACAATTCAACGGCTATTTATTTAATATTTAAATATAAATAAGAACAGTTAAACGGTCCTTAAAATAATGTCAATCTCAGTTCATAAATAATGGAAGAATAATGAATCGTATTTCTATATTGACCTAACAAAAGCTTAAAGTAATGTCAATCTCAGTTTAAACTTTTGTTACGTCAATATAGAAATACGATTAATTATTCTTCCATTATTTATGAAACTCTTTAATTAATAGACATTTAAAAAGGCAAGAGAGCATTTTCTATAAAATTATTATTATTATAATCACTTTAATTTTAAACAATACTCAGAATTGAAACCAGTATATAAATAAATATTAACAAGTTCTCTATTTGCAAATATAATGAAATGTACAACTGTTGCTGATTATTTAAAACGCAATTTTATTTCAAGTGTATAGCATTTATATACATATATGTATTATATACAGCAAAGGGTTAATATTGGAAAGGCAAAAGTCAGATGGCAAACACAATTGCCAGGACAACCTAGTGTTGAGAGCAAACGGCGCCAGGAGGCGTCACAAGGACCTTTCTGTAGTGGAAACTCATTAAAACTAGAACACACGACACACACATACACACACATGCACACAAGCAAACTATAAGATACAAGATACAAGATACTACGTGATGCCAGACAGCGGGAAATTATCACACGCTGCGCTGCGAGCTGAGCTGAGCTGAGCTCGAGGCAAAAACATATGGCACATTAGGGTTTTGGGCCAGAGCGGGGTATGGTAGAAAAAGAGAGGGTAGGGGAAGGGGAACTGGAACTGAGACGGGGCGTTTCCTAGGCGCGAGTGATGAGATTGAAGGTCTAAAAATACAAAAAAAAAACGCCAGACGCCTGATTTTTTTTTGACGTTTTGACGAACTGATGTCGTCGCGCACTTTGATGTCAATGATGTTATATTGATGTTTATGATGTTGATGATAATGATGATGCGAAGGATTTGGAAATGCTTAAGGATGAACGCAATTGTTTACCATATATATATTTGTTTGGACATGCATTCGGGTTTGTTTGTTAGACTCTTCATGGGGGTTAGTTTACTGAATTTTTATTATCAGACACAGACGCCACAAACTGAATTTCAATTGGAATTTTTAGGCTAAAATTCCCCCAAAAAAATATCACTTGGCACTTGTCAATCCCCAGCTTGAATTAAATTTCAAAAACTATAGCTTTTGGGGTAGCTAAGATCTTTCAATCGTTGTCACTCGTATAGCAATCAACGGCGGCAACAAAAATTTATATATTTATAACTTGAGATGTCATAAAAAAAAATAAAAAATAAAAAAATTATAGAATGACATTAAAATGCTGTTGGTTTGGCCAATTGAGTAACTGAGCCCATATAAATTCTCTATTTATTATAAATGGTTATGCGAGGCCCATTCAAATGGCATTTCGATACTAGAAAAGGCTTTACAATATTTCCATTTGAAATGATGGAAAATGTGAACACTTCAAGCATTTTTCAATCATGGCAAACAGGCAATTCAATATGAATGTTGAAATGTTTGAAAAAAATTATGATGATGCCGCCAAACTCAATTAAAAATGCCTCATTTGGGAAAGTTGAGGAGGCAGGGCGTCAGGCACAGGGCCATAAAATTTGTAACACTTCACGGTAAAGTTGCATTCAATATATGTATATTAATAGAATCTCTCTGAAATCTCTTGAAAATCAGGGCATAAATATTATATACAAAAAGCTGGCTAGCACCATAAACAGATTAGCGAGCAGGAGTAGCTAGTTCTGACTATATATAAAAGGGCAAACATTTTACGGATATGTGGCAAATGCATTACGAATGCATTTCTTGAATGTCTGCTAACATTTTCAAAATCGAATGTATGCCTAATTGATAAACAAGACAAAGACAAAGACCCTGAAGTTGCCTTTTATTTTCCACAATTTATTTGTATGTGTTTTGCTTTTTTTCTTTCCCCTTTTCAAAACTCTGTTTAAAGTTTGTGCTTGCGCATAATTGAATAATAAAAAAGAAAAAAAAATTTCAATTGTTTTCGGGGCAAAGCGTTTTATGTACGCAAACAAGCACAATGAAAATTTAAAACAAACCCCTCCAAATTGGACAAAGCATATAAGGAAAGCCACGCACACATTATATCATATCATATATCACATCATATCACAATTCAATTAAATTGTGTTCTCTGAGTTAAATTTTAACAATCTAAACATAATATTTAAATTATATACAGAGTATTTGTATGTAAAGGATTTTTTCATTAAAAAATGTCTGAAAATAAATATGAATAAATTTTTAAATATTTATATTTATTACTTAATAGAATAAATTAAAACCCACATTTTTATCTTTAAAAAATGTCTGAAAATAAAAATATATAAATTTTTTAATGTTTATATTTCTTATTTAATAAATTAAATTAAAACCCACATTTTTCTGCGTTGGTTTATAATTTATAAAAATATAAAATATAAAAATGTATACAAAATGTAAAACAAATTTTTGTTTGTAAAGTTTCTAAATATTTAAGACATAATTTAACAATATTTTAATATTATTTTTAAAAATGTGAGAATTATAAATATTTTTCTAACATTAAAGAATTCATTTATCTCGGATGTCAACATTTAAAAACAATTTCTGAATATCTAACAACTATTAAAATTAATATTTAATGCCACTTTGAAACTTTTTAAATTTACAAAAATTTTAATTATAACATCCTGAATCTAAAATCTCATAGCTTTCTCAAAAACCCATTAGATACATATGAAAAATACTTTTTATAATATTCGTGTGTTCTCTAAAAAAAATTTTATTTATTTCTGAATATTTTAATAAAATTTTATCTTACTCTCTCCATATACATTTAATGATTTTTTATTAAATTTAATATTTTTGATTTTTTTTTTTGGCATGTAAAAGTTTGCAAATCCATGAAAAATGCTGCAATGTGTGAAACTAAAAGCAAAACCATGAAATTCAACTGACTGAAAAAACACTTTTCTATCCCCTTTTTACCACTTTCCCCTGCACAGTTAACAATAACTGCAAAACTACATGGGAAATGTGGGTTAAACGCAAGCTTTGAACACTACAAATGATGAAAGATACCATCATCAACATCATCATCATCATCATCATCATCATCATCATGTGTGGATGGTGTCTTCTCATGTCTCATGTCTGTGGTTTAACATCATTTTGCATGAATTTCACGTTTCAGTTGAGTTGCATTTGGATTCAGTTAATCGAATAGAGAGCAGGTGAAAATGCAATTAAAAGTTTCAGACGGTTAGATAGTTAATATGAGCTGATTGATATTGATGCCTGAAGAAGCTGTCAAAGTTCAATCTATATGGAACTGCAGTCTATATCTAGGCCTTGCAGCTGTGTGTCTTACTTCAGGCCATATACAGGGGCCCGTTGTCTGAATTATTTATAAGCTATACAATGTTCAGCTATGTGTTGTAGTATAAATAACACACGCAGCACGATGCATAGCTAGACATTGTAACAGGAATAAGAATGCTTCAGTCGAGTGTGGATGACTTCAAATACCCTGTAAGCTAAGCATCAACAGTGTCAAATAATAAGGAAATATATGCAATATAGTTGGGGTGTTCACTTGAGCCTGGCAGGCTGGCAGAAGTACAAATTTGTTATGAAAACCCAGTAAATACTCATTTATATTATTTTTTGGGGAATATTTCAAATAAACTTGATCTGTTTATGGCATAAAAAAACCTATATATGAAATTTTCAATGTCTAACTAAATATTTTTTGATCTCTGTGTGTTAACACATTATATGGCTGTATATACTGATCAATAATAAATGTATAAACCAGGGACGTAAAAAACTATTATTTTATTTTGAAAAATTACGTCAATGATAATAATTGAATTATTTCATATGCTTTGGATTATAACTTTAATTTTCTGATTTTTAAATTAAACTTAAGCAATAATAAATACTTTTGAGTTAACAAAAATAGTACTATAAAATAATACTTAATAATAAATAATGTTAAGTGATATTTTATTGTCTAAAAATTGAACTAAAAACATAAATTATTAAAAATATTTTTTCTTTATAAAATAACCAAGAGGAAGCTAAAAAAAATTATTTAAAATTTTTTGAAAAATAATTTTTTTTTATTTTGATAATTTGTTTGTAGATTTTTATTCGTTTATTTATTGAGAGAAAATACCTTGCAATATATATTTTTACAGCATGATTTTTTAAATACTTTATAAAATAGCATATGCATCTGCACAGTTCTAATATCCCCATTTACCCACTTTCAAAGCGTACAGGGTAAATAAAAAGCCAACAACACGACAGTCGGTAAAAGAATCAGAAATCAAATTGTAACTTGAGTGCGCCCGCAGCCCATGAAAAGGACGTCACGTCCCGCGCTCGATTCGTGCCCAGGCATTGGGCTAAGCCCCGACTCCCAGTTACAGTTCTAGCCTACAGTCTACAGTCTCCCAGTCTGCCAGTCTCCCAGTCTTCCAGTTCTCACTTGGCCAGCAAACCCGCTTTGTTTGACACGACTCGGTGCTCGGTGTTCGGTGCTGGCGTGAAAAGCACTTGAGCCTCTGACAATTGTGGACTTTTTCTTTTTATATTTTTTATTTTTTAAAGGCGCTCAGATTTCCGGCATTTAGCTGAAATGCACTTGGTAAACTGAAGGAATGGCTCAGCAGTTCTGTGTGGCCAACCAACTGCATCTCCTCGGTCTCTCTTCCATGGAATACACAAAAGACGGCGCTCAGGTATCGAATTTGATTGTAGATTGTTTCTTAAATGGGGCTTTGTCTGCTCTATCTATTGACTTTCAATTTTCATTTTAAATCTTGTTTTCCTATACGATTACCATCAAATACAACAAAAGGGTTGTGCGTGTGGTCTAATTTTCTACTAGGAAAAAAACAAAAGAATAAAAAAAAGGGTTTAGGGTTACCCTTGGGCATGGACACCTGTCAAAGATGGGCTTTAACTTCATTAGGCAGTCTTATTAGAGAGACATTTAAGGCCATTCATTTTTATTTTTATGCTATTAATGTCACACAATATTAAGGCAACGAATTACAATAAAATATTGCATGTTGCATGTGCAGCGAGACTCTCTTTGCCACACGTTTGTTGCATTGTGCAAAATGTGTTGTTTATATATTTTTGAAGTGCAGTCTTAAATGAAGCAAACAACAGAACAGGCAACGCTTTGTTTTCAAGTATATGTCCCCAGTTCTACAGAGGGTTAATTACACTTGAAGAAATTGTGCAAAAATTTAAACAGAGTATTGCAGATATTTCATTTTAAACCAAAAAATTCAAACGAATTTGTAGAACTAATTTTCTAGAGATTATTGTAATTTAAATCACAAAATGTCTGGTTTTTCCGAGTCTATAACATACCTCATATATTAAGTCAACTTAAAAACTCTTCAAGAAATAGACAAAAACATTTTATGGCAAGCCCAAAATTTTGTCGATTTTTATGGGTTGCCTGAAGTCTTTTAAATTGCTTTTAACATCGAAATTTGTACACATGGCACGCACGTGGCACAGCTTCTATAACTTAATTCAAATTTAATAAGGAATTTTAACTAAACCGTGTGATATTCTTTAATTTGATATCAAAATCTTATAATTATTTATCAGGTATTCACGCTACACATACGTGGCAAATATGTGACACATACGTGGCACACACACAACTGAAATTGTAACAATTTGCTTGAAGAAAATTGAATTCATCATTTATGGTTTATTTTCTAAGTGATAAATAAACAGGTTACTTTATAATTGAAAATTCTCTTCAACTTTAATTTGCAAATTGCAAAAATATATATTAATTAAAGTTTCAGCATTTATTGAGATTATTCTTCAACTTTTTGTTAACCCACATATTTTATTTTAATATCCATAATGTTTTCTCTGAGTGAATGGACCGGGGACAAGACTCCCACTTCGTGCTGGTCGTCTTTCCATTTGTTTATTTTTGTGGGGCAAATGCAATGAGCATGTGTATGTACCCGGGGTCCCCGGCCAGGGTTCTTTGCATTTGCTTTCAATTAGATGCTCTGGCTCTGCTATAAATAAGTATTCCGGATTCAACATTGCGGCGGCTGTTTTATTTTTGTTGCACTTTCGTTTTTTTTTGTTTTTTTGTAGGTTTTTTGTTTTTTTCTGCCACTTGGCGCAAATTAATTGGCCTGAGTTTTGGAAGAGAAGTTTTCGTGTTGTCTGTTTGTTGTTATGCATAAATTATGCTGCTCTCCTCAGGTTTTTTCTTTCATTTTATTGTTGTTGTTCTTGTTGTTGTTGTGAATGCAACAATTTGTATAAATCAATACGCGTACTTGTTGACAGGCGCCTTTATGGCGCTTGGCACCATTATACGGCAGAGTTTCTGTCATTTAAATAAATTGTATACAGCATTGACCTTATTTTTATGTACGCCACTGTGCCGTTGTTGCCACTGTATTGTCTGCCGGAGGAGACGGAGGGGTTTGTTGCGGGTGTTGTTCGTTACAAAGTTAGTTTTAATTTGTTGAAATTTTTGTTATAAATAAAACATTTTTCATCAAGTGAGCGGCAAAGCTGGCAAAAGTTATCCTGAGGTTAAATTGAACTGTCCAATAAATTTGATTTATTTTTGGCAACACAATTTCAACAAGTTGGCAATCCTTTATCGATAAGTTGGCAGGTCTACTTGATATTATATTTATCGATAAAATATCTCGGTTTTTATCGCTTGTAAAAATATGTAAATTCTTGCCAGCACTGTAATTCAAAATTTTTTTTAAAATATTTTCAATATAAATAAACTACACGCTAAATGTTGTTATCAAGCTTAACTGGAAGATAAATTAGACCTTCAGGTTATTGTGAATATTAGCAACAAGGGCCTATATTAAACGTTTAAACTATTAAGGCAGAAACTACAAAAAAAGAATTTAGAAATTAAATTTCTCATTAAAATTGCAAAGAAATTTTTTAGCATAAATAGTATTTTTATAATACATAAGGCTATGAAAAGAAAATGTAATTTTCTCATTTATTTAACTGCTCCTAGCCTCATCATATACCTTTTATGCTTATTATAATCATACCATATAAATCGGCTTCCATTTTACTTCAAAGAAATGCATTTCTATAGAAATTGCAATTACATACCTGCTAAATCTCATTAAATCTCATCCCCCAAAAAACATTTCTGCCTCTATGAACAAACTCTATATATATATATATGTATACAAATTTGTACAAATCATCCTGTTTATTGTGAATCGGCTGCATCTGTGTTATCTCAGGCAGATTAAATGCCTGAAAAACTCAATGTTAATGTCATTGTGCAAAATCATGAAGGCATGCAATGGGCTAGTTATAAAGATCATGACTTTCTATATAGGTTGCACCTGCTGCCGCAGCCAGGGGCAAGCACAACAAATGCCCAGCGGGTGGTCAAACGAATTTGTGCAAAAACTTATAGATTAGAATAGAACAAAACAAGATTTACAGCCTCTGTCAATACGAGTGGAACACAGCGGGCAGCTTGAATGAGTTCTTCAAAAATACTCTCAAGACACTTCATTTGCAAGGACTTGCATTTTATTTACTCGGGGAATTTACAGCAAAATGCAAAATTTCGGTTTTATACTCTGTTTATAAAGGAAAAGGGAATTTAAAATTGATAAATTTTTGGATTACGATAAAGTATAGCTGCATTAGATAAAGTGTCAAGATTTCTGCAAGGTCTATAGGGTAAAATATAGCCTAAAGGGATATATATCGCTTATAGTAAAATATAAATTCCACCTTTCATAACTAGCTTATGTATTTCCCGACACTCTTCAATACGAAATAAGGCTATATATAGCCTTTAGGAAAATATATATTTCACATTCCTATAACTAGATTATATATTTCCCTACACTCTTACGAAATAAAGCTATAGGGAAATATAAATCCCACTTTCCCATAACTAGATTATGTATTTTCCGACACTTTTCGGTACGAAAAAAAGCCATATTTAATTTCTTTACAATTTTTTTCTCCGATGCAATCGTTGCTCTTCACCTTTTTTTTTTATCATTTCGGTACGAAATATATCCTCATCAGTGTCATTAAAATGTAAATATTTCATTTTAAAGTGATATTTGATCTTCACGTTTCTCTTACAAACTGTATTTTTCTTTAATTTGTTACGAACGTTGCTCTTCACTTTCATAAAGAATTGCGATTATCTATATAGTGAATGATTATATCAATCAATATTGTATTAATATCATTTTTGGAGACGTTTAATTTGAAATAAATGTTGAGTTATTTCTCTATAAAATAGTCTAAACATTAGAGTAGATTTTCATTTATTTTATATATATTTATTTTTTTATTTTTTATTTTATTAAATTATTTTTCACTTTATTTATTTATTTCAGCTTTCAATTTGGGTATAAAAAAGCTATTAACTCAATCAATCAATTTAGTAATTATATCATTTTTGGAGACGCATAATATGGAATAAATCTTAAGTTAATTCTCTAAAAAAAACCGAAACATTAAAGTACATTTTTATTTATTTTATTTATATATATATATATATTTTTTTTTTTTTTTTTATTTTATTTATTTATTTCAGCTTTCAATATTCGGTATAAAAAGCTATTTACCTAACAATATTATGCACCCTTCAAACTGAAAACAGAGTATAGCACAGTTGGGAATCCTTAACTGTAATATTCTATATATTTTCTCATAGCCACCAAGGTCAACAAAGTGTCGGCCTTTAAAGATCCTTAACCTGTCACATTTTGCACAATGAATTTTTTTTTTTGGCAAGTGCCTGCTAACTACCGCTTGCACTTGGCTTTGATGGGACCGCCCGGGGTGACAGGGGACGGAACACCCTGTATGTGTTATTTGTGTGTCCTGTGTGCTGTGTATTTGTAACTCACAGGTAGAAAACACAGTTAAGCTGTCAAATTTCACACCCGCTGCGGTTGCCGTTTTTATTATAAAATGATTTTTTTTTTGTCGTCTACGCTCTCAGGTAGAACTCACAGATATGGCCATTTAAATCTTGCCAACTCATTGCCAAGAGATTTAACTTTAAATCGCCTATTGCCAAAAGTAAATATTGCCCAGCGGCTTTAACTGTTTGCCATTGTCTCTTGAACTCTATGGCGATATCTGGTAATCTGGGCAGATTCAGAACTCTGTTTCCCCCCCCTGTTTGCGATGGCATTAATTTTGTCAACTTTATTATCTGACCTGAAGGCTCATAAAAAAGTAACAGCAACAAGTTATTGGTATTTCTTTTTTTTTTTTGTTTTTGTTGTACCCAACTGATAAGAATGTTCTACACTAAAACTTGTTGTTTGGGTTAATCATCGCAGCTTTGAAACGCCAACACCATTAAGTAATAAAACTAAGCAATTTGAAATAAAATAAAATACAAAAAAAAAGTGCAGACAAGAACAACAATTAAAGCTGTTGACTTGTGTGCCAGTTTGTTTTAAGTATAAAATAAAAAAAGGTCAACAAGTTGATTCAACTTTTACCATAATCGAGTCTCTACGCTTAAGGCAATAGCCAGAACAACTTTGGAATCCGTGTATATGAGGTTTATGGGCGTTGTCTTTGGACTTGTTGTATAAAATTGTGGCAAGTATCTAAATGCAACTTTCCGCATTATGGTGACATTTGAAATGCAGTAACCATAAAATGGTATAAACAAGTGTTTAATAAAATTGCGCAAAATTTATTAATCGAACGTAAAGGTCACCGCTCTATAAAAAATATATTTATTGCAGATTGGAAAAAAATAATAAAGACAATTTTTTCTATGGGGTCTAAAGACACATAAGTCGGTTTATAAGTCCCATATACCTTTTATTTTGTTTTTTTTTTATTATTTTTAAATGGAATTTTGTAGCAAGGAAGATCGTTCTATAAAAAACCTAAATCTCCAACTTAATATAATTTTTTCAAACTTATTTTAAACTACATTTTTAAATTAACTTTTTACTAGTAAACTATTGATTTAAGGGAATTTAAAGCTCCGCATCGAGAATCTATATATCTTTTATCTATCATTACTGCGAAATTAAATCATTGACAAATTTAATAGTTCTTCAATATTCTTACTCCTTTGGCAACATTTATTTACTTATATTTTTTTTTATAATAATTAAAAATGTATAACATAATTCGCTTTTGAAAAGAAAACATAAATTCCAGGCATGTGAATTGTTAGTGATTATTTAAATAATTTATATACAATTATTATTTATTATTTTCAAAATAATATTATTCAATAAATTGACCATTATATATTTTTAAATATATATATTTGCCTTTCAGCCATATTGCACTTTAGTTTATCAAGAATTTATACTTAAATTAAATCAATTTTTTTATAGGAATTTAAAGGCATATTTGTTTCGAAAAATTATTAAATATAATTTATAATCTGATCAATTTTTTATAGGATTTTAAAAACATATTTGTTTCTAAAAATTAATAAATATAACTACTATAAAATTTATAAAGAAATGTCATTAAAAATAAATAAATAGAAGATTTCGAAGTTAATAATATAGTTTCTTTATTTTTTTTACATTTATATTATATGTGTATTTTATAAATTTCCGGAAAATACTTAAATATACACAAAAGGTTTTTAAGCATTTATTAAACTTATACACAAACTTTAGACCAAGTTGTTGACAATCTTTATTTGTTTTTCAAATGATAAACTCAATTGCATTGTAAAATTAAATTGGATTATAGAACTATGAATTGCCCGATTGCCGACTCAATCAATAATATTAAAAATCAATTGCGTTTCCTTTTTTTTTAAAAAGCAATTCAATATATTTATAGTTGAATACCTGGAAATTCAAACGTATACAATTTCCTTGTTCCTTTCTTTACATTTAAAACAAAGCTCATTCTTTATCTCCTGATATTTATGATTAAAATCAACTACATTAATCAAATAAAGATTTTTATGCTTGACAGCTGTGCGCCAGAATGTTGTATATAGGAAGTGCATTAAATGTAAACAAATTAAATTAAATGCAATTTATATGCACATGGTAACAACGTAATAATGTTGTCAGTGACCGACTGACCGACTGACTGAGTGACTGACAGACTGGTTGACTGACTGACAGATTGAAATAAATCTCAATCGGCGTAAATTATAAAGCGTTGCAGCTGCTACAATAGACACGAGCTTAAATCTTTTAAATTTATATAGCTGGCGCCAGAGAGTAAATGAAATATGACTATATATATTATATATATATATAAATGGGGGCAGGTTGATGTTCTCTCAATCATAATAAACAATAAAAGAATGTGTTTTGCAAATGAAGTGACAAAGGAGGACAAGTAACTAAGTTAATAGGTATAAAAAGTCATAAGAAAATGTAGAATATTTAGCTTTAAAATATAGTAGAAATGGGCTAGAAAAATGGCATTAGGAAAATTAAAAAAAAAAAATTAAAAGTTAGCTAAATTCACCTAAATAAAACAAAATATTTTCGCATTTTGCTTAAATCGAATTTAAACTAAAATTCTGAATATATTTACGTTGAAGTTTATAAAAAAAAAAAAAAAAATGAGTTGAATATTTCCATAAAAAATTAAAGCAAAAATCGATAACTTTAAAGTGAAAACAGCGATTTTTAAAACCCTAACACAATAGCTGATATTATAAAATAAGAAAAAAAAGAAAGAAAATAAATATAGCCTTTAATTACATATATAAAAAATTATATATTAAAACTCATGTTTAATTTAAGTTGTTGAAAAATAACAGGAAAATTAAATGATAAAATCAAAAAAAAAAAAAAAAGAAAAAAATTCATGTGGCTTAAAAATATTCAAAACTTTTAAAATAAAAGTTACACAATAATTCATATTTGTGGTTTAAAAAAAAATACTATACAGTTAATTCCTTTTATATTATAAAAATGTGGGATAATAACTCAAATTTGTTATTTTTGTAATAAAAATTTCAGATAGCTTGATTAAAGAGTAAAAAATTACATTTAATAAATATTGATTATAAAATTGATTTATAAAAATAAAAAAAATACCTTTTTAAAAATGTGCTTTTTATAGTAAAAAAAAGCAACTCATTGTGTTTTTAGTTCAACAAAAATAATATGTTTTGCAATTATATTAGTTACTGTAGCACATTATCTTTATAATGCTTTATTAAGTTAAAATTTCATGGCATAATTCTTATTTCTGATGTTTGATATAAATAGCTATATATAATATATAACTATAAAATTTCTTGTCTAAATTTAAGTATACAAATTGAGTTATTCTCTAAGTATTGTTAAAAATTCAAAGATTTTTTATTTAACTTTCTGAAAATCTTTAAAAAATATCTTTTTAATAAAATGATAAAAAATAACAGAAGAACTCTTAAAACTAAACAACTTTAAGCTAAAATGTTATTTTACCCTAAATCAAGTCATCATCATTCAAATCTAGCTGCTAGATATATATACTATATATACATAAGCTTACATTAACTGCAAAAATTTGTGGTTTGTGGCAATATGTTGGCAACACTTTGTAGTTTGCTTGCAGCAGCTGTTTACAACATTTTGGCAGCGTTGTTGGCCCAGAAGTTAGAGCCAAATACTCTGTGTGTGTGTGTGTTTGGTAGTAAATGTGAACGCTCTCAGTTCTCTGTGGCAATTTATAGTTATAGCATAAACATTACGCACAAAATGCGTGCTGCATGTTGCAAGTTGCAAGTTGCAAGTTGTATAAACATTGTTGCATCCATATTTGGAGTTGATTGCCCATATTCTTGGTATTGCATTGTTAAAGCCCTTTTTTTTGTGCCAGGTTGAGTTGCTTTTGGACTCTGATTGCCAACAACAATTCCAGTTGCAGTTTGTGGCCAAAAAAGGAAATAAAACGCAATGGCAAGAATGTTAAATGTCCCCTCTCTCTCTCTTACTCCTGTTACTTGTCTTTGTTGCTCTATTGTTGTACATGGCCATAACGGCTTTTTATGTGGTCAATGATCCTTAAACAAGCGCCTGAGAAAACGCGCTGAGTCGCCTTATGTTATTTCCTTTGTTTAAAAAAAAAAAAATAATGCAAAAAATAAATACAACTTGTGTATGCATAAAATGCGGAAGAAAGAAAAAAAATGAGAAAATCAAAAGGATAAGAAAAGATTTCTCAGTATTTGTTCAACAATGTGTACAATGTAGTTGTGGGCGTGTCTGGCACACACATATGGCAAAAAAGAAATAAAATAAAAAAAAAACTGTCGAAACTTGGCCAGTTTCCATAGATTTTAATAATCAACATTTGCCCGCAGTTCTAAGTACTCTCGCCGCTGGGCAACAGCCACGCCCACTTGGTCCTAGAGTTTTTGGTTATCCTTTTGTTTGGCTTATGCTGATGACGATGATGATGGTAGGAGTTGCTCCTAATTATCAACAACCTAAACTGGGTCACGCCCACAGAGGATAACGCATTCTTGACTAAAGTTGTGAACCAACTTTTTACTTTATATACTCTATTTGCCAAAAAAGGGTAAAAGGAGTAGTTTGGTTTAGATGTTGATAATAGATATTTTTCTCAATTCTCCAAATTAAAAAAAAATATATATCTTTTACGTTATGATAGCTAGAGTTGACAAATTTAATATGGGAAAATATTTGAAGTGATTTTCGGAGAAGAATTATTATTTTTTAATTTTATGTTTTTTAAATTTTTATTGTCAAAGATTTAAGATTTATTTTATGATTTTTAAAACAAAATTTAAATTTTATTATTTGTCATTTTAATTTTTTGATCGAAAATAAGGAGATAATATTTATTTTTATAATGTAAATTTAATATTTGTACTATTATTTTTTATTTTTATTTTTTATTCAAAATTTTTATGGTTATTTTTTATTTTTATGATCAGAAATACGAGTTAATATTTATTTTTACTAAGTAAATTCAAGATTTGTATTATTATTTTTTGTTTTTATTTTTTCCAACATTTTTAATATTATTTTTTATTTTTAATTTTGTGATCAAAAACGCGAGTTAATATTTATTTTTATAATGTAAATTCAAAATTTATTGTTATTATTTTATATTCTAGTTTTTTATTCAAAATTTATATTATTATTTTTTATTTTTATTTTTTATTTAAACTTTGTATTATTATTTTGTATTTTTATATTTTATTCGAAATTTGAATTATTATTTTTATTTATATTTTTTATTCTAAATTTGTATTTCTATTATTTTTCATTTTTATTTTTATGATCAAAAATACGAGTTAATATTTATTTTTATAATGAAAATTCGAAATAAAGAATAAGTTTATCCTATTTCTAGAATACTGCATTCTGGATTAGTAAATCTTAATCTTAAATTTTTTTCAATTATCTAGCTAAATTTTTCAGCCTTTATTTTTTTAAACTTTTTTGTTTTTAATGAAAAACGGACTTAAAAAGATTTAATTAAAATAAATTTGTTTGCTCAATTCTTTTCTCGAATTTTATTTATTTTTTTTATAATTATACATACATATATCATTTCTAACTTTCAGACTACTTTTTTTTATATAAACATCTTGCCAGTTTAAAGCAGAGTATTTAGCAGTCGACATACCAGATATTTTTTTGCAAGTTTTTTTTTATTATTAAACCAAATGTGCAAACTGAACAAATTTTGTGGTTTTAACGCCTTTACAAAAGCGTTTCACAAAAGTTTGTGGCAAACGCACAGAATGTTTTTAACAACTTGCTGGAAACAAAAAAAAAAAAAACAGATTTCTTGCCTGAATTCAATTAAAATTCCGCTTTGGGGGCAATTGGACTCTGTTTGTGGATACAACATTTGCATTTGCCAAGTCATTTTCAGTGCTCATTAATATGCCTCGACGACTCTTGCCATTAAATCATAGTGTGGTAGTAGCTGCCTTGACCATTTTGGGCATCTTGTCGCATTTTGGCTAACAAACTTTATTTTGGCAAGCCTGAAAAGTATCGCATGGCAAAGTCAAAGACCCGACAACTTAAGTATATAGTCAAGGCCAACCCTTTACTCACATTACATTGCATTCGCATAACTCGGAAAGAATGTTTTTGCCAAAATTGTAACATGTATAAAACTAAGTTAGCACAGTTATCGATTTAATTTTATTTTGGCCAAAAAAGTTAGTATAGAATTTAATTATAGTTTTTAATTGTTAAAGAAAGTTTAAATGAGAAAAATTTCGGCATTTTAGAAATAATTACTAAAAAGTTGTTATACAGCAATTATTTTGTTTTCGAAATCGCAAAATTTTTGTGTTTTACTTTTCAATACGCAAGAATTTGCGCTTGTTAAAGGAAATATCTGTGAGGGTTTTTCTTTTTTCAGATTTTAAAAATTGAAAATATAATTTTATTCTTTTCAGATTTTAAATATCGAAAATTTAGTTTTATTTTCTGCATAATTGATACAACGAAGTTCTTTTTTTATTTGAGCACTAAAGAAAGAGTTTTGTGATTTACAGAGCACCTCAATTTAAAATCACAAAATTTTTTTTATGGCATTGGAAAATTGACAATGGATGCTCTTGTAATTTAATGATTAACTTTATAATTAAATTATATTTGCTTATCTGCCAGAAACTATAAAAATATATACAAATAATTTTTAATATATCGTAGCACTGTCAATTTTTTATGTAAAATAAATTTTTTAAATTAATTTCGCTAATTATAATGATTTTTATTCAAAAGATAAAACATACTAAATTATATTAAACAGATATGTTGATAATATGCTGATATATTTAAAAATAAGACATTTTTCAGTATGCGTTAAATTTTAATTTATTTATATCAAATTAAATAAAAGAGACTTTTTGTGAAATTCTACATTTAAATGTTGAAACTAATTGCGTTAACTCAAAAAGCGATCAATCCTTTAATTTTGCTATCTTTCTAATAAACAATTGATATTATTTATTATAAAAAAATTGGTTTATTTAAGAGCTGCAAACAGAGAATCTTTCGCAGCAATTTAACTTGTTTTTTCGACTGTTCTAAATGACTTAGGTAGACAATGGCATAAGCAAAAAAAAACTATACTAGAATATTACTATATAATATAATACACGTATTATATATATATATATATTTTAGCTCTGCTGCATATATCATGACGAGCAGCTGTTTAACGGAAAACAAAAGCCGTAATACAAATGACAGCACTGACAACAACAATAATAACAAAAAACCCGCCCAAATGATGACGACTCAATTGAGGCCATAACAAATTTCTTTGTTTTTGTTTTTTATTATTTTATTTTTATTTTTTTATGTTTACTAAAAAGCTTGGCAACTAAATAGAACTGCGATTATATTTGATAAGGGTTGTGGTATTTTTTTTTTTATATATTGGGAGAAAGCTGACACAAATTTGCCGCTCCAATTCGAGGTACTTGCAAAAAAAAAAAAACAAATACTTTGAATACACGCAAGAGTATATGCAAAAGATAATGAATAACAGATAGTATGTGAATATATATATATATATATAATAATATTTCAATGTCGAGTGACTCACGCCAAAGTGCCTTTTAAGCCTTTTTAAAAACCTGAAGCAGGAAACATTTACAGTCGCTGTGTGTGTCTTACCTGAAAAGGAAAAGGAAAAAAACGGATTATAATTTAGCAACAGAGTAAGCATTAACATAGGATTATATAATTAACATAAGCTGCAAGCCAGACAGGGTTAATGTAATTTTAAGGAATGTCAGGGATTTCAATTATAACAATTAATAAACCATCAATGCAGTCGCGTCTGTCGCGACTCTATTTAAATTATGAGCTTGCCTCTAATGCATTTTGACATTGAATTATAATTTAAGGGCAGACAACATTTAACTAAGTTACATTTTCCCCAGCTGTCTAACACGCTTTTACATATAAATCAAGTCGAGAGAGAGGGCATAGAGAGAGGGTATATTGGGGCAACACCAGATGGTTAAACTGAAGCACTTGTCACCACTTGATAGGCAATTAAGTACAACAAGTTTTCCAGCTTTTCATTGTTGTGTGTTGTGTGTTGTGGTGTAGAGTGAAATCGATATCATATTTTCTATATAGCGGAAAAATGGTTTAAGCTTGCAGTTTTGCAGTTTCAAAGCCGAAACTAAAAACCGCGACAAGGTCGCTCGGTTAACTTTGTGGTTGTTGTTCAAAAATTTTTGTCAATTAACTTGACACAAACAACAAGATACACACACACACCATACACATATACTCGTTTAATAAACTTGCAAACAATTTTTTATTAAGCAAAAAAAATTAAAGCAAATTTATTTTAACGATGTTGTTTTTCTTTTTTTTTTGAGAGACCCCCACACAAATTTACAATATTATAATGCGGGCTTTGAGTGTACTACTATATAAACTATAGTATATAACTATTAATTATAGATTTAGAAAGTCATGCACTTAGTTAAGCTAAACAATATATATAGAAAAGGAAAACTTTAAAATTGAAGATACTTTTTCATACTTGGATTACGCAATAGGAACGCCATGAAGAACTCAAGTGTTGCGCTAATTGATAACAATTTATAATTATTTAAGTCTTATATCAATAATAGTTATATATGCCACTAGAAATAGAACACTTTAAATAAAGCAAACACTTAAAAGTATTGATAAACTATTATTACAGCGACAATATTCCAAGAAAAAAATAGCAAAAAGAACTTACAAATATTTAATAACTTAAAAAGGCTCTTCAATTGTCTATATTTTTTTTTACCAATTTATTTTAGGTTAAATAAAAAAAATTATTTTTAAAGCAAAATTTAGTTAAAAAGATAATCATAAATTTAGTTTCGATAGTATCGAAAGTAAGAAAGCTCTAAAGTGTGTATATATTTATCGATATATGTATTTATAGCGGCTATCGATAAATATTTATAGAGCCTGATTTTTAGGTCTATTTAACATTCTAATAAACATATTTCAAGGCATTAAAATAATGTTTAAATAGAGTTATTAAAAACTAGGTTTCACTAATATTTAAAACAGAATAAACCACAATTAATCATTGTTGGTTTAAACACATTGTAAAGTTTATAGAAAATTGAAATATTTTACATTAAAATATCAATTGAAATGTCAACAAATGATATAATATCAATTTTCAATAAAAAACTTTATGTTACGCTCAAGTAAACAAATCTCAATAAAAACTAACATAAAAATTGCATAACTTTTGGGTCATCAATATTGGCAATTAAATTGTACAATAATTTGTTAAAAATACAATTGTTTGATTGCTGACAATGTGAACAAAATTTACATTGAATGGTTCGACATTTGCAATGCGTTTTTGTTATAAATTGCAATTAATTGCCATGATTTCAGACGCTTCTCTGTCGTCGTTATATATTTATACAATATATACTATATGTATGCAATTGGCTATGAATGTTCCGCATTTGGCCATAGCTTCATTTGACTTCATCCGGTTACTCAGCTCGGACGGCAACAAGATACAAAGATACAAATGGCAATTCGTATGGGTTCACTGAACGAATTTAATTGATTTTGCTGAAAATTGCGACAGAGACTTGGACACATGCGAAAGTATATAGTAATTAACTGCACAGACAATTTATATTTACAAGTAAACTGTACAGTAAATGCTGCCTAAGGCAAACAATCGAGTGCAACTGTTTGAAAAAAAAAAATAAATTAAAATATTTGTTTAGTCGAATTTAAATAGTTTTCGAATTTATATTATAAATTGTTTGAGCTGTAAACAAATATATGCTAAAATATAGCATAATGAATAATTTTATTTGATATAGTATATTTCATATGATAGGTTGAAATATTAAGCCTGTCGGACGACTAATAAAACGAATTAGAATAAAAAAAAAAGAAAATTAGAGTTATTCAAATATTCAAATATCCAACACATCATTATTGAACTGTTCTACAATTTAACCGAAAACACCAAATTAATAACGATTCTGCATGAATTATACAAATTTAAAAAAAAACAAACCTGATTAAATTTAATTATTTTTTATTAATTAAAGTTAACTTTACTTTTCAAAAATAAACTGAAGATTTTATAAAATAGTTTAAGTAAAGAAATATGTATTTAAAGATTTTATTATAAATAAAAAAAAATTTTATAAATAAATTAGTTCATAAATTAGAGAAATATCTATTACAAATTCTTAATGCAAATGAAACAAAAACTACAATTAATAAATATATTAATAAAATAGAAAACTAAGCATAAAAAATAAATTTATTAATAAAATAGAGAAATATGCATAAAAAATAAATAAAAAATGATAATTAATAAATAAAAACTCTCAATTTTCCATAAATCATCTCAATTTCGGATAAATAAATATAGCTTCATTTTGAGAGTCTGGACTTAAAATAAAAAAAAAGCAAATGAATATGTAAATATTTCCGACTTGGAAATGAGCCTTACTACAGATTAAGATTATATAAATTTAACAAAAAAATTGGTCAAAATTATAATAATGACGTAAGTCATATTAAAACAGCTAAAGCACTAATATAATCGACTTAAAAAATATTTTTTTTTTTTTTTTAAAACCAAGTCTAATAAACAATATCACAAATATAATTTTTACTGTATATACTGTATTTATACTGCAACTTTTAATTATACTTATACTTAGTTACATTAACTTCTCACTGCGCGCTGTCATAATGTGTTAAATTGAAAAACTGGCCAGTGTAGGCGGTTCTATATACTTAATTGCTAATTGCGTTAATGGGGCTAAATGAGTCTAAGGCAGGCAACATTAAGCAGAAAGTGTTTAATTTAAGGACGAGTCGGTGAGTTGCCAAGCCAAAAAACCATTTTACCCCAACTACAGGAAATGGCATATTAAATTAAAAACACGGCCTAGAAAAAAACCCTTAAGATGAAGGAGAAGAAATTTGCGCTTCTCTCAGGATGTGAATGGGGATGCGAGCCAAGGCAAAAACATTGTTAGCATTGAGTTGAAGGAGAGCGAGGTGGGCGGAGGGGCGGCTAAGAATGGGGCATGATTGTTGCCTTGGCGTCTGCCTAAAGTGCAACATTTATGACATTAGTGTGCGTGTGTGTGTGTGTTTATGAGTGGAGGCGTTATTACACTTACAATTACATGCAAATGCATGTTTTCTGAATGCAACAAAAAAAAAAAAAATAAAAAACATTTGAAAGTTAAATGCCAGCAAACGCCCCAGTTCGAAATTGTAGTCATGCCACAAGCCACAAAACACACCTTACTAAAAACAATAGTTCGACTGATTGTTATTGTTTATACTTAGTACATCCTTGCTGCACACAAAATAGAGTATATATAAATTTATTAAAAAAATTTCTTCGGAACAAATAAAAAACATTTCAATATAAATAAATTTTATTAATTACAAAATTATTTCATGATATCATGTTAATTTTATATGCGCGTTTCTATTTAATTTATTACTGCACAATCGTTTTTTGATATATTATTTAATATATATTCGCGGTTCCAATTAGTTTCTTTACTGAGAAAATATATATTATTAAATTAAATTAATTTTATTATTGCACAATCATTTAAATAATATTCAATATTCGCGGTTCCAATTAGTTTCTTTACTCAGAAAAAATATTAAACCTTCGATACTTAGTTATAAAAATGAAATTTGTAGACTTTAAGTTTTATTGTTGGCCAAAAAAATAAAATTCGATTTAAAATGATTATTTTCTAATACAATTTTTATTACTTAAAGTTTTATGGTTGACCAAAAAAAAAAAACAATAATATTTAATTTAAAATGATTATTTTGTGATATAATTTTTATTATTTAAAAATAAACAGAGTATATGTAAATTTATTAAAAAATTCCTTGGAAAAAAGAACATTCACATAAATTAATTTTGTTATTGCAAAAAATCATTTCATAATATTTATTCTATACTCGCGGTTCTATGTGGTTTGTTTAATGGGAACCAAATATTAAAAAAAAAGATATTGAAAGATTTTTAGCTTTATTGTAGACCAAAAAAAAATAGAATTCAATTCAAAACGATTATTTTAGCGTTTTATTTATTTATTACTCAAAAAAATGTATGATTGCCCAAGTTTTATTTAAAATTTAGAAAAAACTTCAAAATTAATCATTGAAATATTTAAAAATAAAAGAAAATAATCGTCATTTGCGGTTCCTGATTTATACAGATATTGCTCAGATTAAAAATGGTTTCACTTTTTTTTTTAAATGTAAATTAAAGTTAAAAATTTCATGTCCGCGTATTTTATAGTCGTTATCAAATGTCTTTCAACATGTTTCTTGTGTAATTTGAGTCACGCCTTATTTGCCACAAGAATGAATGCAACAATGGGGCAGGCCAGGTCGTGTCATGTCATAACATGCTTCATATGAAAAAGTAAATAAGTAAGTTGCCCCACAAGTTGTCAAGGCCAGAGTCAACCCCTATATAAAACATTTACCCCGATCCTTACACACACATGACATCAGCAGCCTCATAAATTAACAACTTACAAGTATGTATAATACTCTGTATATATATATAGAAGTACTCATCAGTTTGTTTTCAATTGTTGTGACACAATCGATAACAAAGAATCTTTAGTTTGAAATTAATTGCATTCTAAAAACAAGACAGGACAATATGTTGGGCATTACATTACATTTTTCAGTTTTCAAATTTCCAGTTTTCCCAGAATTGAACCTAATGCAGCTGCAACAATTTAATTCTTATCTTAAAGCTGAATTTTTCCTGTTTCTTAATCTTTACTCATACCATGGACCAAACCACAAATTGTCTACTGATTACAATTAACCTTAATGCCAAGGTTCTGAAATCATATATTTAAATCATGTCAATGTGAAATAAATTATAAACAATAAAAAACATAAGCTGAAGGTTCTTGTAGCAACTTCAGAGCTCATCAAATGCAACTTATGGGAATAAGAAATTTTCAATTTTTTTTTTTCTTATAACCTTTTGGCTGAGTTATCCTTGGCCTGGTCAATTCGCTTTAAATGTGGGTCACACTCTCTATTATCTATTATACTTGGAATATATGATTTTTTTTTTTTTGCAGCCAAGTGCATTTTGTTTGGAGACTGTGTGGCAATGAACATTTTCCAATTATCTGCTGTACTCGTTATGGGTGGCAAAAGTGAAACTTGATGTGCACAGCTTAAAAAAACCAAAAAAAAAAAAAATGGCTAAAAAAAATCGAATAAATCAATGCGACGACTTTCTTTTTGATTGCCATGAACAACATATAGAAAGATTTTAATGAAAGCCCAGCAAACAGACCGTGCATGACGAGAGTTTTTTTTTTTAAAGATTGAACAATGAATTTGGACACGGCAAACATTTTCAAAGATCAGCCAGAAATTGCAGGGCAATTACATTTGTCGGAAATGCTCCCAAATGGCCCTGAACATTATTTGATTCTCATGTTACTACAGAGTACGCTGGATAAAATGAATAGTTGTTTAAGTGAAGAGGCGAGTAAGAATGAACAGATGTGGTTTGAATTACTTTAGAAAGTGTTTTCGTATATCACTCTAAAAGAAAAGTAGGCATAAGTTGGTCTGAAAATATTTAAAAGCTCTTTTTTTTATAAAAATATTAATATTCTCATTTATTTTATTTTCCTTGAATATTCCTTTATCTTGAAAGAACATCTTTTAATTATATTTAAGTGTAGTTTTATTTAAATAAATGATTTTTCTAGCACAATATTTAAAGTAAATACTCTAGATAAATTTAACACGCTTGCTTTTAATTAAGCAGTTTAATTTAATGAGCGTGTACTGTATTTATTATTACTTGCAAGGTAATTGAAGCTAATTGGGTTATAACTTATAACCCAATGTCTTTGCTTAATTAATCGCACATTCATATATATATATATATATTGTATATATAGATAATGTAATTACTATAAAAATGTTGATTGAAGATGACAAAACATCAATGTGGCAGCAGTCGATAGTTTTCGATAGTAATAATTGAAAATATCGATACTATAAGTAGTATTATATATTAGAAAAAAAAATTAAATAAATAAATATAAAAAAAGTCCAATTTGATGATTTTTTTTATTGCTTTTAATAAATTAAAATTGTTTTTAAAATTTTAGTAAAATTTTGAAATTTAAGCATTTTTTTAAATAGGTTAAACCTAAGAATTTTTTTAATAATAAAACAATAACAATTTAATTTGCAAAAAAAATTTAAGCAAATCAGAAATTTATTAAATGAGAACTCAGTAAAATCAATTAATATTTTTTTTTCAAAATTCACAATATATTTTAAGCACATCTGTGATAGCTAATTTAATAAATTTGTTTTTATGAAAAATTTGATTTTTCAGACAGCTTTAAACTATCGATATTATCGATAGCGTCATCAATATTTTGCCAGCTCTATTGTATAAATTTATATATATATATATATATATATATATATATATATATAGCTTGTGCACGCTAAAAATTGTCTTACAAATTGACTTAATTTTTGTGTTTTTATTATGACTTTGGCAGATGATGCTGTTGCTGTTTGGTCACCGGTTTGACCAGTTCCACGTCGAATGATTCATAAGTATCTTGATCTTGTGGTTCTACGAAGCGGCTTGTTGTCATGCTAATTGCACAGTCAGAGAGCTTCCCCAGAAGTATCTTTTGACGATTGAGATACAAAATGTAGTATACTAGTTGCTTGTTATTTTCAAAATCTATGCAATGGACCAACGCTGAGCTGAGACGCCCCCTGACCCAATTTGATTGAGCAATTTGCTACTTAAGTCGATTGTCGTTTATTAGATTTAGTTCCATGTCTCACATTTGCATCTGTATCTGTTAGATACACTTGCTCTCTCTCTTGCTCTCAGAATTTTCTTATCAATGTTTTTTGTTGCGTGTTGAGCTAATGTTCAAATT
The DNA here is from genome assembly GCA_035043045.1 of Hirtodrosophila alboralis. Lineage (NCBI taxonomy): Eukaryota > Metazoa > Arthropoda > Insecta > Diptera > Drosophilidae > Hirtodrosophila > Hirtodrosophila alboralis. The sequence goes on along the minus strand of JAWNNH010000593.1, from coordinate 637,105 downwards.
TGATTTGTCAACAACTCGAACGTTTGCATTTATTTAAAAATACTCTGCACTAAATTGAGATACACAAACAAAACAAAAACATGAGAAATTTTATGCGTTGTTCTAGTGTGTAATTAAATGTGATTATCTCGCTTGAGGTAATTTATCATATTAAGCTTATTTACAACTGTCGACGTTGACAGGAAGCTTGTCCCAAATAAATATACACATATATATATTTTGTATGTATTCATATTCAAGTAAGTACTCAAGCACCCGACTATCTTCAAAGTTTCTTTGCACAAAGCGGAAGCAATAAGAGCTTTCACTTTTAAATTCAACTTTAAGAATATGATCATTATAAAAAGTTTTAAGAGTGAACGTGATTCATTTGATTTACAAATTTCGCTTGAATAGGATAAAGAAAAGAGATAAGTGAAATTTCTATATTTATCTATTATTTATATTATTATTTATAATAGCTTAGAAGTTGTTGGAAAAAATGCAATCAAATAATTAAATCCTTTACTGATACAATTTGTCGCATAATTCTACAAAATATTGTTTTGTAAATTTAAAAAAAAATTTGATTTGATTAAACATAAAAATAATTTTATTGGAGTATTAAGAATAACGATTAATTAATCGATAGTATCGATAGTTTTTAATGAGTAACTGGAGAGGTTTTTGTGTACTCTTTTAGGTCTTTTATATAACAAAATATTGCAATTCACTGAACTTATAAAAACATATTTATCGACAATGCACTCAACTGTATTTCCGCAAAATTCTATAAAAAGTGAAATTGATAGGTGTTCTGAACACCGAAAAACTCAGACAAGCGTAGTTTTAAACGTTTTGTGTGTTGATTCGTGAAATTAAAGAATTTGTTTAATTATACAATTAAATGAAATTATTAATAAATGTGTTTAGAGAGTTTTTGTGCTTTAGCTATTGAATTAATTGGTAAATATATTTTTATAAATTTATAAAATTTGTAGAATTGAATATGAAAAGTAAATGGAATCAAGGATAAGGTTTGTACGGAAATATACTCCAAAAATGTAGAATCGGCGGCATTAACAACTTTTCTCTAACAAAAATAGCACTGTCAAGGATTTTAGTTTGAATTTAAAGTTAGAAATTCTTTTACTTAAGCATATAGAGTTACAAAAAAATAGTTTCCAATGTACAAAGCTTAGTGAAGCTAATAAAACCGAAACTCTTTTACTTGGATCTTATATTGTTAGCTTCTGCACAGCTGTCAAGCTTTTACATACAAAAGGTAACGTCTGTCTGACAATTTCCATGGAAAATGCAATTCAATTTTGAACAGAATCCCGAATGTCTCTTGCCCTCAAGGTAAATATTTGGTAAAATGTTGGCAATTTCAAGCAACAAACAGGCGAAACTATTTGTCTGTTGTGCAAAGAGTGCGGAGAGAGTAAACAAATTGTATGTAGAAACAAATATATGCACAAACCGGGACAGCTCGAAATGTTTGTCATTCGATTGGACTATTTGTTTATTTTATAACGAGCCCGAGACTCGATGGCTTCTTATCGGAAGCCTTTGGTCGTAATACACATGTGTAACTGCATTATTCTGTAATGCCAACTTGGGGGGGATGCAATGCAATTAGCAATTAGCGAATTGGAGCAGCATGTTAAGCGAAATTGGAGCGATTTAAATGTCAAACAAATGACGTAGGTAATTGAGGAATGTCAATTGGCAATTTATATACTTAATTGTTGATTAAAGTTAATTAATTCGTGTAACTAATAAATTGTACTATTGCCACGCGCATAACATTTAATCGCTCGAAACAATAAAACAAAAGCCTCGACTTGCGATTTTTTTCACACTTGCTGACTCACAATTTGTTATCCGTGCTTATAGACACTACTAGCTGACTCAGAGCTCCCTTACCCTTCCCCCTTTTTAACACTCACACACACACACACCACCTGTACCTTAGCTAACTTGTTGTGTGGCTTATAAACATTGCTACTAATCGTTAGAGTTGAGCAATATTATTATTTAACATTTAACAGTCACAGAAGTCACATTGAAGTGACTGTGACTGTACCTCTATATATATATATATATATATATATATATTTTTATTTTTTTTTTCCATATTATAATATCTGAAATTTTCCCTTAGATTGAATATAAGAATATTTATTTATTTATATTCAGAAATGATCAAATTTTGCTTAGCTTTATTCCAAAGTATTGAATATCGTAACATGTTCTATTACTGTTACTGCACTGTTAATGTTAATATGAAATGTAAAAATCTGTTATATGTAACTGTTATGAGACTGTTACTTTTGTGCGCACAATGTTCAATGTTAATCACATATAGTGACTCAGTCACATTCACAGTCACGTTCATGTCTACTGGAACCAGAATTAAGCAATATATTAAATAATATTAAGCACATATATATGCTTTAATACGCAATTAAAAAATTTATAAATTTATTTTGCTGAGTCTTTTGTTTCACGGCGGCTTATTCATAAAGATTCTAGGAAAGCTATTTTCTAAATCTGATGATAAAGATTTAGTAACAAACATATATATAGATTCTAGGCAAATAACTTTCTGAAAATAATGATATATTATTGATCATATATATTCTTGATATATTCTTGATCCGCATCAAGAGATGTGACAATCTTAGAATTAGAAATAAGGACCTTAAAAATTCCAATTTTCAATTTATTTCAAATTTGTGAAAACTAATCATTATTGATTAAATAACCATACACAATTATAATATGTAGTTTCTTGCATTTTATTTTTTAAAGATCATTTAAAGATCTTCACCGAATCAATTTAAATAAAAATTAATCGTACTCATTTATATAAAACGTGTCTGAATTTCACATAATGTTGCATGTAGTTTTTTTTTTAGTTATCATTTGGATGTTTTAGCTATTACATAACAAATAATTGTAATTTTAACTTGTTAGTATACGATTTATGTTCATGTTAAATTGGATGTTTTAGCTATTACATAACAAATAATTGTAATTTTAACTTGTTAGTATACGATTTATGTTCATGTTAAATTTGATAATTAAGTATTAAATAAACGCTATCATATTATATCGATCTTGTTAGTACCTCGTATATTTTAAATAGAGTTTAGGATTTACAATATATAACTTTACTATATAAAGCAGAAATTTTTAATTTGTTGCACAGAACTAAATAAAAATATAATTGAAATGTTTTCGCTTTGTCCGCTGTGGTTTTTTATTGGATGGATAATCGTATTGCTCCCGTCCTTTAATGACTGTTCCGCATTGGTAAACAGGAGATATGTAAATATATAAAGTCCTGGGTTAATATCCTAATCCATAATACAGCGTATGTGGGACTACGAACCTCTATTTGTCAATGGCACAAGCTCGGATTCAAGCAAAATGAACCTTGATGTGAACATTGTACGCTTGGGACGTGGAGAATTTGCAGTTACGGGAACAGTTAAATGGATGTATGATGTAGACGATACTACAATGGTGAGTACTATATATAATCTAAGTATCTCTGTATAATTTAATTTCCACACAGATTGAGGGGGCAATATATCGAAGTGCTTCAGGCAGCGAAGATGACTACGAAGTCCTGCCTTTCACTATACCAAAGCAGAAATTTAATCAGTATACCAAAAGCTACTATAAGACAATTATCTATGAGAATTTAAAGGAATGCTCAAATGTGCCACATCCTGACAATACAGATCCCTGGCCCAAAGATACCTACATATTGGATAAATGTATTTTAAATGGTGATGGTTTGCCCGATCTTCTGCCCGATGGTTATTATAAGGTTATCGTTGCACTTAGTGGACAGGTCGATTGGTCTATTTTGGCCATTGCCAAAATAATTAAAAAAAATGATTTATTTGGATAAAGGATCAAATGTGAAGAGACAAGACTAAGCGTAATTCTGTATTGAAAATTAAATGTAAAAATTTTTATTTTTTTTTATATAATTGGCAATTTAAGCATCTAGAAAGTAGAGACTTTTATAGTTGCAAATAATAAATATCGTATTCAACACTGTGTTGTAAATTATATATAGTATATATAATATAGTATAATTCTTAGCTTAACAATTGAATGTCCTCATTTTTATTTCTGGAATCTTTTTAGATAGAAATTTAAAAAATTGGATAAGTACTTTTTTTGTTTTTTTTTATGTTGATATGATTTCTAGCTCTTCATTAGATTTAAAAGAAGAATTCCAATTAAAATGATCAAATCAAATTTAAATATAATGTGATTAATTTTTGGTATGTATTTGTGTGCTGTATTTAATTTTAGTTAAGCCACATAATTCATTATTAAAATAATGTATAATATATATATATTTTTGTTTTTTTTTATATATATATTTAGAGTTGTGAACAATCAATTGATTTTGTATAGCATTACCTATTATAGTTTTTTTTTTGTCAATTATATATTCTTGGTATAAAACAATATTTTCTTGTAAATTTTTAAAAATAATTAAATTAAATTTTAATGCCAATGCAAATGAATTTTTTTTGAAAATATTAATTCTAACATAATTTTTTCATTACTTTTTAATTTTCAATTAATTAATAAATTTTTGCATTTTTTGATTCTAATTAAATGTTATTTGTATTATTATAATTATTTTTAATTGTAATGAAATGTGATTTCATTATAATTACTTTTTTTATAATGCTAATGAAAAATAATGATTATTTCTATTATTATTGTACTTATGTATTATTGTACATCTTATTACATTGTCCATTGTCGTTCGATCACAGAATTTATCGTGTCTATCGATTAACAGGGTTGCTAAAATTACCTAAGTATGGTCACACTCAGCTACACTGTTGGTATTTTAATTAGCTTACATGTTACGCTTATTATACAATATATGAACTAAATAAGTTTTATGTAATGTTGCAATAATCATGTAGAACTTGATAAATCATTTCATTATGCCATGTTAAATTGCAGATATCTTGTAATCAATTTCAATTTACAATAAAGCTAAGAATCTACAACAATAAATGTTTCAGCTAATGTTAATTACCTTTACTATATAAAGCACAAATATCTGGCTAAATGAACAGACCTAAATTCAACAATAATTTGAAATGTTTTCACATTGTTCATTGTTAATTGGATGCTTAATCGTATTGCTATTGCAGTGTGATGATTGTACCGGAAAGGTAAGCAGGAAATATGAAAAAATATTTACCTAAAGTTCTGAATAATATCATCCTGATCCTAATTAAAGCGTATGTATGATTTTGATGTTCTGTCCATTGAAACTACAAGCTCGGATCCAAGTAAATTGAATATTGAGACGCACATGGTGCGCGTCGGACGCGGTGAGCTTGGAGTTTCGGGTAGTGTGGTCTGGAACTATGAAGTAGATGATACTACAATGGTACGTACCCTTAAATCCCACTTTTTCTATATAATATAATGTATATTCCAATGCAGATAGAGGCTCTAACGTATCGCAGTCAAACGGGTGGCGAAGATGAGTACGAACTGCTTCCTTTCAATATACCAAAGCAAACATTTCAGGAACATTTAAAAACCGTCTATAAAACAATCATTTATGAGAATGTGAAAAACTGTTCGAATTTTCCGGCTCCTGATAAAACAGATCCTTGGCCCAAAGATACCTATATAATGGATAAATGTTCGCCCGATGGCAATGGTATGCCGGATATTTTACCCGATGGCTATTTGAAGGGTTTAGTTACATTTACTGGAGAGGTCTTATGGACCGTTAAAGTCATTATCAAAATAACCAGAAAAACTGATTTATTCGGATAAATGATGTATCGAAATTTATGTGTATTTATGTGCTAAAAATTACAATTAATATGCACAAAATAATTTTTTTTTTAAATTTAAGTTTTTTTGTTAAAAAATAAAATGTGTTGAAGTTAAAAAAATAATCTTTTACTTAAATTTGTATAATATATATAAATTTAGCTAAACGACATATTATTCATCATTTACGCATTCCAAATAATATATAGTATATATGTTGTTTTTTAATATAATTGTAAAAAGCTTTTTATCAGCATTAGTTTTAATGTTACCAGTGAGATTATTTTTGAATTAGTAACAGCAACAAAAATATGTTTAAATTTAAAACTAAAGTACGATAATATAATTGTAAATTTATAAAAAGTTGCATGTTTTTTTTTTTGACATATTCCTTCCGTTAAATTAGTAATTAAATATTGAAATAATTGCTATCATTTTACATTGATCTTGTTAGTAATTTTAATTTGTAACAGAGCTAAGGATCTACAACAATTAATACCCAATTAATGAGTTTAATTTTACTATATAAAGCACAAATATTTTTATTGTATGAACAGACCTAAGCTGATCGCATTCAAAATGTTTTCACATTGTTCGCTAACGTTGTTTATGGGATGGATCGTAGTGCTGATGTTGTGTGATCACTGTACCGGAAAGGTAAGCGAAAGGAAAGCAAAAAGTCCTAGAATATATATCCTTATCCTTAATGCAGCGTATGTGGGACTACGAACCTCTATCCGCCAATGCCACAACCACGGATCCAAGCAAAATGAACATTGATGTGAAAATTGTACGCTTGGGACGTGGAGAATTTGCAATTTCGGCAACACTTGAATGGATGTATGATGTAGACGATACTACAATGGTAAATATACTTAATAATTAATATAATTTCTGTATTTTTGTAAAATATAATTTCCATAATTTCCTTAGATAGAGATGGCAACTTATCGAAGCTCTTCTGGCAGCGAAGCTGACTACGAACTGCTTCCTTGGTCTATACCAAAGCAGGGATTTAAGGATTATGCAACATCTTTCTACAAGACAATTATCTATGAGAATTTAAAGGATTGCGCCAATATGCCAGATCCTGACAAAACAGATCCTTGGCCCAAAGATACCTACAAATTGGAAAAATGTGTGCTCAAAGGCGATGGTTTGCCCGATCTTCTTGCCGATGGTTATTATAAGGTTATTTTTACAGTTAATGGAGAGGTGGATTGGTCTATAACATTTACAGCCAAATTAACAACAAAAACTGATATGTATGGCTAAGTGATCAAAAAAAGACTCTGTATTAATTATAGTGTGTATAATTTATTATTTTTAGCTGTAATAGTTTATGCCTTTTTTTTTGAAGAGTTAGATAATAATTATCTGGATGGATAGATATTTAAATACCCATCTAAATATCTAGAAATATCAGAGACTGTTATAGCTAAAAATAATAAATATTACACGCTTTATTCAGCTTATTATATGTTATTCAGATAAAATATAAAATAATAATCGAAAATAATAAAAATAAGCAGAGAAAATATATTTTATTTTGCAAAATAAATCTGGATTATGAAAGTGGTAAAAAAATGTATGAATATTGAAAAATTAAACTCTGGTTATATAAGATAATAATTAAGAATAATACAAATACGCAGAGAAAATATATTATATTTTGTTAAATAAATCTTTGATTTCTTGGATTTATTTTTGAATTTACACTAATAAGTCTGGGCTTGATTTTTTTCTACGATTTTGCACAAATTTAAAGGGTTTAAGGATTAATAAAATAAAAAGGTGTCGCTGTTTTTTCGTCTGCCTATAATTCTCAAACGGTTTTTGCGATCAGTATATAAGATATAAAGGTTTTTTTTTTTTTTTTTTTTTTGTTATTTTATCATTTTATCTTAGTGTTATTTTTCAAGACAACATTACAATTTTTTTTAAACTCTTTCCACGAGAATATTTCCTTATTTCTTAAATCAATTTAGTGACCATAATTATTTCTTATATTAAGCACAAATCGTTCATAATTTAATAATACATATTTTAAAACAAAGAACAAATAATAATCAAAAATTCTTTATAATTTTGATATTTTTAGAAGAATTATATTTCTTGGAATTGTGATTTCATGCAAATATACATTTAGTTGGAATTTTAAATTTAACTCATGCTACTTCAACAAAATATTTAAACATAGAAATTAAGTAGTAAAAGATATGTTCATAATATAAATGTTAAATGACTTTTTATTGTTACTTTGATAGTGAGTCAGTTGCCATATAAAATAATTTCCGCTCTCTAAATATATATATAATATTTTGCTAGATAGCGAGCTGTATTAAAGTGTGATTTCTGCAATCTCAGTATTCATTTCATTACATTTTACATAACCACAGTTAAAGAGTTGAGTAATGTACGCTAATGAATGTGCTCAAGAAAATAATAAACCTTTCCTTACATAGTAAATATTACTATATATATATTACTACATTATGTGAGTATGAAAAAACGTGCCAATTTAAGAGCCAAGTGCGAAATGCGATTGTGTAAAACATTTCATGAACTCATTGAATAACATTTTGGTAGCAATTGAAATTGTTCAAGCTTAAATGCCGGGGCACTTAAAAATGCTTTTATTTTTTTTTATTTTTATTTTTTGAATAAAACTTATCAACCAGATGATCTAAATACTGTAAAGCTGCACCCAAGCGTTTGTTCTTAATGGACAGGAGATGAGCGAGAAAAAAATAGAAAAAAAATAAATTAAAAATTTATTGAGACTTCGCTACCCCCAAAGACAACAGCAGCAGTAGCTCTCAATTTAAGTTCCCTTCTTTGTTTTGTGGGTTTTTTTTTTATATATATTTATCAATTAACGCGCTCGAACAATGGCAACGCACTCAGAGAAGACGCCGTTGCACTAATCTTGCCCCCAACCAACGCTGCGGCAACTTGGCTCAACTTCTGTCCGACCAGAGAGATTTGTCCGTCAAATCTGTCCGGAGCTACTTTACGGTTCGTTGGCTTGCTGCTTAAGTAGCGCACAGGGCAAAAGCGTTTTGCTTATCAGAGCAGCGTGTTGTACTATGCCACAGATAAAAAACTAAGAGAACTTCTCGTCTCTGCCACACAAGACTCAGACTCTCTCTCTTTCTACTCAAGAATGGTTGAGTGCTAAAAAGCATAGATGCACAATTCGAGGGAAAATACCCGGGCACTACAAATAATGATTATTATATATTTTTTTTAATTGAAAAAAACATTAGCTTATAGTAAAAGAGGTGCTAAAAATTTTAATTTTACATTTGAGTGGTTAATTAAATAAACCAAAATTAAAACGACATTTCGAATGAAAATCGAATGAATTTTTAATTGTTTTCTTTTTTTATGAGTATATAAAGTCTCTTAGGGAAGCTTCTATATGATTACTGATCAAAAAATATATAAGAAAGGTGTTAAAAATTTAAATTTCAAATTAATATAATGAAATATTCGACATTTTGTTCTAGAGCACATATGTTTGTTAAATAAATTTGTTTCTGCATTTTTTCAGCGTTTAAGGATGTCGCTTAAAGAGGAACAGAAAATATATTTATGCTCTCCCGAGAGCAGAAGATCTCTCTCGTCGGAGTACATATACCAAGACGTCATGCAACAATTATTTTCGTGTGATGCAACTCAGACTAAACCTTCTAATATTTAACAATAAAGTAAATAAAAAAAATATATATATATATTAGAGTACATATGTTAATTTAATTAGCACTTGGCGCTCTTTGGCTTTGTTTTCTGGCTTTTTGTGAATGCTTTTTAGCAAGTTAGCAGATTAAGGCACAGGCTCAACAAGTGGAAAAGGAATTTTAAAAATAAATGCATTAAGTAAAATAAGGTTCTGCAAGCTGAATACCTAAATATAAATTTAATAATCTGCCTATAAAAATGTAATCAAACTCAACAACATTTAAAGCTGACTTTGCATTAATTAATCAATAATTTAATGCAAACTATTAAATCATATTATGTATAACTGATAGCTTATCAAACTATGTACAATATCAATATTTTCAGCTATAATTGTTTAAGTGTTTTTTTCTGAAATTTACATATTTTAAACCAATAAAATGTTGTAAATTGTTTTAAACAAAAAATTACGAAACGTAAACAAAAAATGATGTCGACTATTGCAGTTCAGTGAACCTCAACAGCGACGATGTTCGACGTCATTTCGTGGATGTCGCAGCTGAATTGTTGTTGATTTTTAGTTTTTAAAATAAGCACACACACCTACACACACACAACACACCTAAAGAGAAAAAAAACCAGACTGAGTGCATGAGTGATTCTCTGTTTTTTATTTATTTTTATTTTCTTTTTTTTATTTGTTAATTTTTACCGTCTGTCAATTTCTTTCTCTATTCAATTCATTCTCTCATTTCCTTTTGATATAAAAATTGCAAACATTTTGCAAATGATTCATTCAATACGTTTGTTAATATACTGTCCGATATGTTCAGGTACGGCTATTAGCCAAACCCATGCCCGGAAGAGTTTCTTCCCTCGCTTGGTCAACCTACCATGCTGTCGCATTTCCGCGGTGAATATTCAAAAAAAAAACTCCATACCTCACATATTATAGACATCATTGTGAATGCCGGTCAGTTGGTTGCTATTAGGTGAATTGTATTCACTAAATATGAGATATATTGACGTGACTTTGATTGACAATTATTGCGACACCTTGTGAATTAATATAACGCGAGTAACAGTTTCGCATTCTGTTACTAACAGTGCTGATAATAATAACAGTTTCCATAGCAGTCACAGTCACACTGTTAACATTTATAGTTTTAACAGCTGTTAACAGTTCAGTTTCACTTATAAAAAGTAGAATGCGCAAAAAAAAAATAGAAAAAGAGACAATTTCATTAAAAACTAAACCAAAATATTTTTCTTTTGAAAAAGCATGTTATATTTTCATTTACTTAAGTAAAAAATATTTATATAAAAATTATATATAGTATGTAAACTTATTTTTTGCTTTAGACAATCATGAACAAAAACTAAAAAGAATCAATTACAAGTTTAAATTATTTTAAGCCAATTTTCCGGCTCAACATTTTCTAATTTTTTTGCCAAATTTTAACAGTTTGATTTTTAAATGTGTCTTGGGCAAGTTACGACTCTTCATGTAAAGATTTTTTAAATATTAATGCAATATAATTAAAATATGCATGCATAAACAGAATGAAATTCGCAGTAACTGTTATTTGGATTCAAATCGTTTTCAATTTGAAAATTTTTTAGAAACACAGTTTTACTGACCAGCATAATTCTGGTGGGGTGTTTTTTTAATCATTCTGAGGTTATTTGTCATCTAGGTTGAAGTATTAGCTATAAATCGAACATGTAATATTAACAGAATGAAATTCACAGCAACTGTTATTTATCACTGTTATTTAACAGTCACATTAAAAAAATTAAATACATTCAGCCATTGCTCCCATTTCCACAATCACAAATGTGGATTCGGATCACTTTTCAATTTGTAATTTGTTTGAAAATCGCAGTTTTGCAGATCAGCACAATTTTGGGTTTATTTGAAGTTGTTTTTTAATATTCTGAGATTTTTGGCTAAATTTTAACAATTTGCTAATTTTAATGTTACCATTTTTTTTAACATTAATGCAACTTGCATAAGATTTTGGTATATTAAAATGTACAAACAGAATTTTTTAATATTTTTGCTTTAAATTAATTAAAATTTAAAATTTATTTTATTTATTTTTTTATTTATTAGGTTGAAATATTAGCTATAAATCGCATGTGTATTATTAACAGAATTAAGTTCACAGCAACTGTTAGTTGTCACTGCTATTTAACAGTGACATTTGTCATCTCTGATATGCACAGTGCTCGCTGCATAAATTAAGCAGCCAGACAAGCGTCGAGCTGCCTCTCTCCCTCTCTCCCTCACTCTCTTTCTGTGTCTCATCAAAGTACCAGACAAATTTTTCCATTAAGTAACCCCATGGCATTGTGGTAGTTAAGTATTATTTATTTTCGTTGTTGCTTTTAATGTTCCTTCTGGTGTTTTATTTTGTTTATGATTAATCATCGTGTGTGCACCTTCTTCAATTTAAATTTTCTCAATCAAGGCGCTGCATTGTCAAAGATTTGTTTCCTAAGTATTTCCCAGTTGATTTTTGTGTTTAAAGGAAATCACATGGTATAAACAATGTTCAAGTGCATTTTTCTCCGATTTTAAGAAAACAGATTTTAGTTCAGAGTTGCAACTTGGTTTCTGTTTATTTTTTGACTATAAACAGGAAAAAAAAGTTGCTTGAAAACTTGCAGAACTCTAAGCTTTAACTTCCTGCTTGAACTAACAAGTTGTCTCTGATAAAAATGATGGGGCAAACAGATGACTAATCCATATGAAAGTTTGTCATTGTCTGCATCTGGTATATATATATATGGTAGCTATATAACCACCCTCTTAGCCAAATAGAGTCATAAATAACTTTCGTTGTCCCCTTAGAATTTGCTGACGCCCTGACAAAACTTGCCCACAATTCGTTGATATTTTGTTGCACTTTTCCGTTTTGTCGTTTTATTTTCATATAATCCCGGTAAATGTTAAGATCGTAGCACTTGAAAGTCACCCTGAAATCATCATCATCGTGCAGCAACCCTTAGTAATTATTGAGGCACACACACGTGCCGCAGTCAAAAGTTAAAACCTGACGCATGCCACACTATTTTAGAGAGTGCCATAAATGCAACAATTATATAATGATAATAATAGAGTAAGCACAAAAGCAACAAATCAATTTTATCGATTTCTATCTAAATTATTCAATTTGTATGGGCCTAAAAGTGCAACAATATTTTTTCCCCACTCATTGTCATGGCTACAAAATGACACCTACACAAGATACAAGATACAAATACATAAAAGATACTCGTTAACTGCAGACACGCCCCACAGCTGGCTCTTGGTTTTGGCCTAGTCTATTTACTCATGTGGCAAGCTTTAGAGCCATCATTAATGCAATTCAGACAAATACGTTCATTAATATGCGTCATTGTTCTGCCCAACATCGGATCGAATCGAATCGGTAGACAGAACCAGAGTTCAGGCCTGTTCCAGACAGTGCTGCCAAAAAAATTTACAAAATTAAAGACAAGTATGGAAAAAGTGAACAGAATTTTAAAATAAATGTTCTTAACTTATTTAAAAAAATTTATTGTATATATATTGTAATGACAAAAATACTTTTTAAAAAGCTTTCTATGTTGACAATGTTTTTGAAAAAATTCCTAAATTCTTTGTTGTCTAAATTAAGAATTTCTGCTAAAACAAATATAAATATATATGTTTATATAAATACAGCTTGTTCATGTTGTCATATAAAGGGTAGTAATACGATTGTTTGAAGAAATAAATAATCAAATTATTATAAAAAAAAATAAGTGGGAGATACAATTTTTGTCAAAAAAAAATATATAAAAAAAATTATGTAAAAAAAAAAATCAATAAAAATTTTTTAGTAAATTAAAAAAAAAAAAATTAAATGGGAGATAAAATTTTATTCAAAAAAAAATATACAAATATAAAAAATTTTGTAAAAAAAATAATAAAATTTTTTGTTAAAAAAAAAATAATAAAATTTTTTGTCAAAAAAAAAAATTAAAGAAATGTTTCCTAAAAATAAATTTACCATCCTTTAATCTATGAACTTTATGTAAATGCTATTTTTAAGAAATATTTTGAGCCAACCAAGAAAGAATCGCAAAAAAAAGCTTTATATTTTTTTCTAAAAAAAAGTCACTAGAAATTTGTTAAAATACTACAGAAAAAAGCTAAACTTTTGCTGCATAGATCCCCAGAAACTTCGTGCATTATAACACTGATAATTTACACCTACTTGGCTAAATAATTTCTTTATTTTAATATTGTTAATATTTTAATATTAAATTGATTAATGTTTTCAATCTACATTTTGTAAAAAAAATATATTTATTTATTTTATATTTTTTTACACATTTCTGAATAGAGAATATTTGAATCTTTGGCTAATTTAAAAAAAAGGACAGAACTGACCGGAAAAGGGCTAAGTTGGCAGCACTATCTACAGGTCATATCGTGGGAGCCAACAACCTGAACGCATTTACAGACACGTTGAGGCGACTCTGCCTCTGCCTCTGCCCCTGCATCAAATGCAATTTGTAAGTTTTCCATGTCTCTATGAATTCTTAGCTAGTAATTCGATTCGTCAGCTCGAGTGGTCATCATCATCAACATCAACATCATCATCATCATCATCATCATCATCATTGTCGCTTGTTTAATTGAAATTCAACTCAATTTACGGCTGAAACATTTATATTTACGCATTGCTCTTAAGTATGCCAAGCTTCAAGCTCGACTTGATTGAGTCAGGTCAAAAGAATTTAAATGGACACACTATGCAACTCAAGAAGCTCTCAAACGGAAGCCTGAGCATGCATATATTTAAAAAAATAAAAAAGAAAAAAGTATTTTTTATTTTTTTTTGTGTAGCTTCCAAGTTGTTGACATTTGCATAAATTGCGTCTTTCGAGTGGATTTTGAGCGGTCATCTTTATACAAAACGTGCCTAAGCCACTGCGAATTGTCAATTGTGGATGAGCAGGCAGTTTCCTTGGCCACCAATTAGATAAATAGATAGCAACCAATTACAAATGAAAGAAAACTTAAAAAGTTGAAAATGAAAAAAACAAGAAAACAAAGAAAACCTTCTATAGATGCAAAGATAAGCTGAGGAAATGACCAATTCACGAAAGATATTTCGTTTAAGTAAATGCTGTAAGTTCAACGACTTTTAAATGCTTGAAAAATGTTTAAGAATAAAATTAATTTAATTTTATAATTAATCAAATTATGCATAGTCTTGAATTTCGGTAAGAGAACAATAGCATATTGGGTTTGGTCGTCCATATAAACAATTTTGTTTAACAATATTAAAAATAGATTAATCGAATTATTTATAAAAAACTTTATAAAGAAAAATCTCTAGTATTTTCTCTATTATTCTAAATTTAAATAATTTAAGAACTGATCCAAAATATATTATATTTTTCACCTTTTAAAAATTAAATATTTAGACTTCTGATGGACATTATTATTATCAAAAGATGAGACTCATAATATAATGAGAATGAAGTATTTAACGGTCGACGCGTTTTAGATTTTCTAAGATTTTTTATAGCCCTACACTGTGACAAAAATGTGTATCCATAATGAAAAATAATCGATCTTATTTTATTATATTTTGTTTTCAATAAATCGTTGTTAAAAAAAGGAAGCTGTATTTATTTTACTCTGAGAATATAATAAAAAATTCTAACATAAGTAATTAATAAAATGGAGCTGCGTACTTGTAGACGCTGCATTTAACGCATCTGCGCCTATAATTCCCAAACAGTATTGCCAGACAGTATATAAGGCAGATGGCATCTAGACATCAACATTTTTTTAACTCCTTTTGTAAGAAAATAATTTTGTGTTCTAAAATCAAGTAAGTGCAAATAATAACTTTCGATAAACAATATTGTAGGCAAAAATAAAATGGCTATAAAATTTTAATAAAAAATTAACGTATTAAAAGTTTTGTGTTAAACATTTTTTAACAAATAATAGTAGACAATTTTCAGCTAATAAACCTAATATCGGTCTTATAAAATTTATAATTATATTTATATATTTCTCAGAGTACACTTAATTCATGCATAATTATTATACCTATCTCTGTGACAATAATATTTTCAGCGTCTGCAACATAGTTTTCTCATTCTATTCTTTCATAATAATTTGACTGGTAATTGGACCCAGAAATCATACCATATATAATACGTCCATGACTCGTTTCTAACCACTTAGACGTAATTATCATTACTTCACTGAATTGCTGATTGTGTCATTGTTGCTCAGCCATGTGCTGCTGTCTTTAATTGTGCAAAAAAATAAAATTTAATAATAATATAAAAAAAAAGTTACAATGGCAGCAACAAGTTACCAAAAAAGAGTTGGTCAAATTATATAGAAGTTGGCCAGCAATATGGCTTTTAAAACGCTGACCTTTTGAAGCCGACCATATAAAGACATGTTGCATGAATAAAATAAGAACGAAACATTGATTTTAAATTTTTGGAATTTTTTTCATTTTAATTCTCAACTGATCTTTGACTTGACAGCTATATATTTATTATAATGCTATATAACAATATAAACATATTTATGTTGATTAGGAATATATATACTTAATCGTTTCAGCCATTCCTCCCTCAAAATCATTATAATCTCTACAAGGTAATAAAAATATATATAACTTTATAGTATATATCATTTATGACAACCATAAACCAAAAAAAAAAAACGAACAATTATGTTTATGTGCAGTAAACGCCAAATAAAAAAATATTTTCTTTTGTAGCAAAAATTATATTAAAAAGGTATTAAGGTATATCTACCTATACAAAAGAAAGTTGAAACACTTAATATATACAAAGAAAAAAATATATAAACTAAAGCCAAAATGAGAGTAAAAGTCGGCACGCAATTTCACTAGAATGTATGTACATATTTAAAATCGATTTTTTATTTTTATTTTTTTGTGGCCACAACAAACAAAAAAACCTAATAAAGCCAACTTTTGCAATTACGTGAGTGAAGGTAACCAAAACAAAGATTAGCATTAACCAAAAAAAAAAAAAAAAAAAATGGGAGAAACCTTTGACTCAAATAAAAATAATAATAAAAACCTAAATCGTATCAAATATAAATAAATAAATAATACGTGATCTTTTGATAAAACTGACGTTTAGAAATAAAAAGCTAAATGGCCAAAAAGCCGACAATACAACATGATACATAGAAAAAAATACAAAAAACTAGTTGGCTGATAAACCAAGTAAGCCAAGTCAACGACAAGTGCTCCAAGGGCCCAAGGGTATGGGATTGGTAAAAAAAAAAAATAAAATAAAATAAACTTAGGAGCACGTGCACGTGTAATGGACAGTCCCGGCTGGAGGAGCACGTAGGGGGAGACAGTTTTTAAATAAAAAAACCTTTAAACAGTTTTTGACACAGTCGAGAGTGCTATAAAATACCCTGTATTTGAGTAAATGTTAAACAGATATTACTTTCCTAATAAAAACTGTTTGGTACAATTTATTGTAAAATAATCTTTATATTATATTATTTATTTAAATTTCAAAAATATAAAAATCATAAAGGATATGATCACGAAGGTATTTTTCATATTTTTATATTTTTCATTTCATTTTTCATATTTATAATGTATTTTCAAGTTAAAAGCCGATAAATTTAATTAAAGAAAGCATTAAAAATAATTTATGAAACCTATGGACAAGCTTCTGAATAATATTAAATTAAAAAAGGTTAAAAGTAAAAAAGGTATTTCTCATATAGATTTTATCAGTCTTATCCTTTTTATTTAAAAGTCGAAAAATTATATTAAAGAAAGCCTCAAAAATCAACCTCTGTACAATCTTCTGAATGATAAAAATTTTTAGATTGTCAAATATATACAAACATAGATTTTTTGTCAAAATGAAATAAGCAATATTATTTATTTACTTAATAAATACAATTTTGTGTATACAAAAGCGAAATACTTGATATTTCGACTTGCATATAAAATATATTTTGTAATATTGTAAAACATATTGTTTATAATGTATTTAAAAGAGCTTTTTAACTTTTTTAACACACAGAACAAGAAGATCAAGAAATTGAAGCTGGTTTTACAAGCTCAAGGTTATTTAAGCCAACAAGCGTTTTGCTTGACACTGGTTCAAGAATTTTTTATTAGTTTTTTATCTATTAAATTGTTTAATCTTATATTTATGTTATGTTTATTTCTCTCTTTAGTTAAGTTTAAGCTTAGAAAAAATTATGCAAAGCTTTAGCTACAATTTATGCTAGAAATATTTCTGAAATTTTATTTGTTACCACTGTGCACAAGCTTTCTGAACTTGATTGGCAACTTGAATTGTATTTTTTACCCTTGCGAAGGGTCTTTTTATTTTAAAATTAAATGTGTTACTTATTTTCGATAAGGCAATTATTTTTATATTTCCCTAATGGAAACGTAAACGTCTAAATGTGATTTATAGGAAAAAATTAATTAAATATTTTTGAATAAAATATTTTAAAAAAGTATAAAAAATAAAAAAATTTAGTTCATTAGATTTTATAACATTTTTGGTATGTCAAATAGAAAAAAAAAAATATATATATACAATTAATATACAATAGTTTACACCGATCTCTCTTGTATGTAATAAATATATAGTATTTTTGAAAATATTTTGAAATTTTCATAATACATTTTTAGGTTCCTCTTGGTTTTTTTCATTGCGAAAAAATATGAAACCTTCGACATTTAGCTATAAAAATGCTATTGGAGAATTTTATGATTTATTTCTTAATTACTATTATTTTTGAGTTTTATTTTTTATTCCTCAAAAATAATTATTATTGCCCAAATTTAATTTAAAACTCAAAAATAAAATAAACACGTTCGTTGGCCATTTTATTAGCATTTCTGGGGGTAAGTGTATATAAATATTCGACATGCAAGAAAAGTCTCTGTATCTTGTTTTATTTTTTTGCAATACAAAACTGAATTTTGATTAGTTCTTGCTACAGCATTTTGCATGCCACAGAGCGGAAACTGTGAGGCAGACAACTTTCAATTGGAATACACAAGTATGTCTATATACTATATATACATATGTATATTAACTCGATGTGTATGTTTATTCGTGTGTGCAGCTTGCGTACTCACCTTTTGACTCCAAGTTGTCAGCTGTGACGATGACAGCGCCGTGTTGCAAGAGGCATATGCTGCTGAGCAATAGCAGCAGCGGCAAGTGCAACTGTAAATGTAAATGGGAATGCGACGACCGAGGCATATTTTATTTTAATAGTACTACGTTGTCTGCGCCTGAATCTTATAGGAATCCAGAGCAATTGCAATTGTTGCAATAGCTTTTGCGTTTAGTAGTAGCTGGCAGTAATTAGTAGTAGTAGTCGTAGTAGTAGTAGTAGTAGTAGTTGTATATACTACTAAATTGTAATTGTAATTGTAAGATTTGTTCTTGCAGCTGGTGACATCACTTCGTACAACATGCAGCAGCGACTTTGATGTGGAGTCGACTTAAATACAGGCAGGCAAATGCAACATTTAGTTGCCGCATTAAAGTTTATTTCTTAAACAGGATGTGCTGCAGCAATTTACACAAAAATAAGAGGAAATTAAAGCAAAAAAACAACAAACACATAAAAGGCACTCCCGGCGCGCCTAAGTGTAAACAATGCCAGATAATTTGCTTTGTTTTGTTTTGTTTTTTTATATTTTGATTTTTTATCTTTTATTTTTTTTGTTATTATTAAATTAAGTTTTGTTGGTGCATTGGTATTGGTTTTGTCTTCATTCTTCACTTGCCAACAAGCACAGTGTCGGTGTGCTGTTGTTGTTGTTGCTGCTGTTGCCAAACTTTTCTATTGGAATTTTATTAACATTTGTCTAATGCGCAGACATATTATATATACTATTTATATATACATTATGAAATTAACTAATTTTGCTTTTTGGCCATTAATTTAATTTATTTAACGCTCGTTGTTGCTTTGCACAAACATATATACACACACACACATAAGCTCATAAACACAGCCGCGCTCTACGCACTGATACAACAAAATTGTACGAAAAAAACACCCGCGCGTAGCGTCCGTAAAACGCACCCGCACCTGATGAAAAACGAACTGCGACTGGTAGTGAGACCAGAGACCTTAGACGACAAAATCGCACTAACACTAGTTAACACTGATCTGTTAACTCTTAACAGCTGGTAGCCACTGTTGCTCCACATGTAAAAATATTTCAAGTGTCCTTGCTAAGTGTGGTGAATTGAAAAACATTTTTTTTTTTAATTTTTGCAGGTGATATATTTAATTATAATAAATTACTTTTATAGAAATCACAAAAAACTACAAGACACGATTACAAATTGTGCGGCAAATTGAAAAGACAACATTCTATTAATTGAGTAATGTTAAATCAAATTTCCCTGCGACCAAATGTTAACTAACAGAATAACTCCTCCTTAGCTAACAGAACAACTCCACACCGATAGACTCGGAAACTTATCATTTGATAAAATTTGTTATCGATATGTACGGTTTTGAAATTTATTTGATGAAAACATTTCTGATCTGCAGTTAATGTGAATTTGATTATTGAAAATTTAATTCACTTGCGCAAAAATTGTTGAAACCATTAACTATTACAGTTTTTATTAATATTAAAAGTACATTACTCGAATGGCACAGCTACAGTAATCAAAACATTACATCATTTAGCTTTTGTCACGTGACATGATTTAACCGGGATTCTTGAAATTGTTTGAAAATATTAAGGGAATAACATTCAAGTTCACAACACGAAACGAATATCTTTATTTATTTAATAAATATATAGACTTTACTGATCGACAAGATTTTGATAAAACCAAACTTGAATATTGTTAATCTGAAAGGGTATTTACTCTTCGACAACACTTGAATAGAAATTTAATTTTTAGATTCACCTTGTCTATGTATATTTTGTATTGTATTCGTAACTATTACTAAGGCGACCCCATAGCTATGCAGTTCAAAACGTGCGAAAAAAAAAACAAAAATGAAATTTGGATATGCACATTACAAGCAGTTTAGGTTTTAATTAAAATTGGGTTTCAATATCAGTGCTGAACTATTATGATTAAAAAACCATTGTTGCAGTCGAACTTAACAAGAAGTCGCGATCGGACGTCATTTCATTAAAATGAACTCAACAGTACAAACCATATTTGATCTGCCGCCAGCAGGTAATTTTCTAGAATTTTCGAAATGAATACGATTAATTAAACTGTACACATTTATTTACAGATCCTGTGGCATATACGATGCCATTACTAGGATCGGCTTGGCCACTAACATCGCTTCTTGGATTATACCTACTCTTTGTGCTGAAATTTGGTAAAATATTTATGGAGCATCGAAAGCCGTACAATGTGAAAAATATTATGATCGCATACAATCTATTCCAGATGATATACAACGCAGTTCTTTTCGTATTTGGCAGTAAGTATAGTTTTCAATTTACATCAAGTGACATATTAAAGTTTTAAGTTTTTCTTTCAAGTCTATTATCTTTACATCAATCCGCTGTGCAATATACGATGCATGACAACTCTATCGCTTGACGATCCAAGGAAGAATATCGAACGGATCGTAAGCTATGTGTACTTTTACAACAAAATTATGGATTTACTGGACACAATATTCTTTGTATTACGCAAGAGCTACAAACAGATTACGACTCTCCATGTTTATCACCATGTTTCAGTAGTTTCTCTCATATATTTTGTGTATCGATTTTACGGAGTTGGTGGTCAAATGTTTATGGCAGGACATTTAAATACTTTTGTGCATACCGTGATGTATTTCTACTATCTGATATCGGCCCAAAATATCGGACAAACCGGCAAGCTATGGTGGAAGAAATATATAACGAAAATTCAAATAATTCAATTTGCCCTATCGATAATACATTCATCATGGGTCTTTATATTTAGTCCAGGATGCGAATATCCGCTTATATTGCAATTCATACTATTACTTCAATCCATAGGGTTTTTCATTATGTTCAGTAATTTTTATATAAGAACTTATGTCAATCCTCGTCACAAAAAGCAATAGTCAATTTTAAAAATTATAATTATCTTCAGTTCTATGCAAAACTGTAAAAATCAATAAATATACATATAAATTAGTGTAATATTTAATTGTTTTTATACTTTTTATTTATACACAATTAATAACAATTAGGTAATATGCTTAAAAAGAGGCAATAAAATACTTGCATATAAAACTTAAATATACATATATAGGATAATAAATAAGACAGCATTCCGTTAGTCCCGCCGACCATTGAGACGA
This sequence comes from Hirtodrosophila alboralis, assembly GCA_035043045.1. Classification (NCBI taxonomy): domain Eukaryota; kingdom Metazoa; phylum Arthropoda; class Insecta; order Diptera; family Drosophilidae; genus Hirtodrosophila; species Hirtodrosophila alboralis. Next base: position 615,222 of record JAWNNH010000593.1, on the reverse strand, counting down.
TCCTGAATCTGTTGCAAGCTCAGACCCTTGGTCTCCATCACAACAAAGAGCACAAAGAAGAAGGCCACCACACAGAAGAATGCAAATAGCCAGAAGGCATAGTATGAGCCAAGTGCATCGAGAGCCGGATACCAGCGTGTGACAACAAAGCCAAGAATCCAACAGGTGCTGGCCACCACAGAGGAGGCAGTCGATTTGATATTGGCCGGAAACATCTCACCTAACACGGCCCAGGGCAGTGGACCAAATCCCGTACAGTAAACAATATTATAGATGATCAATGCTGGCACTGGCATCCAAAGTACACTGCTCGTATCATTTACGACGAGTTTCATATAGAAGAAAGCGCCCAGGGCAGCCAGACCCACGCTCATCACGCCGGCCGAGATCAGGAGCAACATCTTCCTGCCAAGACGATCCACAACGAAGGGCGTCAGGCCAGAGGAGCCAACTTGCACACAGCCAATTATAATGGTGGCTATAGCCGGATTAAGTCCCGTATTGGCACTGGCAAAGATCGATTGACTATTGAAGAGCACCACATTGATGCCAGAGAGTTGCTGGAAACAGATGAGGCCGGCACATATAAATAAGGCCTTTCGATTGCTGGGACTGTTGATTAGATCCATCATGGTGCCCTTATTGGCCATGGCCTCCTCCACATTGGCCTGTATAATGGCCATCTCATCGTGTACGCCCTCAGCACTCTGGCCACGTAGAAACTGCAGCGAACGCAGTGCATCCGTCTTGCGACCCTTGCCGGCAAAATAGTACGGACTCTCTGGCATAAAGAAGAAGACCACATCCGATATTATGGGCATTATAATGCAGCACCACTGTAGCGCCTGGTAGGACACAAAAGGACCAATGGCATAGACATATAGGATGCCAGCTAAAAAAGAAAAAAGAAAAAAGATTTTTAGAGAAAGAACAATTAATTAATTAAAAAATATAATAATATAAAAAGTAATGATAAAAAAAATCACATTTCATTTTAAAAGATATAATGATAATAAAAATAGCATTTCATTATAATTGTTAAAATGTAATGTTAATGTATTGATTTATAAATATAATTCAAAAATATAAAGTTATCAAAAAAAATTGTTGTAAGCATTGTTAATAGTAAATAATCGCATTGTCATAAATAATTAATTTTTAAATATTTATCGAATAAAATTGTATGAAATGAAATGACTAAAAAAAACCCTAAGCAGCCGCTTGAAATTCTCAACTTCTTCTAGTTCATGAATGAAAAATATATTTCATTATAATTGATAAAAGTAATGATAGTGCAATAATTTAGGAATAAGATTGGAAAATGGAAAAAATTGTTGTAAGCATTTTTTTTTTGTTTTCAAATTAAACCTAAACCATTGGTATTGATAATTAATTTTTAAATATTTTTCGAAAATTATTGTATTCTACTAAGCTTATTTAAATGACAAAAAATCCTAAATATGCATTTAAAATTTTCAACTAGGTCTAGTTCGTTAAAAATCATAATGCTTGCAAAATTTTTTGCAATAATAATTAAAAATTATTTCACTATTCTTACTTTTATCAATTATAATTAAATGTGCTTTTCATTATGATTTTTTCATTGTCTATAATTTTTTTTTTTTTTTTAATGATAATACTTATAGACACTTCTTCACTATTTAGCTACTTACACACAATAAACAGTTGCATCAATGAGCCTGTGGCGCCACGTACATTATCCGTGGATATTTCACCCACATACATGGGCTGTACGGTCATAACAAAGCCCACGCCAAAGCCTTGGATTAGCCGGGATAGATACAGAATCCAAACCTCCGAAGCCACCATGTTGAGCAGAAAGGCGAGCACAAAGAATACACTACTGGAGAGCAGCACCCATTTGCGTCCAATGCGATCGGCCAGGGGACCAGCCACAAAGGGTGCCAAGAGTGCGCCAATGGCAATCAGCGAGGATATCCAGGCATCTTCCTCGGCTGTAATGGGTCGATCTAAGGGCGAATCTGAGGTATCTTCGCTCCTTAACTTGGGTCCAATGGGTGAGGTCCAACCGAGGCAGGTGCCCACCACAAAAGCGGATAAATTGGCTGTAAAAAAAATTTATTTTAAATTATGCTCATAACTTTTGCTTGGTTTGTGCCCCAAACTAACCTGCCACGGCGGCCATAAAAATGCGACTTGTTTTTACCGGTTCCATATTGCGTGAAATGCCTTCACCTATTTGAAAGGAGCTTACTTCTGTGTAAGATTGCTGATCTGGTTCTTTACCCACTCGACTCATTGTTGGCCTCTGGCTTGCTCACGTGTGGCAGCTGCAAAATGTATAAAAATGTTTGATTTTATTATAAGCATTCAATTAATGGATTATTTGAAATTCAAATGCTGTTGCGGGATAATTGATACTTAAAAGGCTTCTTTAGTATTATACCCATGTTTTGAATAAGACCGAGCTCCTTTAGCTCAGCATTCATACTGAAAATGCTCTGTTTACTAAATATTGCGCATACGCCACATTGACGCAGAGCAATGTGATGTGATTAAGACAAAGCTAACCGCCCCGCATTTTTGGATATCATTGTATACGGCTTGTATACCCTTGTAACTTTATACCGAATGCGTAACGTATTTAAAAATAGACAACCACATGCTCTATATATAGTCTTAATAGGGATAACGAACCATATGGCTAAGCTAATCTCTTAGTTATTTTAATGAAACTTTACATCATTTGCATACTTTATGCTGGCGACTATAAATATATGTGTACCACGAAAGTATTACATACAAATTTTTTTTATTTTTAAGAACAAAGCCTTTTATTAAACTTCAATAAAATATAAATTAAAAAACATTTTTTTTTATTTTAGAAAATTTTTTTAAATAATTATTTTTGATTTAAATTGTAAATTCTATGTACCTTTGAACCTAGTGGATTTAATGACAATATCACAAAGTTGATATTTAAATAATCTTTTCAAAATTTATTTGTATGAAAAAATCTATAAAATTAAATAAAAAATTAAAAACAAACTTATCAATCAATTTACGGTTTAATTACGCTTTATAAGTATAAGTTGGCCAAATTTGATTCAACTACTTATATCTTATAGATGTCATAAGTTAAATCTGTAGAAAATTTAGCTTTATATAGAAAAAATAGTAAAATATTTTATAGATTGTAATTTCCAAATTTTTTTTTCTTTTTTAATAAACCAACTATATTTAATCGCAATCAGACCAAGGATGAGGTTATTTTTTTTGGTTCTCTTTTTACTAGCATCTCTGGCAGAGTATTAAATCTTCGGCATAGCTATTTCACTATCCTTTCGTCAATTTCTAACTAAATTATTTGGAAAACAACGAAAACACATGTATTGCACTTTTTTTGTCTAGCGCTAATTCCAAAGTACTCGCATTTAATTAATTATTCTTTGTTCTTTTGTTGAAAATTTACATATTTCTTTATTTGCACAAGTGTACTACTAGCCATTGATTAGTGTCATAAGTAGACATTTAATTATTGAATTGTTGACAAAACATCATTAAACAAAACACACACAAAAAAATTAATAACAACTTTGCAAAAATCAAACGAAAATGATTTGAATATATTCTCAGCGTTTTTTAGATAATAAACCAAATGGCCATAAATTACAAAATTATATTAATTACACTGTGAACAAAGTTAATAATTATTATTGTCTGTTGTTGCACTTGTATTTGATATATTATAGTTGACATATGCCATTTCCTTTATGTAATAATCATTGGATGTATTTATTGCTGTACATAGACATTATTTATTTATTTTTTATTGTAGTTCATTTTAATCTCAAATTGAGCGAATTGCTTAAACAAGTTTTCACTTTTTAACGTCCTTACTTAATAAGCAGGTAGTATTCCCTTTGAAAGAGATAGAAATTTAATCGAAATCCGAAAATCGAACCGTAAACCTTAAAACTGAAAACTGTAATGCAGTTTATTACAGCAAACCGCACGAATTTAAAGATTTTTTTTTTGTATTACAAGCTCAAGTATATAAAAAATCGAAAACACTTAAACATATATAAGTATATACTCTCTCTTTTACTGTATGTGAGACAAATGTAAAAGCGCATTATCTTATCAGAAAACCCCCAGTTGCATTGAAATCATCCATTTAGTACATAATCATCGAATTCTCGCATCAATAATACTACATACTACTACTATTGAGAATTGGGTTTTCAATATTTTGTTGTTAATATTGCGCCATTTGTGCATTTTGCACTTGAACTCGCTCAAGTGATAAGGCGACATTCCCTCCAATCTCAATTTGTTTACTTGCACAACCCGTGCGATCCACTTCAGCCAAAAGTCGCCAATTTGATATGATATATATGATATAGAACTGCTTCTGTCTGTAACTGGGCTAACACGCATCAAAAGTATGTTCACTTTTAGTTGGCCAAGTTAAGTAAAATTCGTAATTTGTGTGACATTTCCGTTAAATGTTTTCGTTGCTTTTTAAGAAAGAAAAAAACAATTTTTATTTTTTTTTTATTACATTTGGTATTCCAAACAGAATTGTTATTTATGACCTTTAAAAATTTCCGAATATCGCTTAAATTCACTTAGAACTCATATAAATTTATTTATTTTTTTTGAAGATTTAACAGCCAAGTCGATCAAGCCCTGTCTGTCTGCTCGCATTTAAATTTTATATGTAGGTTGCCTATATAAAGAAAATCCCAATTTATACTCTCAAAATAGAGATCCCAGATCTGAGTAGCTGCTCCAATAATTATAATTGGCATTCTTACTAATTCTCTCTATTTAACGTTTTTTAAAACAATTGCTTCACGTTAATCAAAGTATTTTATTTGACCTGATTTTTAATTGTTTTTTATTGTTCACTTAGCTTAGCTATGTATATTCAATATATAGATTAAATGCTTAAAGCAACATATGCTATAGTACTACACTGAGAAAAAATGGCATTTCAAATTAAAGAACAATCTTCTTTTATTATAATTTGTTTTTAATTAGTCTTTGTTAAAAATGAACGCTGGTTCTCGATTTATATTCAAAGAATATAAAAACAAGTTCATTGGCAGTAGTGCGGTTGTTCAAATAAAAAAAAAATGCAAATTAAAAAAGAAACAAAAAAGAATTGAAGGAAATTATAATATTCCACTGAAAAAGTTTGTAAAGCGTTGCATACTTGTAGGCGCTGTTTGTTGCAAACATCTGCGTTTATAATTTACATTCGCTTTTAGCTGTCAGCATAAAGGGCATAAAGGTTTATATAAGCATTAATAATGTCATGATTTCTGTCATTTAAAAATTAATATTTTTTCAGTCGTACTTTTGTATAATCTTTAAAAGCAGCTATTCATTCATTCCCTATCAACAATATATAATATAAATAACTTATATAAGAGTAAAAATTAATCGATTGAACTAAACTGATTGATAAGTGGCCAACATATGGGTCATAATTTGTGTGTCTCTGTGAATTTTGACACATTGTAGATAGGCATACAAGATGTGTATAAATTAATTGTATTCAGATGTACATATGGATATATTTATACTATTTTAAGATAAGGTTATTTAACAGATAAATACCAATTAATAACTGTGACGCAAACAAACTTAAATTCTAAATTCAGAGTGTTAATGAGTGTCAAATAGAGAAGGTTGTCCATGTTGACACTTTGAAAGTACTGCTATGCGGACTTACACACAATATTGCTAATTATGTTAAGTATTTTAATATTTTCATATAACACAATATAACAATATACAATACAATAAAAAGGGGTAAAAGGCATTATGAAAACAATTGTGTAGATTATCTTGTTTGGATTTATATATTTATATTGAATTTATTATTTTTTTATTTATTTAAATATAATTTAATTGTTATGATTTTTTTTTGCAAATTTTTTAAGGTTCTGCTAACCAGCTGTAAAAATTCATTACAATCGAAATATAAACAGAAAACTTATTCAAAAGTTATTTGATTGCTTGAAATGTTAAAACTGCTTGCATTAAGTGAGGATCTCAAACTGAATAATGTGTAGTCTTTAGTCGAGTATACTCGTTGTTTAATAAATTTGCAATTGTGAAACGTACTAAAGTACAAATGAAGTTCATTGCCTGTAAAAAAAAAATGCAAATACTATTATTATGTGTATGCATACAATTAAAAAAAAGCGCCTACTAATTAGAATAGGCTCTCAATATCACTTTTGTATTATAAATGTAAACTTGACAAAGCTTTTATCGCAATCGCAAATAGGGACAATCAGCAAACGGAGTTGAATTAAAAGAGAGAAAGTGGACTAAATTTAAGAACTGTTAAAATGATTATTATATTTTTGCATTTTAACAATTAGTTTATAGTTTGTTTTTACCCTGTAGCCTTTACCCATGGGCGAAGGAAAATAATAAAATAGAGTAAATATATATATGTAAATGGCTGAAGTGGACTTTTCTTGACCACTATTCTATCTCTTTCTGTCCTCGAGAACTATAAGAGATATACTTATATACTTACATATTTAATGAATACATTGTGTTAAGCTGTTGTTTAATATTAATGTAATACATTGTCTTATGTTAATGAAATTTGTACAGTCATCGATAGCTGAGAATAACAAGCTAGACAATATTATACATACTTATGTTTATTATACAAATGTTTCGATTACTTTTAAGCATTGTAAAATATTTTTGATTAACACAAGATTTAATAAATATTTAAAAACTGTATGAAAATTATTTCACCTACATGAGAATGCAAATGAGATAAAAAATATGTCTCTAGAATCGCTCTCTCGGCTTTCTCATCATTGGCAAAGTTGTGTATTAAGTAGAGAGAAGATAAACGCGAAAATATCTGAAAAACTTTCGAAGTTTTTTCCAATTGTTATATAACTTTTTTAGCAGAGAATCATAGGAAATATGCATGTTTAAAATAAAAAACAATATCGATTAAATTATGTCGTAAATCCAATTTATCGATTTTGGTGAGGGAGGAAAACAGAGGGACTTAGTTTGATCGATTTGATAATTGGTGCTGATCAACAATATATATTCTTCCTATATTAGGATCCCCTTTAATGATTGAAAACTACTAAAACTCAATATAGATAAGCTGATCGATTTTCGATCATAAGTCAAACCTAGTTTACTTATTTTCATTGACAATTTGATTGAGATAATCCAATGTTTAATATATATATTTAAATTAAAGTGGTAGTATTTAAATGTTTACCATTTTTCAAGCTAATTTGAAACATAAATTTAGCTGTGGCAAATACTAGAAAAGAAAACTGCAACATTGTATTTCAACGTGTGCACTAAAATGCAAATGCACCTTTTATGTAAATGCATGTATGCAATTCGAATTAATTAGTTTTTAATTAAAATGGATTCGAAAATATAAACTGTCCAATCAGGAAGCTATTAGCGCATTCTTAATTCGCGAAACTCCGCAACTGGACGTGATTCAAGAAAAAAAATGAATTCAACATTGCAAAATGTACTTTTAAATCTATCGCCGGCTGGTAAAGATTCAAGTATTTCCAATATTATAAGGATTTCAAGGACACTATATCTTTATCAACAGATCCTGTAGCATATAAGTTGCCATTGCTAGGATCGGCTTGGCCTATATCATCGATTCTTGGAATATATTTACTTTTTGTGCTGAAATTTGGTAAAATATTTATGAAGCATCGAAAGCCCTACAATGTGAAAAATATTATGATCGCATACAATCTATGCCAGGTGATCTACAACGCGGTTCTTTTCTCCCTTGGGTGTAAGTGTTCTTGTTTCTTTTTTAAAAAATGATTTAAGACTTAAGTATTTTTTTCAAGTCTATTATCTTTTCCTAAATCCGATACACGATTTACGGTGCATGGAAACTCTATCACTTGATAATCCAAAGAAGAATATCGAAAGGATTTTGTCATATGCCTACTTTGTGAACAAAATTATGGATTTACTGGACACAATCTTTTTTGTGTTACGCAAGAGCTATAAACAAATTACGAAACTTCATGTTTACCATCATTTTTTAATGATTTATTTTCTATATTGGATCGTTAAATTCTACGGGGTCGGTGGTCAATTCCTTATAATGGGATTACTTAATACTTTTGTGCACACCGTGATGTATTTCTACTATCTGATGTCGGCCCAAAATACAGGAATGAAGGACAATCTATGGTGGAAGAAATACATCACCAAAATTCAGATAATTCAATTTTTATTAGTGATTCTACATTCATCATGGGTTCTATTATTTAATCCAGGATGCCAATTTCCAATCGTTTTGCAATTCCTTATTCAGTGTCAGGGCATAGCGTTTATTTTTATGTTTAGCAATTTTTATATTAAAACATATATTAAACCTCAACACCGAAAGCAGCAATAAAAGATAATTTAAAAATTATTTTAAAAAGTTCAATAAGCATTTTTCTTTAGAGTAGTGTGAGGAGAATCGAAAATTTAACTGTACGGCATAAGTTTTGAATAATGATATTTATTCACAATTTACCTATAATCAAAGCAATTTGATTCAGATAGTAATTGGACTAAATTGAATATTTATAGTAAAAATATTACCGTAGCATTCAAATAAAAGTGAAAGCATTTAAATTCATAGCATTTTTAGAAAATACCAAAGCTGAAGCATTGTCTTTCATAGTCTGTACTAAAATGCAAATACACCTAATATATGCATGTATGCAATTGGAATTTCTTTTCTAATTAAAATGGGTTCTCCATATAAGTTTCGACCTATAAGTGTACCAATCAGGAAGCTATTATAGCAGTCGTAATTTGTGCGAATTCGCAATCGGTCGTGAATTCAAAAAAACATAAAAATGAACTCAACAGTGCAAACCGTATTTCACCTGCCGCCAGCAGGTAAGGCTTCAAATATTATCCATATTATAAGGATTTCAAGGACACTGCATCTTTATCAACAGATCCTGTAGCATATACGTTGCCATTGCTAGGATCGGCTTGGCCTATATCTTCGATTTTGGGAATATATTTACTTTTTGTGCTGAAATTTGGTAAAATATTTATGGAGCATCGAAAGCCCTACAAGGTGAAAAATATTATGATCGTGTACAATCTATGTCAGGTGATCTACAACGCGGTTCTTTTCTCCCTTGCATGTAAGTGTACTACTTTATATGTTAAACCAAGATTTAAAATATAAATCTTTCTTTCGAGTCTATTATATTTTCATCAATCCGCTGCACAACTTTCGATGTATGGAAACTCTTCCACTTGACCATCCCCAGAAGAATATCGAACGGATTTTATCATATGCATACTTCATTAACAAAGTCTTGGATTTACTGGATACAATATTCTTTGTGCTACGGAAGAGTTACAAACAAATTACGACTCTTCATGTTTACCACCATGTTTTCATGGTTTTTGTCCCATATTGGATCGTTAAATTCTACGGGGTCGGTGGTCAATTTGTTATACTTGGATTTTTAAATACTTTTGTGCACACCGTGATGTATTTCTATTACCTGATGTCGGCCCAAAATACAGGACTGAAGGACAGTATATGGTGGAAGAAATACATCACCAAGATTCAGATCCTTCAATTTGCATTAATTATTCTACATTCATCATGGGTTTTAATATTTAGTCCAGGTTGTCAATTTCCAATATTTTTGCAATTCCTAATTTTGTTCCAGGGCATAGTGTTTTTTGTTATGTTTAGCAATTTTTATATCAAAACATACATTAAACCTCAAAGCCAAAAGCAACAATAATGGATTATAATAATAATAACTTAAGATATTTGAGATCTGTAATTTCGTATTAAATTTATTGATTTTTCGATTTACATTGTCAGTTGAATTATGTAAATTAAATGTTGTAATTTTATTGTTATTCAAGAATAATTTAATATATTATGTTAAGTTTTTTTAAATGTTATTTAAAAGCATTTTTATTTTAATGTAGTCTCTGTAGTTCTTTTGAAATAAAAATACAAATTTCAACTGTGTATAAATTAAAATATTCTTGACGTAATTTACATTTAAGTTTGCGCAAAATTACACTAGTGTACATATGTGTTGAATTTTAAAGTTAATTAAATTTGTAATTACTTTTAATTGACATAAGTTTTATACAGTTTTCAAATTTGTCGTTTTTCGATTAAATATGGTTAGGAAATTTAAGGTCCAAGTGTATAATTAAGTCACACAATTTTGAATTTATATTTGTTTGCGAAGTTTGTAGATATATTTTGTTCTGAAAAGCATGAATTCTTTAAAATAAATAAATATGTAATATATTTAAAATTCACACAATTTATAAGCTGAATTGTTCTTCGTCGTTGTTCATTTAATTAAAAAAATATCAAAGTACAAAACTGTAACATTGTACTTCAGTGTCTGTACTAGAATGCAAATGCATTTAATATATACACTTGAATTAGTTACCTTTTCAATTAAATTAGTTTTAGAACTACTTATAAATGTAGCAATTAGGAATCTATTTCCGCAGTCGTAATTCGCGAGAATCCGCAATCGGACGTCAATTAAAAATTAAAAAAATAAAATGAACTCAACAGTGCGAACCATATTTGATTTACCGCCCGCAGGTAAAGTTTCCAGTAATTTCTAAATTAATAGGATTTCAAAATCTGAACAAGTTTATTGACAGATCCTGTGGCATACTATAAGATGCCATTGCTAGGATCGGTTTGGCCCTTATCATCGATTGTTGGAATATATTTACTTTTTGTGCTGAAATTTGGTAAAATATTTATGGAGCATCGCCAACCGTATAATGTGAAAAATATTATGATCGTGTACAATCTATGTCAGGTGATCTACAACGCGTTTCTTTTCGCTATTGGCCGTAAATATACATTCTATCTTACATCGAGTGACATATTCAAGTTTTAAGTATTTCTTTCAAGTCTATTTTATGGCTGTCTTTCCGATGCACAACTTGCGATGCATGGTAACTCTTCCACTTGACCATCCCCAGAAGAATATTGAAAGGATATTATCATATGCCTACTTCATTAATAAAATTGCGGATTTACTGGACACAATATTCTTTGTGCTACGTAAAAGCTACAAACAGATTACGACGCTTCATGTTTACCATCATTTTTTAATGGTATTTGGCCCATATTGGGTGATTCGATTTTACGGGTTTGGTGCTCAATTTATTATAGTAGGACTTTTAAATACTTTGGTGCATGCCGTGATGTACTATTACTACTTGATATCAGCCCTCAAAACAGGACTGACAGACAGTATATGGTGGAAGAAATATATCACTAAAATGCAGATCATGCAATTTGCATTAGTGATTCTACATACAACATGGGTTTTAATATATAGCCCAGGATGCTCATTTCCAATAATTTTTCAATTTATACTTCTAATTCAGGGCATAGCATTTTTTGTTATGTTTAGCAATTTTTATATTACAACTTATATTAAGCCTCAAACTCAAAAGCAACAATAATAGATAATCTCCTTAAAACTGTGAACGAATTTAATTAAGACTCGGAGGTAATGTAAGAAATAATAAGTTTAAAAATTTAAATAACTAATTTTTAAACTTTCGATGAAATCCCATCACTTAGCTTATTTAAATTAATGTTTGGACTTCAGCTGTTAAGATTATTTAATTCTAAATAGTTTTCTAACTTTAAAATTATTTCACTCTATCTAGTTGAGTGTACTTACACATATTGTTTACTTTAAGACAAAATAATTAACATTTATAAATAATTTTGTTCTATTTTTATAACTCACAGATATAATTATTTGATCCAAAGGATATACCAACTTTATTCAGTTGTAATTGCAACAACGACAAATCAAAACTGTTAAATAAGACTCTAGGCCAGCACTTGATAATGGCCCATAAAATAGAAAAACATATTATGATAATACTTATATTGGAGGGTCTATCGTAACATTCATTTAGCCAACAAATTCGCACACAAATTATTATCATATCATTAGTTAGTTCAACGTATTTAATCAGCACTCAAATGTCACAAACTAGTACACAGTAAATCAACAAGTATTTAATAAATACACTGACATGATATAATAATATATATATCAATATTATTCACTTACCCATTTTGTTGTTATTATTGATTATCTCACAGAACAATATTGTAATTAATAAATTCTATTTAGTATCAGAGTAAGTTGAGGCGCATGCAGAATATTTAATCACTTTCTCGATCCACCGAATCTGGCACAATATATATATATATATCACCAAAGATCAGAGACAACTGTCGTTTATCGTAGTCGGAACTCAAATGATTCCAATGAGCGAATATTTTAACGTTTAAAAAAAACGAAAAATTATGACAGACGCATTTGCAGCTCGTGTTTAATAATAGTAGCAAAAGCGAGTAAATAATAAGCACAAATGTACAATAACTATGCAAAATGCTCTCACACATACTTATACGAGAGACTATATATATATATATATTATATAGCGCATTATACTCGGAGTCAACGATCCAACGATCGGGGAATTGAGCCACACTCTGAGCTAGACTCGCAATTGTGCGATTTTTATCAATGTGCCTTTTGTCGCATGTGAACATAAAAAAAAAATAAAAAAATAATCAAAACAAATAGTAAAACATTCAATTATACTTAACGTAAAATTATATAAATAAACGAAAATACACAATAATCAGCTATTTTCCTGTTATTTCCAGCTATTTAAATACCCTAGTCAAAAAAAAAATTCTTAAAAAATAAATATTTTGAGTAACCGTTCCTAAAAGATATATATATAAGATATATTGATTAAATTTGACAAGCTATTGTAAAATTTACCGAGTAACACTTCCTATAAGATATATTGATTAAATTTGACAAGCTATTATAAAATTAATTATATAATTAATTGGTTTGTCTACGATATTACAGAAAATAATTTTTATACACTTATATTATGAGCGATTGTTTACATGGAAAATATAGAATATAGAAGGCTGACTTTGCCCAAATTTAATCATCTTAAACAAAATAAATCAAAACTATGCAATAATAGGTTAATTCGGAATATCTTTTTAAACGAAAAACTGTTTTTAAAACTATATTCGACAATTTTATTCTATACTGAATCGATAGATTCCGCATCTATGACAATTTTAATAAAATAGATGTATATAGTATAATCTCTGGTTTCACATATGCCTCCTTCAATTCCGCACACAATTCGTAACAATATTATAATACCCTTAGCAAGTGTATATAAAGAACAGCTTGTGAATTTTAATTATTTTCTATAGACTTAGTTCCGCCCAAATTGTTGGAAAATTCTGATTAATATCTTACGCCCCAAAAAAACATAAAACAAAAACTAAATAAAAAGTCAGCCAGACGCTTTGAGGAAGTTAATTAATATGCAATTGACAGCTTGCAGGGTCTTATTTAGTCGGTGTTTTTAACGAGACTCGTACACGTATTAAGTATTATAAACATGCGTGTATTATAATTGAAATGTCTCCGGTGTAGGCAATCAAAATGTTTATTATATTACGTATCCATAAACGGCAATTTGTTTGCATCATTCGTAACGCCTACCGGAATCAGAATCACTTAAAAAACGGTTAAAGCAAAGTAAAAAAAATTTAATAAAATAAATGCTTTACATACTTATATAATAATAGCATTTAGCATACACGTTGTGCGTATTTTTATAAATAAGTACACAAAAATATACATAATTTAGCTGTAATTGGAAGTCAATCGGATATGAAATGTGATTCCGTTCCGTTCTCTGACGCGTGGCAAATTTTTCAGTTTATAAACTGGTTTTCAGACCCTCGAATTTATATAGAATGTTTATAAGAAATTTTTGGCATATCTGCTTGAATGTTGCAGTTCCGGTTTGAATTACCTCCTTATTTTATTCTGGTTAATGTTTTTCTGAGTTTAATATCTTCCTTAGTTTAAAGATTCTGAGTGTAAGCTGTCAATTCTTATCAATTTATGGCTAATAGCTTCTACATTTTTCCACATCGTCTTGAATGGAAAAATCGGCTTATATATAATTTAAAAAAAATCTAAAAAAAATCGACAAAAAATTTTAAAAAATCTAAAGTTTAATTTCATCCCTATAATTTTTTTATTTGAATTTTTCTGAACTTTAAGTCAACAAATCTAAAATATTTTTCAAATAAATTTACTTTTATATGTATTAATTTTACATATCTGTTAAGATATTGTCAATTATACAAAATCACCCAACGAAAAGTGAAAAATGAAAAGCTTACCATAAAAAATTTACAAATTATTTACATTATTAGTTGGGGCTCCCAAATATATATAAAAATTTCAACCTTTCTGAAACAAAAGCTCAGCTTTTAACATATATTGTAATTAATAGAGAAGGAAAAATTTTCCGTTTCTACTATGAATGCGTTTGCGTCAAAAAATCGCATCCAGCGTTATTTTTATATCGCTTTTACAAAATATTTAAGAGTTATGCCAATGCCGAGCACGGTGAACGCTTAAATAAATCTAAATCTACAATTAAATTCATTTTATTATATTATTTTACTCCAAAGCACTACCACCCTCAATATTTCTAAGAATCAACTGCATATTTAGCTTTTGGGGGTTGCTCATCTGCAACAAAGTTCCAGAATTTTCAATTCTTATCACAACAAGACATTGAAATTTCATATTAAGTGCATATGGACATTTGAAAGTGCGCTTAGCATAAGAAATTCTATTGTTAACCAATTTAGGGCATTTTTATTATTTTGTTTACAAAAGTTTTGCTGTTTGTAAACAAACGAACAGCTGATTGCAAATGCATTGACACTGATCGACTGTTATCGCGTTTGGATTGACGCGATAACAAAACACGTTAATGGATATCGGCTATAATAGTTGAATCGTATTTTAAAATCAAATTCAAACAATTTTTTTAAAATCAAATTCACTAAATAAAGATATGTTTTCAATATTTTTGAAATTTTTTTATAAACAAAATATAAATGAGAACTATTAAAAAAAAACTGCCAAATACTTGATAAAATTAAACACTTTTTTATTTAAGCTGAAAAACTGTTATTAAATAAAAACAACAGCAGGTGTAATAAGTCAACGGGAATTTAATAATTCAAAACCGCCAACAAAAATGTTGTTGACGTAAATTATTAAACTAAGTGCCTATATGTAAGTATTTAATTATTCTATTACTCATAGCTATATTAATGTATTTCGACTACAACATTCACTGGAATTTGTAGTTATTTAAGTTTTGCGTGCTAAATAAACCAATTAATTTATTTACCATTTATTAAACAGCTATATAAAGACAATATCTAATAATAATAAAAACAATAACCTGTTAAACATGTCAACAAACATAAGTTATGATCATGAGATGAGGGGATTTCCCAAAATGCGTTTCCTGTTATCTCCAGGTGATAGCATAAATAAATTTATGGATTTAAATATTTGCATACTTTAAAAAAATGCTGGGCTTTGGAAAAGTGGGACAACAACAAAAAATTGAAAATTCAAATTACCTGGCAATACAATCAATTTACAATTTTATTTATTTATGCCCCGTACATCGATCGATCAATTGATTGAGCGACACTGTCAATGTCGGGAAGTCCAAGTGCAGGGCCAATGAGCGGAAAGGGGCGCAAATTGATTGCAGTGGCGCCAATTGTGGGCGTGGCCAGTCGGGACAACTCATCGGATGACTACGCTCCAAATACATATATGTTGATAAGCCAATTTGAGGGGCGTTGCCATCGTTTGCCAGACATCCAGCAAAATCAGCAAAATCCAGGCAAGAGCTATCAATAGGGTCAATGCAATCACTTGTATATATATATATATATATATATTAATATATAACGATGCAATTATAACTGTACAGTTTAGTTTTATTATCAATATATTTAAATTTATAATGGGTGATGCATTTAAAGCTGCTTTTTCTATTTTAATTTTAATATAAATAAATATATATTCAAATGTCGAAATTTGTATGATGTTTCGAAAAAACACTCTCTGACATTTATTTTTTAATTTAAAATTTAAAAAAAAACACCTCTAAATGGATCACCCGTTATATATACAAGCAATACATTTATGCACATGTCTTTACAGCTTAAAACATAGAAAATATGTTAACTTATCTAACAACAACTACTACTAATCAAGTACTTAGAAACTAATTGAACTACACTTATAATTTAAGCATTGAATTCTATTAAAAATTAAAAAAATAATAATAATAATAAAACATTATGATAAATGTTGTACATTCAGTTGGGCACACGGCGTATGCTTAATATTGGTTTTATTTTGTAGACATCTTGCAGATAGAGTAATTTAATTTTATTGTGAAATGTATAAGGAAGCAGAAGTATGTATATTCCTAAACTGCATCAATAGGTGGAACTGTCTGTCCATTAAAATAGATACTTATATTATTTAATTTCCATTTAAAACAGACTCAAAAATTTAAATTCAAGTTGAGTTTCATTTAATTATAATCGGACTAATTTAGCTTATAGCTGCCATAGAAAAAATATATCAATAAAAGAATTTTTGTAGTAAAACTTTATCTGCAAGCTATATCTTTGGCATTCCAAAGTTTTTTTTTTTTTTTTTTTGGTCTTGCCTGTTTTATTTAACTTACGAGTGAAATTCCTAATACTCTCACTAATGCCCACTTAGCCACGTTTGTATCTCACTGGAGGTTTTACCCTTTGTTTCAACTAAGGCAACAGCTACATAAATTGTGGCAATTGCCATACAGCCGGCAAAGAACCAGAATGTCATATCCGAACCCCAATCGGAGATCATAAAACCAAAGCATTTTGTTACCACAAACACACACAGCCAATTGACCATGACAGTGAGAGATACAGCCGTGGCCTTCACATCGGGCATAAAGAGTTCTCCCATCATTAGCCAAGGTATGGGGCCATAACCCACCGAGAAGGTAATTATGAATAATACCATACAGAGCAGTGGCAACCAGCCAATACTGGACACATCCTTGCCGCTTTCCTTCATATCAAAGTAGGCGCCCAATATGGCCAAGCAAATGGTCATCACCGTGCTGCTAAATAGCAACAATATCTTTCGGCCAGCTCGTTCAATTAGCAGCGATGCTGTCAATGTCATAATCACCTGGACGACACCCACAATAATGGAACACACTGAGGCATCCAGGCTGGTGCCGGCTGATTTGAATATTGATTCCACATAGAATATGACCGCATTGATGCCAGAGAATTGTTGAAAGAACATCAGTAGCATGGATATAATGAGACCATTGCGTGCACCACGATTGCTAAATAGATCCAAAAATGTGGCATCCGCACTAGCCTGATCCAAATCATTCTGTATAACCTGAATGGCACTGCGGGAATCACAATAGCGACCCCACAGCCACTTGAGAGATAATGCCGCCTCCGCACGACGACCCTGTAAAATTAAGAAATTTAATTTAATGTTTGATATCATAATTAAACTAACACTCACCTTCTTTAGCAAATAGACAGGTGTCTCTGGTAGTATTAACATGCCCAAAAACAATAGAATTGGCACAATCAAGCACATTATACTTAGGGTAGTCCACGATACGATGGCGCCCATTAAATAAACAAAGAGTATGCCCAATGTGAGCAACAATTGAAATAGTGTACCCAATGAGCCACGTATACTTGTTTCAGCTATCTCCGAGATATACATAGGTGCCACAACACAAAAGCTGCCAGTCGAAATCCCTATATAAAAGGTTCATTTTAAAAAAATGCTTTTCTCTTATTAATTAGCGCAACTTACCAATTAGAAAGCGTCCAAAGTACAACCAGCCAGCTGAATTGGCAAAGCTTATCGATAGCCAGGCCAAAATGAATGGCACATCCATGGCCATTGCTGTATAGCGTCTGCCAATTGCATCCGCAATATAACCAGTGGGTAGTGCTCCCAAGAAGGCGCCAATGGCCAACAGCGAACTGACCCAAGTTTCTGTAAGTATAAAATCCACAACAAATCAAATAATATTAATAAAAACTATATAGATTAAAATCATAAAAGTTTGTAAGAGGCCTAACATTAATACAATTTTATTGCAAGTAGTAAATAATGATATTGCTATTAGAAAAGTCACAAAATACTTTGCATTTAGAGCTTAAGGCAATAAAAATTATATTAATTATACTTTTAGACTTTAAATACATTAAAATGTTCCGTAAAATGAATTTACGGCTATTTCTTATGGAATTTTTCATTAAAGTTTAGATATTACTATTAAAATGAAAGCATATCTATTAATGTACAGGAACTTCAAATGACATCAAATTTTAAATAAATAAAAAATAAATAACAACATCTTTAAGTACACAAAAAAAAATTAAATTAGTCTGGAAAACTCAATAAACTTCTATTTATAATTTTTTACCATAATTAAATAAATGTTTTGCTATTTAAAATTACATTTGCAATATAACTCTTACCTAAATTTTAAAAATAAAAGTCAAAAATAATAATAATTTAAAAATATATCTTACTTTCAACTCATAAAATATTTTGTTTATTTATTTAAATTTTAAATTTTATAAAAAAAAAATATTAATATAAATAAACAAAATAAATTAGGCATTTTATGCAAAATGTTTCATATTTTTATGAGCGTTTTTTGTGCATATTTTCTCAACCAGTTTCAGCAGTTAGATTATAAGGTCAGTGTAGTTTTTCTATAAAAAAAACCTTTTTTTTTTGTAAGAGAATATATCTTAATTTTTAATTTAAAAGTCCCTTGTGCATATTATGAAATTTATTAAGGCTTCATGGGCGTTTTAGTGGAGATTGTATTAAAGAGATAGATTCTTTAAAATAGTGCAAATTCTTAATGCTTATATACTCTTTTTGAGAGGAACTTATTACAAGGATTTAAGGAACACAAAAAATGTATCAAGTAGCATCAATTTAAAGTAGCAAAATATTAATTTATGATAAGATAAATAAATAAATAAATAAATTCAGATAAATATATATACACGAGATAAATGTGAATATTTACTAAAATACTATATCTATATTTTTCTTAAAAATAATACTTACGTTGAGCAACAGTTAGTTGAAGTTGATCATCATGAGGAACAATCACCGTTGTTGGATTGGTAACATTTCCAGTTAAGTTTGTTGCATTTGCCGCAGTGGTGGCATTGGGGCTAACACTGATTTGTGGCAACACTGGACTTGTCCAGGCCAAAGCAGTGCCCGCTGCAACGGCACCCAAGCAAACTGTAAGAAATTAAAGGCAATTAATTAAGAAATTAGAATTACATATTTTTTTAAACTTCTAACTTACTAGTAAGTGCGGCCAAATATTGACGTGTCTTTGAGGTTTTTACAAGACCATCCTGCAAAGGATCATAGAGCATTGGATTGTGTGATGCAACATCGGTATCTTCTTGGCTGACAGTCTGGGAATGTAAAGAATATTTGATTATTTTCAGATTTAATGTTTACTTGACGCCTCCCTTAGGTAAATCTATTATTAATTATAGCAACACGTGTCGCTAGTTACGGTCCAATAAATAGGGTCTTTTTATATTTACGATTCTAAATCGCATTTATTAGTAAACAATATTTCCATTATACTTGACAATCTTGTCTTGAAATCCTTTAATGAATTCCTATGTCCAATATTTCAGTTCCTTTTCACTGAACTATATATTTAAAATAGTTAACCGATCGTTATAAATTATGTGAAAAGTTAGAAGATGTCGGTTTTATATAATTTTATCTTTTAATTCGGAAAAAATATAAACTATTTAATAAGTTATCATATAAGGAATCCACATATAAATTTTACACATACATATATGTATTCCTCATAAGGTCAGAATATATACTTTTATAATATTTTGCACAACTTTTATGGGTCAAGGCTATAATGCACAATATTACATTAATATTTATATATACATTAAAATTTCTTTCAATATCTTGGCAAATATGTGCGAGTGTGTATATACTATATAAAGAAAAGGAGGTGTGTACTTTTGAATTAAAAAATATTTCGAATTTTGCCCTTTTTTTTACCTGCCACCAGCGCGCCATGGCGCGTACTACTTTCTCCGAGTCCATTTTCGAAACCTAACTCTCGAAAATTGTAAAATAGTTTTCCAAATGTGTTATATAAGAGCACAATCGGTATCACAAAACGCACTAATTAATTTTTGCACTTTTCTTTTTCTATGCGTATTTATATATAAATATTTTATCGAGACTTTTATTTTTTACATTAATTATTTTTTTAAAGATAGATAGATATATATATATATGTGCGTATATATATATACTAAATATTATTATATTTTCCGCTAATTTTAGTTGGCGGCGTGGCAATTGTTTTGGTCCGTACGGCCAACACAGTTGGAGACGACTATTTTGGCGACTCTTCGAATAGCGAAATTTCTTCTCGGATTTTGAAATTGTTGCGCTTCTATTTTGGCTGGTACTCTTTAAATACTCTATGCAAGAAACTAACAAATACGTCAAATAACTTGTAACGCATTAAGAAAAAACATTTATTCGAAAATGTATTAATCAAAAATATCAATCTAATATATAAATATGATTAAAAAAACATGTATTGATTAATTGTTTAAAAATGTAATTTTGCCTAAATCAAATTTACAATCTATGCGATTTAATTGCTTTATAAAAAAAACTACTAATTTTATTTGTTATTAAGAATTATTGTTTATTTCTTGTTATTCTAATTTGTACAAGAGTATTTAATATTTAACGCGCTATATATATATTATATAGCTGTTTGTTTTTGCTGTTCTTTGTAATGCCAGCGAATTTAAATTTCAGATAATTTCGTGTTTTACGTCAGACACCATATAAACAAGTGCAATGTGCATTTAAATGAGGTATAATTTAAATGCGAATAGGTGCAAATAAACAAAGACAGCAAAAAGAGAATATCTATAAAGAATTCCTAAATTAAAATTAAAATATATTTAAACACCAAATAATTATTACAAAAATTTTATTTTAATTTAATCACCATAATACTTAGCTTCTGATATGTTAAACACTTTTTGAATAATGTCGTAAGAAACATATGTAAAAATTATTACGCATACGCCCCCAAAACCCAAACCAGCCAAACAAATTCCTTCCGGTTTTGCGCTTTACTTGAATTTCTTAATGCATTTTACGTTTATATCTATAGAAAAATTGCGTTGCCATTGCATTTGCCAAAAATGCCAATCGACGATATCCAAATGCGTCAGGTAGAAAAGCATTTAAAATCGTAGAAAATAACTAAAACTAAGTGCATATATATATGTATACACACAGTAAAATTAGAAAATTGTTTTAATTAAAATAGTTTTAAAGGGAAACCATAAAAACTTAATACATTGATGACAGAAAACAATGTAATAAATGTAAGTGTAAATGTGTAATTCAAATTCTTCGAAGCGTGTCAAATGTTATCAAAGTGGAATGTAATTATAAAATATATGTTTGTTTGTAAATATAATTACTACAAACGTAATTGTTCTTAATGGCGTCAAGTGCAGGTAAAATGCCAAAGAAACCTGTCGCCTTTCCCTTAACGTGTGCTTATTAGAGATGAGCGCGTGTTCGCTTTGGTTAATATATAAAAATTAATATTTCTAGATCTTTAACTTTATTAAAGCTGAAACGATTTCGTGGCGGTTCCTTCATCTGGTATAGTTTGGCCAAGTATAAATGTAAATACTCATGAAAAGTGGGAAAAACATGGAAATCGCTTCAGCTTATAAAATTTTCTAAATAAAAACAAATTTTTTCGAAAAATCTTTGAAATTTTGAAAATATTATTTTTATGTTTCTTTTTTTAATTTTTTGAGAAAAAAAATACCAAGCTCTTTACATTTATCTGTAATAACTTCATTGCAGGATTGTCAGCTTAATTATTGGAAAAATCCGATTTTTAAAGTCTTAATTTTTAAATAATCGAAAATAATTGTTTTTGCCTAAGTATTAATGAAAAAAAAAACAAAACAAAAATACGTTCATTCTTCTTCTTTTATATTTTATTACCAAGAAGCAGCCTGCATAATGGACGATATCATGACATGAAATTAACATTAAATAAAAACCACGCTTCATGGGAAGTTATAAAACCTTTTTTCTGAAATTCAGAAAATAAAATTTATGTTCCAATTTTTTTCTGAAAAAACTCAAGAATTATTAATATAAAATTGTCTCTAAAATATTTTAGTTAAAAGCGAAAAAAAAATGTTTTCGAAGGCATTATGTTGCGCAACACGCGGTCAACTCTATTAACAATTATAAGCAAAGTCACAACAACAATAATAACAATGACAGGTCAGACAGAAAAAGTGCAAGACGAAAGTGGAAGGAAAATAGAGAAAGAGAGCGAGAGAGAGATGCATTTGCCGAGCAACGGAACAGACACACCCACTCAGTCAGCAAAAGGGGCGCATCACATGCTAATTAGTTAGCGCTGTTTTTGCTTTGCTCTGTTTACCTTTTGCCAATTCCCCTTTTTGCCGAACCAATGTCAAGTGCAACAAACGGCATCTGTTTGTTGTCGCCGTTACACTTCGTATTAGACACGAAGACAATGTTCGTGCTTCGGCTTACGAATCGCGAATCGGTCGTTTAATGTGTGTGTGCTCTGGAAATGCATGTTCTAAAATTTATGCTTATGCATAAACCTATAGCTATCGTGTGATTAAAAAGAAACCGATAGACAATTACTGTATTGCTGGCAAGGGGGAAGCATCAATTATCAATTCTATCGTTGTTTAACCTGAGTGTGTAATCGTGTTTTTAAAGGTGTGCTTAAGATTATTGAATATAATTATCCAGGTGTGTCGTTTAGTGAATTTAATGTCTCTATTGTATGCCAATTACATAATTTATAATAGAACTGATAATCTATAAATAAATGTTTTACATGCTGTCTACTTCTTGTACATAGTAAATATTTTATAAGTAATTTTATTTATGGTTTGTGTTATATTTATTGAAAATAATTTGAATTCTTTAGGAATATATACCAATTATATCATATAACCTAGATAAATTTGCACAAAATATTCATTATTGTTATATATATGTCTACAGGTTTGTATTTATGTATATTTTTTAACTTAGACGAGTTTTCTACCATTTTAAGAATTTATAAGCAATATTTAACTAACATTTACCTCATCAATTTTATTAACTCTTTAAGATCAATTAAATGATTTTATTTAAATAGACTTTGGTCTATACAAATTTTAATTTCTTTAAAAATAAAATTCACAATTTATGACTGATATGTCGGATATAATATGTGCATTGAACATGTAAATATTATTATTTTTGCTTTGCAGATTGCTCGACAGCTTGCACAAACGAGATAAACAAGAACAAATATATATTTATGATATATATACTCGTACATACGTCCGGTCATGAAACATAAACAATAAGCGATAGGCTTCTGTGCAATAACAACAATAACTATATATTTTGCGATAAAATAAACACAATAAATTGAACTCGACATTCATTTATAATAAAAATTATAATAATAGATCCATTATAATATTTATCAGCAAAGAATGAGTTTGTTGCTGTTTCAAAAAACAATATGATTTCATGAATCTCTGACTTGTTTGCACTTATTAATTAATCAGAATTAATTTAAAAATCGTCACGATTAAAGGTCTTTAATGGAACATTATCAAAAACAGTCAGTTCTCACGTGAATTTACGCATTGGCGTCAGTTTGCCTAAATTTTTATTGCCTCCTAAACGGTATTACGATAAGAATTTTTTGTGTTTTCTTTTTTTTTTTTTGTCGAATTAAGTTCAATATTATAAGTAAGAGAGTGCGGTAACATTAAAACAAATCATTTTTAAAATTGTTTTATATATTTTTAAAGTAATTTCTAGAGTCTAGATTTAGCACGTTTGCATAGTTTACTCGCAAAACTAAACGGATTGTTTGGTTATTTATAAAACGACTCTCAAAAAATATTGAATATATTAACATGTATTACAGGGTCGAGTATATGTTTATTACTAGCTTTTAGTAACTGGTACTGTATTTTTATGACCACAAACCAAACGAAAAATTCTAATCCATTTTCAAGTGTATATAGATGTCTGAACAGTTATTAGCTTAATTGTTTTATTGATTACCGTTCCGATTTGAATGTTGCCTTTTATTTATGATTTCTGATAGTACAGACTGAATTATTTATGAAATCTTTTGGATTTGCTATAGGTACACGCAGTTAAATTACGAAAATCTTGAGCTTCGATTTAGAAACAAGATTAGCTATCTGGCCAAAAGTTGAAAACATATAGTTGATGGCTCATAAATTACTTGAAAGATTGTAGAACACAGCTTTTATTTAAAAATTTATTATTTACTAAATATAGAGCACAATGCAGCTGTTAATAAAGTACAATAATAAGTGTAATAAACATAATATGTATTATTTTCCTATATTAGATATTTTTAGTATAGCATACTTTTTAGTTTTTATATAAAAAATGGTAAGATTTTACTTATAAAAAAATTATTGTTAATACAATTTTATTTATATTAAGAAATTTCGAGTTAACTTTTTATTGTCTATATTTCCGAAATTATTAATATTAGCCTGGCACACGCGCTTACCTTTTTAATATCCTCAGTGGCGACCATTTTAAATATAATATATTTAGAATTTTTTTTTTTAAATGAACTTGAAGCCAGCTGACCTCTAAATCATTTAAACTTGATATTGGCCAAGTTTTATATGAAAAGCGCGTTATATTAGTTGTTTTATTTAGCAATCCAAAAAATTATTTTTTATTTTCTGATTTCTCAACGTTATCGAAATGTGTGGTTGGGCACACGGAGCGTACGAGCTAAACTGAATTTCTCAAAGGAAACGCACTTAACAGCTAAACGTGAGTACTGGACTGCGATGTTGCCTCGTCAATTGATATAATTATTAGAGTTGAAACGAATCGTTCAATTTGAGTTCACTTAAACGAACTAGCAAGCTTAACGAATCAAATTTGTAGCTTATCGTCGTTCAATGTCGCTGTACATCAAACTAGTTCCATCAAATGAACTATAACGTAAAGCTCTGCTGAATGTAGCGCAGCAGAAGCAGCGAAGTCAGCGTTGACTGCGCGCAACAGTTTCGATTTGGCTTTGGAATTGATAACTTGTTAGCTGACTGTCATAATGATTTTTCGATGGATTAATGCATAATTTTCGGATGAAAATTAAACTAAATAAATGAATGTTTTAAGGGGCGTATGAATGCTTTATTATAATTTGACTTCTGAATTTGTAATGGAAAAATTCTGTTTGCTTAAACCTCTTCTATACGCCGGCAGAGATCTTGCTCTTTCCGCAGTATGATAAGTCTCAAACTTTTCCACAAGTCGCCGAAAGCCGCTCTCCAACGAAGGTGAGCTAACATTTTCCAATTTATTGAGCACATATTCAATTAGAGCATTTATCAGCAACTGTGCGAAAAATGATATTAGCAAAAAATAGACTTTGACAGCAGCAGCTGGCTTACCTGCATATGCTCATGAGATACATTGCACTTTTTGTGCGTAGTTGCGTTATCATTTAACATCACCTGAAACATAACCGAATCATTTTGCTCAATTATTGCGCCAATAAAGCGCATAAAAGCCAAGGTATGACCATGCAAACGTTGCAAATCAAGTTTTCCATTATACCGAAAATTTTCAAATGTTATATAGTGCTTCATAAGGAAACTACAAATAGATTAGTCTTATCAATACAACTAAGTTCGCATACAATTTATTTTGGCTTACGTAAAGTAAATTTCTTTGCCATAACGCCGCTCGAAGGGTTTAATTAACTTCCAAGCCTGTCGAAGTGCCAATCTCTCACTCAGAGAAAATCCACTTTCATCATATACGGGACCAACTGTCAATTCCGGCAGAGGCTTAGGAAATATGTCAACTACATCAACATGACTTGCAATGGATCCTGATTTTATTGATTTTGCTGATTTTGTTGAAATAATTGAATGTTTCGATACATTTTTGCTCATAGCGTAATTTTCTGAGATTATTAAATGTATTTCAAATACACAATAAAAATATCAAATATTAATATGTGAATATTGTACAAATGTGTTTTTAAAATTGATTAAATGTTATAAGCCTATCTGACTTATTCATATTTTAAATATTTGAATACTGGCGAATATAAATTGGGATTATAAGGAAAATTTCATAAATTTGTTATAAACTCTTGGCGAGGGCGTATATATAAATACTTCAAGATTTTACTAACAAGTATACACTTAATTTTAAAACCCAAGAAGATCGCATACATTTATAATACTAATTTTTCAAAATCAAACGGATACTTCTGCAAAACATTAATAACATCATCCATAGAAGAACGCACTGCGGGATCTGCATTCCAACAGTTCACCATCAAGTTGCGTATCTCTTCGGGGCAGTCAAATATAAATTCATCCATGGATGGTCGTACGCCTATATAATTTTAATTTAATCATAAGCAATTATATTATCAAAAAACACAAAATAAGTACTTACCTTTATCTACATTTTCGCAAATTTTTAATTGACTTGTTTCTTTATAAGGCTGCTTACGAGACAACATTTCCCACAGGGAAATAGCCCAGCTATAAATATCACATTTCTCGGTATATTTTTTGCCATTGAATACCTGTCAAATTCATAACTAATTATTTGTTATATGAAAGATGGGAGTTGGAATATAAACCTCGGGTGCCATATATTCGGCGGTGCCAGATCCTCTCGTCATTAAAGTAGCCAAATATCTTACTGTGCCAAAATCGCAAATTTTAAGATCTCTGCGTCCATTATCAAGCAACATATTGTGCGGCTTCAGGTCGCGGTGAATCACAGTATTCGGAGTTATATTCCCATGCAGATAAGCAACGCCCTATAAAAATAATATACTATCAATCAAAAGAATACATATTCACATTCTTTAGAAAACTGCACGTACTTTAGCACATTGAAGTGCCCAGTTAAACACATGTTCAATTGTATAAATTATCTCTTTTTCTACATGTAAGAGAACATCCAGAGATCCTCCATCCACGTATTCCATAATTAAATAAAGTGACTCATTATGGAATGAAATGCCGTGTAGGAATACAATATTAATATGTTGAGCTCGAGATAATTGCCTATACTCCCTTTCAACGTCTTGTTTCTGTTGAGTTAGATTAATTTTCTTTACTGCAACAATTTTTTTGTTATGCCATTTTGCTTTATAGACTGTGCCGTATGTGCCTCTGCCTAGTCCCTAAAATATAGATAGTTTAAGTTTTATATTTGCAATTTTTTTATTATGTTTTAAAATATACATACATCACCCAAAGTTATTTGTGAAAAATCTATAGAACCCATGTTATTTTTCTTCGATCTGAACTGCAACTGAGTAATAATTTGTATAAATACTACTATACTAGCTCTATATTGCAAGATAAGAATATTCGCTCAGATAAGGTTGTGTGTTGCAAAATGTTGTTTCCTGTTTTGTTTATTTTTTGATACTTTATTAAAAATGAACGCACTGATATAAATGAGGTCATTTTGTATTATATTTGCTATTTATGTATTATATATAAATTTATAAATTTTAAATCTGTGGCAGTTAAATATGTTAAGAATATGCGGAATTTATCGATATACAGCGCAGTATATTTTAATCGACCGATAAATAAAATGGTCAACTGTTACGTCACATTTGAACAGCCGGTATTGTCCAAAGAAACGTAAACATGTCTCTGGTGAATCCATTTCGTTCTACATTTCGTCTACCAAGTCGAAATCAACGTATCAATTGGTTTCCAGGACACATGACAAAGGGTATACGGCAAATCCAACAAAAGCTGCGCACTGTGGATTGCATTGTTGAAATACACGATTCCCGTATTCCTATTGCTGGGCGCAATTCACAGCTCTTCGATACAATAACAGGTATTTTCAAGTCAGTTTACAGCTTAGGAAATTTTCTAATCCTTCCACCGTAGGTAACGGCGTTAAGCCACATA
Organism: Hirtodrosophila alboralis; assembly: GCA_035043045.1. NCBI lineage: Eukaryota > Metazoa > Arthropoda > Insecta > Diptera > Drosophilidae > Hirtodrosophila > Hirtodrosophila alboralis. The sequence continues at coordinate 587,072 of JAWNNH010000593.1, read as the reverse complement.
TATTGGTACTAAATAAGGTCGATCTCTTGGGGGATATAAAGCAGCAACGTGGAGTTCTGAAGCAACTACGTACACAGCAGCCCGAGCTGAGAAACATTCTCTTCACCAACTGCAAAGATCAGCGTAATACTGGCGTACTGGACATTTTACCCTTGGCCACCAAATTAATATCCGAAAGCAGTCGTTTCAACAGGGCACAAAGTGCCGAACACAATATTATGATTATCGGAGTACCAAATGTAGGCAAAAGTTCCATTATCAATGTACTGCGGAATGTGCATCTAAAGAAACGCACTGCGGCAAGGGTCGGTGCCGAGGCTGGTATTACACGAGCCGTAGGCGAACGCATTAAAATTCAGGAACATCCGCTAGTCTACATGATTGATACGCCCGGCATACTGCAACCTTCGATAACGGACGATGAAATGGGCATGAAGCTGGCCCTTATTGGCTGTTTGCCAGATCACATCGCTGGTGAGGATCTGATAGCCGATTATTTGCTCTACTGGCTAAATAAACACAGACGCTACGAGTATGTAGATAAATTGGGATTAGGCTCAGGTCCCTGTGATAACATCAGCGCCGTTTTGGCGGAATACGCACAGCAACAAGGCATGTTTCATCGTGTCAAGCAATACAATGGACAGGTGGAGGTGATGACAAATTTATTGGCTGCCGCGCGTAAATTTATAAGTTTCTTTCGCACTGGCCAGCTGGGTAATATTAATTTGGATAAGGAATACGCTTAGCAATAAATGTAGTTACATACTTTTAATATAGTTACAAAGCAGGGACCGTAAATAATGATTATTTAATTAAATTTAAATATAAATTGGAAAACTCAAAAATATAAAATTTAAAAAATATTTTTGATTAAAAAATATTTTTGATTAAAAAATGTATACTTATTTACGGTCCCTGTTACAAAGTCAAATAAATCGATATATAGCAATTTGAATTTCTTAATTATCCACCATGGGCACATCAATAGCAATGTTACCCACGCCCGGCACAGGTATAGAGTAAGATACACCAACATTCTCCAGTTCAGTATCCACGACATCATCCTGCTGTACTGGCAATTCTATGGGTGCCGGTTTTGGTTCTACCGGCGGCTGCAGATGATCGCTCTCAAGAGTGGGAGGTAGGGTAGGCTCAACTACATCTGTCGGTACACTACTGACGGCATATCCAGTTTGTGCTGCTATTGCACGTAATTCCTCGGGTACGCCTTGCATACGCTTCGCAATATTGCCATTGTATGGTGCCATTTTTTGATAGTATTCGATTAACATTTCGGGATTCTTTTCAGACACCTGACTGCTGGCAACCAGATCAAATTCGTCACAATATTGCCATCTAACGAGATATTTTATTCCGCCCGTAACGTCTGTTGCACCCATTATCTCAGCCAGTTCTAGGCCACGGTCGTAACCGCGCGGCTTTTGTATTTCCTCGCATTTTGGTTTCTTTTCGCCGCGTTTTTTCGATTTTGCTCGCGACTCCTCGAACTTCTGTACTTTTGCTGGGCAGTCACAGTTTTCCTCCGGCTCCCATGTATTGTCGCCAGACGGATAACCACGCCACTTGATTAAATACTCAACCTTGCCATCGGCAGTGATGCGCTTGTCCACGATACGTTCAACAACAAAGTTTGGTTCGTTTTTTACCATTGCGACTTTTTCTGTTTGTTTTCTTTTATAAAATTTGTTAGTGTGCGTTTTGTTAGTGATGTAAGCAACAGAATGGACTTATCGCATTTTTACAATTCGATAACTTTCACTACAAATTTTAACAAAACAACTATCGATTACAAAACTTAACAGTATGCCTTGAATGGACGAAATAACCGACTTTTAAATTTATAAATAGAAATGTAGAGATTTCAAGCCTTTGATGATTTATTTTGTTTGTGTTATTTTTGAAAGTTGGAGAATATTGTCAAGGATATATCGATATTTTAAGGAAGCTAGACATAAATATATCGATACAATAAACCCAAAGTCAAACTTCTTTTGTGTGAATGACATTCTTAAGCCGCGTGCCGTCGAAGTGGACTTACTTTTAACTATTATCCGCGAAAATTGAATTAAATTCAAATAATGTCGGACTCTGAGAATGATTGGACGGAGTGGGATCCTAGGGCTGATCACTTTAACGATGCGAATAAATATGAGGGCATCAGTGAAACACCGGCAGATGCACTCCAGCAAGAAAATAAGTATCCATATTTGGTTGTCAAAAAGACTAAGATATTTATTACGGAAAATATGCTCAGAAATTATTTTGGCGATGATATTATATATAATATAAATTATCATTTAAAATATCGCGAATTTTTTGTTTATTTCCATAACCTGGGGTAAGATTTCTTCAATATAATTAATAACATTTGTATAACTGAACTGAGCTATCATTTTAATTAGATCAATTGAATTGGCATATAACAAAATACGCCGTTTACCAAACATTGTTAGTTACATTCAGAAGCGACCACGCGGAACTGAATCCCTGCCAAATCCAACAAATGAGACTTTAGAAAATAAATCCCCGATGCCAACTTCAACTCTATCTACATTTGACGATAAAGGTGTAGCTAACTTGAAAGATCGTAGTATCCAAGTGTCCGGGCCTAAAATCAAGCAACCGGATTTTGTTAAGGGTCCAATAATCGTTAAGTCTGATTACGCTGCCAACAACTCATTGCTGGCCCAAATTGATGCACATCAACGCTATTTGCATGTAAAGTACGACTTCACTTTGGAGCGTCATGGAGTATTCGATATGCCTGCTATAATGGGACAGGATAAGGATATATATCAGTTTCGATCCGGTCGTGTGATTGTACGGTGCGTAATTTGGTTGTTTTTTAAATATGTCATAACATTTTCTTTTTTTTTTAGTACCCAGGAAGAACCTAAGACTAAGGAACCTTGTATGGATTCAAAGTTTGAGCAACTGGCAGCCAAGTGTTTGGCTTGCAAATGTTACACTGATATCGCTTGTAAACTCTGCAAAATGTATTTCTGCAATCCAGTTTGCTTCGAAAAACTATCCGCTGCTCACGAGCAGAGCTGCGGCAAGGGTCGTCCGCCCATAATCGATGATACTATAGTGTCACAGTTTAATAAGCCTAAATTGCCGAAATCGGGCAGCCTTGTTAAGATCACAGCATTTGAGCAAAGCAACGTGATGTATGTACGTTCAGCTGATTTTGAGGCCGAGAAGGCGTATTTGAAAATACTTTCAGATGTTTTTGTACAGGCCAAATCATCACCTAAATTGACCCAATTGCCGCAATGCGGTCAATTAGTAATTTACAAATTTAAACATGAAATTGTTCGAGCCCTGGTGCTTAATGTTGACAATCCGCAGGCCATATATGTGGTCTGTGTGGACTATGGCAGTGTGGAAATCACAACGCTTGAATCTCTATATGAATGCAGCGCCTATTTGGCGGCATTGCCATGCTACGCCATACCAGTACAGTTGCGCGGCGTACCCAAACGCTACTTGGGAGCCAAAATGCGCGATATTATCTATGAGCTGGATCAGAAGCACACATTTGTGCTCAAGTACTCGCAGCGCGAGTTTGACTTTGAAATGGGCATGCATAATGTGGTACTGTTCGAGTGTGATATGCATCGCAGCCTAAATCGTTTGCTTAAAACTGAATTGACGCCCATAGAGCTAAAACCATCCGATGATGGCTATAAGGAGAACGTAAGTACATAATATGCAATAAATTTTTGAAAATACATCAGACAATAGAGCAGAAAATCGTTAATAATAATTAGTTTATTTTTGAAAATCTCCCACGTTATTGATTATTTTTGAATCAATAGAAATTTGGAAAAAAAATTCATTTAATAAAACTTAGGCAATAATAATAAAATTTTTTGATTATTTCAGTTTTATTTTTTAGTGTTTGAATATAATTTGTATTTTAGATTTATATATTAAAGTTCAAATACGAGTATTAATAGTTACAATTGAAAATAAAGCGTAAGGCTCAAAAATATAAATCACATTGGTGTAGTCCTCTTTTTTCAAGTATGTACACGATTTTTTAAATAAAAAAATATATATATTATTTTTTTTTTTTTATTTATCGCCAAACACTAATACAAAAAGCCAAAAACTCAAATTAAAAAAAAAAAAAGAGTTTTTTTCATTTAATATTAAATAACTTCTGAACTAATATATTAATATATTTTTTTATTAACTTTTTAAAGCGATGAACTTTACTATGTAGATAATTCGTTTAGTTCAAAACGGTTCCAGGAGTAATTAGTTGATATATTTATTTTATTCGAAATCAGCCAAAGATTTTACATAAAATCCATAATATCCATGTTATAATTTGGCATATTCACTTTTTATATATATTTTTTTTTAAATTTCCCCTACAGGATTTGCATCAGGCTCATTTGCCTACTGGCAAAAATCTGGATATGGTCGTCATGGATAACACATACATAAAATTTGGTTTCTTACATTGCACAGTTTTGGATTTTGCCTATGAAATCACTCAGATGGAACGCGATTATAAATACTATGCTGATGTGACCAAAACTAAGAACTATGCGCCTCTGTAAGTCGCACTTAACTTGAGAAATAATTTTTTGCTATAACTAATTTTAATTATATTCTTATTAGGACTGGCGAATTGTGCATTGCCAAATATCAAGGCAAGTGGTGCCGTGGCGTGTGCATGGAATTAGTAGGCGATGGCTTTCCAAGCATTTTGTTTATTGACTACGGCAACATTACTCCAATTCATCTGAGCGATATACGTTCGTATCCCAAACAATTTAATTATCCTATATTGACCACCGAATATGATCTGCTTGGCATGCCCGAAGATCCAAGCGATGAATTTGTGGCACGTCTGGAGAAACATTTAACTGTTGGTGCCACTATCAAATGCGACGAGATTATATATAATAAGGAGCAGAACAATTATGCGCTATACTTGGACATTGTACAAAAGCTATCAGCAGAATGTAAATATGCTTAAATTTTGAAATGAAGTTTAAAAAGTCTGCAACATTCCGAACTTAATCGGTAAAAGCTTGAATATATTCGAATTTATATAATATGCCAAATTGCCTTACCAAAAATATTATATATATATAAATCAATAAAATAATTAATAACAGAATTTTGCTTTTATTTTATTTAACACATTTGTTATCATTTCTTGACTACAAATTCGCTCTGCTTGCTAAATACAAAGCATAAATTTGTCATTTCATCACTTAAAGATGCCTCCTGTAAAAAATTATATATCTTTAATACAAACATGATGATTAAGGATTTACTTGCCTGTAGAAATGCTTCACTGAAAGGCGGCTGCCATTGGTGCCAACTCGATAGTATCTGTAATTTAAATAAATTCAAATTATTGTTTAATAAAAATTATTGAATTTGTGCTAAGTTTTCTCAGATTTCTACAAATTTATTCCTTGTTTTTTTTCTGTGTAAACCTAACTTTACTTACATTTTGTTGAACTGCGACCAGTTCGTGTGTGGCATTCACGCGCAAGTTTAATAAATCCAGCAAGGAAACACTACTTTCGACTAGTTGCAAGTGTTCTTGAAATTGTCGTTCCTCTAGGCAGCCAGCCGTAATTAGCGTATATATTTGTGTGCTTCCATCTGAGGCTAGCAACTGTTCTGCTACTGATCGTACATTATAATTATAGAGTATTACATATTGACAGCAAGTCAAGCGGATTACTGGCAACTGGCTTGCCAATATAAGAGCAACCATTGGCGGTTTGTCCTTATTGTTTGGTGCACTGAAACACTCAGCTTGGAGTTCGTCTTCAAGTTGCATATATGGTATTTGCCAGGATTGACAGTAGCCCTTAATAATGTCCAAGCACATTTGAGTATTTGCAACTATGGCACACTTCTTGCCATGTGCTACAACCAAATTATCCAACATTAAATGCACAAATTCAAATTTGGCAGAGTCATAAAGTCCCATTTCCTGCCAGGGTGGCAAATGTGGCTGCAATAACTCAGACACAACTGATTGATTCAGCATATGCTTGAGCAGCACTGGATGATCGCAAATTTGTAGTGCTATTTCATAAAGATTGCCAGACACAGAAGTTAATTGCTAAAAGTATTAAACATATAAGTATTAAACAATAAATAGATTAAATAAATAGAATACCATGCCCAAGCCTTGACAATGTTCATCCAGCAGCTGCAATTGAAGATATTGTAGCTCTGCTGGGTTCAGTATGCAAATATATTCAATAACTTTATGCCGTGGTGCAGGTGCTACATTCAGACTACAATTAGAATTTTCTTGAAGAGGATTCTTTTCGGGTGATTGCTTTGGCATCTTTAGTAAGTTCATTGGTCTTTGTGGCACATCAGAATTTTGATTAACCAATCCATCAGACTCCGCCTGCTTGCGATACCAATTTTCAATTTCTTCTTGCCTTTGCGCGATGCACTCCCCGACAGTTTTGAGTTCCTCTTGAATTTCAACGTCCATTGTACCGATTTCAAGCAGAGCATTTTCTTGAATTTTATTCTGCTTAAAACAGGTCAGAACACCGAGCACTTTGCTTGTTTCGTCTTTTAATGTTACTTTGGCTGCGGTCAACTCCAAGGTGCCATTGCCCGTCCAAGTTTTGTGTTTTTTGTTTGACTGATTGCGCCAGAGCACCAGAAAGATACGCTTATTACTGAGCGGATTCTCATCTTCGGCGTACTTTCGTGGTCCCAAACTCTTATAGCCTCCAGCTGTGCCCCACTGCACGTCCACGGGCGCACATGTTTTTCTATTGACTTCCAAATCACATGTGGTAGCGCCTTCTTTGGCTGCTCTGCGCATTGAGGGTGCCTGAGAGCGCCGCATGGGAATTTTGTTTTATTAAAATACAAAATAACAAAGATTTCGATTTTTGCCGCTAGACAATTTAATTACTTGTTATCTATTAATGTTAAAATAACATCGATTGAAAACATCGGAATTAATCGGCATATTTCGATATATTACCAGTTAATAGGGGCATACTTGAATTAAAATAAAGGTAAATATTTTAGGTAATTTCTTTGTTTTACTCCAACTAATGCGTGCACAAATACCTTCTTAATGATGATACCGTTCAGATAGTGTCAATAATAAAATTAACTATCATACCATATAAATATCTATACATATACATACATACAAAAATTAGCATGCTATTATGTTAACTAAAATGTTAAGGACCGATGACCATGTCTATCGATACTTTAGAGAAAAATTAATTATGAATCGATGTATCGATGAAAAAAAAAACACCCGAGCCGGCATTTATGCACATTGTGAATTGCCCACCTAATTCCAATAGCAGCAGAACTGCAATAGATTCACGCCTGTTGCATACGGTTGCAAGAATGGCGTTCCATTGGTGCGACAACAATCTGCACACGGCGGTTTTCACGCCTCGAGATTTTCAAGTGGAGCTGCTGGCCTCCGCCTATGAGCGCAACACAATCATCTGTTTGGGCCACAGGAGCTCCAAGGAGTTTATTGCCTTGAAGCTTGTGCAGGAGCTGTCCAGGCGTGGGCGCCGCAATGGTAAAGTGAGCGTGTATCTAAGCAGTCAATTGAATGCTGAGGCTACGTCCATATACACAATGCTCACACACCTCACCGATCTTAAAGTGTGGCAGGAGCAGCCAGAGCAGGAAACACCAACGGATCATTGCTGGTTAGACTATCATGTTAGTATACTGCAACCGGAGACGTTCCTTTCCTTGCTGCGCAGCGAGAAGCTATCACTCAGCAATATTCAGTTAATCGTCATGGAGGATTGTCACGACAGTGCCGTCTATCGCACCATTTTGCCCATTTTCGAGGAATATATTCTGCCTGCGACACCAGCGGAGAGGCCCCGAATATTGGGTTTGGCAGGACCATTGCACTGTGCTGGCTGTGAGCTGGAGGAACTGAACGCAATGCTGGATACCCTCGAAGAGCACATGTTGTGCCGCATTGAGACGGCCAGTGACATTGTCACGGTGCTACGCTACTGTGCCAAGCCCCAAGAGTATATTGTCCAGTGTGCGCCCTTCCAAATGGACGAGCTGTCCAGTGTGATTGCGGATATTCTAATAACACATAAATCGTTCCTAATTGATCATCGTTACGATCCGTTTGAAATCTATGGAACCGATCAGTTTATGGAGGATCTAAAGGGTATGTAATTCGAAAAGTAGCAAAAGAAAAAAGAAAAGAATTTACTATATTTAAATTCTTTAAATTTGAATTTGGGCTTGATTATAAGTTTATATTTTATTAATTAATTAATTTACATATTTTCTATATATCAGATATACCCGATCCCAAATTGGATCCACTTAATGTGCTGAACGCTCTGCTTGCTGTGCTGCATGAAATGGGACCATGGTGCACCCAACGAGCTGCCCATCATTTCTATCAGCGCAACGAGAAGCTCAAGGTGAAGACACCACACGAACGTCACTTTTTGTTGTTTTGCCTGGTCAATACGGCGCTAGTTCAAGTCCATTCGCTGTGCGAACAAACATTCCAGAAGCAAATGATCGAGGAGCCACGCTCCACCATTGAACGCTACTCCAGTCCCAAGGTGTGTCGTCTGCTGAAAGTGTTGCGCTGTTTTAAGCCCGCTGAAATGCACAACCGAGCGGATGGAATGCGCAAGATGCGTCATCAGGTGGAACAGGCCGATTTCAATAAATTATCACACGCTCTGAAATCGAAATGTCATGTGATGGAGCAGCCAGAGCAACTTAGCAATGTGGAAACGCGCTCCATTGTCCAAAATCTAGAGCAATTGCTTAAACCGAAAGATAATGAGCTGGAGAAAAAGGAAACGGAAGTTAAAAGCGAGCAGGAGGCACCACCAACAGTAGCTCAACCAACGCCGCCGCCGCCCACAACCAACACAAAATCAAAATCCAATACACAGTCACATCATACGAGGAGGCGTGTCCACACTCGACGGCATAATCGCTATCAACACGATGCCAGCGAGACGCTCTGTTCGCTCATCTATTGCAATCAAAATCATACGGCACGCGTGCTATTCGAACTGTTGGCTGAGATGAGCAGACGCGATCCGGAACTCAAGTTTCTACGTTGTCAATATACCACAGATCGCGTGGCTGATCCCACAACGGAGCCAAAGGAAGCTGAACTGGAGCACAGGCGACAGGAGGAAGTGCTAAAACGTTTTCGCATGCATGATTGTAATGTATTAATTGGCACTTCGGTGCTGGAGGAGGGCATTGATGTGCCCAAATGCAATCTGGTTGTACGCTGGGATCCACCGACCACCTATCGCAGTTATGTGCAATGCAAGGGACGAGCGCGTGCTGCTCCTGCCTATCATATTATGTTGCTGGCACCTGGCTATGAGGAGACACCAACTGCACCAGGTGCTGCTGTGCAGCTAAATGAGCAAAGTCATCGATTCATATGTGTAAACTCGGATGATTCACAGCAGCAGGAACTTGACAGTGACTCAGATGACTCGGCATTGCCCAATTCCCTTGGCTCAGATCCTTATACCTTTGGCACAGCTCGCGGCACAGTCAAAATACTCAATCCGGAGGTGTTTAGCAATCAGCCGCCCACAGCGTGTGACATTAAATTACAAGAGATTCAGGATGAGGTAGTTCCAACAACCACAACAGCAACAGCAAGCTTATTAGATGGCGGCAATTCCAGTGATGATGCCATCAGTCTAACCAATACAACGCCCAGCGACAGAAGCGCCGAGCGTAGGCCCAAACAACGCTTCGAATGCGAATTGACCACAATGCCCGAAGATGCTAACAAATCGTTGCCAATTACCGTTCCAACTGATAGCCTGGCCAACACCACTCAAACGCTAGTGCATCAAATGGCGCAATATCGCGAAATTGAACAGGTAAAGCTATGTATTATTGATATAATTTTATTTTATTTTAAATCACATTTCAATTTATTGCAATTTACGCTCTGACTTTTATTTATATATTTATCAATATATTTTTTGAATTTATTAGATGCTGCTTTCAAAATGTGCAAATACGGAGCCAGCTGAAGTGGAGCAAAAGCAGGCGGAACGTTTCACCAGCTGCTTGGCAGCCTATCAACCCCAATTGCCAACGGGAGCTTCAGTTGATCTCAGTACAGCTATAGCGCTGGTTAATAAGTATTGCGCCCGATTACCAAGTGATACCTTCACCAAGTTGACGGCACTATGGCGCTGTGCCCGTTCCGAAAGACAGGGCGTAACTCTTTATCAGTATACGCTACGGTTACCTATTAATTCGCCGTTAAAGCATGATATTGTGGTAACTGAAATATTGTTTTACCTATTAAAAATGATCTCTCTGATGTATCCTGTATTCTTACACTTTCAAGGGTCTGCCGATGCCCACGGAAACATTAGCACGACGTTTGGCTGCGCTACAAGCCTGCGTGGAGCTGCACAGAATTGGTGAACTGGATGATCAACTGCAGCCCATTGGCAAGGAAGGTTTTCGCGCCTTGGAACCGGACTGGGAGTGTTTTGATCTGGAGCCTGAAGATGAGCAGATAGTGCAACATAATGATGAGCCGCGACCGGGCACAACTAAACGCCGCCAATATTATTATAAACGCATTGCATCAGAGTTTTGTGATTGCCGTCCAGTAGCTGGCACACCATGCTATCTGTACTTTATACAGCTAACACTGCAGTGTCCAATACCCGAGGAGCAGAATACGCGGGGTCGCAAGATTTATCCTCCGGAAGAAGCGCAGCAAGGCTTTGGCATATTGACAATGAAACGCATACCCAAACTGAGCGCGTTTTCGATATTTACGCGCTCTGGCGAGGTTAAGGTATCACTGGAACTTGCAGCCGAACGTGTTACGTTAACACAGACGCAGATTAACTGCATCAATGTATTCCTTAACTATACTTTTACCAATGTGCTGCGATTGCAAAAGTTTCTCATGCTATTCGATCCGGATTCCACGGAGAATTGTGTGTTTATTGTGCCCACGTTGAAAACAGCGGAGAATGATAGCCGGCTCATTGATTGGCAATTTCTGGAGCTTATCGAAGCCAATGGCAATATGATGCCGCAGCCTGTGCCAGAGGAACAGCGACAGGGCCAATCATTTGAGGCACAACGGTTTCAGGATGCCGTCGTTATGCCCTGGTATCGCAATCAGGATCAACCGCAATATTTCTACGTAGCCGAGATTTGTCCACATTTGTCGCCGCTTAGCTGCTTTCCCGGCGATAATTATCGCACCTTCAAGCATTATTATTTGGTTAAATACGGTCTCAACATACAGAATGCGGCTCAACCTCTGCTGGACGTGGATCATACAAGTGCACGTCTCAATTTTCTAACGCCACGCTATGTGAATCGCAAGGGCGTGGCACTGCCCACAAGTTCGGAGGAAACAAAGCGTGCCAAACGTGAAAATCTCGAACAGAAGCAAATTCTAGTTCCCGAATTGTGCACCGTGCATCCGTTTCCGGCCTCCCTATGGCGCACCGCAGTCTGTTTACCCTGCATCCTATATCGCATCAATGGTCTCCTGCTAGCCGATGATATACGCAAGCAGGTCTCTGCCGATCTGGGTCTGGGCCGTCAACAGATCGATGATGAACAATTCGAATGGCCCATGCTGGACTTTGGCTGGAGTTTGTCGGAGGTGTTGAAAAAATCACGCGAATCCAAGCAAAAAACCGCCAGCAAGGATGTGGCCAATAAAAGCGCCGATGAGCCTGCAGAGCCGAAGGAAGAGAAGGAATCAAATATAGAGAAGAACGAAAAGAGCGCCAATGAGCGGATTATTGAGGGCGAACAGGAATTAAGCAATGATGATGACTTTATAGAAATTGGCACTTGGTCCAATGATATGGCCGATGACATAGCTAATTTTACAGACGGCGATGAGGATGATGATGAAGAGGATGAAAATTATTTGCCCGTGCTGCCCGCCAATGTTAAATTTTGTAAGTGTGCTGATATTTAAGGAATCTAGGAGTTATTACTTAAGAAATCATTATTTTTTAATTATCAAAGGATTAAACAAAATTTTCTTATTTAATTTACAGGCGATCAGCAGACACGCTACGGTTCACCCACTTTCTGGGATGTGAGCAATAGTAGCGGCTTTAAGCAGTCAGCCTCGGGTCAGCAACGAACTGGTAAACCAAGAGGAGGCGCCGCCGGCGGTGTTGCTGGTGGTGCTGTCAGTGGTGAGGGTGATCAACCTAAATACAGTTACTATGACTCGGATAATTCGCTTAGTTCAAGCTATGATGATGATGATTATGTCGGTGGACATAGGCATAATTATAGCACAGATGATGACGATGAGGCAGACGATATTGGTGCGGGTCGCATTGAGTTTACTTCAAAGAACGAGGCAGAAACTATTGAAACCGTCCAGGAGCAAGAGAAGCGCCAAAAGCAACTCAGTATCATACAGGCGACGAATGCCAATGAACTGCAATATCAGCAGACAAAGAATCTGCTCATTGGCTACAACTTTGAGCAGGGACAGCAGCAGCAAAGTAGCGCCAACTATGAGCGTTCAATTGTGCGCTTCAAATCGGAGATTGAGAATTGTGGCATGTTGGTGCCATATGATCACGAACTGGCATTGCAGCGTACCGAAGGCATTGCAACCATAGCTGAACAGGATGCAGTTGCATTACAGCTGGAGCTGCTCAAGGAACTGTTTCCATATGTGACAGAGGCACAACTGTTGGCCAAACTGGGCGGCAGCAAAAGGCAAATGCAACTATCCGATTTTGTAGAACTAAACGCTGAGTGGTTGCAACAGCAGCAGGAGAGCAATGAAAGCTTTCAGGTTATGGGCTGTGGCGACAGTTTTGATAACTACAACGATCATCATCGTCTGGACTTGAGCAGCAAGCAGCTGAAACTACAATATAAGCAGGAGGTGGCAATAAGTTTAGATTCTACAGCCAATGAAACCAATGAGCTGCCATTGACAAGCTTGCCTGGCTGTGGCTTTAGCTTTGATCATCAGCCCGAGCTGGCGGGACATCCGGGTCCTAGTCCTAGTATTATATTGCAAGCACTCACAATGTCCAATGCGAATGATGGCATTAATCTGGAGCGTTTGGAGACAATTGGTGATTCATTTCTCAAGTATGCCATTACCACGTATTTATACATTACCTATGAGAATGTGCACGAGGGTAAACTCAGTCATTTGCGCTCCAAACAGGTGGCCAATCTCAATCTATATCGTTTGGGACGACGCAAGCGTCTCGGTGAATTTATGATTGCCACCAAATTTGAGCCGCATGACAATTGGCTGCCGCCCTGCTACTATGTGCCCAAGGAGCTGGAGAAGGCGTTAATTGAGGCCAAAATACCAACGCATCATTGGAAGCTTGCCGATTTGTTGGACATTAAAAACCTAAGCAGTGCGCAAATCTGTGAGCTGGTGCGTGAAAAGGCTGAGGCATTGGGTCTGGCAAACAGCTTGGAACAGCAACAGCCTGCAGTTGCTGCTGCTGCGGCGGCACAACCTGCCAATCTGGATGATTCGAATGAGACAAATGATTTTAGTTGTTTTATACCATATAATCTGGTCTCGCAACATAGCATACCGGACAAATCCATAGCCGATTGTGTGGAAGCGCTAATTGGCGCTTACTTAATAGAGTGTGGACCACGTGGCGCCTTACTCTTTATGGCCTGGCTGGGAGTGCGCGTATTGCCCTACAAAATGGAATCAAAAACAGACACTGAGGATAATCAAGTGGATGTTAAACGAAAGATCACTTTATATGGTGAATGGCCAACACCACGAAGTCCACTCTTGCAATTTGCGCCCAATGCAAACATTGCACTGGAGCATCTACTCAGCGGCTTTGAGGAGTTCGAAGCGAGCTTAGGTTATAGATTTCGCGATCGTTCCTATTTATTGCAGGCCATGACGCATGCCAGTTATACGCCCAATCGTTTAACAGATTGCTATCAGCGTCTAGAATTTTTAGGCGATGCTGTGCTTGATTATCTAATAACGCGACATCTGTACGAAGATCCCCGCCAACACTCACCCGGTGCTTTGACTGATCTACGTTCGGCTCTGGTCAATAACACAATATTTGCTTCATTAGCCGTGCGGCATGGCTTCCACAAATACTTTCGTCACTTGTCTCCTGGTCTCAATGATGTGATTGATCGCTTTGTGCGCATTCAGCAGGAAAATGGTCATATTATAAGTGAAGAGGTAAGAAAAGTTTTGGAATCTAGAATTGAATTTAACAACGATTATAAGTATATATACTAAATTGTTTAATTTTCTATATTTCAGTACTATTTGCTCTCTGAGGAGGAATGCGATGACGCTGAGGATGTTGAGGTGCCCAAAGCTTTGGGCGATGTCTTTGAATCAATTGCCGGTGCCATATTTCTCGACTCGAATATGTCGCTGGATGTGGTGTGGCAGGTCTACAGCAATATGATGAAGCCAGAAATTGAACAATTTAGCAATTCAGTGCCAAAGTCACCGATACGTGAGCTGCTCGAACTGGAACCGGAGACGGCCAAATTTGGCAAGCCCGAAAAATTGGCGGACGGTCGCCGTGTACGTGTTACCGTCGATGTCTTCTGCAAGGGCACGTTCCGTGGCATTGGACGCAACTACCGCATTGCCAAATGTACAGCTGCCAAATGCGCACTGCGACAATTGAAGAAGCAGGGCCTAATAGCCAAGAAAGACTAAGGTTGCGGCGTTGAGCTGTGAATAACTTTAGTAGTTAGTTGTAGTTTCAAAAATTGTACATATGTACTGCATTACACCTCCAATAATTGTAATTGTTTATTTAACGAATACGAATGCTATGTAGTATCCATATCGACATATTCTTTTATATGCAATTTATAATTTTTAACATAAAAAGTTTTATTTTTATTAAAAACTTAAAATGAATTTTAAATATTTCTAGTAAAACATTTCTGATACTAAGAAGGGTTGTATTATTTTGTAGAGCTTTGAAGGAAACATCTCTAATCGCTTAATATTTAATTTCAACTAGGATGAGTAACTAAGTTGTACGACATGGACACGAAAGATATATAAAATATATTTGCCAAAGTTCGGACCCCGCAACCTATGCAGACACCGTACATATTACTTGTCACCCACCTTAAAAGTTCTTTTTATTGCTGGCCCGTGTTTCCTAATCTAAAAAACAGCGTGTTCGCGATATCATAAACTCCAACTAAAGGTTACCTTTCACCTAATTTTTAAATGGGTTAGAGAGCGAATTTATTTTCTATATTTCTAAATAAGCCAAGTTATAGCCAACTATATTATTCCAAAATATGTCACGTTAATTTTAGCCTACTGCGTCACCTGATATGCTCCAGCTGAGATTTTAATATAATTTTAAAATTCATTTTCCAACTACTTTCCGATATATTTTTAATACAATTTTTTCAGAGTGCCAACCTAATATATAATAGGAAGCTATTGCCAAAAATTTCTAGCTTCTACCGTTAAGCCTGCTCGTAAGTTTTATATATATAGAATGGTATTATATTTTTAAATCATATAGCAAATTTAAAAATTATAGTTCTATATCTTAATAAGCTTTATTTAAAATTACAATGATTTCAAATGATCAGCCCATATATTATATAGTCCATATATGTTTTAATAAGACAAAAAGAATCTCATACATACAACTACTATTCGGCATAGAATACTAAATAAAATAATCAAGGACAATGAATTCCAATTTCCGACTAAAGCAATAAACATAAAATTAACAAACCAGCAATTTTTTTTTAAATAATTTCTTTCAATTCAGTTTTTCTAATGAAAAAAATCTGAGCCCCTCTTAACTACGCCCTTGATATTATATGTGAACTCTCTTATCCATAATCTATTGGGAACTTTTGCTTATCAAATTTCGACAAAAAAGTTTATTCATAAATTGCAATTCTAACGCAAAAATAAAGTCAAGCGAAAAAGCAATATGGAGGAGGAAAATAATTCTCGATTAATAGATCTCAAGGAAATTATTTTTGATGAGGTATATTATTATAAGTACGGTGTGTGAAATAACAGTAAAACTATTTATTCGAATTTTCCGTTTTCTAGGTGATTGGAAGAGGTTCATTTGGGAAAGTCTTGAAGGCCAAATGGTCGAATAAAATAATTGCAGTTAAGAAAATGTATATTGTAGTTGGACAAAACTACGAAAGAGAGATACAACAGTTATCGAGTGTCAGACATATCAATATAATACTCTATCACGGTTATATTATTGAAGATGATTTCGTCTACTTACTTATGGAATACGCGGATGGTGGATCATTGTATCACTTTCTACATACGGGAGAACCAAAAGAGTATTCATTGGCGCATGTAATTAGCTGGGCGTTACAGTGTTTCAAGGTAAGTACTATGTATAATCCTTTATGTATGTAAAAGAATAATTATTTTTATATATTTTTAAAGGCCGTTGCTTATCTGCATGCTATGATTCCCAAAGCGGTGCTTCATCGTGATTTAAAGCCGCTCAATATGTTGCTACATGACAGACATCGTTACATGAAGATTTGTGATTTTGGAATTGCGAGAAATCAAACCATGACCATGACAAAATTTCGTGGCACAGGACCCTATATGGCACCAGAGGCAAGTAAATCGATATTTCTAATTTATATATCTTTTTAGCAACTGTTTTATCCCTAGGTTATGAACTTCGATGGATACACAGAGAAATGTGATGTATATAGCTGTGGCATAACATTGTGGGAGATGCTCTCTCGCCAAGAGGCATATCATGAATATGACAATGGAATTACAATTATGTTTAATGTACTACATAAGGGTATGTATTTGTATATACTTACTACCATATAATTAAAGGATATATTTACTAATGCAGGCTTACGTCCATCATTGAGCGAAATAATATATGATTGCCCCAGCGAGATTATAACTATGATGTCAGACTCCTGGCAAGATAATCCCATTCAGCGTCCATCTATGATATATATGGTTAACATCTTGACACAGTATGCCAACGATAATGCGGTATTTGATAAGGATCTTAGTATAGATTAATTGTCGAATTTTAAGTTATTTTTTCCTTTAGTTTAGATTTATAGATATAAATAAATAATTAAAATGTACTAATTCCGATATTATATTATTTAAGTTAAGACCTATCCCAATAATAAAAGTTCATTGATTACAAATTTGTTGGTTGTCATATACATTAGTGGGTTATGTATTTTGTTGGTACATATGTGAATAAATTTTGATTATGGACTGACAAACTAAATCTATATCTTATAAATGTCTGAATGTATATTGGGGAAATGTTAATATTTTGTGGTATGGGGGTTTTAACAATCTGTTATTATTTTTTTAATTGATTTAATGTCAACTGATAGCTGGCCGAAATATTTACATTTAAATTGAGAGTGGAATTTTTATAAGTATATATGGCTGGGTGTATCGAATTTTCAAACATTTTTTGCTTTGACAAATATATATACTTAATAATTATAATATTTGAAAAATACATAATATATATACCATAATTTATAATTGTTTATATGTATGTATATGTGGCTAGTGTGATTAGTATTAATTATACAATCACTAGCAATTAGTTTGATAAGTTCTCTTGTTTGTTCTTAATAAAAATCTTAATGCTTTTTTTAATGTTAATGTGAAGAAAAAAATTAAATAAAAAAAATAAATACTTAATTTTGAATGTTAATATTAAGTGTATTGTGTACTTTGTTATTTAATTGCTAATTTTGCATTCGTTTTTTTTCACAATAAAAAATTGTAACGTTTCGTAAAAGTTCACATTTGAGTATACTATATAATTGTTTCATTAGTTATTTTTTGAATTTGTGTTTTTGTTAATAATAGTTGCATACGTTAACCTTACTTAATTATAGTTTAGTTAATTTAAAATTGTTTGGTATAATTGTTAATATCATACTCGTTATTAATTGTTTTTGTTTCTCATTTCGTTTTGTTTTGTTTTCTTTCGTTTCGTTTCTTTTCGTTTTTCTTTTACTTTTTCCATTTTCACCGCACGTTCCTGCCTACGATTTGTTCAATGTCTTCTTTATATATGAATGTTAATGCATGTGTATTTATTTTTGTATTGTTGTAATTTACGTCTTTATTGGCATTCATTTTTGAGATCTAAAACTCTGTCTAATTATTTAATTTGTTTTGTCAATTGTTGTTTTCTTTTTTCTTTGAAAAAGGGAAACCAAATGAAACGGAAAAGCGTTTAGAGGAAAAGAAAATATATTAGATTATGAATAATTATGATTAAATGATGTATAACTAAAACTAATATATATGTGCTGATATATTCAAATCAAATAACGGAATTCAAAATGTTAACAAAAGTTGTCAAAAACGTGTTTATTATAGTCAAATTGTCTGTGATATGTATCCAAGTATAGTATATAAGAACACAATTCAAATGTACAATAATAAATTAATATGTAAATATAAATTAAATCGCTTTTACAACATAAGCTGCCAAATTGAATATGTTAAGAATATTGCATATATGAGTCAAACTTAAATTATTATTAATGGTGAGCTGAGTGGTAATCGGGACGGTATAAGTATGTTACAAAAGTCAAACGTTTAAAAATATAATATAATATTCGAGTACATCGGGTATTCGGGAGAGCATTGACACACAACATAACGTAACAAATATTGAAACACATAAGATACAATTATATATGAAAGCGTAATCAACATTTTAAAGTCAAATTTTTGGAGTTATAGTAAAGAACATTTATCAAGCTGCTAACGAAATCATTTGAGTATTTTTCATTTTGATACATTTTTATCAAATAAGTTCAGATACATTTTCTAATATTGTGTTTCAGTTTTGGGAGAATTTAAATGGTTAATCATTTTTATATATATTAAGATTACATACATAATATATATATATGGATAGACTTTTTGTTACTTAGTGGAGATTACATAATGCGTTTTTTTTATGAATTTCTATGTAGCTGAATAGTATGTTCTCGTATATAGAGTTTACGTAAAGTACAATTTCGTTACATTTATGCCAAAGAGCAGACTAAGAATTGGCTACAATTTTGTAAAACTCGCTGATACGATTTACGATTATGCATATATATATATTTATATAGGTAGGTTGGTAGGTAGGTAGTTTGGACACAAATTCATTTATATATTTTTTGTTTATATATATGAGTTGCGGCACAAGTGTATGTATATGTGTATATTGGAAGATTACCTTTCGAAACAATATATTAAAACTTATTTAACAAAATAGGAAAAATAGGAAAAACAAACAAATCCTATCTAAACTAATACCCAGTACTATGGGGAAAAGGGAGTCGTCATGGATTCATTGTTTTTTTTGTTTTTGGCTTAAAATGTTTATGACATACTTAATCAGAAATTGTAACAAATTTGATGCTGAAAATTACTGTTTTGTCACTTGACTTTTGTTCAGTGTTTCTTTAGTCAGATTTCAATCGAAATTTATATACGTCTGTGTGTGTGTGTGTTTGTGTGTCTGTATGATTGTGTGTGTGTGTGTGTGTATGTATTGGTTTGCTAGATGCTTATGTCTAAAGAACGACGTCAGGCAGGTCGTGCGGCCTTGCCTAGGCGCGCATTTGGTTTTCATGTACAATTTTTCTCTCCTTATAGTAGATCTCCTCCGATTCTTTGTCACAGAGCAACAGAACCACGGCGCCAAACAAGAATATAGCTGCGCCCCAGCCAACGCCATAGGCCCAGCCAAACTCCCAAACGCGTCGATTCGCTGTTTGGTTTAAAAATATTATATGATTATATAATTTCTTGTTTATAAATATATTTCAGCGACTTACCCATTGTGAGTTCGCCTGCAAAGCACACTGGATATACTATCAAAGCAGACAAAACGGCCAGTACTGCAAACATTATATATATTATTAATATATTAATAATATGTGTTTTCAATGAAATACTTACATGATACAAGCATTACTAGCACTGCTATTCGATAAAATTTATATTTGAGATTATGATTCTGCGTTTTAAGACCCAAACCGGTCAGCAGTGTGGCTATGACATCTGTTATCAATGTTATAATGCACAGCGCTGCAGTGGCCTTGATATAGCCTGAGAAAAAAAAAGAATGTTTATTTTAGAAATATCAATATTTAAATATTCATTTTAATAGCATACCAATGTCGCGTGTCCAATAGCAGCCTGGTGGGTCTTGTATATTAAATGGCAGCGGTGGCATCGAATCCTCCTCAATGCAATGCACAAACAGGCCTTGTCGCCAACCGGCGGCCATTAGCCAGTCTGTCGAGGCTAGTGCCATAATCATCAGCACCACAACGATGACTCCGCATATGAATGCAATCACCTGCAAATTAACAGATAGATTTATTATGTAGACGAGTAAAGGCGAGTTAAAACGATTGTTTATATGTAATTAATTAAAATAGCTGAGCATAGTCTATGCACATTTAAAAGCTGTGTACCAAAACCTGTAAAATATGTATATAGCATCAACTTTTAAGTCTATGACTCTTCTATCAGCTCAAAATCTTGAAATTGGCAAACTTGCAACTTTGTAATCATTACACTGAGGGAAATATGACTTTCTAAAAAAAAAACAATCGATATTTTATAATTTGTTATTCTCAGTTAATTGTTGTTAATAAAAAGAAGGCTGAAACGCGATTTTTAACCTGGGAATACAGGAAAAATTCAAATTTTAACATAGTTAAAAATTACAATACCCCACTATCTCCAGTGGAGGTATTCAATGAAAGTTTATTTTCATTAAAACTTTATTTTAAATCTCTTTGTAAGATAATAATTTTGTGTTCTAAAATCAAGTGCCAATAATAATATTTGATAAGAAATTTCTTCACATTAAGCACAAGTAAAATTTAGTAAACAATTAACTACATTTTTTAAAATAAGAGAATAACAATGATCAACGTTCTTGATATCAGAAAAAGCGTTCACAACAAACTATAATTAGCAAAAGGTCATGATTTCGATAATTTTAGAAATAATAATTATCTCAGGGTATACAAGTATGGATAAGATAAGAATAAAGGATATATATTCTATTAAAAATATCAATTAAAGGATATTAAACATGGTTTAACACGACAAAAAAAATACTTTGCGTCCAACTTTAACGAGTTAACAGATAATTCTTCTAGTACTAGAAATATATTAAAAAAAAAAATTAAAAGGTCCGTATCGGGGCAAGATCTAGCTATTTTCTGTTGAATGGTTGTAAACACTGCTAACGCTGTGGGATATTCTTATGTGAAATCCTAGGGAAATACGCGGGAAATTTAGAGGAAATTCAGCAAATTCTCGCTTAATTAAATACGCGAAGTCCCATCGAAAATGGGAAAAGGCCTGATAAATACAATTTTTAGGTGTTTTATAAACCCCTTCTTTTATTCCCTTATTTATTCTCGAAAGCTTCAACGATAACAATGGAAAATATCGATAGAGGATTTTATCGCAACGATTTCAACTCTTTTGTGAACTCACCTTGAGCGGCCTTGTGATTGTGATGGTTTCAATTGTCGTTGTAGGCGCCATTTTATCCTCTCCTGGTTTTAGAACACTGTTTGAATAATAGAAAATACATTTTAATATACATACTTATATAAACATATGTTATTCAAATACAATTTTGATATTTAGCAGCTGCACAACTTACCTTATAAACTAAACAGGCAAAACGTCTGCCCGCACAAATACTAAATTGGAATGCGTTTCAAATGCGTTTTTTCTTATTTATTTTTTTTTCTTTTTTTTTTGGATTGGTTAGTACTAAGTATTTATGTATATATGCAGGGAAGTAACGATAACTCTGGCTTGGTATATATATATATATATATATTTATATATATAACAATTATTATGTTTCAAATGGCGTTTATTGCTTAATTCTTAGCGTCGAGCGTTGCTGCGATAATAATTTTTCAAAATGCGTTTTTCAATTCAAAAAATGCTGTTTGTCAGCCTTTTTAACATCTGTGTTGTTTGTTAAATCGGAAGAAATAGAATTGGTAACATTCGATTAGTGCAAATAATGGCCAATATAATATGTATGTATATGAATTTATATGTGCAACAGATATATATATATAAACTTAAAACGTTTAAACTACTTAATCAGCTGAGAAAACAATTTAGCAGCAGCATGCAAAATAAACATTCCAAGGCATTCGAGTCTTTAATATAACTATGAAAATATACACTTTCAAGGGCGTAGCGGGGGTAGCAAATAAAAATAAAAAAAGATATAAGAAACTTAAAATTAGCTATCTTCGGAAATTAGCAAATTTTTGCAAAAATTATTTTTTTTAATTTAGTTTTTTGTACGGCCCCCTTAACTACGCCCTTGCACTCTTTGCTTACAATAGCGGTACCCAACCTACGCTTTTTTTTCTCTATGTTTCAATAAGATTTGATACATTTGCTTTATACACTAGTCAGCAAAATATGAGATTTCATTTAGTTTAATTTTAGGCAAGTCGATCAGATTTGATGACAGTTATAAGACTTTTTTAAATAGAGTATAAATGTATATATAGTTTGCATAGAAGCCAACAAAAAGGGGAAACCATTAAATCCAAATGAGGAAAGTTCTGGCAGAGAGAGAGAGGGCGGCAGGCGTGCGGTGAGTGTGAGCATTGAAGCAGCCGTAAGACTGCACTCAATGCACATAAATTATGCATAAGAAATTGTCAGGAAGATATACAAATAAACATATATATACGTATATACATGACTATGTCCAAAAAACAATCAACAAGAGACATTTTGGGAACTGTTGGGGGTAAAAATTGTGTATTATATGTATAATATAATTATATTTTGGCCAATCTCAAGATTCGATTGCACAGACGGGGGCTAGACAAAAGAGAGAATGTCTGTCTTATTTTTAGAAAAAATAAAATAAAAAAACATTGCGAGAAAATTCAAAGATTTGCAAATGAACAGTGAGTCAAGAGAGTTTACTTATACGCTGGTCAGAAAATACCTAAGATCTACCTTTTTTATCTTTTAATTCAAAAATTGAACTAACTAATCAACATCCACAATGTCACTGAGATTGTAGCCTATTGTGCCACCGGGTATGCTCTACCTGTAATTTCTTTGCGATTTTTAAATGCATTTTTCAACCACTTCCCTATATATTTTTAATAAAATCTTTTCAGATTTCTAGCTTCTAGCTTCTACCGTTCAGCCTGGCGGTGAGTCGCCAATCAGTCAGTCAATCAGTTAGTCAGGTAGAACCGTTTTGTATTTATATTGTAGAAAATATTTAAACCAAACTGAATTATTTTAAACAATTCGTCGTACAATTGTCGTTAAGCTATTATAGCCTACTTGAAATATTTTCAAGGGTATTACATCTTTGGCACATTTTGTTATTTTTTTTTTTGTCTATATTTATATTCATTTCGAATTTATTATTATTAAAAACCAAATACAATGTGTAACACAACTTTTTGCCGACACTATACAAAAAAAGAAAAAAACTACTATATTTATTTTTTTTACAAATAAAAACGAAAAAAAATATATATATTTAATTGTGAGCATGTGCGATGTGGGCATGGCAACAGGATCAGCACTGAATATAAGTGTAAAAGCAAAAGAAATAAAGAGTATAGAAGCAAACAAAATTAGGGCACGAAATCGACAATAACAACAACAAATATTGCACTGCGAAAGAGGCAGAAACTGAAGGGGGACAAACAAAATGGTTAAAACGGAACCAAAACAAAATGCAGACAAAATAGAATTTGTTTTTGTTGCTGTTGTTCTTTGTTTGTTGTTGGTCTAAATACCTTTCCTTGTAATAGTCCAAAGTTACCGATTCGGAATCAAATTCTGAATAATCTGGCAGAGATTCGGCATCAAAGGAGCTCATTCCGCTCAAGGTGTAATTGGGTATGACGTTCATTTTTTTATTGTTATAGATGCCAATGCTGCCCTGTTGTTGTTGTTGTTGCTGCTGCTGCTGTTGTTGTTGTTGCGGTATATATATTTGCGACATTTTTGCTATTGTTTATCAAGACAAAACACACAAACACACACACAGAGAGAGAGACTCGATTGGGAAACCTTAATTCTGACACAGTTATGGAAAATTTATGCACTGCTATTTTCTCTATTCTGTTTTCCCAGCTGCTTTTCACTTTCGTCTGCTGTGAAAATGGCGCTGTTGTTGTTGCTGTAACTCTCACTTACGCTATTTGCTGTGGTTAGCGCTTAGCTTTAGTTTTTCACATTTTTATTTAAACAACCATTATGCGAGCTGCGGCGCAGATTAAAAATAAACAAAATAATAAAAATAATTATTTGCTGAGGGTTTGACAATCACCAAACACAATGTTAATACTGAGTTGGTGTTGTTTCGTTAAGAATAAGTTCAATTGAATGCATCATTTGAATGAACTAACTGACTGAACATATTCCGGATTTCTTTAACGAACCTGTTCATTTTTCGATTAGACTTGAAGATATTTGAAATATGCATAAACAATGCATTTAAATATAAATATTAAAGTTTGAAGGTGTCAAGTTTGTTTGACACCTATATAATTGTTCATAAACGATTGTTTGTTGTTATTACAAGATTTGTGCCATAAAGAAGCAACGTTAAAGATGTAAAGCCACAAATTATTTGTATAATATGATATGTTTTCTTTGTTTCTTTGTTAAATTTCACATGAATATATAAATTGAAACCTTAAGCTAAAAAGTATTTTGTCACTCAATTATGTCAAATTATATAAATAAATAGAATACATTTCTTTAAATTTTTTAGATTTGAACGATTGAAGAAACTGACTGATTTGGTTCACTATTCAAAGTACATTGAACTAGTACCACTAGTACTTTTTTCTTGGATATTTTTTAGTACTTTATTTATGGTATTTGATGGCAGCCCCAAAAGAGCCTCCAGACATGACTACATCG
Organism: Hirtodrosophila alboralis; assembly: GCA_035043045.1. Classification (NCBI taxonomy): domain Eukaryota; kingdom Metazoa; phylum Arthropoda; class Insecta; order Diptera; family Drosophilidae; genus Hirtodrosophila; species Hirtodrosophila alboralis. The sequence goes on along the minus strand of JAWNNH010000593.1, from coordinate 562,027 downwards.
ATATGAAATCGATATTTGTATTGTTGCCATCGCTAGATCAGCGTCGCTTTTGTTGTCTTTTATTTTGTTTCACTTGGCGAAAAAAACCAACTTTAAATCTGAGATTATAAACGAAATCCAAGCCAAAAACATTAGATTAACAATAATAACACATGCACAGCAATTGGGTGTCAGACTGCCTGCAATTATTTAATACATAATGGCAACTGACACAGTGCCAAATGCTGAAAATTTCAAACTCATTTTAAATAGTGACGAGGATGTAATATGTCCCACCTGCGATGCGAAAATTAAACGCAGCCAAGTGGCCGATCACTGCCAGTTGGAAATGCAACGCTTGCATGCCATGCAATTGCGCTCTGCAGCCGCTCAAGCCCAAGCTCAAGTTCAGCCAGCGGCGACATCGGGTGAGGGTGGTGGTGGGGGCCAGCGCAAGCCTTGGAGCGTGTTCCAGCGTGTGCAACGCAATCGTCAGGCGCGACAGCGACAACGCACACGTAAACGACCCGCAACAGCGCCACCAGCTGCAGCCACCGCTGCTGCCGCCGCCGGAGCTACAACCAGCCAATCGACAGATGCCACCTGCCCCGTCTGCAACAAAAACTTTCCACAGACACAGATACAAGAGCATGCCAATCAGTGCCTGCGTCAGGGCAGCGATGATGATGATGAGGAGGAGGGTGATAGTGAGGAGTACGAGGAATACGAGTGGGCGGGACAGAAGCGTATACGCGTCTCAACGCTTGTCCAGGGCGGGTATGCGGCGCTGCAACTGGGCCAGACGGTACGTTACAATGGTGGGGGCAACGAGGATGAGGATGATGTTAATGTGGATGAGGATGATACGCATATATATGGGCCAACGCAATATAATGAAGCCGATGTTATACCGCTGGACCACACTGAGGATGAGGAGGAGCAGGGCAGCGGCGCTGTCAGCAATTATATGCGTCGTCTTATATCCAATAATGAGACGCCCATGTGCAGCAGCAGCAGCAGCCAGGATGCAACAACAACAACGACTGAATCACCATCCACATCTCAAGCCACACAGGCATCCACGTCGCGTGGCAGCAGCTGCAAATTGTCGGCGGCGCCGCAGAATCAACAGCAAATCATTGAATCCTTAAAGGCGCGTCTGCGTCTCTATGAGAAGCAGGCGCAAAGTAAATTAAAATGCTTAATTTGCATTGATGATTACAAGAATCCCGCCATTTCCGTATCCTGCTGGCATGTCCACTGTGAGCAATGCTGGTTGCAGACGCTCGGCGCCCGCAAACTTTGCCCCCAATGCAATTCCATAACCACGCCCAAGGATTTGAGACGCATTTATCTATAAATCTGATCGATTGATCGGCTGTGGATTTAATATTAATATTACATTTATAATTAAAATATTTTGGACTTTGCCTCGCCGTTTATGTTTTTCTTAGTTTTAGTTGACAATCCCATAATTATTTATTAAGCTAACAAAAAACAAATGCAGCTATGATTATCATACTACGTGACATAACAATAAGCATTATGTAACTTACAATAAACAATCGCAAAAATATGTAAACAAAAATGTATTTTTTCTAAGAGTTTATTTAAAAGAACAAAAAAAAAATTATGCATAGTTGATTAAATGTCTTTTTGATTTGATTTAGATTTAATTGCTTTAACCCAAATTTCATTTTTTTATTTTCTCATTTTTATAAATTTTTGGTTTACTTCGAATCCTTATATTTTATTTATAGGAATTCCTTGAAGCCTTAGTAATTTTGCACAATTTCAAAATTGTAACCAATTTTTAAACTTTTAAAATGACAGCTGAGCGCGCGATCTATTAATCGATACTTTTGCCAAGGCATCGATAAGTTCTATGAAAATGTAATCGGCCAAGGATGTATAATCGATAAGAACTATCTGTGTCACTATCATATCGATACAATAGATTATCGAAAACGATAGTCACTGGCCAAACATAGTGAAAACTTGAAAAGTTGCTTTTTTGTCTCCCGTGGACTTTTTTCCAGGGATTACTAATTCGCAATAAAAAAAAAAAAAAACGCGCGGTTAAGTGCGTGCCATTTTGTAGGTGGCAGAGGCAGCGTGAAATTCTTAAGCGCGCTACACAAACGCTAAAACGCTTGCGTTTATGGGGATCGGTCGCCTCCACCTTCACACCACCGCCACCGCCGCAGTCGCCGTCATCGTCGCTGGGAACCTAGCACAGGTCCAGTTTGTACATTACATATGTACATATATGTATGTAGATATATTGCAAGAGTTGCATACGTATTATGTCATTTTATTAATAATAAAAAGCCAAAAACTTAACAATGTGCAAACAACAAATAGCCGCTGAATGTTGCAGCAAAGAGTAAAAATAAAAAATATAAACACGTAAAAATGTAGACTCTCTGTGTGCGTACGCGTGTGTGAGTGCGTGTGTGCGTGTGTGTGTGCCGCAGATAATGGATGTTTAGTTGTATATAATATACATATAAACATAGATATATAGTGAGATATATACACATACATACTATATGTGAAGCAAGTTGTCGCGCTGCACATCGTCCCCCGGGGGCCCAATGCGATGCCCCCCTCAAACACAATAGCACACAATATATGCAACAAATAACAACAACAACTACAACAACATACAACAAATGGCCACATTTAATGTAACAAATGCAACAAGCAACAGCAGCGCGGATGTTTTAAGTTCCTCGATTGCCGCTGCGGGCGCAGCAACAACAACATTTCTATTGCCCTCCACAACAACAACAGCAGCTGGAACTGGAACTGGAGTCGGAGTTGGTGTTGGAACCGGAGTGCAACCGCTGCATTTGGAACAATTTGGTGCTATGCCAGCACATACGCAATATACTATGAGCGCGGCTGGTGCTACACCATTGCCGCTGCCCTTGTCCTTACCCCTGCCCTTGCCCTTGCAGCAGCATCATCATCACCATCATCATCAGCAAACAAACTCATCATCGTATACGTTTGTCCAAATAAAACGCGAGCCTTGCCAGGTCTCTGAAATCAGCTCCAATAATTGCCATCAACCGCCGCCGCAGCAGCAGCAGCAACATCATCAACATCATCATCAGCAGCAGCAACAGCAGCAGCATCATCATCATCTGCAAACGGCCTCAACTTCACTTGGTCTGGGCAGTGTTACCTCGTCATCGGTAACGGCATCGGCCACTTCCAAGACTATGTCTGCCTCGACGCTCACCACCCTGGTCAAAATAGAAGCCTCCTCGCCCAAAGTGTCTGATCTGGAAAAGTCCACCTCCAGCACAAGTATGTTCCAATCCAACATACAACATTCTAAATTTGTCATCTTCATTTGTTCATTATCGTAACAATTCCAATTCATCAACAGGCGGCAACTCTGTGCCCATTGGCATTGCTGTGGCACGTAAACGTCCACAGGAGGCAAACACCGCCACGCTAAACAGTGCTTCGACTCTGCCCCTGCAGCAGCCACTCAACAAGGATATGAATTGCTTTGGCATACGTGTTGCCGATTTGGGTGAGTTCTGAAAAAAACCAAAAAAAAAAAAATATATATAAATATGTAGATAATAGTTTAGAATAGAGTTCATAAAATCATTCGCTAAAAATTTATTTATAGAAATTTATTTTGTGCTTTATTTCATTTACATTCATTAAGGCTATATATATTATCTATTTATGCAGAGTTAAGGATTTTCTTTACAACTTAAATATTTTATATTGTTTTTTTGATTACGTTTATTTACAAAAATTATGTTTTAAAAGGAAAAATGTGGGAGAAAAATCTTGTTTTTTATTTATGTATGTTTTTTTTTAATTTTTATTTATCTCGCTTATTTATATGCAGGAGAAACAATCGATCTCAATTGATATCTTAAGGAACTAGTCTTTCAAAGCTTGAAGTTCGAATAAGTTCAAGTTGGAACAAGTTTCATTTTCTTGTGGTTCATTAGTTTCCATCCCATAAGTAATCAATTAAGAGTACGGATTCATCACTTAAGTTTAATTAATAAACCCATAATTTGTTCGTAATTCATTCGATTTTCATTCGAAATGGCGTTTCGAATCTGAAATTCCAATTTTAAACCCCTTATGTATTTTCTGACCCTTGATTTTTATAGAAGAGGCTTAAGTCTGATATTACAACCATGACTTGGTCTAAACTCATTCCCTGACTTTAACATTAATGTCCGGATTTAAATTTTTATATGGTTCGCCATACCAATTGTGACTACATTGCCTATCAGCAAAATATATTCAATACTCATTAAAAAAACGCACTATATTCAAATGATCTATTCGTTCCTTTAGAACAGGGCCGTATTAAGGTTTCCACGGGGTCCCTGTCCAATTTTACAATCGGGACGCCAATGCGCCATACCCTTAAGACGGCCCTGGTTTAGAACCGTTTTAACGCATAAAATAAACTTATCCTTAAATTCTACTAAACTGTTGAAATGTTATTATTATTATGTTGTTAGGATGTGGAGGCCAATAGCTTTTATTCAAAGCAGATATTTCATCTGCCAATTAGCTCAAGTACATAAAAACTCACATTTATACTTGAAAACCTGTTCCAACATATCCAAATATTTTTTCAAATATAAAAATTGAAATCGCTTTAAACGAAACAATTTTAAATTCGAAACGGAAGATGGCTTCCTATATACAAGTTGCAAATTTAAATTGCAAATTTTTGCAGATGGAAGTATGCTATTATTATTTTGTACCCACGTAACTCTAACATCTAATTGAATTGAAGAGCGGAGATTTCTGTGCTTTCTAATGAACCCTTGGCCAAGCCACTTAACCAATGTCCCCAGAGGCATCGTTAACGGCATAATTATGGTGCTCGGACTTTGGGATTTGAAGCGTGTGATTCGATGCCTCAGGCAGTGTGAACGCACCGCTCAGTTATAGCACTAATAGGATTTCGACAAACATTAAAAAAATTCCATCAGAGTGAGTTGAGTTGAGGGTGGAAGGGTGGAAGGAAAAACACAACCACGTTTAAAAAATATTGAAGGGCAAAAATCATATGATGCGGCTGTGAATGTTGAACGCGTCCGTCTGTTGTGACATCCCTGACTTGTGCCAGGTTTTCTCCCTGCTGTTTATACTCTGTTCCCAAAGGGGTTTAAAGGTATAGAGGTATATTGATTTTATGCAATATTCCCTTAGATTGATAGTTCCTTTCGGTTTTTACAAGGGTTATCATTTTTACAAGATACTCATTGCTGCTTAAGTAAATCGGAAATTGTTTATTTATGCTGGATTTACAATAGTCAACGCAGCGTAAAAAAAAAATATTTTAATTAATTATAAATAAAAGTATTATGGGAAATTCGGGCCAGTCGGGCCGGACTTGGACTTCACAAAAATATTGTTTTTGAATCGTGAATTTTGGTTTAAAAAAAATTCTTTCTTCCTTTTTCTATATCTGAACTTTATATTTATTGAGTTCAAATTCTGTAACTCGTAAATTTAATTTAAATAAATAGAAATTGAGATATATGCCAGTTGAGAATTTTCTTAATTAATAAGTCTTCAATATAAAAAAAATTTTTTTTTCACAAAAAAATGATTTTTGAATCGTGAATTTCGGGTAATAAATACATAAAGTTTACTTGTTCTTCCATTATTTTTCTATATCTAGAAATGGCAATTTTTTCTTCAAGTCTAGAATTTATTGATTTCAATAGCGACCTCTCTTAATAGAAAATTTAATTAAAAATAAATAAAAATAGATTATATGCCAGTTGGGAATTTCCTAAATTAATAATAAAACTTCAATATCAAGACACTTGGGTAAGTTTTGCGAAAATACATAAATAGGGTATATTTTGCGTCTTCTTATATTAAGTTCGAAAAGAAAATGCGCTGATCTGTTGGCGGATTACTCATAGGTAGTTGTTATATATATATTATATACAAGTATATTTATTTATTTATTTTCCTTTAGTGGGTGGTTGGTTGGTGTTCATATTTTCAGTTTCAATTTCTTTCAAGGTGGTGCGTTGTGGCAACACTGCAGGCAGGGGTGTTGGTGGGGGACTGCAGAAACTTGAGGTTAGCTAAGTGAAGTAGCAGGAACAAGGGATGCTCATGCTGAGAGCGTGTGTTCCTGACAGGCCAGGACTCAAAATGCTAAGCAATATGAGACGGTCGTAAGTGTTTTGGGTATGTGACCATATGGTAAAGTCGCCCTCAACGGCTGTGGGGATTCTATTTATATATATGTTGGGTAGTTTTTCCAAAAATATATAATATATAAGAAATATAACACTAATTGCATTCTGCTGAGGCAGCTTCATTTGCCTGGATGGGACATCAATCTGAGGTCTTTAATAGCCCCTTAAATGTAATGCAATTAGTTGTATGTCGTGTACGCTTTAATCGAATTTCTGTAAAATTATCCTGCCGCAGGATAAGGGTGGCTTGATGATAGCTGCCTCGTTGGGTCGTTGGGTTGTTGTTGGTTCGGTGTCTGGTTAGGGGCGGGCAGGGATGTGTAGGGAGGTCGCCAAATGCATAGTTCAAGGACATTGCAATATTTTACGTATACATACAGCTCTCGCTCTCACACAGTATGTAAACCTGCTGCTGCTGCTGCTGTGTGTGTATCGCACAACAAAAACTTTATTAAATAATTGAGCATTGAATCGAAATGTTGCAAAGTTCAAAAATTGAAACAAATTTAAATTACAATATTATAAATTGACACATTTGATATACAATAATTTAATCTAAATTTAAATCGCAACAGGCGCCACAAATTGCGGCAATCTTTACTTTACGGGCAACGGCGATCTGATGACCACAAGCACGGCCACCGCCGAGGAGCTGGCACTGAATAGGGCGCCGTCCACATTTTGGCAATATCCAAGTGAGTTTGTTGCAAAATAACCTGAATTCGTAATATCCTTCTAACCCACAACCCCACACCACCTGACTCGACACAACTCCTTCTACTACATAATTATTTAATTTTCAATTTAATTGGATTTTTATGTGGATTTGTTGTTTTGCTTTTTGATTTATTTTTTTTAATTTATTTCTTTCTCCTTCTGTTTTCGCTGTGTTTTTGTAGATGCATTGCCCATTGAATCAGTGATTTCCATGTCGCCCGCCACGGTGGGCTTGCAATACTCTCGCGAAGCCAGTCGCGGCCAGGTGGTGCTGCTGCCAGCCGCTCCAGCAGCGCTTGGTAAGTCCAATGTGTCCCCATCATCTATTTAATAAAATTATCGCATTTTCATCTACACTATATACACACACACATACACACCGTCTGATAATTAAATAACGAGAATCTTAAAATATCTAAAAAAGATAAGAAATATATGTGATTTTTTCTTGAGTTTTTTTTTTTAATTTAATATATATTTAAAAATTAAATCTCCAATTTAGAGGCTATTGACACTGTTTAAATAAGGTTTTTAATTCAGGTTTTTTTTAATTAAAAATATATGTAAAAATGTAATCTCTAATTTAGTGGCTTTTTAAACAATTTAACGTAAGATTCTTAGTTCAAAAAAAGTTATTTGATTAAAAAAGACATGATTAACATCCAGTCGAGCTTCCAGATCAGGGATTTTAATTTTCTTTGAATTTCGTAATATTCTTCTAACCCACATATAATTTTTTATATATAGAGTTATATAAATAGATTTACATTTATAAATATTCAAATAATCTATCTCTTATTTAAAGTCTACTTAAACAGTGTAAATAACTTTTTAAAATAAAAAAAACTTATAAATAGCGTTAAAAAACTTGGAAAAAAAATTAATTAAAAATAAACAATTTTCCTCACTTTATTTGCTGCTGATCACCATAAAAGTGATTACAAAATATTGTGTTGATTTGTATCAGCACAATTAGGCACTGATATTCGTCAGCGTAACTCAGTGTCACATCATTACACGACTTAAAATACTTTCGTATTTTTTTTTTATTATAAAAAATAAATTTTATTACTTGTGTCATTGCTGAAATATCAGCATTAAACGATCTTTTCAAAGAATTTTTTAATTTACGATTAAAAAAAAATGGTCGCACTATAATATATCAGTCGATTACGATGAATGACTAGTGTCTTAGATATTTTTTGCAATTAAAAAAAGAACAAACTTTTAATATCCTCTGTGATGATGCATTATTATGCAATAAGAACAGCTTTTTTTTCTGATGAATTTTCTAGAATTCTTGATCACAAATGTTATAAAAATGCTAGGTTACATTCTTCATTAAATAATTTATCTTTGAAAATTTTTATTTTATTTTTGTTTATATTTATTTATTGTCCAGAACAGTTAAAACTTAAAGAGGGCAAATAAATTAATTAAATTTACAAACCACGTCGACTATATGATTATACTAGATAAAGCAAAATTTCTTCTAGATAAAGATAAATTTCTAGTATATAAAGTAATTAAAATTTTCTTAATTTTTGATTTATTTTAATTTTGGCCTTTCATCATTATTTAATTTTTAAGAGCATTTTTATAACGTTTAAAAAACTCATAGACTTAAATTTTAGACACTAAATGATTAACCAAAATTAAATTAAATTTGTTTTATATTTTTTTTAAAAGAAATGAACACAAAATCAAATGAATGTAACTTTTTAATTTGTCTTGAATTCAATCGATGACTTATATATTTTATGATTTAAATGAAAATTCTCGTTATTAAATTATCACACCGTGTAGCTCTCATACTAATGCTTGTATTGCTGCTCGTATTTGTGTATCTTCTATAGATAGATTTACTTGATTTTTGAGAAAAACCAAAACTAATTCATGCTTTTATAACTCCGCTTTTCTTTCCGCCCAAACAACAACTCCAAAATCCATATAAAAAAAACAAAAAACAAAAAACTCGACTATGCACAGCAGGCATATCAAATTTTCCCCTCTTAACGCCCACAGATCCGTTCCAGCAGGCAGCGGCAGCGGCGGCCTTTGTTTGGCCCTCGTATATACCGCAGGCAACGGCAGGTGGCGGAGCAGCCGCAGCCGCTGCACTGCAGCCATCGCCCAACTTTATCTTCCCCTCGATGGGCGCACACTCCTCGCTGGGCGCCCAGCCCTCGTATGCATCCACATTGCAGCTGTATTTGGCGGCAGCGGCACAGCAGCATAGTAATCATCAGCAGACAAGCAGCACTACAACCACAAATTCCACCATTAATCTGAGTCTAGCTGGGAGCAGCAGTAGCTTGAGTTCCACCAGCAGCAGCTCTCGATATCTTAGCCTGGCTCAGTCCCAGCCGCCGCCCGCGTTGGCGCCCAAACCCTTGTCCATGAGCTCACTGTTGTTGCCGCCAACGGCAGCTTTAAAACTGGAGGAATATCCTCTGGCGGCGCAGCCGTTGACATTGCCGGAAGTGTCGCGTGACAATGAGCAACAGGCATTGAATTTAATGCGTCTACCCACGCCGCCCACCTCGGCCACCATGGAGCCCAGCCAAACGGCGCATACCCCGTTGCCCTTGCCCCATCAAATACTCTTTCAAACGGCGCCAAGCACGCCCACGCCGGCGTTATTAAATTTATCAATGCATGGTGGTGGCAATGGTGGTGCTGCCACTGAGACGTCAACAACATGTGATGAAACGGCGCTCAACTTTAAGTTGCACGCACCATTGACGCCACAAACACCGCCGCGTCTAGTTGCCACCACCGCCAACGCCGCTGTTCCCTCGCTGCTGCCACAAATGCAGGATGTAAATATCCAAACCGATACGCCTGTTTGCAGCGAGGATGAGAACTCTTCGTGTCCGCTTAAAGCAATCACGCAGCCGGAGTACAACGATATGCAGCTACCCCTAGAGCTGACCAAACCCAGTGAATCCAATGCCCATGCCAATCAACCAAACGAGTGCCATACCCAAACGTGTCCCAGCGAGCAGCAGCAGCAACAAATTGAAGCAACTTTGGAGGAGCAGCAGCTGCAGCCCATGCAGCAACAACAGCAGCAGCAGCAACAACTGCAAACCTCACCAGAGGATCTAACTGGACTCTTGCTGCTCTCAAATATAAGCACCAATAGCACGCCTTTGCTGCGCGTTAAACAGGAGCCAGTTGAGCATAATGAGGCAACAATTGCAATGCCACAGACAGCTCCAATGCCTCTCCAGGTGGTGGAGTCAATGCCTATGCCAACAATGCTAGAAGTAGAGCGCACGCAATCGGAACCGCTGGGCGGCTTAAAGCTGCTCTGCGCTTTGGCTGAGCAGCGTATCCAAGAGGAAGTGGTGCAGGGTAGCAGTCTTTTTGCCACACCAACATCGCGCACACCTTCACCGCAGGCGGAGATGACAACACCCTTGTCACCCAATATTGAATCAAACAATTCATTTGGCTGTCTGCCTGTTAATTCACCCACATTTCCTTCGATGCAGGGCATTGAATTGCCCACCACGTCCAGCGGAGGAGCTGCTGCTGCTGGCGATTTAACGCCCGTCAAGCGCAAGAAGCACAAACATTCCAAGTCCAATGCGGCGCCCGGTGAAAGTCGCAAATCCTCACGTTGCAGCAAAAAGAGTAAAAAGAAGCGACGTCATAGCATTACGAGGCAACAACAACAACAGCAGCAGCAACAGCTGCCCGAGGCTGATCCAGAGCTGCAGGACGAGGAGCTACAGTCAGAGCTGCGCAGTGCTCTGCATACCATGGATCCCAGTGATGCGCAACGTTTTGGCCAGGAAGTTTTTACCTTTATGGACAAGAATATGCGCATGCGTTTGGCGGACGTAACGCGACAATATCGCAAAAAGAAACGCAAGCTCGATGAGATTTCCAAGCACAAGAAAAAGAAGAAGTGCTCCAAACAACAGTTGCAGCTACAGCAACAACAGACGCTACCACTCCAGCAGTCCATACATCAGCCGCAGCTAACGCTCAGCTCAACGTTGTCCAGCGTCCTGGGGTAAGTTGCTCACAGGAGGAAAAATAAACGATTATAATTTTTATTTAAAAAAATTACATAAATATTTATTATTTATATTTTCTCAGCACTGCTTCACCATTGCGGGATTATAAATTTCCCAAATTTTCGAGCGGCAATCTGCAGGCGTCCAGCTTTTTGCGCTTCCCGGAGAAGACGCATTCGTTTCCACCGCCACCGCCGCAATCACAGGTGGTGGAGCCCAGTACCTTGCCAAGCAGCAGCTCGCCGAGCACATCATCATTTGTGCGTCTAGAGCCGAGTGCTTTAGATGCAGCCGTCGCTGCTGCTCCAATTACCTCCTCCAGTTCTTCCAGCTCATCGCAGCACAAACATTCGCATTCAGGCAGCACCAAATCGGCGGCACGTAAGCAGCGCAAGCTTAAAGCAAGCGCTGTGGACGCTCAGGCCGCTACGGAGGCAAAGCGGCGACTTAGTTCTGCGGATGTCGAATTGCAGCTGACCAGCGAACATTTGTATCGGGATGAGACGCGTGTGCTAACCGACATGGGTGGCCTGTTCTATGCGGGCGTAATGAAGCCGCTACGTCCACCCGATGTTTATGCCATTACCCTGGACGGCGAACGCGGCAATAAGTCGCACGTTATGTCGCGCGAAGATATACTCAAGGATACGGTAAGTTGGAAATACTTTGCTCCTAAGTATGTCTAAATTTTATCTCTATTTATATCATTTTAGATTCTCGAAGTAGCACCTAAGAGTGTGGATTGTGTGCCGATTGGTACGCGATTGTGCGCCTATTGGAGCCAGCAGTATCGTTGCCTCTATCCTGGTCGTGCCATCGAATCGGAGCCAGCTGAGGATGCAGTTCCGGTAGCAACAACGCCAGCGGTGTCAACGACTCCACAGGACTTTGTCAGTGTGGAGTTCGATGATGGCGACAGCGGCAGGATTCGTTTGAAAAATATACGCCTGCTACTCAGCAACTATCCCATTGCAGGTGCGCGGCAATCTACACTATATATACTAATTTATTTATTTACAAGTTTGTGGAGAATGAAACCAAAGTGTTGAAAGTTTCGAATGTTCAGGCCATGTTCAGAGTATTAATTTTTATTTGAGTACTATACTATTTGAAATTGTATTTAAATCATTTGACATTCAAAAAGATTGAATGATTAAATATAATTAATTCTATGTAGTCAAATCGATAGCTGTTACAGTTGTAGAAAGTGTATTTTTCTTGAGGCTTTGTTGAAAATGAATCCACGGCTCAGCATCTCAATATTCTCTCAATTTTAAAGATTTTTTATAAGCTGAGTAATTTGAAAATCGCAGATCATTTTATACAGTTGATAAAATAAACAAGAAGTACTGAAAATACATTAAAGAAAAAATTATATCGACTCAACTCATCCAGGGATAAAAATTAAATTAATTTTAGGTAGTCGGAAATTTCGTGATAAAAATATAATGCTCATTTTTGCAGGGTATAAAAAAAAGCAATTAAAATGTTTCTTTCTTTTCAAATACTTAACCAAAGTAAAAAAAGAAGAAAATAGTTTGATCGAAACGCAAAACTAAATATTATAGTTTATGTTTGTTGAATGAGCTCTAACTTATAAGTAATTATTTAGTCAGATTTTTTTTATGACCGTGGCATCATTCTCTGCTAACTATCTTTGTTTTTATAAACTCTTTATTTATTACAATATGATTTTCGATTTTTCCTTGATTCATTTATGCCCTGTTCCCGAACCGTCCAACTACGGTGCAGAGTACAACGATAATCCCCTTTACTCTGTAGGCAAACAGAAGCGTGGCGCATTGCGCAGTGGCGACAGTGGCTCCGGCGTCACACTGGAACAAGTGGGCGCACCAAGTGGCGATGATACGCACAGTCATCATGGACATAGTATGAGCAGCGATAATACAACCTCGTTAGCTGCCACCATGGAGCTGTTTACGCAGCGCAGCGAGAAGAAGCGCTTAAAGAAGAGCCTCAAGAAGTTGACGAAAGCACAGAACGGTATGGGTCAATCCAACGAGTCGAATGGCTTTCAGAATGGCAGCGCTGAGTTGACTGCAAGCGGAGATGGACCCAGCCATGAGGATGGCAGTCGCAAACATCATAAGCACAAGAAGCGTAAAAAGCACAAGAAGCATCATCGTAAAAATGCCAGCGAAGAGGCTGAGCCGGCTCAGGATTATTTGGCGACGGTGCAGGAAGTGCAACCAGTTGAAACAGTCGAGGAACTGGCAACTGTGGCGCCTGCAACGCAACGCGTTAAGGTAGAGGTTAAGGTAAAGGCGGAACAGCTGGATATAGAGGAAGAGACCACGTCCAATCTAATGTCCGAGGTATCCGATGAGGTAAGTACTAAAACTCAATTATATTTGCAATTTTTAAATGTATTTCTAATGTTTTAAATTCTTTAGGTCAAGGGCGATGATCTGGTTGAGCACAACAACGCAAAGGGCAGCAGTAAAATTGCAGCCTTTCTGCCGGAGCGGCAGTTGTGGGGTTGGTTTGGCACCGCCTACCGCAAGGCGGGCGTCAAGGGGCGCGCCAGAAAGCAATTCTACAAAACAATCAAAAGGGGCAAGGAGACTATAACGGTAAGGCCTCAAACATTCTACGTTAACGCAAATTTTAATACATTTCAATTGTAGGTCGGAGACTGTGCAGTATTTCTATCCACGGGCAGACCGGATCGTCCCTATATTGGACGCATCGAGTCCATGTGGGAGACCACCGCTGGCAATAGGGTGGTGCGCGTGGCGTGGTTCTATCATCCGGAAGAAACCACGGGCTGTCCAAAATTAAAATATCCGGTAAGTTTGAATATATTTAAAGCGGGTTAAATATGTAAAAATTGTAAACTATTTTAAAATTAATAAGTTTTGTAATAGTGAAAAAAAATCTTATAAAAATAATGAAACATAAGTATTTATAATTTATAATAAATTAATGTCATTTACTCAAGCTCTATCTAAAATTGGAAAATCTATAAATCACAATTGATATTTATAATTAAATATTATACATTAATTTAATAGCGTAAAGTGAAAGTAGAAAACATATTAACAATGATATTTATCAGGGACCGTAAGGGTAATTTATGACAGAAAACATACATCACTTTAACTTACAAAATTTATTTATTAAATTCTAATTAAATTTTTGTATTTATTTTCTTCAAACAGGGTGCTTTATTTGAATCGCCGCATGAGGATGAAAACGATGTGCAGACAATTTCGCATCGGTGTGAGGTGCTGCAGTTTGTTAGCTATGTTAATAAATTTGGCGCCGATTCGAAGCAATATCAAACCATATACGATAACAATGATACATATTATTTAGCCGGGCACTATAACCCAAGGTTGCAAGTGCTGAAACTACAAGACGATATTCCAACTCTCGAAGAGCTGCAGGATACTACTACTACAACTACTACTACTACTACAACTACTACAGAGGATTAAGCAAAGCAAAAAGAGTGGATAGGCATAGGCATAGACATTAGCAGAAGTGCATACAAAATCTATATACTATAAATATAGATATATAAATATATATATATATACACAATATATACGTTATACATATATTTTACAATACGTGAAGAAACAGAAGAAGCATATATATACCTATATGTATACACATATTATTTCTATATTTTAAAATGATTAATGTACTATATCGTAAACAAAAAAAAGAAAAAAATTGAAATTTATAAAAAAAATGAAATAAGAAGAAAATTAAAGAGAGAGTGAAAGAGAGAACAAGGAACTAAGCAACAGCCACTAAAATAGTGTGTAGTTACAACAACAAGAAGAAGAAGCGCAAGCAATTTTAATTATAATTTGTATAAACAAAAGGCGCGTTTTATTATGACGATGAGAAGGTCAAGAAGTTCATTAAATGTTCAGCAAATGTTTAAATATAAATTGTGTGCTCCTTAATTTTATACGCCAGACACTCACAGACACAGCAACATGCAACATGCAACACCTAACACAAACAAACAAACAAAAAACACAATCCATATATTAAAAGCCCACAGATACACATGTATACCTATATGTTTGAGATGAAATTTAAAACATGTTTTAAAGATTTTAAGCAGGCAACATGCAGCAACTACTACTATAAATGTAACAATTCAATGTGATAGCAAAACAAAACCAGATGTTGATGTGTATAGATGAGAGTATAAGCATAGATGATAACAAAAACAAACAAAAACAAACAAGCAAAAGAATGTGTTGAATATTTACAACTCGTTTATTCAAGTAAAAATCAACAAAAAAATATAAAATCAAACCTATCTATAACCACACATATATCAATAAACTTGCCGTGATTATTGTATTATATTGTATTAAACGCTTCTAGGTCTATTTCGCAACTGTTGTTCCAGTTTTGGCCTGCTACTATACTTATACATTACTCCGAAAATGAGGTTTTCGTGACTCTGGAATGACCTGCAATCAGTCAACAAATTTATATTTGGATATCTGTTTAATTATTATTTTTTTTTAAATATAGGTATTTCGGTTTTGTTTTCTTTGAATGAAAATGTTATATGTTGAGGTGTATTCTATGACGAAAATTATTTTTTTATGTATTCTACGATTTAATTTTTTTTATTTAAAAACATCTTTAATGGAGAAATTTTTAGGAGAGCTGCTTTTAATTTTTTTATTTTTCAATCAGTCTTTTTATGTTTACTTTATTCACTTTATTAGTTATTTTTATAGGAACATTTCTTAATCGAATTTTACATTTTTAAAATCTTTGAAACATTTAATAATTTTGATATTATTTAATGTTAAAAATATGACTTTTTTAAATAAGAAAGAATTCTATTATTTTATCAAAACATTTATATAAGACTTGGCTAATTAGAAAGCAATATAAAATAGATCATGGAAAAGATTAATTTAGAATTGTCAATCTATCTAATATGTGATTATTGATTCCTTAAACTAAAGCATCCATCTTTTAGCGTGTAGGGTGCAATGCCAAATGCTTGTCTTGTCTATAATGTTTAATGACTAAACAAGGGGTAAGAGTGTTACTTGGGTATAACCCAAAGCTAGCCTTAGAGCCTTAGATATTTATCTATTTAGCCACCCCCTAAAAAAAAAAGACATATCACATGCGTGCGTTGCCAGGCGATGGAAACTCATGTCCTGGCATCGATTAAACAGTCGCAAAAATTTGCATTTGAATAGGCCAGGCCAGGACGCAGGAAAAGCAAAAAAAAAAAAATAGATAGAAGGGCCTGCCGAATGCGTGCCTGAAAGACACAATAATTAAAAAGCGATTTACAAAGGGGCAGGTGATTGGGTAAGGAGTGAGGAGTAGTGGGCGCTGTGCCCGCCGGCCCCCCCGGTTGACGGGGTGACTCCGAAAATGAGCACAACGCCAAAATGGTACTGCCGCAACAAATCGCAGCCAATGCACACGTTCGCGGAAATTGGCAATCTGGGATTGGAGTTGAGACGCATCACCAAGCGGATTGTGATTGATGTTAATTCATCCATATTTAGCGAACATGTGAGTATATAAAAGATTTTGATAATTGATTGACTATAATGTGGGCAAATTAGGATACCATTTTGGAGGAGTGCGAGCATGTGGTGGAGCTCTACTGGAACCTGAAGGACGAAACGAAAAATGCAGACTTTCAGTTACTTTCCAAGAAGATCAAGCGCAGTCCCTACAATGCGCTATTGATGCGTAAATTCAATTTGATCATGGAGCTCAATGATAGACGCTTCTGCCAGCTGACCTTTGTGCTCAAGCGCACGGTGGGTGCATCCTGCATCAGTAGCAACTAATCATGTCCAGCTTTTGATTACGCAATTCCATTGCAGCTAAGTCTTTTGCTGCGCAAATCGATGCAGTCGGAGATGTGGCTTAACTGGGCACTGCATATTACTCAGCTCTATAATAAATGTCGCAATGTAAATAAATCTCAGGCACAGGCACAGCTTCAGCCGGAGAAGGCCATGCAGGCGGAGGATGAGCAGGAGCCAAAGTTGAGCGGCAAGTGCAAGGAGGAGATGCATGCCAATGTTTGCAGCAACATGTATCCAGCTCTGTTAATGTCCTTAAAGAATATTGACTTTGGCTTTGTGCTGCAGGTGTGTAATAACCCAAAGTCCTTAGAACCTCACCTTTTCAAAGGACATTTTTATAGTATGTGGCTCAGACGCGCGTGGAGCAGAATGCATTGGATTTGGTCTTTGGTCTGTTCAACATGGGCGAACAGGATGCCTGGCGTGAGCATCAGGAGCATAGCAATGAGTCCACATCCTCCAGTCTAGAGATCTTGCGCACTTTGAATATATCCTTTGCTGCCGGTGACTATCAACCTTATAGTGATGCGGCTGTACAGGATTATAGTGTTCAGGAGGCGGATACACTGGACCAGGATCACCAGAGCTTACGTTGCAAGCACACCGAGAGTTTTTTGCAAAAAGAACGCATTTTTATAGCTCAACTGATAGCTAAAGCTACGGAAATATGTCCCACAATATTTGGTAGGTATTTTCTTTTAGGATAATTATAGTCCTTATTAAATCCTTAAGTCCTTAAATACAGATAGCCACAAGACTGTTGAGGTGGACATGAATGTTTATATTGTGCGTGGCTTGCGTTTGCTTTGGTCTTATGTAGGCATAATATTGGATCATATATTACTCTGGTGGATAGACACGCCCATGTCCTGCTATAATCTCACCCACATTGATTCCATACGCTGCTGGCTTTATCATCAGACTGTTAATGGTAAGGTTTAAATTATTTATAATATAAGGAATTTAAATTTCAGTTTTAACTTATTAATTAAATTATTTTGTTATGATTTTTTGCGTTCTTTGTTTGCTAGTATGTTTGGATCAAAGTCTAATTATGCTTTTAAATAAAATGCTAGTTTTTTGTTCTTCAAACCAATATATTTCAAACTTCTTCGGAATTCCGAATTAAATAATTATATTTTTTTAAATTAAACTCATAAATAAACGTTAATGAGTTTAATTTTCTTGTTCAATAACAAAACTAAAAAAAGTCGTTTTGATTCCATTTTTCAATTTCATTGTTATTCAATTTTTTTCTACTTAATAATACAACTTAAGATTTTATTGTTTATAATTAATTCTACAATATAACATTTCAGAGCGGGGAAAATTTTACAAAAATACCCAAGTCGTTTTGTAGCTAAATTTTGAGTCTTCAATTTTTTCTCAATAATGCAGAAATTTTAAAAATTCTTTGAAAAAATGAATTTATTTTTTGAACTTTTTTTTAAGTTTGTCTTCATTAACTTTTTAAGAAAATATACTAACCTTGCCCCATTTAGCTGATTATTGTAATAGGATTTTGAGTATTATATTTTGATCAAAAAAACCTTTAAACTTTCGTTTCTTATAGATATTCCAGAGCCGGTTTATTCCACATTACGCGGCATTGGCGAAATCTTAACCGGATTTATGTGTAATAATGTTTGGGATCAACTTTTCCGTTTGGCCTTGATATCATCGAATAATCCAAAGCGTTTGGTGGAGCAAGTTGTTGAGCAATATCGAGATTTTCCAAGGAATGTAAGCAAGATTTTTCTTATTACTTATATTTTATTTACTTTAATTTTCTGCCTCATAGGATCATGGCACGCCCACGGGCACAGTGTGGATTAGTGTCTTTTCTAACCTGGTCAATTTGAGTAATCAGTATTTTGCCAACACGGATGCCCATAATAATTCCAGTTTATTACCTGTTGCCGAACAAATACCCATATTGCATAGACTGGGTAAGTTTTTGGTAGTATTACCTGATTAAAACTTATAGATTTCTCATTTTCAAGATCATTCGGTACACTCAATGCGTCTGTGGGTCACCGAGCAGGCTAAATTGCTTTGCTGTGAATGGAAAATGGATCGTTTCTTTCAAATACTTGAGCACGATGTTAAACTATGCCTAAATGTCTTCACTACCTTTAAACTGCCTAAACTCACTGCCGATTTGAGTGATATATTGATGCTAGTATGCGTGGCATTGCGCACCAAACTAATCACCGAGTCCACAAATAATATGGATTTGCTTAAGGTAATTAAGTTGATTCTAATACGAGTGTGAGATAATTTTTTTGAATTTTATTTGCTATTTAAAAATGGTTATAAAAGAGCTTAAACAAAATACTGAACATCTTCAGCCAGTACTTTTTTATCCTTTTTTTATCGCCAGTTATAATATGATGGAATAAATTTATTGCAGTAGGAATTATTCTTTTGCCAAGTCTCGGCCTTAGTTCATATTTCCAATTTTCACAATTTTTATTTATTTAAGTCCTTCCAATCTTTTTAAACTTTTAAAATGTCAAATTTGATGACTTTTAGCGAGTTTTCTTTAAATAAAAAAAAAAATCCAGGTCTCCTAAAAATTGTTTTTTTTGGCTTGCCATTTTCAATAATATTAAAAAAAGTACTTTTTAATAATTTTCTAAAATTTTTTATTTTTTGTATTTTAGTGTAAACATATGAAGCTTTCATGAAAAAATCATTTTAGCTTTTTTTGATATAATTAAATACTAATTAAACCGTGACAAAGTCAAATCTTAAATTTAATTCACAGCTAATATATGAGCCTCTTTTAAACTAATTATATAAATATAATATTATTTTTTTTTATTAGAAAACTACCGATGAATGTGTTCAGATATTGTCAGCGGTCTGCCGCATACTTAGCTTGGCCAATTTTACTTTATGTTTTCCCGCTGCGACTCACTGGCAACGTAGTGTCTATAATAATGAGGATAAGAGCTTGTATGTGGGCTATGTCCTAGATGAGATCTTTTTGCCCACCATACGCGCCACCAAGGATATAGTTATACTTAAGCTCATCTTGAAGCTGATATGTGAGGCTTGGCTGGATTTTATTTATCAGAAACGCATACGCTTTAGTGTTAATGGTGCACTGCGTCTGTTAAATGATTTTGATGATGTGCGTGAATGGATTTTAAGTTGCACTTTGCTAGATGAACAACAATTGGATAAGCTGAGTAATCATGAAGTGTTGCGAATGTGCAAGGGCGTTGGGAAGATACTACTACGCAAGCCGGAGGATGTTATTTCCATAACACAATCGCCAAAGTTCGATAAAAAGTCGCGTAAGTTGCATATTCATTAAAGGATTTGTTTCTTGTTCTTATTGTATTATTTTATTAGCAGAGGATCCAAATGCCCAGGACACGCAACTGCCATCCGAAATGTTTGTCTCCAATCAAAAACATTGGCTACAACTTCGTGCAGGTGGCGGCAATGGATTTCCCCTGTTGAAACTCTGCTGTGGCGATACTCCATAATTTGCAGTGTGTTGTGAACAAAAAATTGATTTTATAATGCATTTGTCATTTCATTGGCATTAATAAAAGCTATGATAATAAATACTACATTTCATTATTATTGATTAAAGTGAAGATTAACAAAAAAAATAAAACAATAATTCAACCTTGCAATTTTTTAAATATTTTTCTGAAACATATTTAATTTTGAAGTTTATCAAAAGTCTCAAGAAATAACAATAACTTGTTTTTTGTGAAAAAAATATTTTAATCTAATTTATTAAACCAGATTGATAATGTTCAGTCATATTTTTAATTACAAGCCTGGAATTTATATTTGTATTTTAAAGAACGTTCCTTTCATTGAAATTCAAGTTAAAAAAAATCAAATTGAAATTTTAACTAAGACGTCGTTCTAGAAAACCATAAATCTCAGGCTTAATTTTTAATTTTTGAGTGACAACATAAAAATTATTTTTCTAACTTTTTTTTACTCAAAAAATAATTTCTTAGATTTTTAATAAATTTTTTTAAGCAAAAAAAATCTTTTAAAAGGAGTTATTAAATGACATTTAAATCAAATTAAAAATGTTCAGTCATATTTTTAATTACAAGCCTGAGATTTATATTTGTATTTAAAGAAATTCAAATTTAATAAAAAATTTAAATTTGAAAAAAATTTAATTGAATTTTTTACTAAGAGGTCGTTATAGAAAAACATAAAGTCCAGGCTTAATTTTTTTAATTTTGAGCGACAAAATAAAAATAATTTCATAGTTTTTTTTACTCAAAAAAATTATTTTTATTTTTTAGATTTTTAATAAACTTCAAGTAATTTTTATAAATTATAATATAAATTAGAACTCTTGCAGTTCCTGAAAAAAGTAATAGTTATGAAAATGATTAATTTGTATATAGAATAGAAAATGTTTATTGTGTCGCGAAAATGCTTTACAAAAATGAAAGATCTACATTGTGTATAAAGTGGGGAAAGCATACCTAAGTATATTTATGTTCTTAAAAATTATTATGTTTGTATTGTAGTAGTATTATTGTTTTGTTCTCCCCTCTTAGGCGGGCACTTTGCGACTGATTATCTTTATCAGCTCGTCGACACGTTCGCTTTTGCCAGCAAATTGTTTTGGATGCGGTCCAATCATTTGAATAATCATCTGAACGTCTGGCGATACCTAAGACAACAAATAATAGATGCGTTGACAGCTGTCAGTTGAAATTTGGAATAGGAACACATGAATATGGGTCAATACCTCAAGGAAACGTGCCAGCGCCTTCAGTGTGCGAAAGATTTGATCTTCATTGGGACTGCTCTGGAAAAACTGTAGTATGGCCATTGCCAGCTCCACGGCAATGTCATCGAATACCTAAAATAATTATTTAAAAATGATTTAAATATTTTGATTTATTGATTTTATTTTAACACCTACCACAGTCTTTACTTCTTTGATTGCGATATTGTACAAGATCATGGAACCAATATTCTTCAATTGCGGACAATTAGAGAGTATGCAATGTACGGCTACCTTAGTTGTAACACGAATATTTGAGGTGGTCTGACCATTGTATTCCCACTCCGAAATATACAGCAGCCATTCAGAGGGACCCACATTCTCAAAGAGATTGCAGGTCTGATCAAAATTAAAAAAAAAAAAAAAAAATATATTTTTTAATTAAATTTTCAAAAAGTGTCACATTTCAGAACTTACAAACATGGCCCAGGCCTGTTGCTCCTCGGGTGTGTGCTTATCAATATCCTGTGCAAAATTCATCAATGTGTGATCCCTACGATCCTGATGCAATATAATGATCACATCATCCTTAAGCGCCGCATACGCCAGCGTACGAATCATATGTATCCGTGTGTCCGGCGAAAAGGACTGAACATCACGTAGGACTCGCTGCACAAATACAAGAAAATTATCACCCAATGCCCAGGAGCCATCGTCTTCAATCAAATACTGATGCAGCTCCTCCATGGCCACTTCCTCTTCTTTGGAAATTTTGCCATCGAGCAATTTCACTAGGCACTCTAATTCAGTCTTAATCTGTACAAATTTGAATAAAAATCAATTGAAATATATTTTAAATTTTCTAGACTGTCTCAAAGAATTCTTACGTTGATGTCTTTGCAAACCAACGCCGGCTCCCGTGGTATCTCTTTCTCCTCAGTTGACTTGGAACGCTCCTTGCCATTCTGTGGCTGCTGTTCTTGGGCTGTGGGCTCGGACATATTTTTATCTAAAAATAGTAGAGTGAACAAAATCAAAAAAAAAAAAATAAAATAAATGTTCATATTTATAAATAAATAGGCGACGCCATAACAAAAGTCGAATTGCAGCAGCAAACGTCATTTGGAAATGTTTTTCTCACAGCATTTTTACTTTTTATATCAAATTATTTTTTACGATCACCTTTGGTCTTTATACTCAATACATATGTTGTAATTTTCAACAGAATTTATGGCTTATTGCCACTCGTGCCGAAATGTTTATAATTATGTGCGCAATTCTCACAATTTTTTTTTTTTTAATTATTATTATAAACAAAGAATGTGAGGAAATGAGTTTTGGTTGAGAGAACTGGAAAATTGTCGTCAAACCAATGTGCGACAGTAAAACTGACAAGAACTGAAAATAGATGAGATATTTTTAGTGTTTTACTTTACGTAGAGACAACAAAAAAAAAAAGAAAAAAAAAATAGAAAGTATAAAAAGAATTGAATGTGTTATATACAGGTACATATTTAAAATGTTCTCAAAAGTTTTTCCGGCTTGCTGTTGTTTTTTAATTAAATTAATTAACTAGTATAATTTATAGAATTTATAATTACTCACATGCTATTTTAGTATAAATGACACAGAAATTCCTACACTTTCGACACCAATATCAAGCGTGCCACAAATATCTTTGGTTCGTTTTTTTTTTTGTTTTTTTTTGGGCAATTTGTTTATACAAATTGCACAAATTGTTTATTTATTGCACGTCTATATGATGTCTGTTGCTCTGGTTGTAACTTTTGTATATCTAATATAGAAATATATGTATATACTTTTTTTTTATTCAATGAATTCCAACCGGAGCCGTCTGCGTTCCGTTTTCACTGAGTATCGTTTCGAAATTGCCCGCTGTTTTTGCCGAAAATTCCTGTGGAAGCATGAGGAAAAGTTTCCGAAAATGCACACTTAGGAACAGAAACCGGTGATTATATTGTATTCGTATTTGTATATATATGTATATATCTGCGAGTGGGTTTTCGTGTCGGGTCTTTAAAAATAGATAGATCTCTCGTCGCGCTCACGAGAATTTTCTCGGCATTGCAATTACACTGCACAAAAATATCGAGCTCTTCTATAAATTCTAAATACAATTTCTAGCATTTGCAACTTTAATTTCTAGATATTTTTTTCAAATCATTTACGCATATTAAATCCTTGGCATAGGGCAAACGCCAAATGTCAATTTAACGTATTGCAGCAGCTGGGTGGGGGTCTGGTTAAGGTCGAGTGAAAAACACAAAAGGCTATTAAGTGGCAACCAAAATACATTCGCCACACAGCGGGCCGTCCTGTCATATCCTGAAAGGAACAAGTATCACATTGCGTAGCCGACTTGTTGACCAAGGCCCGTGAACGCGATTTGCTTTCAATTGGCATTCGAGTGTTAAACGGTGCAGGCGGCTTAGACGGTTAATTTCAGTTTAAAACTAACAACTAAAAAAAGAAAGAAAAAATATGAAAACCACTTTGGAGATTTGTCTATGGCTGGCAGCGATTTTGATATGTATTTTGTCTGTCAATGCTTCGCTAGAGACCGAAAATAATGAAATTAATGTGAGTTAAATGTGTTATAAATTGTTTTTAAATTTAAAAATTAAATTATAATACCCTTTTGCAAGGGTATAACAAGTGAACAGTGTTGAATTTGTTTATTTTATTCATGATATGATTTCATAGGAAAAATAAATGAGTTATGGCCAAAAAAAAAGCAAATGGTTCTTGATTATACAAAAATTAAGAAAAGATTAATTCTAATAATAAATAATCTTAACAAAGAAGTAAATGATTGTTGAGTATTTTAGAAAAGAAAAGAGTAATTATAATAATAAATAATCTTAAAAATTTAAAAACTTTTAAATTGTTGAATCATTCATTTGACTATTAAAATCGGAATATTGGTATATCATAACATATTGATGCGACTGGTAATAGGATTTTCAATTTCAATCAATTGTTAATTATTTTATTAAAAATGTAAAGTCAATGCGTTTGTAAATTTGATGTAAAGAGGTTAAATAATTGCCTTTAATTAGCCATTACTATATTAACAACTGACTTTTTTGAACTATAGATTTTTATATTGAAGTAAGCCAACTTATTTTTTTAATAATTAATATTTAAATTTAGCAAATATGACTTCAAAATTAGTTCCTTAGAAAAGCTTTTAATATAAGCAGAATAAGAAAAAAATGATGTTAATGATTTTTATTTAATTTTTTGAAATTCATATTATTGTGAAATTGATCTGGTAGTGTAATTTAAATATTTTAAAATAAATTCTCAGCATAAAATTTGCGAATTTATATAGGAAGCAAATGAAATTTTTAAAAAGGGTTTT
Organism: Hirtodrosophila alboralis; assembly: GCA_035043045.1. NCBI lineage: Eukaryota > Metazoa > Arthropoda > Insecta > Diptera > Drosophilidae > Hirtodrosophila > Hirtodrosophila alboralis. The sequence goes on along the minus strand of JAWNNH010000593.1, from coordinate 537,119 downwards.
AGTAGCTTCTACTCAAATTACAGCCTAAAATCCTTTTTAAACTCTATCAGCGTCTGGCCTAAAATGTATTAATTTTGGTTTTCATAAAAATATTGTTTTTTTTTTATTTACTCTAACAGCACAAGCTTAGCGGAGTTATACAATGGAAATACGAGAAACGACCATTTTGCAATGCATTTACAGGTAATTCAAACACAATAAATTCTTTAAAAACAGTTGTCAGGTTTTTTAAAATACATGAAATATTTATTAACTCTAATTCAAAGGCTGTGGACGCAAACGCACCTCATATCCCTCATATCCACCCTTTTCGCTAATTAAACGCAACGAGATCGAGGAGAAACCCTATAACAATGAATATCTCTCGGAAGGATTAAGCGATCTAATTGATATTAATGCAGAGCCTGCCGTTGAGAATGTTCAAAAGCAAATAATGTCCCAGGCAAAGATCTTCGAGGCAATTAAGGAGGCCAGCAAGGAGATCTTTAGACAAAAGAACAAACAAAAAATGCTGGAGAATGAACAGAAGCAACAACTGGAGGAGCGCGAGAATAATTAATCCGGCATTAAACATTTCTAACTCCCCGATTGATTAAGTAGCAGCCAAATACATACATACATATGTTCTTGTAAATATGTACCTATTATCTATCTATATATATATATATATATATATATTAACGCATTTATACACTGTACTTGCTTATCTGGGAGACACTACAAGTACAACAAGTGCAAGCATTAAATAATAAATGTGTTGACTCTATTCATACAATAATCAGGCAAATTTTTTGATTGGTTAGTTTATTTTTACACTGTCGATAAGGTGAACAAAATGATATCAATTTTTTTTAGTTAATCGCTCTAATGGAGCTCAATGTATGTGTGAAGTTATGCTATTATATTAGTTTCACAATTTTCGGAAAATTTCAATCAGTTTGGTATCCTTTTGGATAGACGCACTTTGACGCCATCCTTCGGTCGCAAACCAATGCCACTTGTCTCGAATTGAATATTACGTTTGCTCATTACTTCAATATTAAAGTTTTGGAGTAACTTGACAATGGCTAGCTTAACATTAACTCGACCCATGCGCTGTGCTATACAAATCCTTGGTCCTTCACCAAAGGGCATATATGCTGTGGGATTGTAGCTTTTGGTTTCTTCAGCAAATCGATTTGGATTGTATGTTTCGGGATCCGGGAAGTGTTCTGGATCGTGATGTATGCCATAAAGAGAAATTACCACTGGAGTTCCTTTCTTAATGACATGATTTGTATCTGGAATGGTATAGTCCTGCGTGCATTCACGATTGAGAATAGGCAATCCAGGATATTTGCGCATGGTTTCTAGCACGCATAATTCTAAGAATTCCATCTTATTGAGCACGTCGTAGGTAATATTTCCGTTGTTTTCCTTGAGAGTATCATCTACTTCTTTTTGGAGTCGTTTCAGATGTTCTGGATATTGTGCCAGCTCAAAGATTGTAAAGGCAGCTGTCGATCCGGTGGTCTCCTGTCCGGCAATGTAAAAGATGATACCCTGGGCGGTAATGGCTTCCAGAGATATACTCTCTAAATGACCTGAAATTTAACAAATTCTTATTAAACGATATTACATAAGGGAATATCCTTGAATACCCACCATCGTCAGTAGTTTTAAAAGTCGAGATCTTATTGTCATCATCATCGATGCTTCCCTTAGATCTCAGCTGCATAAGCAACTGCAACATATCCTTACGCACAATATCATGTTTTTCCCGATATTCGATGGTGTCCTTGATAATTGCCAACATTTCCAAGCCCAAATCATTTTTGAAGCCAAGTGAAAACAGAAACTTGGCAAAACTTTAACAAATGATTTAAAGTTTAGTTTTTTAATAATATTGAAGCTATTTGCAGTTACTTACGAGGGAACCAGAAATATCAGTATTCCAAAGATAGCGGTAAATTTATTGGCTTGTCGTGCAATGGTTACCAAACTGATGAATCTGTTCTTTGGCTGTTCATAGCTGTTAATGTCCAATCCGAATATAACAGAAGCAATTATATCAATGGCATATGTTTGCATCACCGATTTAACATCCACTTCTTGGTAACCTTGTTCTGGCAACTGTTTTTGTAGATGGGCAATCATTTTGTTGCCAATATCCTCGGAGGTGCTATACATTCCTTTCAGTTTTCCAGAGGTAAAACAGGGCGATAGTTTGTGTCGCATGGTACGCCAGCTCTGTCCAGGCAATGCAAATATTGATGCGGACAGAGGATCTTTCTTCTCGTCAACATATATTCCACGATCGTGAAAGCTTGCAAAATCCTGAGCTAAGACCCGACGTGCCAGATCTGCATCCCGTACCAGGACAGCTGGCCGGAACAGTAAGTATGTGCCCACAAATCGTTCCTTGCTCTTCAAATACAAATCGTAGATGGCCAATCCCATGGACTTTTCTATTTTGCATGCACTGGCCAAACAGCCAAAAGGAATGCTGGCATTCTTATCAAATGGAAAGCCTTGACGCTCCCAATATGAATAATGGTGTTTTAGATAATACCAACCCACCGTCAACAGCGAGAGGGCTAACAAAACGAAAGAAATCATATTCAAATAATATTTAACGTTCTGACCACGACAAAATTCGAAACTAGTCTGACTGTTATCGTCACATTACAGGCGTATTTAATATATTTAGAAGTTTCATTATTTCATAATGAATGCTCGTTTTTTCATGGCATTTTTTTATACATACATACAAACGTAATCCTTTTTCTTCAATCTTAATTAATGGTGTGTAAAATAAAAATCAGTTATCAGTTAACGTGCCAAACTTACTAGATTTAAGATTGTATTATCGAAATGATAACATATTATGTAGAACTCTAATTTGGGCGCTTATTATCAGTTAAATTGTGGTAGGTTATTTGAATTTATCATTTACACAAAAAGTACATATATGTATGAACATAAGTCGTATGTATGTACATTAGTCGTTATCAATCATTACAATATATTTTTGTTGTAACTGCACGATTTTGTCAACTTTTTATATTAAAGATCAATAATAGTTATATAAACAGATATATATTATACTGCTGATGGAAGTGTGTGTAATAAATGGAAATTCCCTGTACTGTAAAAAAAGACCTTCCAAAATGAAAATCAGATCGATCTTTTATTATATTTTGTTCTAAGTTAATCGATTTTTACTATGGGACTATGACAAGTTTCAATTTTACTATAACAAAAAAATTCTTATACCCCACTAAAAGAGTATGTAAAGTATAGGTGCTGTTTTTTTGCACTCTTGCGTTCCCATATTTCCCAAACAGTTTTAGCAGCCAGCATATAAGGTACAAAGGTAAAATATGTATAGAAATAACTTTTTTCTTAGATCACTTTGTATGAAAATAATTAATAACACTAGGCAACACACAAATTGTATATTTGAACAAACCTACTTTTTCTGATACATATGGTGCCCTAGATGATGAAAAACCACTTTAAAATTTTTTCTATGGTGAGACTTTTTTTTAAAAAATTTTTGAAATCTGGTATTTTTTTTTAGCTTTTTTTCAGAGGCGAGACTGGAGATTTTAGCATTACTCGAGAATCTTACAACCGATTTTCAAATAATTTACATTTTTTGAAAGCTAATGAATGGATCTATTAATCATACATATACTTTATTAAGTTTAAATTACTAGTTTTGCAGCTATTTAATTTTGAATTTAGAAAATGATGATATTTTGTGCGGTATTTTTTACGATTTTTTGACTTTAAAATTCGAGGAAAATTCGAAAAAAAATTTTTTCGTTTTTCTCTTCTTTGCTTTTACATAGTTGCATTAATTGGGCGTCATTTAAGATATGAATCTTTAAAATCGATGAAGAGACAACGAAATAACAACATCAATTATAATTAATGTTCTAAAATAAAGTAAGTAGAAATAATAATTTTCGATAAGCAATATTGTCACATTATGCACAAATAAAATGCCCACAAAACATTGTTTTAAATGACATATAAAACTATTGAATGAAGTGATCTTAATCGATTAAAATTGCATATAGAATATTTCAAAGCAAAGAAAAAATTATGATTAAATCGTTCTAAATAAATTCGATAATAAAATATACCCAACACTCTTGGTATCACGAAAAGCGTTTCTAACAGACTATTGTTATTAAATAGTCATAATTTCGATAATTTTAAAATGAAATTTTTTCTCAGTGTAACTCACCAATGGATGAAGTACACATGTACCCATTATCGATCCTATATATATTATTGCACTTATACAATGTACTTGCTTATCAGACACTAAAAGTACAACATTTAAATAAAAAGCATATTCTTTCAATATAAATTTTTTGTTTTGTAGTTTATTTTTACGCCTTTGATAAGGGGAAAAATGCTATCAATTATTTACTATCTAGTCACAATATTTATCGATCTAATAGACATTAATTTTTGTGTGAAGTTATATTAGTTTCACAATTTTTGGCAACTTTTATTGGGTTTGGTATCCTTTTGGAGAGACGCACTTTGACTCCATCCTTTGGCCGAAGCGCAATGCCACTTGTCTCGAATTGAATATTACGTTTGCTCATTACTTCAATATTAAAGTTTTGGAGTAACTTGACAATGGCTAGTTTAACATTAACTCGGCCCATGCGCTGTGCTATACAAATCCTTGGTCCTTCACCAAATGGCATATATGCTGTGGGATTGTAGTTTTTGGTTTCTTCAGCAAATCGATTTGGATTGTATGTTTCAGGATCCGGGAAGTGTTCTGGATCGTGATGTATCCCGTACAGAGAAATTACCACTGGAGTGCCCTTCTTAATGACATGGTTTGTATCTGGAATGGTATAGTCCTGCGTACATTCACGATTGAGAATGGGCAATCCAGGATATTTTCGCATGGTTTCTAGGACGCATAATTCTAAGAATTCCATCTTATTGAGCACGTCATATGTAATATTTCCGTTGTTTTCCTTGAGAGTATCATCTACCTCCTTCTGAAGTCGTTTCAGATGTTCTGGATACTGTGCCAGCTCAAAGATTGTAAAGGCAGCTGTCGATCCGGTGGTCTCCTGACCGGCAATGTAAAATATGGCACCCTGAGCAGTGATAGCTTCCAGCGAAATACTTTCTAGATGACCTGAAATGAATGAATAAATTTAACAATTAAACGAAATTGTTATTGAACAAATTTACACAACGAATATTGTTGAATGCGATAACTCACCATCGTGAGTAGTTTTAATACTCGAGCTTTTATTTTCATCATCATCAATGCTTCCTTTTGTTCTTAGCTGCATTAACAACTGCAGCATATCCTTACGCACTATATCATGTTTTTCCCGATATTCGATAGTGTCCTTGATAATTGCCAGCATAGCCAACCCAAGTGGATTTTTGAGCCCAATGGCAAACAAAAGCTTTGCAAAACTTTAATAAATGATTTTATTATTATAAATTTTTAAGAAATCAGGATTTTATGCCATCTACTTACGAGGGAACCAAAAATATCAGTATTCCAAAAATGGCAGAAAAAGGTCTAGTGCGTCGTCCAATAGGAGCAATTCTTGTGAATTTGTTTTCTGGCTGTTCATAGCTGTTAATATCCAATCCGAATATAACAGAGGCAATTATATCAATGGCATATGTTTGCATCACCGATTTAACATCCACTTCCTGAAAACCTTGTTCTGGCAATTGTTTTTGTAGATGGGCAACCATTTTGTTGCCAATATCCACGGAGGTGCTATACATTCCTTTCAGTTTTCCAGAGGTAAAACAGGGCGATAACTTGTGTCGCATGGTACGCCAGCTCTGTCCCGGCAATGCAAATATTGATGCGGACAGTGGATCCTTTTTCTCGTCAACATATATTCCGCGATCGTGAAAGCTTGCAAAATCCTGAGCTAAGACCCGACGTGCCAGATCTGCATCGCGTACCAGGACTGCGGGTCTAAATAGCAAGTATGTGCCCACAAATCGCTCCTTGCTCTTCAAATACAAATCGTAGATGGCCAATCCCATGGACTTTTCTATTTTGCATGCACTGGCCAAACATCCAAAAGGAATACTGGCATTCTTATCAAATGGAAAGCCTTGACGCTCCCAATATGAATAATGATATCTTAAATAATACCAGCCCACCGTCAACAGCGAGAGGGCTAACAAAATCAAAGAAATCATTTTTTTTTAAATAATATTTAATTAGGTCTGAACGCGGCAAAATATAAAACAAGTCTGACTGCTATTGTCACCTTAAAGGCGTATTTAATATGTATGGAAGTTTCATTATTTCATAATGAATGCTCGCTCTTTCATGGCATTTTTATATACATACAAACGTAATCCTTTTTATTCAATCTTAATTAATGGTGTGTAAAACAAAAATCAGTTATCAGTTAACGTGACAAACTTACTAGATTTAAGATTGTTTTATCAAAATGATAACATATTATGTATAACTCTAATTTGGGCCCTTATTATCAGTTAAATTGTGGTAGGTTATTTGAAATTATCATTTACACAAAAAGTACATATATGATGTAGGTACATGCTTGTACATTAGTCGTTATCAATCATTACAATATATATAAATTTTTTCTGTAACTGCAAGATTTTTTTAAATTTTTTATATTAAAGATCAATAATAGTTATATAAAGTGATATAGATTATACTGCTGATGGAAGTGTGTGTAATAAATGAAAATTTCCTGCACTGTAAAAAAAAAAGACCTTTTAAAATAAAATTAGATCGATCTATTATTATATTTTGTTCTCAGTTAATCGTTGTTGAAAAATAACCATGGCTCTCGATTTTTACTATGCGAATATGACAAGTTCCAATTTTACTATAACTAAAAATTCTAATACCACACTAAAAGAGTATGTAAAGTATAGGTGCTGTTTTTTTGCACTCTTGCGTTCCCATAATTCCCAAACAGTTTTAGCAGTCAGCATAAAAGGCACAAAGGTTTCCATTCATAAATTTTTTCTTAGGTCACTTTGTAAGAAAATAATTATATGTTCTAAAATCAAATAAGTAGAAATAATAATTATAATTTAAGATAAACAATATTCTTACATTATGCACAAATAAAATACCCACAAGTAAATACAAAGTTAGAATGAAATTCTTCTCAGTGTAACTCACCAATGGATGAAGTACACATGTACCCATTATCGATCCTATATATATTATTGCACTTATACAATGTACTTGCTTATCAGACACTAAAAGTACAACATTTAAATAAAAAGCATATTCTTTCAATATAAATTTTTTGTTTTGTAGTTTATTTTTACGCCTTTGATAAGGGGAAAAATGCTATCAATTATTTACTATCTAGTCACAATATTTATCGATCTAATAGACATTAATTTTTGTGTGAAGTTATATTAGTTTCACAATTTTTGGCAACTTTTATTGGGTTTGGTATCCTTTTGGAGAGACGCACTTTGACTCCATCCTTTGGCCGAAGCGCAATGCCACTTGTCTCGAATTGAATATTACGTTTGCTCATTACTTCAATATTAAAGTTTTGGAGTAACTTGACAATGGCTAGTTTAACATTAACTCGGCCCATGCGCTGTGCTATACAAATCCTTGGTCCTTCACCAAATGGCATATATGCTGTGGGATTGTAGTTTTTGGTTTCTTCAGCAAATCGATTTGGATTGTATGTTTCAGGATCCGGGAAGTGTTCTGGATCGTGATGTATCCCGTACAGAGAAATTACCACTGGAGTGCCCTTCTTAATGACATGGTTTGTATCTGGAATGGTATAGTCCTGCGTACATTCACGATTGAGAATGGGCAATCCAGGATATTTTCGCATGGTTTCTAGGACGCATAATTCTAAGAATTCCATCTTATTGAGCACGTCATATGTAATATTTCCGTTGTTTTCCTTGAGAGTATCATCTACCTCCTTCTGAAGTCGTTTCAGATGTTCTGGATACTGTGCCAGCTCAAAGATTGTAAAGGCAGCTGTCGATCCGGTGGTCTCCTGACCGGCAATGTAAAATATGGCACCCTGAGCAGTGATAGCTTCCAGCGAAATACTTTCTAGATGACCTGAAATGAATGAATAAATTTAACAATTAAACGAAATTGTTATTGAACAAATTTACACAACGAATATTGTTGAATGCGATAACTCACCATCGTGAGTAGTTTTAATACTCGAGCTTTTATTTTCATCATCATCAATGCTTCCTTTTGTTCTTAGCTGCATTAACAACTGCAGCATATCCTTACGCACTATATCATGTTTTTCCCGATATTCGATAGTGTCCTTGATAATTGCCAGCATAGCCAACCCAAGTGGATTTTTGAGCCCAATGGCAAACAAAAGCTTTGCAAAACTTTAATAAATGATTTTATTATTATAAATTTTTAAGAAATCAGGATTTTATGCCATCTACTTACGAGGGAACCAAAAATATCAGTATTCCAAAAATGGCAGAAAAAGGTCTAGTGCGTCGTCCAATAGGAGCAATTCTTGTGAATTTGTTTTCTGGCTGTTCATAGCTGTTAATATCCAATCCGAATATAACAGAGGCAATTATATCAATGGCATATGTTTGCATCACCGATTTAACATCCACTTCCTGAAAACCTTGTTCTGGCAATTGTTTTTGTAGATGGGCAACCATTTTGTTGCCAATATCCACGGAGGTGCTATACATTCCTTTCAGTTTTCCAGAGGTAAAACAGGGCGATAACTTGTGTCGCATGGTACGCCAGCTCTGTCCCGGCAATGCAAATATTGATGCGGACAGTGGATCCTTTTTCTCGTCAACATATATTCCGCGATCGTGAAAGCTTGCAAAATCCTGAGCTAAGACCCGACGTGCCAGATCTGCATCGCGTACCAGGACTGCGGGTCTAAATAGCAAGTATGTGCCCACAAATCGCTCCTTGCTCTTCAAATACAAATCGTAGATGGCCAATCCCATGGACTTTTCTATTTTGCATGCACTGGCCAAACATCCAAAAGGAATACTGGCATTCTTATCAAATGGAAAGCCTTGACGCTCCCAATATGAATAATGATATCTTAAATAATACCAGCCCACCGTCAACAGCGAGAGGGCTAACAAAATCAAAGAAATCATTTTTTTTTAAATAATATTTAATTAGGTCTGAACGCGGCAAAATATAAAACAAGTCTGACTGCTATTGTCACCTTAAAGGCGTATTTAATATGTATGGAAGTTTCATTATTTCATAATATTTCATAATGAAAAGGCAATCCTTTTCATCAATCATAATAAATATCGAGTGTCAAAATTACTAGATAGAAAATTGTTATCAGGTCAATTGTGGTAGGTTATGTGAAATTATGATTTACTTAAGAAGTACATACATATTTGTTCATAAAAAAATTTTATACTCAGATAAAAACTAATATTAAATGGCATTCAATTTGACATTTAAGATAATAATAGTGTCCTAGTGTCAATGTCATGTTTTCGACAGTGAAGTTCTCTCTCTGGCTTTGCTTGATAGTATTGAAGTTATATAAAAATACTGATCTTTTTAATATATCACATATGTACCGAATATATATCTAGTTGATATTTTTATCGGGTGTATGATACGTATCTTAATACAATATTAGTTTTTCAATCGATTTAATTGAGCTATAAAATTTTAGTGTTTCGATTTTATTAAAAGATTAGTTTAATTTTATTTATACCAGCTAAATATTAACAATATGTAAATATTGCTAATACAAATATAACTATTATCAATATATGTTCCTATGTACTACATATAAGCGTATTTATACAATGCACTTGCTTATCTGGCACACGCTACAATTATAATAATTGCAAGTATTAAATAAAAAGCGTGTTTCTACTAGATGTGAGAATTTGCTGTGATTTTATTCGTAACCTTTCTATATGCAAAATTTTATTAAAAAAAAAATTAATGAATATTAAATTAACAATTAATAAAACAAACCCCTTTTTGAAACTCGTGCCGTGCCGACCCAGACTCGGGCTTCACAAGCAAAGTGTTTTGCGCACTCGTGCTTTTTTTTAATCGTGAATTTCGGTCCCACAAACGAAGCCCGTGCCCATCTCTAATTTCTACAATATTAGCGAATTTTTTTTTTATGACTTTTTGTGCTTTATTTTTACACCTTTGATAAGGTGAACAAAATGCTATCAATTATTTGTGAACACAATCTTAATCGGACTAATGGAAGTTAATTCCAGTGTGAAGTTATATAAGTTTTACAATTTTCGGCAACTGTTAATCAATTTGGTATCCTTTTGGAGAGACGCACTTTGACTCCATCCTTGGGCAGCAGAGCAATTCCATTTGTCTCGAATTTCAGCTCACGTTTGCTCATTACTTCGATATTAAAGTTTTGGAGTAACTTGACAATGGCTAGTTTAACATTAACTCGACCCATGCGCTGTGCTATACAAATCCTTGGTCCTTCACCAAAGGGCATATAGGCAGCGGGATTGTAGTTTTTGGTTTCTTCAGCAAATCGATTTGGATTGTATGTTTCAGGATCCGGGAAGTGTTCTGGATCGTGATGTATCCCGTACAGTGAAATTACCACTGGAGTTCCTTTCTTAATGACATGATTTGTATCTGGAATCGTGTAGTCCTGCGTACATTCACGATTAAGAATGGGCAATCCAGGATATTTGCGCATTGTTTCTAGGACGCATAATTCTAAGAATTCCATCTTATTGAGCACGTCATATGTAATATTTCCGTTGTTTTCCTTGAGAGTATCATCTACCTCCTTCTGCAGTCGTTTCAGATGTTCTGGATATTGTGCCAGCTCAAAGATTGTAAAGGCAGCTGTCGATCCGGTAGTCTCTTGCCCAGCAATGTAAAAGATGATACCTTGAGCGGTAATGGCTTCCAGAGATATACTTTTTAAATGACCTGAAATTTAAACGAAATTGTTATTAAACGAAATAACTCCAAATTATTTAGTTAAATACTCACCATCGTCAGTAGTTTTAATATTTGAGCTTTTATTTTCATCATCATCGATGCTTCCTTTTGTTCGCAGCTGCATGAGCAACTGCAACATATCCTTGCGAACAATATCATGTTTTTCCCGATATTCGATGGTGTCCTTGACAATTCCCAACATGGCCACACCGAATGGATTCTTAAGGCCAATGCCGAACAAAACTTTGGCAAAGCTTTAATAAATTGTTTTGTTATTAATTTTAAAGGAATCCGAAGTTGATGAGATCTACTTACGATGGAACCAGAAATATTAGTATTCCAAAGACAGCGCTAAAATGATTAGAGCGTCGAATAATGTTAACCATTTTTCTAAACTTGTTCTCTGGCTGTTCATAGCTGTTAATATCCAGCCCGAAAATAACAGAAGCAATTATATCAATGGCATATGTTTGCATCACCGATTTAACATCCACTTCTTGGTAACCTTGTTCTGGCAACTGTTTTTGTAGATGGGCAATCATTTTGTTGCCAATATCCTCGGAGGTGCTATACATTCCTTTTAGCTTGCCGGAGGTGAAGCAAGGCGATAGTTTGTGTCGCATGGTACGCCAGCTCTGTCCAGGCAATGCAAATATTGATGCGGACAGAGGATCCTTCTTCTCGTCAACATATATTCCGCGATCATGGAAGCTGGCAAAATCCTGAGCTAAGACCCGACGTGCCAGATCTGCATCGCGAACCAGGACGGCAGGTCTAAATAGCAAGTATGTGCCCACAAATTGATCCTTGCTCCTCAAATACAAATCATGGATGGCCATGCCCATTGATTTCTTATTTTTCATTGAACTGGACAAACACCCAAATGGAATGCTGGCATTCTTATCAAATGGAAAGCCTCGACGCTCCCAGTATGAGTAATGGTGCTTTAGATAATACCAGCCCACCGACAACAGCGAGAGGGCTAACAACACTAGTGCAAACATATTTAAATAATATTAAATACGTTCTGATCACGGCAAAATACAAAACTCGTCTGACTGCTATCGTCACGTTAGAGGCGTATTTTATTTGTATATAAGTTCTATTATTTCATAATGAACGCTCGCTCTTTCATGGCGTTTGTACATAGTAGTACATAAATATATACAAAGGTAATCATTTTTTTCAGTTTAATCAAAATAAATTTTAGGTAAAGAGAAACTCAGATATCAGAGTAAACAAGACTGGCGACAAGCTCGCATTATCGGAAAGATAATACCATATGTATAGCTCTAAATTTGGCGATTATTATCAGGTAAATTGTGGTAGGTTATGGCAAAAAGTATATATATATTATATATGTGTGTCATAAATTATATATGTTGCACACACAATTAGTCATTATTTTAATTGATTCAATTGTCCAGAAGTCAAGTTTATTTCATTTGTTGTAGCCAATTTACAGTGAAGTTGTTATACTATTAGTTTTTGAGCTTACTTTTGTTTATAATTTGTGATAGTGAAAATATGGATTAATTAAACAATATAAATTCTTTTCGCTTTATTGACCAAATTTAATTGCATTTTCCCCCATCATACTCCATCTCTAAGTTTGTAAATTAAAAATAAATTAATGCCTAGAGCTCTAAGAATCGATAATGAATCAGAATGATTAAAATTAAAAAACATAATTCAAGTAGTATAAAATTATCAGCTGCTGTCTTTAATACCATGTTTAACATTGGGCGTATTAACAAAAGATATTTTTAATCAATAATATTTGATACATTTTTCTTGTCGTTGCTGAATGCAATGATATATATTTTGTGTCATAAATGCTTTTCTAGTAATTCAAACAAATACTTTTCACAATTTTTGTATTATTATAATACTATAATTAATTTCATAGCTCTTAATATAAGATTTAATTTTCCATTTAATCGTTATTTAAAAAGCAAATGAAAAATCAAAAAAATATTTTTAGCCAAAATTTTTTATAATATAAATTATAATAGTTACGGTTTCTGTTTTACACAAACTACCAAAATAATTAAAAGTAATTTACAAGCTTTGATAGTCGGGAATTGTTATTTGATGCTAGTTTGTTGACAATGTTTAATGAAATCAGTAATTACAAGAATTTATAAAATCATGCATTCAATTAATGATTAAAATTCTCTTTTGAATGCGCTTAGTTATCCTTAAATATAGATTATCATTGCGAGGATTGCTAGTAGCAAATCCAAAATGCTACACATCCATGGAAATAACATAATAAATACATATGTAAGAAGAGTTGAATTAATATACAATCTACAAACTACATAGTTTATAAATATGATAAGCCTCCAAATTACAGAATGCCTAAGTATTTGATATTGTATGCATTTAGTCCTTATTTGTATCTATATTCCTAGGCCTTTGCATCGATAATCTCAAAGTGCAAATCGTACTGTTGATCAAAGCCAATAAGACCATCCGACATAAGATACAATGTGAGCAATAAGCGTCCACGTCGAGGCGTTGCTTGGAAGGATATGCGATTGGTGGAGCGAGTGCCGCGTAAAGTCAGACGCTTCATGGCCAATAATTCATCGTTGGACTGTGAGCCGAGGGTTAAGAACCAAGCCTCATTCTTTGGCTTGGGATATTTGGGACAGTGTATAGTGTAGCTTTGTCCGCCAGTTCTACGTTGTCCGGCTACATTTAAACGCTGCAAATCAATGCTCAGGACATAATCCTCGTTGGCATGTAGCGGTGTCCAGAGCACAGAATCATTACCAAGTGAAAGTGAACGCTTGGCACTCTCATTCTCCAAATAGCGACCCTCCACAGATATTTGCAAAGAGATTTCGGGCAAATCTTGTATGACCTGACATGAAAGAAATGTTTTTTATTATAATATAAACAATTGATAATTTAATACACTTTACCCTATAAATTTGCTCGATTTCATGCTCCTCGAAGGCTTCGCGAAGCGGCGCCGCCAACACTTCATAATCCTTTCTGCACAGCTCCTTGAGCACGGGCAACGTAAGATAGTCCTGCTTATTATTTTGTATATTAAGAAAAACATCCACATTGGAGTCATTGACACCAGGCAGTGTTAGAAATTCGCAAGCATCGAACCAGCGTGCCTGAATGACGCACTGCATCAATTGTTGTACAACCAAACTTGTTGATAGCCAGCCACGTTCCGCCGTATAATCCACCATAGCTTGCATCACACGCGTTGCATTGTCCAGCGCTGACTTGGTGTCCGTTAAGTAATCCGAGTTGGGCAACGTTTGGCGTGAGAAATGTGCTTGCAGCAGCAGGAATGTTTTCGTATACGGCGAATCCCAGCTTGCCGTAAGCGGACGATAACGACTTGTCTCCGCCAGCTCTTCATTATGTTTATCCTCGTTGTGGCGCACCGGTTGCTGGTCAAACTCATAGCAATCGGCAATGGCCAGTAGAACCGCTTTTGTGTCCATGCCCGGCTCCAAGTTCTCCAAGAAATGCTTCATTGTGCGATACGACAAGTAATAAAATGAGCTAATCCTACCCAGAAATGTGGGCACTAAATAGCCATCACGTTCAACGACACAGGCAGCGCCAGTTAGCTCATAGACAACACGTTCCACCAGACTGGACATGAACGCATTTACATTCTCGGGCTCCACGCCCTCCAATTGATAGTAGGATGGATTACGCAGCAGTCGCCGGAAGAAATATGTCCAGGTAAGATAATCCAAGGCCGCCTGTTTGGTTTGCACTGTGCCCGCTACAATTTCGGCATTAATATGCTCCGGCAGCACACCAAGTAAACTGGACTCCACTGGGAACGGATCGTAGAGGAATTTTTTATAAAAGTTTTTCTTTTCATCGTGTACCAACACGACGGCAACTCCTTCGTTGTCAAACTGCGGTCTTCCAGCACGTCCCATCATTTGCAGGACATCCGTAATGGGCATATCCACATATTTCTTAACCTTGCCATCAAAGTATTCGGTTCCTTTGATGACAACCAAATGGGCAGGTAAATTAACGCCCCAGGCCAGGGTAGCAGTGGCCACTAGAACCTGTATCTTGCGATTTAAAAATAGTTCCTCCACGCACTTGCGATCTGGCTCCTGCAAGCCCGCATGATGCAATCCAATGCCAAATGCCAGACAGAATTTTAAATTCTGATCGCGTATATTTTGTAATATTAGTTCCATTTCATGCTCGGCAATGTGTAGAAATTGTTTGGGATTCTCATCGCCTGCCACAAATGTGATTAAATCCAAAGCTGTGAGACGCGTCTGCCGACGCGAGGAGACAAACACAATGGTGGGCTCACACGGCGAATAGGTGCGTATGGCCTGGAAGGTGGGACGATTCATGGTGGCCATGCGTGGGCAATAGTGTTTGCCTGGGAAGCCATTGATGTGCACTTGCAACGGCACGGGTCGCACAGAAGGCTTGAAATTATATAGACCCATGCGTTGAATGCCCAACCAATTGGCCAAATCCTGGGCATTGGCCAGTGCCGTCGACAAGCCCACAATGCGTATGGAACGACCTGTGTGTGAGCTTATAAAATTCGTACGCGATACGATGACCTCAATAACTGGACCACGATCTTCACCCAGCAAATGAATCTCATCGATGACAATCAAGGCAACATCTTGAACATATTCACGCGTTTGCCAGGAACGACTGATGCCGTCCCATTTCTCCGGTGTGGTAACAATCAGTTGCGATTCACGTATAGCTTGAATATCCGGTGTAACATCTCCCGTCAATTCGACGACTTTAATGCCCAGGCTAGAGCGCTCGAAACGCTGTTGCCAATCTCCAATGCGTTCCTTGACGAGCGCCTTAAGCGGCGCTATATAAACCACTTTGCACTTGGGCTGCAAATTCCAAGCACGGAATATGGCAATTTCGGCAACAATTGTCTTGCCACTGCCCGTGGGTGCGCCCAGCAGTACATTGTTATCCGTGTGGTACAAGCAATGAAAGATTTGCGTCTGTATGGGATTGAAGTGACTGAATTTGTACAACGATTCGTAGATTTCATTCTGCAAGCTGCTAACTGGCAGTGGACGCAATGGCAGCAGCTCCGTTAGCGGCGGATGATGTTCCGGCAGCACCAAATGCTGGAATGACAATGGCACACATGTGGTGCTGCCCAGCCAACTGTCGCTGGTGACACGTATATAATATTGTGGTGGCAGTGGCTCCTTCAATGGAATGGTCATAACCAACTGCTGCGATTGGCCACTAAAAACGCATTTGCGACTTAATTGAAATAGTTCCGAATGATAAATATAATTGGATTCTGGATCCTCGATCCATAGCCAAAAGCTTTGGCTTGTCTTGCCATGTATACGATCGTTCCAACTGAAATCGGGCCAAATGTTGACAGTGATGCGCAGGACAGTGCGTGTGATGGGCTGCAAGCTAGCTTCCACCTCCAGCAGCGGCAGCTCCTGAGCGGAACGTATAACCAGCTCCGCATAACGATCGCTGCGTAGCCATTCCTTCAGCTCACGCTGTTCCATATCTCTCAGTCGATAAATACTTAAGCCTCGTCGCTCCAACTTGTCAATAGTCTCCGCATTAATTGCCGGAAATTGTCGCAAATGGCTATCGAAGTCCCATTGCCTGCGCTCAAACATCTTGCATAGCTGCAGCATGCGACCCGTTAAAATGGCATTGTTCTGCCTTAAGACTATCGAGAAGAGAGCCCGTGCTATTCTGCCAATATTTTGTGTTATATATGACATGTCCGAGCTCAATGAGAAGGACTTGACATAGCCATTAGACAGATATGTTTGTATCAGAATGTTTACCTAGAAAGATGAATGGGAATTTATTTTTGTCTGGTAGTTATATTTAAATTCAATACTCACCTTGCCGCATACATTCTCGCTGCCACCAAATGCCTTCAATTTGCAATAATATTCACGCAACTCGTCCAGCTCCTCCAGCTCATCGTCACGCACTTTAAGCTGCTGAAACTCCTGCGCCTGCGACATCATGGCCAGCAATTCGGATTCATTCATAAATGGATTCATCAGTTCATTAAATATTTCAACTGTATCGTACTTTATATAGAAATGCGATGCAGTGCGACCCAAATCGGTTATATTCATATCCATTGTGCGCTGATTAAAGCGCATCATCTTAGCCTTATCCAAACTCATCGAGGCAGACATGATCAGAGCACGTCGACGCGCTTCCAAAGTTGGATCCTTTTGCAGTTCAGCATACTCAATGCCATAGACATGTGGATTAATGCGCATGCGCACAAACAGGTAGCTAAAATAAAAAAATAGATTATATTAAATACATTCGGTTGAGTTTAATCGGGAATCGTAAATAACAATTGTATATAATTTTTTGTAATTTAAATAGTTTGGTTTTAATTCATTATAATTCTATAATCATTATTTACGATTCCTGGTTTAAATAACATATACTTACGTATAACTGAGCCACTCGATGGCCTCCTCCACATTAGAAATGGTGCCCAGACCAATTTCGGCATTTAGATTATCGGCCAGGCATTGCACAAAGTTGGATTCAATGGGGAATTGATTGGTCAGCAGGGATAGATAATGATTTAACTTGTCGTAGCTGGTTATAATGGTGCCCACGCCGCTTTTATCAAACTGTGGCCGACCTGCACGTCCAAAGATCTGCAGCACATCCAGTATGCCCAGATCCACAAAGCTGCCATGTTTGGCATCATAGATATCTGTGCCGCGTATGATGACCGCATGGGCTGGCAAATTGACACCCCACGCCAGTGTGGCCGTACAGACAAGCACCGTAATGTGACCCTCCACAAAGTATTTCTCAACCATTTGTCGATCGGCACGCAGCATGCCGGCATGATGCATGGCCAGGCCGCAGGTAAACAGTTCCACCAACTGTTTATTCCTGCTCTTCTGTATGGATCGATTGGCCAAACCATGGGCCACATTGTCCTTTGGCAAAAATAACGCGCTCGTGTTATTCTGCTGAGCCAGCTCACGGAGGACATTAGCCGTTCGCACGGTGGCATTGCGAGCATGCACAAAGACCATTACCTGATGGCCCTGCTGCACCATCTCCAGACATTTCTGATAACAACACTGATCCATATCGGCGATCTGCTGCAGCGGCTTAACCGATTTGATGCCAATAAAGTTCGTGTCCAGGGGCACAGGGCGAAAACGTGAGTCGAAGTAGAACAGACCTTTCATGGGATTCACACGCAAAAAATGCGCCACATCGATGTAGTTGGGCAATGTGGCAGATAAACCCACAATCCGTATCATCGATTGCGAGGACTCAACCAGACGTAATGTGCGTGCAACTAACGCTTCTATAACCGGACCACGATCACCATGCAACAGATGCACTTCATCAATGATAAGCAATTTGACCAGACTAATAAGCGCCACATCGCCGCTGCCTGAAATATTATATAGAAATTGATAGATTAGAAATCAGGGAAATAAATAAAAATTAGCATCTAATAATAATACGTATACTTTTTTATATTTGTTAAAAAATAAGACTTATTTCTGAAATTTATTTTAAAAGTAAAAAAAATTATTATTTTCAACTTTTATTTTTATAAATTGAAAGTGATTTTTAAATTTTTCTTTTAAGCATGAAAATTAATTATTACTTTTAAGTTTTAATTTATGAATTAATTTTTATGTTTAAGATTATAAATAGCTGTTTATTGTGTTTTCAAAAGTCCAGACAAAAATAAGAGATTTGTTCTATTTATGCCATAACTCTTATTTGTATTCTCTGGTAAAAATAATGTAAAATAATATTATACCTTTTCTCGTGACCACATCCCATTTCTCTGGCGTCGTAACCAATATCTGAGTGGCGGTCATCTCCGCCTTGGTCAGCTGCATATCACCCGTCAGCTCGCGCACAACAATTTGCAGAGATTTGAGACGTTTGGAGAAATTTTCAACCATTTCAGCGGCCAGGGCCTTCATGGGCGCTATGTAGACAATTTTAAACTGATCCCGATTGATGACGCCCTGCTCCAGGTGACAGCGTATGGTGTACACAATGCTTAACATGGCCACATTGGTCTTGCCCGCTCCAGTTGGCGCACAGACGAGCATATTCTCATTGCTGTGATAGGCTACGGGATAGACAACAGATTGTATGCGATTTAATTCCTTGCAGTTGGCAAATGCCATTTGTCCAATGTCATCCAGTTCGACAATTTGAATGCGCTTATTGCCCACAGTCAGCGAAAGTGGTTCATTGGCCGGAATCTTGACTTCCTCCCATTGTTTGTTGTCAATACGTTGGGCATTCTCTGGCAGCGTTATGCGACTACCACCTATAAATCCAGCATGTTGCTTGGCCTCCATTTGACTATCGAACACATAGGGATAGCGAATGGGCGCCGTATATGTTGAGTGTTCGGCTTTGACTGCCTTGGTTGTCAGTAGCAGTGGCTCGCGCTGTGCCGCCTCCAGCAATTTGCGTTGATGTTGCATTCTCAATTGTTGTGCAGATATTGACACAGCACAGCCCTCCTCATCCGCATCTTCCTCAGCGTCCTTGATGTTCCGCATAATGCGATGTAACTTCTTTTCTTCGCGTCGCTGTTGCTTGCCAATTTGCTTCTCCTGTGCCGACTGCACCACAACAGCGCTGGCCACTGTCGGACGCTTCTCAGTGCCGGCATTAGCCTGCTGTCGCTTTTGTTTTACCTGCTTGACACGGCGGGTGCGTGTCGCATATTGCTCCAGCTGTTGGGCAATCTTAATGCGATCCTGCAGCAATTGTAATACCAGTTCGAAATGCTCAAAGCCCAGCAGTTCCATTAGTTCATTTTGCAAATCCTCACTGCTGCGCTTGGAGCCAAGTATATCGCCCACATGATTTAATAATTGTTCATCATCAATTTTCTGTGCAATGCCCAGCAGTGTCTCCAGCTCTGAGCTCAGCTTGAAGCCATCCAGGCTGGGCATGGCTGCTCCGTCCGATGCTCCTGCATTGTTTGTTTTATATTTCATGGTAAACTTGTTGACGGTACGATTTTTGAGCAGTGCATCGGGCGACAGATTCGTCAGCCAACTAATGTCCAGCCACTCGGCGGGTGTACAACTTATACGCACATGTTCGCCCCAAAGTGGACGATCGGATGTTGGCTTACGCTGTGCTTGCATCCAGCGCTTTAAAGCAAGCAACTCGTGCTCCTGCAGTGCATCTCCTACGGCCAACACAGAGTTATGGATTTGTGTGCGCTTTCTATCGAATGTATTGCCAAACATGGTGTGCAGTCGATTGGTGGTGGCCACCAGCAGCACACGCTGATCCAGCAGCAGCCAGAATAAATATAATGCCGCATGTTCCACCACTTGGGGCTGCTCCTCGTAACCCATGCATTCTTGCACCAGATTACGCAGCTTATGCAGCTGTACCTTTGCCGCTGGCTGCTTCTCCGTTGGCAACTGCGCCAGCAGTTTTGCTATCGTTTGTTCGCTTTAAATTGAATTCAATATTTAAATGTAAATAATGGTACATAGTATTTCACAATTTGTGAAAATCTCAGGCGGCTTACTCATGGCAATTTGTCGTCGTGGACGTTGCGGCTGCTGCTTTTGCTCTCGTCTGTCTCAGTTCGTTGTAACGTAACGGCTTCGATTCGAGTTCCGTTTTAGCTCTTAGAGATGCACTTAGTCTGGGCGGCTCCCACATGGTTAGTTAATGTTAGTTTTTATTTAGGAAAAAAACAAATTAAATTTTCAGCTGCTTAAAATTGGTTTCGTTATTGTCACAGCTGTTGGACAGCTGTTGCTTTTATTCGCGGCGTTGCCAGATCGTTGATGCTGTCACTTATATCGTGTGAACATATCGTAACGAATATCGTAATATATTTGGCATTTGAAATTTATACGTTAATTTTTATTTTTGATAAAAATGTTTTTTATATATTCTAATCAATTAAACGTAAAAATTTAAACGCTTTAAAAAATAAAAAGAAGATGTAAATAACGGCTTGATTATTTTTCAAAGCAAATAAGAAATGATTTAGTTAAATGGACGTCGTACAGTATGGCGCCTATTTAGATTTTCCGTATAAGTAAAAAATGAGCATAAAAGTGATAAAAATATTAACAATATACAATTCTTTATTATTGTTTTTAAATAAATATATATTTATTACGAAAAAAAGTTTTGTTTGAGTTAAAATTGAGCATAGTCTTGCTTCGGAGCTTTTTTTTTTAAATCATAAATTTTGTTTCCTCTTTTTTACAGCTAATCAATATATTCTTTGAATGATATATATTATAATTTCCTTTATAAAATACTTATTACTAAGTAATTTTTGCAGCGCAATTTGTAATTTTTTTAATTTTAAGATCAATAGAAAAATAAGCTTTGAGAAAACTTTGATATACACAAATTTAACTGTATTTTAATTAAGTATAGTAATTTTATTTCTTTGTTCTTTTAATGATATTCTTCAAATTTGCTTATAATATTCTTATTAATAATAGTTATTAACAAAATAATTTTTTATTTTTTTAAGTGCACAAATATTTAAGATAAAAAGAAAAAATGGTTTTGAGAAAAGTTCGTTATAGGAAATTTTAAATAGAATTTGTGATATTGTTCCTAAAAATATTTAATTCTAGCGTACTATAAAATCTTTAACATTTTCATTTTCATATATTCCAGCTATTCTACCTCACCTTAGTAATTTAAGAATTATTTTTAAAAAAAGTTTCATAATTTTGAAATGCAGCCATTGATTTTTAATGTCATTCACATGCGCAACATGTCACTTGGCAGGATTCATTCAAAACTTTTATAATCTATTGCAAAATGTTTTGATTGCGGTTAACACACAGACACACACAATTGCAATTGTCGCCTCTGTGTGTGCGTGTGTGCGTAGTAAGGATTATTTATTATGCATCGCATGTCCCTGTACATATACTTGGATGAATCTCTTTAGTTATTGGCCTGCCGTATGCTTCAATGACCACTTTGAATTTTACGGTTACATTGTAGATGTTTATGTCTATGTGTGTGTATGTTGTGAATGGATCCTTGGACATATATAAAAGCAGTTTAACCGGCATCACTGTCCTTTCAGTTGCTGCTGCTGTATGATACAAGACTTCCTATGAGTTTCACAAGTTGTTGAGCAACACTTTCTTTCCAAGATTCAAACGATTCGGACTAAAATGCATATCCAAATGATTTTGCTATGTAAGTATTTTAGACAATTCTTATATTAATAATATTTTATAAATATGCATTATTTACAGGCTTGTGCATTATATGTTTTGCCTGCTCCAATGCCATACCATGCGATTCCTGTGGCAAGGAGTGCGCCAGCGCTTGCGGAACTAAACATTTTCGGTAAGTTAATATGTTTATAAATGCCAAAAAACATATTACATTTAAACTTTTAATAGAACCTGCTGCTTTAACTATCTACGCAAGCGTACCGATCCGGATGCACTGCGTCTGAGCTCGAATAAGCGGCTTATAGACTTTATATTGCTGCAAGGACGTGCGCTCTTCACGCAGGAATTGCGTGAACGTCGCAATAATGGAACTTTAAGTGATCTCGACCTCAATACGTACTATGGCTAAAATCTGAAAACTGAAAACTGTAACTGATAAATCTTCAACTAACTCAGAAATGACAACGACATCAATGCGACTGTATGAAATGTTAATTTTTCAATAAAAAAGGCGTTAAATTCTTTGGGGCAAAGTGCTTTAAAAAGCAGTTCAAATCTTCAGCTCTTAATTATATTACAGTATTTGAAAGCTAATCATTATGTTTGATTTTGTATCAATTGCAGTTTTATTTTCACATTTTTTTCGTTTTTTTTTACATTTTTTTAATGCTAACTTTTTTTTGTATTTTTTTTGTATGCAAAGTGGCTTTATATTTAAATCCTGTAAAGCTGTCAGTTCCTGTGCCTAAAAATTACAAATCGTCATCTGCTGCAGTCGTCGTTTCTTTTTTTTTATATATATTTTTCTAAGCCTGAGATTCGCTGACCTCGGCGGTGGCTTGGGTCCTGGAGTCTGAGGCAAATTCATCCTTGCCGCAGGCCAGACAAGGCATCTTCTCCCTGAGCACCTGCTTGTACTTGGGATGGCTAAGGGTACGCAAAAATATAAATTATATATATGCTATTTTTTTGGCCACATAGCGACTCACCTTAGGCCATAAACAATGGGATTACATACAGCATTTGCTTTAGCAAATACCGATCCACAAATTGTTGCAAGTGGCGACAGATGCATTGACTCAAAGATGCCCGCATAATTGATGATGGTATAGGGCGTCCAGGCGAAGAACCATAACGATATTGTGGTCAATGCCACCTTGGCCAACTTAATCTCGATGGCCTTGCTCTTCTCTGCCTCGGTGTTACGCAATGAAGTCACATTCATCTTCTTGGCCTGCTCACGCATTGCCCGCTCGTGTTCTGCCACAGCCTGGGGAGGATTGAAAAGGGACAGTGGTAAAAATATCAATCAATATATAAAATAAAAAAAATATAAAAATAATGATAAAATTTGACATAATAAAAAATATATTTAAAAAAATAAAATAAATATATATCAGGTGGTAATATAAAAATGATATTATTAGATGTATATTAAATTTAGATATTTCTTTTTTTGCGGTGTAATTTAGAAAGGGGTTCTAATATTCGCAAAGAATAAATGAAAACTTATATAAATCTAACTTTAGAGCATATTTAGAAGCTTTAGTTGCTTTCAAAATTTTTTTAAGAAGTAAATTTCATTACAAAAAAGAAAAAAAAATTTATAAAAATAAACAAAAAAAAAAAATAAATAAAATATTAAAAAAAATAAAATAAATATATATCAAATAGCAATATCAAAAATTACCTTCAAAATATGATAATAAGAAAATATGATTGTCATTAACGGTGTCAGATAAACCCACAACGAGTAGACAATAATGTAAGAGCGATTCCACCAATCCTTGGCAAAGTAATCCGTACCACAGGCCGTCATATTGCCCTCGGGCACGTATCGATTCCAGCCAAACATAGGCAATAGAGCCCAAGTGCCGCAGATTAGCCAAACAACTAAAAGTCGGAGCACTGCAGCCGTAACCGTTAAAGGTTTCCGGGCCATGCCCTTGACAATAACACAATATCGATCGTAGGCAATCAGGGTCATGGACCAAATGGATACACAACCAAAGAGGGAACCAAACAAGCCATACAATTCACACAGGAATGGACCCATAATCCAGGTGCCGTAGAATCCATTTAGCACAACTGGCGGAAACATTGTGAACATCATCATGAAATCGGAGAAGGCCAAATTAACCACAAACATGTTGGACGGTGTACGCAGCGACTTCGACGATGTAAAGACGTACATCACAATAAAGTTGCCCGTCAGTGACATCATACTTGGAATTAAATAAATAAATTTATAATTATTTTATTTATAATTGTTTAATATATATAAATACCCCAGCACGGCAATGACAAAGCCAATAATGCCAAACCAAATGGGCTCCAATGGTGGCCATTGGTACCAATATGGATCTACCATATGCATAATCTCGGCTGGAACGCTCTCAGCCAGGCTAAGATTGTTGCGTCCATCGCGTAGAAACGCATAGGTAGGATGATTTAGACTAATCATGGCTCCGTTGAGTTTTTAAAATAAGCTACTAATACACAGTTTTAGATGGTTGAAGTTGATTTTTAACTTGACTGATTATTTTAGCTATATATTCCACAAAACTTTGCCAAACTATTTGCTGTCCATAGTAGATTGAATGGCGCCGGACTGGACGCGAATGGCCTGGGCCCAAAATATTGGGCTGTCTTTATACTATGTCTTAGAAAACACTTGAGTCTAGCTAGTCTTAGACTAATTGCCCCCTAATCCAATTAGATATTCACTTGGCCAATCCAAAGACTTTGGATTTTGAATTTGTTTCCCAATTGCTACAAATTTGTCGCGTCGGATTAGTGTTCACTGAGGAAAAATCAATCTACTGTTATTATATATATATAATTTTATTTAATTAATTGCTGATAAAAAAAAGAGGCTGATTCTCGATATATAGTCTAAGAATAAAAAAAGTTTTAATATTATTAAAATAAAATATAAAAACAAAAAAAAAAAAAATTAAAATAAGAAACTTTAATACTGAAAGGGTATGCAAAATGTTGCATACTTGTAGGCGCCTATAATTCACAAACGACTCAAGCTGTCAGTATATAAGGCATAAGAGTTTCTCTACATTAAAAATTGAAAAAAAAAGTTTGTTAAGAGAATAATTTTGTTTTTTAAAGTCAAGTTAATGCAAATAATAATTTTCAATACATAATATTCTCACATTAAGCACAAATATATTAGAAATACAATTTTAATAAGAAATTAAAAGACATAGTGAGAGATAATCTGAAATTAAGTAATGTCAATATTGCAGTTCATAATTTCTTGTAAAATATTTTAACACAATCATTTAATGAAGACCCAAACGTTCTTAATAAGTCCCTTAATGGAATTTGATCAGTTTTGTGGATATAAAAAAAAGCGTTAATTTTTAATAAATGGTAACTACTTCGTTTATTTTACAAAGAACATTTTTCTCTCAGTGTTAGCATTAGGACAAAACGCGTCATTCTCGTGTCATGGTCAAGTTTAAGGTTTAAGGTAAGCCACCCACCCGGCCAATTAGATTAGGACAAACGCTTTCTTGCTTCACTGACAGCAGCGCCACAAATTCACGTTTTATTCACATAAGTATAAATTATATATATATATTCAATTCAAGCATGCCAATGGTAGCCCAACTTGTGAGCTCCTCTCATAATTGTATGCATTTGAAACTCCAGTGTGCCATAGGATTCCATGGAGAGACCTGAAGTAAAAAAACATAAAAAACTTTAATAAAACTCAGGTAATAACGGATGATTTTATTTTTGTTTTTTAATTAATTAAAATTGAATTTAATGTCGGATTATTGTTATTTGGAAGTTTTAATTAATATCCCGTCATAAAGACCTTAAACACCGTATGTACGGCAAATTCTGTAAGCCCAAAAAAAAAAAATGTATTTAAGTAGTCACTAAATATTTCATATTTTTCCAATTTAAAAAAAAAATATTACAATTTATTTGCTTTAAATTAATATTTTTTAACTATTATGAATCCTGTTTTTCATATTAATATTTTTTTATTTTATTTTTATTAATGTGAATAAATGTGTATAAATTATTTTTATTATTCAGCAAAAAAAAAAAATTAATAAAAATTATAAAATTTCTGAAAAGTGAAGCATTTTTGTCTTAATGATAAGTATTATGAATCATTTTTGTTGTTAAGTTTTTTTTATTTTATTTTATATCAATTTATATATTTGTTTATTACTTAGCAAAAAATAAATAAAAATTATAAAATTACTGAAAAGTAAATCATTTTTGTCTTAACGACAATTATTATGAATCATTTTTGTTGTTAACATATTTGATTATACTTTATTTAAATTTATACTTTTTTTTATTACTCAACAAAAAAAAATAGAAATTATAAAATTACTGAAAAGTAAAGCACGAAAACGAAGATATTCTCGAACTATTCTTACATCCACCAAAAAATTCATTATTTGCTGTAGTTTATGGGAATCCCCGTTCCATATTTCATTAAAAATTACATTGGACTTAACAGAAAATTGGAATAAAATTATCTTTAATAATTCAATGTCAGATCTTCGTACTCGGGCCAATAAAGTTGCCAACAATCAATTCAATTTCAAGTGTTATATTAAAATTAAAAACACAAGTATATGAAGTATAAACTCACCCTTGCTCTGCAGATTGTTCAGCAATACTTTGGGATCCTTGAGTTCCGGTTGGCGTCGTAGCAACCAGCTGGTCACATCAGCCAACATGCCCGGACACTTGGGCATCAAAATGGGCACTTCGTTCAGCAAGGATACCTGGTCGGATTGTCGGCGACTGCCGAAGACGGGCAGATGCACATGGGCATAGCCCAGCAAGGACTCAGGACCACGCCCGCTTTGGCCAAAAACGCTGACCAGAATTTGTGGCCCTGCAAAAAGAGTAAAATGTTAAAGTAAAAGTGTCGTAATCAGGAGGAGAACAATGAACTTACAGCCAAAGGGACTTGTGCTCCTGTAGGTCACCTCAATGGGCATATTGAATACAATTTTGTCATTGAAATGTCCGTATTTGTTGGTTGACATTTGTGTAAGGCCATGCTGTGGCCCCGAGGCCAATTGCCAGTCCGGACCAGCCACAAGTTCATAGCGACAGAATACATAATCCTTGTCCGGACCCAGTGGAAATGTGGCCGATACTATTTGACCCGTTATGCATAAACTAAAGTAACTTGTGGTGCATTTTGCATCCTCATCATTTACATTTTCAACACTTGATGTTTTTGTTTTGCTTTTTCTATGTTTACGCTTGGTTGACTCTCTGTTGTTGTTCTCGTTGCCCGGGTTACCCGATTCCTCCTCGTTATCCTCCATGGCACACGGACAACTGTTCAAAGGGTGTGTTCAATCCTTACTGACTTGAGAATTTCTCTAGCTGCTAGCTGGATTGTCATTGTGATAGTGTTGGAAAAGTTATGATTAATTTAAGACCATTTGCAGCACTAAACTTCAAATTTATTTTAATTTTTAGAAGAACTCTATTAAAATTAATATATTAAAATAGAAAACAAAACTTTCGGTAACTATTTAATAATAAACAATTAAGTCTTTTAATCGAATTTACAAAATAAATTTATCACTCCAATTTTTGCCATTTTTTGGTTAATGATTTTTTATTAATACTTAAAGCTTTGGCATTAAATCTTCCTTCCACTTAAATGACAACATTTAAATGAACTTTAATTTAAAAATAAAAATTAAGTTCCTAGCATTTTTTGTTTGGAAATGGTGAAGGATTGAAAACACGACCTAAGGAGTGTCTTATTCAAGTGGCGAGGGGTGTATAATAAAAATTAATATTTTTTATTTATTTTTTTAAATTTGTATATTTATTTATAGCTGACATTTTATTTGCTACCTTTTATTGACAGCTTAAGTTATTCATTAAATTAATACTGGTTTTTTTTAAGACTTTGTGTTTGATGACTTTTAATAATAAACATAAGGTTTATAGAAAACGAATTTAAATTCAATATATGTATGTTTATAAACATACAATACTTTAATATTTAGATATAAGAGGACCTTGGTTGTTAGGTCCTGAGTCTTTAATTTCTGACCCTAGAACGTCCAGAGTGTCCAGGTCAGAGTATCTTGGTACAACTTGAGTTAAAATATTTATTTATTTAATATTTGTTCTCCAAATCAAACCATGAATCTTGTAGATATATCATTGCATACTTTCTGCGCTTTCAGTAAGAATATTGCATACTTTCAGCCATCTCAAGATACTTAAAAAAATAATTCAAAAGACAGCGTTTGACTGAAAAATTATATATTAATATATTATAAACATTTACATGCAATATCTAACCATTTCTAAAATATACTTCATTAACGATTTGCATGACATTTTCAATTTAAGAAATTTCCCATATAAACATGCAAGAAATTATAAAAATAGATGTCAATAAATCTTGTAATCCAAAGCGTTGGCTTTCCAGTTGAATAAGACTTATTCCGAGATGTAAGAATTTAATGAATGGCGCCAGCATTTGAGAGTCTTGTAAATGTCATGTAATTCATTCTGATATTATATACAGTTGTTTTTTGTTATTGTTGTTCACTTCTGGTTGCCAAATGACGTTTATCTGCGATCAATTAATAATTTTGTTCATGACAATTTACAAAACTATAATTAATTTCATTTTGTCTGGGCTCTGAGGCTGTGTCTAGTATCTAGGCGTCGTCTATTGTTATGCTGGTCTGGTCTGTTCTGCTGTGACAAAGGTCAATTATGGCTTACATATATAGTTTTTTAGGAATTTTTTATACTACTCTATAGCTAAGCATCTTCAGCAGCTGTAAGATATTTTATACTCTTTGGCAAATAAATAGCAACCGTTGAAAACGATCATTTAATTTTGTGAATTTTAAAATATAAAAAATTATTTACTTGAAGCAACTTTTTGGAAAAGAAGACAGCGTCAGTGTGATCCTTAATGGACAATCAATGATTTTTATATTATATTATATGTATTGTATATATTTATAAATACAATATATTAGTCGAAGCAATGTACCATTGCAATGGTCTTCTAAAAAAATTTAGTATTTGATCGCTCGTTTCAATAGCAGCAATACGATAAATGTAATCATGGGATTTCGATAAAATTGAAACAGATTATTTATAGAATAGTAAAAGTTACATTGAGCAAGTTTGGTGGGTTTATTTTAAAAAACAAAAAAGTTGTTCAAACAACACATATTCTAAAATATGGTTCCATTTTCCGATTTTGCTAAAACTCAGACAGTTTAAACAATTTATAATTCTATAATAAATTGCTGAGTTTGTCAGAAAATACTTAAGATTGTTGTCAAAATTTTTAATTTCAGATTTAAATGGGAAATAAATTTAAAGATCAAGACATGATTAAAACGTCATTTCAAATAAAAATCAGATGAATTTTGACCAAGTGTATTAAATTTGTAAGACCTTTGATTTAAATTTGAATAAATCGCTGCTGAATCAACCATTTCTCATACTTCTATAGAAATCACTTGATTTAATTCATTTTAATAATATTGTAAGCAAAGAAAATTAAATTAAAAGAAAATAAATTTTTAAAAAAAAAAAAAATAAATTTTTCTAATTTTTTTTTGGAATCTCATATTTTCTTTTCGTTTCACATTTTTCGCCTGAATTTCCTTTGCCATAAAATCTATTAAATTACAAAATTCCAAACCGATTAACAGCCTTGTTATTCCCTATTAATATAATAAACTAACAATGCAAATTAATACAATAACTTTATTCAAAACAAAGACTGCCAACTCAACGTTCGATTTATTTAATGCATATATCATAGTTCAGCAATTTATTTAATAACAATATTTTCACTTGTTTTTATACTAGGTAAATGCATGTTTATAAATCATTATGACAATTGCCTGTTTGCTACTGTTAACGCAAAATTACAAGCTCTTTAAGCCGGTACAGCTGCCCCGTCCCCCCCCTGAGGCAACGTTGTCATTATGCAATTGCTTGAATATATAATTAAATTGCGATTCAAATGCGGAATGTCAATAGTTCAAGGCAGCTGGAAGGTGTAAACTTAACGCCTGTCTTCTGGCTCTTTAGTTGTATCTCTGGTTTCTTCAGGCGGAATTTAAATCAAATGTGCAACGGCTTGTGCTTGTGGCAGCTGCAGTTGCAACAACAGCTGTGCCTATCGCCGTCGAGGATCAATTGAAGACTCAGACGCAGACGCAGTCTCAGACAAGTGGCAAGCTGCAAGTTGCAAGTTACATGTGGCAAGTGGCAAAGTGGTATGCGCCTTTGTCGGCTGATCGAGTACCATGTGCAATTCTGGTCTGTCTGCAATTGGAGAGCCAGCTTTTTGGTTGACGGCAACGGCAATTGCTGACGCAGCGCAGAATGGGTATATATATATATAAATATATATATGTAATATATGTATAAATATACTATATAATATAATTTGAACTCAAGTTTATGTATGTGCATTTTTTTCTGTGTTCTAATATGCCCTGGTATTTATGCATAATCATAATATTAAAATGTGCATTCAATTACGTTTTCGGAATCAATGAACCAACGAATTAATGAGAAATATAATAAAAAAATAATTATATATATATTTTTTTTAACACTCTGGGGTCTTCTCATATCGGGTTCTCATTTGATTCATTGAATAAAAAACAATATTACAATTAAAATCATTTCACACATTCACACTTTTTGGGCAGCAAAAATGCATTTTAGGAAATCCGAGAATTAAGATTATTTTATGCTTGACAACAGCAGCTAATATTATATATTATATATTATATATTATATATTATACTCCTTATATACAGAAACACTCGTCTAATGTCTTTCTTCAGTCGTCGGGGCAATTCAAAGCGTTTGACGACCTTGAGACGTATGCAGGAAATATTCCCAAAAATAATATAATACTTGGATATTTTAATAGAAGTCAATTTTTATGATGATGCCTTTCAGCAAGCACTCTAATTTTATGATCATCGTAATTCGGGTTTTCTAAAAAAGTACATTATTTTATATATTTTTTGCACATCAATTAACTTAACAATGGTTTGCTTATAGAATAGCAACTTGCGGTTTCAACTGAATAATTAAAGTATATATTTGCCTCTACTTCTTGCTATTGTGTAAACTTGTGACAGATGCCTTTAAATACAATTAATTTATCAATAAGTTAGGTTCACCAACTTGTGGTATATCAAAGTCGAGCCCTCTCAAGTGTTTGAATTTTTTTTGAATTGAAGCATCTATTTTGCCATATTGATCTCATGAAGTCTGTGCTTATAATTTGCATACACTACATATATTCTAGCTATAACATTTTGTATATATATATATATATATTTATTTATATATACTATATATATACATTAGTTTAT
Organism: Hirtodrosophila alboralis; assembly: GCA_035043045.1. NCBI lineage: Eukaryota > Metazoa > Arthropoda > Insecta > Diptera > Drosophilidae > Hirtodrosophila > Hirtodrosophila alboralis. The sequence continues at coordinate 505,563 of JAWNNH010000593.1, read as the reverse complement.
ATTTGCCCAGTGCGTGGGCGTTGTGTCTCAGGGTCAACGCACAACATCGACATCTGTGTATTGGGGGATCTGCTGTCTGTCGTACGCGTGCAATGAATCTATAAATGTACATATGTGGACGAATGTGGATGATGTATGCCATACACTTAAGCGAAATGTATCTTTGAGATACACACACACACACACATAGCTTCTAGCACTAAAATGCTCTTACGCATGTCTTGGACCCGATTCGATACCGATTCCTGCCGCTGATTGACAGCGCACGTAATTGAGTTTGATTTTTTTGGCGAATTTCGAAAATTTAGACATCACGATCCAAAGACATGCGCCATTGAGTAAAAGCGGGCGGCAGAGCGGGATGCGAAATGTCAAAAAGGTTTGTGTTTAGTTAGCCCAAATATTTGATATTTGATTTGATTGAGCAGCTGTCAAGCGAAACTTCAAAACCTGAGCTCTTAATAACTATACATAGTTTTTTTTGTTTTTTTTGATTTTTATACATGTATGTATGTGCCTCCAAGTACCCGCCGCATGGCCATTTGAGTTTTCGTAAGCTTTCCATCATTCAATCAGGATCAATATTTATTAATCAAGCGAGCGGGCAACAAAAGAAAAAGAAACTATAGAAAAAAATGAGCCACAGCAAATTATATAAACATGGCAACGCACGCACAACATATACACACACAACACACACACTACACACACACACAACACACACTCTGGCACATCCCCAAAATGAGTAAGCGAACAGCGCGTGTTGGACACTTGGACGAATAAACAGACGCACTGTCTGACAGGCGGATTCTATATACATATATAAACATGGATATATCTTCAAAAAAAAATCCCGATTTAAATATACTCTATTGCTAGATCATTAGTTAAACAGGCAATTTTATGTAATTTCATTTTTTAAATATTTTGTCTGTTCTACTTACATCAAATTTGCTTAATTGATGTGGAAGATATTTTATTATTATTATTTATTTTTATTTTATTTTTTTTTATTTTATTTTATTATTTTTTTATTTTATTTTATTTTTCGACGGTGAACATTTTAAAACTGTTTTTAATCAAATTTAATTAATTTTACGTATTCATTTGGAAGACAAACAATGCAGTCCCATAGCTCAAAACGTTATAAATACTTTTCTTAATCTAAGTAAAACTACAAAAAGTCTAAAAAAAAAGTTTAAAGTTTTTTTTTTTCTATTTTTGAATTGCCTCCAAAAACGAGTCCTTATCGCAGAATCCGAATGCTATCCTAAAGATGGGAAAAAGTAGTAACTGAAGATGGACAGTATTTAGATATTAAATCTTTATAACCACTTTTAAAAAATAAACTCAATTTTACAATATTTTCTAGTGTCTGTTTCTTTGAAAACCTATAAATTTAATTCTATTGTAAATATTGTTATACTGTAATATGTAATTTATCAGCTATAAAGATTATTGTAAAAATCTAATCTCTGAGCATTGTTAATTTAAGCAAATCTATATAATATAAGCAACATAAAGTATATAGAAAGTAGCAGAAAAATATACAAAAAATTAATTTACATTTCTAATAATATATAGTAATATTATTATTATTTGTTATTCGCAAAGATTCTGCAATTAAAAATATTTTTCTGTAATTAAAACACACATTAACCTTCTACTTATATCTGATTTTTTTAATTAAAATTTTTATCAATAACTGTTATTTTTGATCCCTGGTATTACCAACATATGTGCTTAACTTGTTCACTCTACTTTAAATATACCCCATTTTCCTTAGCATATAGAGTATTTATAAACACAACTATTGAGATTTTGTTGTACTGGAGGCCATTCATGCAGTCCAGTTCGCTTGCTCCGCAATTGCATCTGCAAGATACTATATAAATACACGCACCCTGACGCCGATTGATACGATTAACATCATCCGTATCTATTTTGGCATTTAATGCTAAACAAAAGTTTATAGTAGCGCGTGCTGCCTGCGGCACATCTAAATGATCTAAATGCGTTAATTATGAAGATGATAAAACGCTGCCTAGCTACAAATAGTTGGCTCGTGGCTGTGCCACGCTGTTGCTGCTTGTGGTCAGCATCAGTTAGTTCCGCCATACTAGAATCTCTGGCTGTCTTCATTGTCTCAAGTGCGTTTGATCATTAACATCTGCACCCTGCTGGCTGCCCTGTTTTTTGATCAACCGAAGCGTCCAATGATCATATGGCACAAATAGAAACAAAAACTGTATTTTTCTTTACTTTCTTAAAAAAGACTAATACGACTAGCTTATGCAGTTTGACCGTGAAATTTTCAAATCGCAAATTAGCTACTTATATCTGGTTATAAAATAACCAAATATTAACTTTAAAGATTATAAAAAAAATCTGGTTTCCTTTAGCGTCTTTTGATAACTTTTTAGACGTTGCAGGTTTTGCTTGTTGTTTTTTATTTTATTGCAACATTTAGCTTGCACCGTATAGAGGTGAATAAATCTAGCGCACAATTTAATAAAATAAGTATATAATATATAAATATATATTCGGTACAATAAACGGAAATAGATTTTATTTGAGTGTTGTAAAATATGTGAAATTGTCAGTGAGATTTTTTAAGTGCTGTGAAATTAAATTATCAGTTCATTTTATTATGCAAGAAATGCGGAAGAAAAATTTAAAAAAAGAAGAAAATTTAGGTAATTGTAAAACGTATTTTTATTATTGTTTATTTATAATATATTAATCAAATATATATTCGGTACAATAAACGGAAATAGATTTTATTTGAGTGTTGTAAAATATGTGAAATTATCAGTGAAATTTTATAAGCTCTGTGAAATCAAATTATCAGTTAAGTGTTAAATCGTTTATATTATTTTGGAAGAAATGCGGAAAAAAATTAAAAAAAAGAAGAAAATTTAGGTAATTGTAAAACGTATTTTTATTATTGTTTATTTATAATATATTAATCAAATAATTTTTTAGAATAATTTATATTATTATTATTGACATTAAGGAATTTTAATATTTACTTGTGTTTAAATGCTCTAATAATGAATTTATTATTACTTAAACATTCCATTACACAGCTTCAAATATTATATTATCTTCCCTTTTTTTTTGGAGTGTATTTAGACTTCGGTTTGCTGTTCATAGGGATCGTTGTAAATAGAAAAGAAAAACAAGCAGAAAATTATTAGCTATTTTGTAACATTTTGCTGGTCGGCTGCTGTTTTATGTTGTTTTCATTTTCCTGGCTGCAATTTAAAATTTGACTGTTGTTAATTACACAACATGTGTTGCATGCAACGCCATGTTGCAGCTGGGGGCCTGCAGATCAGGCTTTGCTCTAGTCTGTTATTCATTAAAGCTTGAGCTTTGCCAAAAATATTGTACTCTTATATACTTTATATAGTATTTAGCAATTTTATTGCTGTCCAAGTTTTTTTTTTGCTTGCAAAATGGATTTTTAATTTTCAACTATATTTTAATGTGGCAAACGAGCGCTCGTCTTTTAATTGATTAATTCTTGTCTTGTTGCGTTTGATTAAAGAAAATATTTTTATATGCAAAAAGGTCAATTGCTACATATGGTAATTTGCCATAGAAAAAAAGTATATATAAAGAACACAGTTCTCAGTAATTTAAGAAATCGAAAGAGCTAAAATTGCGCTATTTTGGATGCTCATGTTCCAAACTTAAATAGACAAAATTGTAATTAAATAAAAATTTACTGAAAATCTTAATGAATACTTACTCATATGTATTTCTTAATAAATCATATATATGTCAAATATAGAAAAATAGTCTTATGATAGTCGTATTACAGTTTATTTAATATAAATTCTCTAACATTGTATCTAGACACACCTCCTTGAAATAAAATAAATAAATTGTATAATAATTTAAAAACTTTTATTTGTATAGTTCATCTAATATTTGGTTATCAGTTTAATCTTAGCGCCATAATGCAGTTATATAGTCTTTTATAAAGATAACGCATTAATCAGCTGAGACAATGCTACACGTGGAAGACTTAGAAAGGGAAAGGTCAAAGCTGTCAATAGTATTTTCGGTGGTTATAGAACCTTACAAAAATGACAACCGATTCGAAATTGGATATATGTTTACTCTTGCAATGGTCATCTACAAAAATTTGAATATACGATCGTACCTATGGCAGATAGGTATATAATATTGTCATTCGATTTTGATCAAATAAAATTAGATTAGTTATGGGATAATTAAACTCAGATTTGGCAAGTTTGATAAAAATATCTGTAAAAACATACATTTTTATACCCTTGCAAAAGGATATTATAATGAGAGGTCCTCGACCCTATAAAGTATATATATTCTTGATCATAATCTTTATCTATCCGTTTGTCTGTTTCTATACAAACTAGTCTCTCAGTTTTTGAGCTATCTAGATCAAATTTGACACAGATGCTTCTTTATCGGAATCAGCCGAATCGGACCACTATATCATATAGCTGTCATAGGAATAATCGGTCCAAAAATTGTTTTTCAAGATATCAAAATCAAACTTATCGTTCCGATATCGCAGTACAAGCTGACCAAGTTTGATTAAAACCGGACCACTATATCATATAACCCCCTAGGAACAATTGGATGAATAATGAGTTCTTGTATGCAAAACTTTTTTGATTTTTAAGTTATCAGAAGCAAACTCACCATATCGATATAGAAATACATTCTATACTATTAGATAAAGTTTGACTAAAATCGAACCACTATATCATATGGCTGCCATAGGTCGAGTATTTAAAATTTTCTTAGAAGACCATTGAGAGGGTATATAGATTTGACGTTCCAAGGATAGATTTTTGTTTTAAACATTTATGATATAGAATTCCGATATAGATGCAACTTGTACAGATCAGAAGACTACAATACATAAAAGATAATCCAAATTAAGAGCATTTGCTTTTTAAAAGAGTTTTTTTTTTCTGAAAAAACTGCCCAGCACAACGGTGCTAAGTGAGTCAAAGCTTTGCGCTCTTAAGCTTTTCTCAGCATGCGTACATATATGTGTGTGTGTGTGTTTGCACGATCGTTTGACACGTTTTTGGCCGAAGCTCGGTTCGGGCCCGACAGTGCGCTCTTTAGCAGCGCAGCGTCAAACGCCAAAGTCGGGCGGCGGGCAGCAGCAGGTACAGCTGGTGTGTTCTGGCATTCAAACAATGCCTGGCACTGGGGCAACCACCACGTTGATATGAATGCAGCCTGGACCAAACAGGACACAAGCATATGTATATATGCATACGTATGCATTTATATATAAGTATGTATATGTATGTATTGCCCATGCCTTATGGCTCGCTCTTCTTGTCGCTAAGAGCGTAAATTTCTATGTTTATCTGTCAGTCTGTGCTGTGAGAGTGTGTGTGTGTGTGTGAGGGAGTGAGGGGCAAATGGCAAAGGGAGGCAGCGCTGCCGTCGACGGTTTCTGTTTGACTGCCGATTGCCGACTGCTGACTGCTGACTGCGGCGTACAATAACAGAAGCAGAAGCAGTCAGAAGAGGGAACTCAAACGAGTAAAACGAAAACGCGCGAAACGTTTTTTTAAAAAATTGGCGTTTTTTTGGTTTTTTAAAATTTTAATATATTTCGTTGTTGTTGTTCGTGTTCTTGTTCTTGTTGTTGTGTTGATATTTTCGGCTTTTATTTTGCGCGCGCAGCGTTTTGCCAAGTTGTGTTTCCAATTCCTGACAACAACAACAAATAATAATAATATTAAAATGCTCGGCTTAAGTGTTTCCGTTGCGCGTCGTGACAGTTTATATGCATAACGGTAAAGCTAATGGGAATGGCTATATTTAGTTGCCACTGAGTGTGTGTGTGTGTGTGTGTGCGCATGTGTGTTGTGTGCATGTGTGTTGTGTGTGTGTGTGGCCAACTTTGACTTGCGATGTCTTCAACCTTCTCTGATGTCGCCAAAGAGAAAAAGTTAAAAAAATACAACAAAAAAATACCAAAAAAAAAAATAAAAATACAAAATAAAATAAATTTGGCAAAAAATGCTAAAGTTGATAAAAAATTAAGTTGAATGTGCAGCATGAAAAGCAACAACAAAACATACATGAAAAATACAAAAAATACAACAAAAAAAAAATTAAAATAATAAAAACATAAAGCATAAATATATGTATGTGTGTGTGTGTAACTGTATCTGTAACTCGCGAAATATAATGGAACAAGTAATGTGAAATAACATTGGATGTTTTTTTAGCTTTTTATTTATACAGCGCGACAACTTTCTTATGACATGCAAATAATTGTTGCTCTGCTACAAGATCAACAGACACAAATACATACATATTAATATATGTACATATGTACGTTTCATATACATATGTATGTATCTCATATCTCTATCTTTGCTTGTTGCTTAGAGATTTGAGTTTTATTTATTTATTTCCATTTTTTTTTTTTGGTTTTCTTTCTTGATTATCTCTTCAGTTGCTAACTTGTTAAATTCTTTTATTTTATGTACCTACCATATGTAGCATTATTACTACTAGAGTATTAAAGCCGGTCCGCAGCATCCGAAAGCAGTTATCTGCAAGATACATTTGTATCTCAATGCTGCGGGTGCGAGAGAGTACGACGGTGCGCGGCAGCGACAACGCAACTGCCGTATTTCAATTAACAAAATAAGCAACGCCAACAAAAAAACAAAACCAACATAATATTTAAGTAGATAAATAATAGGCTACCGAGCACCAAAAAAAAAGCAAAAAAAAAAAAAATTCAATTCAACCAAAAAAAAAACCAAACCCAAAAAACCCGAGCACGAAACAATTTCACGCACATTTTTCCACGTGCTGCGACTTGGCCAAGTGATTGACTGTTACCGCTTCCCCACACACCAACCCCCTTCTAACTGTTGCCGCCTGTCATGTCTAATGCGGCAACGCGGCTGGAGCCGTCAGAGGCCCATCAACAGCTGCTGCATGAGGCAGCAGACAATGTGGATGCCACCGCGGCAACCGATCGTCTCTGGCATGAGGTAAAAAAGCTACATTCAAAGATCAACTACAACAAGAAGGCAGAATACGAATCGGAGGCAGATGATCAGGTGGAGCATAGAATTAAATTGCATGCAACATTGAATGAACTTTCAACTGCCACTGCAACTGCCACAGACGACAATGTCCCGCGTTATTCCTTCAAAGGCATGCCGCCGGAACTTTATACGCCCAAAAAGGATGAGAAACAGGTAGAAAAATACTCTATACATATATACTTCCACATAGATTGTCTAAGCCCTTTGTTTCATATTTCATGGCATGATTTTGGGTCTCTGCCCCTACTCCGTCCCCGCCCCTGTCTGTCTGCAGTGCCCCCCTTTTGTTTTATGTTATTTTTCATTTATTTATTTTATATACGAAATCGGCTTGCGTTTGCGAAAAACGAAATCAACTTAATTTATTGCTTCGATCGCATCGATTTGTCGAATTCTTTCATTTCTTTTATAATTTCGTTTGATTTGTCGCTATTTTTTTTTTTTTTGTTTTATTTGATTTTTTTGTATTTTATTTTATTTTATTTTATTTTACTTTTTTTTGTTGTCTAAAGCTCAAAGAAGCACAAAGAAAGCGTGGTTACCATCGCATTTGAATACAAACGCTTCACTGCACAGACTGAGAGAAACAAATACAAAAAAACCAAAAAAAAAAACAATAACAAAAAAATAAATTTCTCGAATTGCAAGCCGGCAAATAGTTAATTTTTTTTTTTTTTTGTATTTTATTTTTATTTATTTATATATAATACATGGGCTATTGTACATATATTATGAGGCAGACAAACGGACGGCGAGTTAGCTTTAGTTCCCAGGGGAATATACTAAATTTCAAAATAAAATAAATAATAGATAACATATATAATATGTGCTTTAAATAAATTTTAAATGATAGTAAAAACAATTTTCTACCAAGACAAATAACTAAATTGTTGCTAAGCATATTAAGCATAAATTGCAAATTAAATATTTATTTTTTTAATTTTATTTTAATAAGAAAAATCACTGTTAAATTAATTCAGAATTTTTTTTAAAGTTTGTCTTTAATTAGTATTTTTATAATTGTACTTTTGCTTCTTATCTATACAAAATTATATTTTTTGCTTCTTAGATAATCTTAACCTTACTCAAGTTTCACTAAAGTAGAAAAAATGTTATAAGCGGAAATACGCCATAAACTTTACTAAAAATATATATATAAAAAAATAAAATTTTTATTGAATTCTTCGAGCTTTCTAAACAACTTAACATTAATAATTTAATTAAATTAATCTTAAATTTCATACGTATAAGTGTATAATCTTTACTAAGAAAACAAAATAAAATTTTATTGTGAAATATCATGAACGAAGTAGAGTATTTCTATAAACTTTACTAAAAATTAAAATAACATTTTTTATTGAATGCTTCAAGCTTCCTAAATAGGTTAACATTAATAATTGAAATTCTTCGAAATTTTAATAATGAGATTTGCTGTTAAATTACAAACGTATAATACTCTATAATCTTTACTAAAAAAAACAAAATAAAATTATTTATTAAATGCTTTAAGCTTGCTTATTAGGCTAACATTAATAATTTAAATTCTTCGAAATTTTTAATGTTGAGATTTGCTTTTAAATAACTATATAAATCAAATTTAGCTCGAACTAAAATTTAATGATAAATTGACGAATTGATTTATTTATAGCCACAGCTTAAACAAATAAAATGAGCTTATATTAATAAAAATTTTTTCCAAGTGAAGATAAATAAATTGCAACAATTATATTAATTGTTCATTTGTTTTAATTAGTTTAATATTTTAATGATACTTATAGTACATTAAATTTATTTGAAATATATGAAGGTTATCTATCAATTATGCCCTCTTTGACTGCAACAAAAAAATGAAATTATTTTGAGCTCTAGATGATTTTGAAGTGCTTCGGACTAAATTTAAATTATATTTCACTTATATATATTGTTGTTAAAATGTTGTACAGACCCGATCAGGTATATATGATTCATAAAGTCATTTGCCCAAAAAAAAAAAAATGTACGTCAGTAATTTTATATTCTTTTTTTTTTTTAACCGGATGTATTCTCATTTTTATTCTATGTACAATGAGATTATGTACACGTCTTTTGACGTCTCTTACGCTATTGCTGTCAAGTAGATTTTTGGGTTTTGTTAGAAGACATACTGCATATATGCTTTCTTTAAGCAAACTTTGCTTTATTATCTTGATTTGATACAATATTTTAAGCCTATCATGTTACTATCTGCAAGCAGAAAATGTTCAAAGAATCAGCTGATAAATATTATAAATTATATTTACGTGTGATTTGCTGTAAGAAAAACATTTAAAAACGCATAAATAAGCGTAGCAAAGATTGAGATATATTTAAATTTAATTCAGTAACATATATCGACTATATCTTAAATCGCAATGTTTATTGTCATAGAGCAACATTTGATATCATTAAGTGAATCGCATGAATGAGTTTTATATATATATATTTTTTTATACTTGCAACAGCTGCAACTTATAATGCAACCGTCTGCAAAGTATTCAAATTTGCAAATGTAGCATATTTTTTTTTTGTATTTTATTTTTACATTATGTGTAATAATTACCGGATAATTAAGTTTTAGGAAACCCAAACAAGAGGTGTGAGAATTAGTCAGATCAATCTGTTCAGGGTGTCGGAAAGTGACATTTTTTTGCCTGTGTAAACAGAAAATAAAAAAAAACGGAAAACATACAAATAACAAATTTACATCGTGTTACCCAGTTACCCATTATCCATTAGCATTTTATCAACGTTCTCAAAGATTTCTATTTACAACAATTTGTAAGCCGAGGACGATGTAATGCAATTGGCTCTGTTGTGTAAATTTCAAAAACAACACGAACTCAAAACTATATACATATATATATATAGGCGAATACTAGAAGTATATGTTAATAGAATTCATAAATAATGTTGACTGCGTATTAGGAAGTTGTTGGGGCTGTCAGGTCCCTCATCCGACAACTATTTAATAATATGCTATAGAAATTTTGATAGAGTTGTAGCAAATTGGTCATATGAATATTAATAGAACAATTCAAAAAAAATAATACAAATAACTACAATAATTCTAGTTCATCTTATTAATTTAAAGATCGCTTGAATCTAAATTGTTTTTTCAGTTTTAAATTAGAGTACAATTATTCTCAAATTTCCTTATTTTGGATATAACAAGATTAATCTTAAATTGTTGCTGGAAATTTTAGTATTTAATGATACTAATTGTTATTTAATATATCAGAGACCTTAAAAGTTATAATTTTTATTATAATTTATATTTGTTGGAAATTGTAGTATTTACTAATTTTTTTATAAATAAATCAGATGCCTTAAAAGTTATAGTTTATATTATAATTTATAATTTTTTTAATATAGTAATCAATTTTAAATTTTATCAAAATTTTCAATAAATTGAATCCGTAAAAAATATTGTAATAAGAGATTTTTAAATTTTTTTATTAGGTGTGACTTTAAAATTGAATTCAAAAAAATTGTACTAAGTTTTTGAGTTAACAGAAAAAATCTTTTAATAATGAGAATTGAAATGATTTTTATATTAACACTGAAAGATTAAATATCATTGAATGAAGAATTAATTTATAGCACAGTTGTTGCATTTTTACTTGGAAAATAAAAAAACCAGCTTCTGGTTGCTAAAATTTAGAAATAGTACTGAGATTTAAAATTTCAGAGAAATGAAAATTAATTTGAAAATTTTTATGAAAAGTTTATTCAATTATTTTATATTTATTTTATTGCAATTATTTGAAAATATTTATCAAAATACCCTGCAAATAAATTGATTGTTAAAAAATTTTAGAAATGTTTTATCTTAATAATAATGTTTGTTCGAATTAAGTTTTGTACATACTTTGCGGTTTTTTTTTATGCAGGAACGAGCGATATATTTTGTAACTTATTTTTTTTATATTTTTTATAATTTATTTTTTTTTAATTTTATCTGGGGTATTTACTTTTGATAAACACTGGAAAATTTAAAAATTCTCTAAATTGATATAGCTTAAATATATTATATTGAATTTAAGCAAAATAAAACTCAAGCGAATAGATCAAACAAATGAACGAACTATGAGAAATTGAACTTTTGCGTACAATTGAACTACACTGTACATCTCAATTAGGCATATAACACTTGTTAGCTAGAGCTCAACAAAAGTGTTGGGCTGATAAGACTCTTTCTGGCCATGTGTATAAGTGTAACCCCTATGGATTGGCATTGGGACTGACACCCATTTGTTCCCTGGTACTTGGCAACTGAGAGTATATTGGGCGTGCTATATATATATTCGATTTAAATGGCGAATTGTGGCGATTGGCGTTTGGCGTTTGGCGATTGGCGTCAATGGAATGCCCGTATTCCCTCTAAAACTAAATTTAACAAAATCACACTTAAGCGCACATGAAAAATGAACGCAATTATTTATGTTTTAAATTTTTGTAGTGTCTTTCTTAGAAAATATGTAGTTCTCTCATTTTTTTGTATTTCAAGTGGCGCTATGTACAACAAAAAAATATAAATAAATAAAAGTATTTGCTGTAAGTATCTTGTATAGTATTATATATATTGTATTCTATGCTTGCCTAGTTCAATTTGTATTTCAACAATGAATTTCGTACATTGTATAGAATTTGAATATGTATTTTTTTTTTATATATTTTTTTTTACTTTTTTCTTATTTTATTTTGGTTGTACGTCGCTCTTTGCGCGTGTTTCTTTTCTGCTTTTGTTTTCTTTTTTTTTTTTTTTCTTGCTTCGTTATTTATTTTGTCTACTTTAAATAAATATAATGAAAATTTTTAGCGTTCGTTGACATTAAAAATGAGGCAAAAAAAAAAAAACATTGTAAGAGAATATAGTCTGCCAACTGAAATGTAAAATTATTTTCAGTGATCTTTAAGCACGAATTGATGATATTACTTTCAAATGTAATAATAATATTCAGGAAATCTCTTGTAATCATCACAAATTATTCTGCTCAGCTTTTTGTTGATTTTTTTTATTCTTTATAAAATATCTCATATAATATATCATTCAATTTAATGTGTATGCTGTGCTATCAAGGCCCTTTTGGAAGACAAACAAAAATAAATAAAATCATAAAAAAAACAGGCATAATATGATGTCAAATGCGCCACAAAAAAAAGGCTAAAAAATAAAGATAAATGCTATTAAATTGAAGTGTTTTGATGGGGCGTGACTTTAGGGTGTTGGTGCTGATCTGTTGGTTTCAGTTTCAGCAGTTGTTGGATTTTTGAATTTTTTTTTTTTAATTTTTTTGTTGAATATTAAATATGAGCAATGTATATACGTGCTCTGCTTGCAAAAAAGCCGCTTGCTTACCCCACCCTGCCCGCATTGAGCCGCCCACGCGTGTGTGCAAAAAAATATTAAAAAATAATATAAATAAAATAAAATAAAATAAAATAAAAAAAAATGTTCTCAAACAATTTCATGTTAATAAACTGTCAAAGTGATTAAAAAATTAAAATAAAATGAATGTCAGCAAGAAAATAAGAGAGACGTGAGACGACAAGTGTTTGTTGTTGATTTTAATTAATTCTTTTTTAATTTATCAGTCAAGATTAATGTTAAACATTTTCAACCTAGTGAACAGCAGTTTTGAGTTTTTTAAAACTGATTTCAGTGTTTTCAGACTTCGAATCTTGTTTCATTTCATTGCGCTGCGCTAATCATTATATTAATATGGATTTTAGGCAGCCATTTTCAGCAGGGCATTAGCATAATTGCCTACCAATGTCCCCAGCCATAGATACATAGATACATTGATCCATTCAAGGCGAAAACACCTTTAATAATTGTGTGTCCAATATTTCTACACATTTGTTATAATACTCGGTTCGTAAAGTGTCCAAATGGGTATATATGGTTGGTGTAAAATTTATTTATTTAGTAATGAAGCTTTAGGTAGCTTCTATGTAAATTAGAGCTCAGAAAATAACTTAAGTGTAAAAAAATTCAATTTTAGATTAAAATCAATTTGGCCAAAATACGTTCATAACGCCATTCCGAATGCAAATCGAATGAATTTTGAGGAAGTTATGGAAGTATGAAGTCTTGTCTATATAATTATAATTAAAGCTCAGAAAATATCTAAAATAGTTGTAGAAAATTTCAACTTCAAATATATATCAGATAAAATATTCCAAAAATAAAAAAAAAATATTTTATCTTAACAAAAAATAAAAAAATGTCGTAAAATAAAAACCGAGTATGTAGCAGTCGGGAGTTAAATTTTTACATGTTTTTATTTCTATATATATACTTTTTTTTTTGGCGTTGACCTGTCACAAGTTGTGAATGAATTTTTGCGGCAAATCGATTTTTGTGTTATTAGGTAGGAATTCGAATTTTGGTAATAATAATTTGTTTATCTGATTTGTTGGCTTACATCAAAAGCCCGCACCGCCCATAAAGCTGAAAAATTAGCTGAATCTCGTTTTATATTTATTTATTTTTATTTTTTGTGTGTTGTGGCTTCGTTCTCTCTCTATCTGTAAGGTTAACCGATGCTTTATTTGGTATATTTAGTCTTTGTCTTGACGACCATAATAGGCTAGATGTAGAAACCAGAAAAAAAAGAAACGCTCTTAATGATTTTTTATTTATTTGCTGTCATTTGTTTTGAGTGCCTTATCGCATTTATAGCCATTTGCAGTTTGGAGCGTGTAACATAACTTTACATAATTTCATTATAATTGAATTTTATGACATGCGTTTAATTATTTCATACCAAAGTGTTGACATCGGCTCTGGTGGCATCATCAGTATATAATTCTATAGAGATATCTGGCATTATCGATACACGCATAACGTTTTGCATATAAATTGAAGACGCGACTTGAAGATTTGGTAAATCTCTGACAGTCTGAGCCTTTATTCATATGCAAAACTCTTTTTGCCTGAATTCAGAAGTCAAAGTGGCTTAGCTGCCCGTATCCAAAACATCTATTTGAAAGCAATATTTCGAAGCTTGAAAGGCATCAGCGCTTTATCATTGAATTTGAATGGGTGCAGCAGCAGTTCCATAAACCAAACTAAAAAAAATCACAAAAAAATTAAAAAAAAAATAAAAAATAAAAAGATTCTTTAATGGCAGGGTTTTTAAAAATATTTTACTTTTTTTTTATATTTATTTTCGTTTTTTATTAATATATTTCAAGGAGCATGCCTTGCGGTGTATTTGTATGAGAGTTGCCTTTGTTTTCGATTTCAGAGAATTAGAGAAGTTATTGGGATCTATGTGTGGTCAGCGGGGCGTTATTTATACATTTTGTAGGTTTGATTTATGGATCGAATGATCCGTTTTGATTGCGCATGCAGTTCCTGGATATGAACTGATGATATCCCTAAAGATCTATGTATATACAAATGTTTGTCTTGACTGACTGATTGAGGATCAAAGCAGATTGCCAAAAGTAACTAAAAAGCTAAAAAAGATTAAAGTGCAAGCTACGATGGAAATTTGATAAATTTTCCTATTACTGAAAAAAAAACTGATTTTTTTTATTTTATTTTTTTTTTTTATCAATCTTAATGTTATTTTTCAGCGACTTAAAAAAAATTAAAAAATAAATTTTAAAAACTTTAAGCTCTGTAAACTCTAACTGATATAATTATGATTATAGTGTAATTTTCTGGCGCTGTTTGCATATAAAATAAATTATTTAAAGTACATTAAAATTAAAAAAAAAAAATATTACGCTAATTAATTTTTGAATTAAAAAAAAATCGAAAATTTCTTTACCGACTTAATAAATCTACTAGTGAAAATATGGAAATTCCTAATCAGAAAAAATTTAAAATAAATAAAATTTCACATAACAAATCAAATATTTCAAATGTCTTTAAAACCGAGCCTCGCCTAACAGTCTAAATTTAATGTTTTCTATATAAATTTAAAATTCTAACTTCTTGGAAACTCTAATCATAAGAAATTTTTTGATATTTAGATACAAGTTTATGTCTTTATCTATATGCATAATCGCATTATAGATTCACTCACACCTTTTAAGGTTTAAATCGGCAAGCCCAACGATTTGTTATCTTCGGATCTGGCAGACGACGACTAAGTAGTATTATAATTTGCATATAAACTCGATTTATTGTCATAATTAAAATCGACCAGTTTTATTTTTTATTATTTATTTGCATTTTGCCAAAGCTTGGACAAATATTTCCGTGTTTGTTTTCGTTACCGGTCGCTAAATGGTTTTTTTAGTTGGTTGCCACTGCCTCAGTCGCTGTCTCAGTCGCTGCCTCAGTTGCTGCCTCAGTCGCTGCCTTTGTCGACGCACAATATGCTGCTTATAGACCTAGGACCACACACAGCCATTACTAGCTTAACCCTTCACACCGATCCGAGTACTTGGACATACATAATATCACTATCGGCAGCGGCAGCTGATAGATGTTAATTTCTGTGGCAAATAAGATGCACGTCACGGTGATACATATTTACTCAAATGTTTAGCTGCGAGGTGAACACACACACACACAGACACACACACACACATTTTACACACACGCTTGTGTGTGTTTTAGATTATGCATACGCCTCGTTGTACATCGACATCCATCGATCGCTTTTAGATTGTTCAGACTGCTCTGTCTATGAAACATGCGCCAGTTTTTATGTTGCCTCTATGCTTACTATGGAGAATTAAAAAAAAATTTTTTTTTTAAATAAATTAATAACTCGAAGATTTAGCTAATTTTTGGTATATCATATTTTTATCAACACATTAAATTTGATTTCAAAGTGTTGTGTAAAAAAAAATTTATTTTATTTGACCCATTTTTTTGCCTTTTTTTTTAAGTTTGTCTTTCTACCAAGAAAAGTATAGAAGTGTCCACTTTGTGACATTTAGATAAAATTCTAAAATGTTATTAAAAAATAAATAAATAGTTTGTTCAAAACTAATTTTATCACAAACAACTTTTTTATAGAAAGATTTAAGCCGTTTTACTTTGAAATTTTGTTTGAAACAGCTGCTTTAACAGCTGATAACTTAACAGTGGTTGCGAATGTAAAAAATTGTGGCATGTAAGATTTAAGTTTGCAAAAGTTTGTTACATTCAACAATTAGAATATAAATATTTATTTCAGAAAAGTGCTAAAATTCCCCATAGTGCTATAGCGATAATGTTGCTAATGGTACCATTCTCGATCGGTGTCGATTGGTGATCTGTCCAAGCTCAATTCTTATCAGTATACCACTCTGGGAATATCTGAGCTCTGGCACGTATGCCTGCCTGGAACAAATATAAAACATTTTCACTTTCCGGTATTTTTTCAAATGTGAAACGTTTGTCAATTCATTAAATAATTAAATTATTAAAAGTATTAATTATTTAATATCGGTAATTTCAAGTTAATTCGACCCGGCTATTGAACTTTGCACAATAATATATATATATATACTTTATATGGTCGGAGATGCCTCCTTATGCCTGTAAAATATATTAAAACATTTTTATGACACCATTTGATCCACTTTCGATACATTTACAGGGTGTAGAAAACACCAAAACTAAGGGCAGCACAAATGTTTGTAAAGCAACTCAGCATTAAATAGTTTTAAGGTTGTTGTCGCTTACAATTCTCAACTGGTTTTAAGCAAAGAGTTAATGACTATATTCTTGTTCTTTGAGAGTTTCCATGTTTACGGCTGTGTTTGCACCCGAAACAGTTCTCCGAAATTTTCTTATTTATTATTTATTTATATTATTTATTTTCCATATTGCGTTTCGATGAGCTAACACATGTGCATTGGCTGCTTTTATTTAATATTTGGACAAGTGCATATGCGATCAAGTGTACTAAATACTTTATATACATATATATACTTAATTTAAAAATATAATATACTCAGATGTGTTTCCAGAGCATATACAAGAAAAATATTTGCACAATTTTTCAATTTTATATAAAATGCATTTATAAAATGTATATATAAAATTCTATTTACGCTAAACAATTTTAATGCAAACACCATCGATTTGTTGTTCTAAACAAACCAAGCACACAAAAAATTTAAAAATATAAAATTGAAAAATTGAATCAATTATAGATTAAAATGTATGGCAACAGACCAAACTACTAGAAAATATATATATTCATATACATACTTTAAGTATGTATATAGGTGTATGTATACAAATAAATAAATATATATTTATATGCTGGCTGTGGCTACGCATTTACTGCTGATTGTAATGAGCTTGTGGGCACGAACTCTTCAAAAAAAAAAAAATTAAAAAAAAAATACTGAAATAGTCGCAATTTGTATGCCGCATGCTGTACAAAGTCATTGCCTTCAAGTGGCAACAACAACAGCAACAGCAACATATAGCTAGCATGAAGAGCGCGACAAAATGTGTCAAAAAGCCTATAGAAAAGACTTTGAAAAACCTAAACACACTTATTAATTTTAGCACTCCAAACAATTGTGGCAATTTTGCTTAGGTAAAGCAGGCGTGTCAATTGCTCAACAATATAAACAAATTGCTGCGCTCTAGCAACAATAACAACAACCACAACAACTGTTGCCGATAGCAACAGTCGTAACAGCAGCAACAGTTGCTGCCGCTTCAAAAAAAATGCGTTGATCTTTATTAATAATAAATTTGTTAACTTCACTTGAGACGCGCAAATTTGTCAAATGCTGACAACAACAATTAAGGAAAAAAATAAAATAAATGTTATCATTGTCATGCAAAAGTTTGCATACTCTTACCAGACATATTGAGTCAAGATAAAAGAGACCTTGGCTTTGAAAATAAATTTATTTCTAATTGTTAACCTTTAATAACATTTTAATTTAATAATAAAATTGATAAAAATATAATTGACTATTTATATGAATATTTTTTGTATTTTAGAAATAACTGCAATCTATAAATTAATTTTGTTATTAATTTCTATATATTTCTAAATATTAACAATTCAGTCTGTAATTCGAACCCGGATCAAGTTGTGCAATTGAACTAATAATCCCAGACACTATTGTCATAATTTAATACAACATCTATAGAAAATTTGTGAGACTATTTTTGGAATATATTATATAGTGTACAAGCTCATTTTGTTGATAAGAAATATATTTGTAAAATATTATGCATTTGTATTTATTACAATAATTACATTATTATCAACTTTCAGATTACGTAAACATTGTAAAGTTTTACATTTACATTTTACATTTTATTAGTAAATTATCAATTTAAATTAACTGAAAAATGAATTTTGTAATGTACAGTAAATCAAATATGATTAAAGTATTTTTATTAAAATTAAACTCGTTTAAAATATATTAAATTGTGACATAAACTTTATTTAACTGGTTGTTTACTATTTTGAGTGTGCACTGTAAATTGTTAAACAAATTTCTTTTATTTACATGTTACAAACAAGATGACATAGTTATGTTAACCCGTTAACAGCTGTTAGGCCTACTACAAACAGCTGTTAGTGCGTGCGCTTTGATTGCACCGCCTGCCGCTAGATGGCGCCTAAGAGTGTTGGCGTGGCAAGCGAATATATTCATATACATAATTATTAATGAATTTGTTTAAAAATTCATTTTTGTTTAGCTTACTGACCAAAGCATAAACATAAACATATATATATATCTATAATATCGATATATATAACTCTATATAAATATGACGGGAATGCCTTGTTATTGTACAATTAGTTGTATTTATGTTTCGGCTGCTGTGTGTCTGTCATATAATTAAACGACCATTAGGCGTATTTAGCGCACAGCTATGAAATTTGGGTCATTACCAAATAACAACAATAACAACAACACTAACAATAACAATAGCAACAACATTAGCCCAAAAAAACTAACACACACGTGCTACTCCGGCTTGGTTTGTAGCGGGGTAATTGGGAGGGTTGGGGAAGTTGCTGGGAGGCTGCTACTGCTGCGTGGACGTGTTTATTATGATTACGATTATGTTTTTATTTTTTAATTTTTTTTTGTGCACCATATGCCTGTGGACTGCTGCTATCTATCCGCTTTTGAGAAGTCAACGCATCTGTTGTTCATAAATATAACAAAATGCATAAATTAAAGCCGGCTGGCCGCCAATTTGCATTAATAACAACAAACATTTACAAACACTTTTAATAGAAGGCGAAAGTCTAAGGTTGCCTCATGTTGCATGCCTCCTTATAGGCATGCGTGAAGAATTTCAAGCGTGGGAACTTTTGACGCTCAAGTTCTCAATGAATATAGCCCCATAGGTCGGGTTTTTTTTTCTTCTTCTCCGCTTTTTTTTTTGCATTTAACGCTTTGGCTTTGGTTTTGGTTTTGGGTCGGGTTTGGCTGCCCCCAGGGCGCAGAGTTCGTGTTTATGGGCTCACTGACAAAACAGACAGGTAAACTCAATTATTGACTAATGAAATCTGCAAGAAACACAATAATAAAATAAACCCCAGCACGACTACAAGACATCCTCTACACTTTGTATTCATTAGCTCATAATGCGCATTTGAGTGCAAGCAGTTCAAACAAGTTGTTCAAACAAGCTGTTCAAACAAGCAGTGTATTTTCTGGCCTCTTTCATACTGCTTTCTTGATAACAAATAATATTTTCGTTAATATCTATTTACTTACCGATTTAAAATGTTATTAATACGTTAAAAAAGCATAGATAAATAGTTGTTTTTGAATATTGTATATATAATACAATTAAATATAATAATTATAACAAAAATGAATAGTAATAACAATATTTGTATATAAATATAAATACAAAAAAAATTTAAAAAACGACGAAAATAAAAATAAATGAAAAAAATTAATTAAAAAAAAAAAGAAAACATTGAAGTAAATTCATTTTAAACAAATTCTAATAATAATAAGAATAAAATATAATAAAATATAATAAAATATTAAAAAAATATAAATAAATAAATAAATAAAAATTAAATATTGTATATAAATAAATATTTAAGCAAATCATGAGCAAATCATGAGCAAATCATCAATTATAATTTATTGTCCTCCTACATCATAGGAGGTAAATTTTTAATAAATAATCAACATTTATTAAAAATGAAACACATTGGCCTTATTAACCCTATCAACAACATATCAATATTAAAGCGGCACACTATAATTTATGTAAAATAAATAAAATACAAAATATATTATATTTAGTAATATAAAGAAATAAATAAGTTTTTACTTATTGCTCCAGTTAGACACCAATTAAATAAATAAAAAAAAATTAAACAAATAGAGCCTTTTCAAAAACAAGCCTATATCTTTAGACTTGCAAATATTTAACGTTTTTGTTAAAATTAAAATTCAAAATAAGTCTGACCTACGCTATATAAAAACCAAAATTGCTAATTCAACTTTCATAGTCTCCAAAGCGAACTTGGCTTTTAATAAAATTAGACCAGACTTTTTTCACCTGTTTCCTACATTACCACCGTTTCATTAACCCCTTTTTATTTATTTTTAATAAGTACAGGGTATATAAAGCAACAGCTAAGTAATGAGTGCTGGTAGTACGCCCCCCAAACAAAAAAAAACCCGCCTTGGGACGAGAATTGATTGTTAACCGTAACAGTTTTGGGTTTTTGTAAGCCTGCCAAGCATGTGTCAAGGAAATTGGGTCATATGGTATGGCCAAAAGAATCGGACACACTAAAAAAAAAAAAAAAAAAAATAAAAACATTAATAAAATATAGAGTTTGCAAAAAACTTGTTTCTTGTCTGTTGACAATACTCTAATAGTTATCCACCCACAGGTGAACTCTGATTGGGTTTGTCATGCCAGCTGGCATTCATAACAATGATTCAAACTAAGTATAAAAGCCCAAACGAATCAAAACGAATCAAATCAAATCAAATCGTATCGAACAAGCTAATGCAAAGTACTTAGATTGATGGCATGATTGTGCAAATATATATATATATGTATATAGATATATAATAAATTAGAATAAGAACGTGGTAAACACTGTGTTTTGGGGGTCATAAATTTAGCAGCGGTTAATGAACGCAGTAAAATAAAAAACAGCAAACAATGCAAATCGATCGATCGACAATTGCCAACGTCTGCATTAAATATATATACATATATATATGTATTATATTATTATATATATATATAGGTAGTTAAACACAATTATGCATATGGCATAGTATTGTAGTAAAAGCGATTGATTTCCCAATTTGTTTTGCATTTTTCGCATATCAAGTTTTAAAACCAAAATGTTCAATTTATAAGCTCGAGACCGAATCAGCAATAAATACCAAAAACTGTCTATATAAGGAAGCACATAAAGAATGCTAATGTCTTGGCTAATTTTTTATTTTCTTTGTTTGTTTTTTAAAGTTACTTGAATTTAGAATTGAACATTACAAATTTTGTGGACATTTTTCAGCTTAAATTGCCTATTTATTTTTTTTTAATTTTTGTTAGTTTTTTTTAAAAGAAACTTTTATTTTTCCTGACTACATGAAAGCTGAAAAATTACATAAATTTGAGTTTTGAAATAATTTAAGGTTTTGTTAAAAAGATAGATTTTTTTAAAAATAAAGAAAGGTGAATAAATAAAATTTTTAAAAATATTCGTAAAATATTTATTTGCTACATAAAATTAATAAGAATTAAATCAAACTAGTAAAATTGACTGATTTTATAAAAAACGTCGAAAATTTAATTTTTAAATAAATCAATAAACATTATTTTTAATTTCTCTATCCGAATTTATTTTTGTAAATAAATTCGTTTTCTTTCAAGACTTTCTTAATTAATTTGACCTTTGTTTTTATATACCTTTTAAAATATTTTCTCAGAATTTAGGTATTTGAATAATATGAGCTTTAACTGGATTTTAAAAATATTTTAACCATACTCTAATTGTGCATTATACAATTATGCAATCTAAGATAAAAAAGTTTTTTTTTGGAAGAACATGTTTTTGAACAGAAACTTTATTTGTTTAAAAATGGAACGTGCATTTTATTTCTATATTTTATAGTTTTGAATATTAAGTAACTGGTTTTTAAAAAGATTTTAATTTTTTTTTATTATATATGCAATTAAGCAATCTAAAGTATAGAAGTTCCATGTTATACAAGAGCTATAAGACTTATCAATTAAAAAACATGTTTATGAACAGACAGTTTGATTGTTTATAAGTTGCATCTGATATAAAACAACAGCAGCAAAGTTTTAAGTGATCTTTCAGTTATTCGCGGTTATTGCCTCTTGCCACATGCGGCCGACGCGATTGTGCGACAAACATATAAGGATATTTAAACACACCCACACACACATCAAAAAAAAAAAAGAAAAAAAAAAGAAATATATAAATAAACGTATTTCTTCAGAATATAAATAACAAAAAAAAAATATCGTCCCAAGGCTTGGCTTACCAAGCGCAATTTAAACGCTTTACAATTTGCAACAAGAGGCAGGGGCATCTACAGTGCCAATGTGCCTGCCCCACCAGTGTGTCCATATCAGTGTGTAAATTATGACCTAGCTGTTGATTATTGTGTGTTTTTGTTTTTATAAAAATTTACACAATGAAACCAAAAGAAAAATTTAAATTAAATTAAATTGAAATTAGCAAACATGTCGGAGTTAAAAATTGCGAGAAAATTCACACTTTTTAGTCCGAAAGTGGACTGTAATGTTTTCTTTTAGAGTAATATTTCAAGTAGCTCCAATATCAAATTTAATAATTTTAGTTATAGTCTGAATACCAGCAAAATATTTTCAATACTTTTATTTATTTATAGTGTATAAAAATTGAACTTATTTAGCTTCAATAATATCGAAATAAAATTATGTTCAAAAGGACAAAAAGCTGGACATTGTATAAGTTCAATATTACTTCTTTCTTAAAAGAAAAATGTTAAAAAATTAAATTTGAGTTTTTATATATTTTTTCCAAATGTAAATACATTTAAAAAAAACAATATATTCGAGAAAACAGCTTTTAAAACATGTATTTAATTAAATCTTCAACTTTACATACTTTTATTAAAAAGTTACTTCAAAAAGCTTACAGATTTTTAATTCAAAATTATTTGTTCTTAATTTGAACTAAAAACTGAACTCATAATTTAAAGTAACCAAAATATGTTGCAAAATCAGAAAAAGCCAAACTTTGTCATTGCAGTGCTCGTTCAGATAATAAAATTGCGATTTTTAAATGCCATATATGAATTTATATTTTTTCTATATTTTATACAACTATTAATTTTTTAAAATTACTGAAAAATTTATCAACTATTTAGTAAAAACCCATTTCCTACTTATGTAGAATCTTTGGTTTGGTTTGTTTTTCTCATAGACGCCGCTCCCTTAATGCACTTTAATATCTATATAATTTATAGGGTTCACACCTTGATTTGATTAATTTAAATGTTGAAACAACGCTGAGATAGTCACAATATTTTTTTGTAACTTCAAGCTGCCTAGTAAGGAAATTGCGTCAGGTTTTTTTATATTAAAAAAAAGTACAACAAGTACAAGTTCTCTCAAGTATGTCTCTGAGTGTACAACGTGCCTCAAATGGCATGGAATAATTAAATTCAAAAATGTATAAATATTAATATCAATGTATGCCTTAATATAAACTCAATAAGCACTAAAAAAAATAATAAAATAATGACAAAAGCTTTGTATGCAGTGGTTAGCCCACTTGCAAAAATATCAAATCAAGCGACATAAATGGCAATGCATATAAAGACGAATCTGTAGATAAAATCCAAAAAAAAATAAAAATCAGTTTAATTTTAATATCGAGTTGATGCTTCACAAAATGTTTAAGTAATGAAGAGCAAAAACATTCGCTCCTTTTTAGTGTTTAATATTGAACAATTAAAATTTTGCGTGACCTTAAAACAACAAATTGTAGTCGAATTTTGTCTATTTTTTTTTATTTTTTTTTTTTTAGAGAGTATAAAATAAAACATGAAGAGCTAGCCCGGAAGCTGTAAAGCACTGGGCCATTCCTTTGTATTTCGTATAAACAGGGCCAATTGGGCGCTTTGGGCTCGTTTTTTACGCAATTCCTGACAACAAACAGCTGGAAGGGAAAGTTCTCTTTTCGGCCTTTAAAAGTGTAGTATGTGATCCCAAAAATATATATATTTTTTTTTTGGGTTTTTGGTCTATGTAAACATGTCAAAGCGTACAACAAATTAATTTTTGGCTGGCTGTGAGAACATCCGACAGCTGCAAGAATCTGTGCGCAAATAATACAATTAAAAAAAAAAAAAAAAAGAAATATATGTAAATACTTGTAGATATATTACTATATACATATATAGTTACAAGGTTAAAAGTGAGCCGATACAAATCATATTTATATCTAATGTCAAGTATGCGAATTGTTCACGACTTTGACACATGTTGGAAAAGTTTTTCAAAGATTTTCGAGTGATTCTATTGATGGCATCAAATTGCCCAAAAAAAGAAAAAAAAACTTATATAAAACGGTTTTTTAATGGAGTTCACAGATCTTAAACATTATTATTTTATTTATTATATTTTTTTTTTGGAATTTATGGTACGTCATGGTGCCACTAGATGCGAGCTGCTGAATGTGTGATCTGCTAGATGATTCTTGTAAATTGTTGTACGCAATAACAATAACAATAACATTAATAAGAACAAGCATATCATCATAATAATAGCAATTTCAACACATTTTGATGAGAACTGTCAAAAAAATTAAAGAAATTCCAGCAGCATTAGTTTTTGAGTCTACCAGTCCCAATCCCAAAAAACTGCCTCCAAAATTCCCAGTTCAACTCCGACTGCCTAGTTAATGAATATAATCTCTTTTGATGGATTGAAAATCGCCCAGGCAACCAGACCAGACCAGAGACCAGAGACCAAAGACCAGGAAACCCAAAATCCCAAGCTTGGCATTGCCATGAACTTTATTTTTTTTTGTTTTTATTTCTTTTCATTTCATTTAAGTTTTTTTTTTTTTTTTTTTTTGGTTTTTTGTATTGCGGCGCATTGTTTTTGCGTTTTGTGTCTGTTTTTTGTTTTTGGTGCGTAATAAAATAATACGAAAAATTTATTAATTTTTATGGTTTATAATGTTGTTGATTTCTTTTGGGCCTCAATCATGAGAAACATTGTCGAGATATTCATCAGCATTTTTTTTTTTTTTTGTTTCAACTGATGCTTTAATGTAAGTTTTTTTTTTGAGATACCCTACACAACAATTAAATAGGCTGGCAAACTGTGTGTTAAATCGATTTATTTGTTTTTTTTATAGATAAAGCGGATCTCATTTATGCGAATTAAAATGATCTCGTAATTAGTAAATTATTGCTTATCCGATCCTTTCGCTATTTAACTTAATGTGCCAATTGTCTAACTGCGAATTTATCTATTTCTATTTAATTATTTTAGTATTTTTTGTTGAACTTTAACAGTTCCGGCTTTGTAGTATTGCTATATATTTTTGGGTATTTAAAAATCCCAAATATGATTGTGTAGGGCACTTGACTGGCTCAATTAACTTAGATCTTATCGTATTCCGATTGCCGGCTCTTAAAGAACAAGTCTTATCGTTGTTGAGCTTTAAAAAAAAATAAAGAAAAAACCAGTTTTACATACTTTTTCAGCTTTTTTTTTCCAGTTCTTGAAATTTTGTTGGTGGGCGCTATAAGAATTTATTGAAGCGTTAATAAGTCCAAATGTGCCCTTTTTATAAGAAGGGTTTTATATATATATTTGTCTCACTAAATAGCTCTTTTGATATGCATCAGAAATTCATTAAATGAACAAAGACCAAGAATGTTCTGAATGTTTATATGTTGCGGTTTTATTCGTACTCAAAAAAAGAAAAAAAAACAAATATTTATTTATATTTAACAGGCGCGTGTAAGGGCTTTTTTTTTAAAGAGTATACACGTTGAGTTATGGTTTCGTCAATATTTATAATATCACTCATTTAAACACAGTAAACATAACAAATCAATATGAATTTAATTTATATATATGTAAATTGATTAATTGATATTTTGACAAATAGGATTCCTTAATTTAAAACAAAAAATATATAGCATTTTGATATGAAGTATCAATATTAATGGTCATTAACCTTCATGGTCCAGTATATTGAATTGATAATGGTTTAAAATAATATGAAACATTATATATTGCTATTTATTTTATTTTTACATTTTTGAATGTGGAAAATGCGGTTGAAAATATTCTTAAAAAAAACCAGAGAATATTTTAAGTGTTTACTAGCTAGCTGAGACTATAATTCCCAATTGGTTTCATCATCTTTTGAGTGAGGAAATATTCGCACTAGGCCAAGTTTCAATTTAGAATGCATAAAATGCAAATTTTTACTTCAAAGTCAAAATAAAAATTGTATTTCTGTAAATGTAAAAAATTATTCAGAATTCTTCTTTAAAAAAATTATAATAAAAACTTTTCCCCATTAAATCAGTTAATTTGTATTAAATCTTATTTATATAATATTAGTGTAGTTTAAAAAATAATTAAGCTCTCATTAATTGCAATCTTAAAAGAATTTCATATTAAAACAAATATATTATTAAATATTTGTTTTTCCAAAAATTGTAAGAAAAATATACAATATTGTCAGATGGCATAAAAAATTATAAAGAAAGTAATATCTTATATTCTCGAATATTATATTAATATATTCGAATATTATATTAAAATTAAACAAAATATATTATTTAATATTTGTTATTCCTTAAATGGTCTCAATAATATACAAATTTGTCAGATGGTATAAAAAATTATAAACAAATAATATCTTATATTCCCGAATATGAAAAACCCTTATAGAATATTTAAAAAATACCCAAATTTAATACAAAATACAAATTGTTCCTATACAAAAAACTCAATACTGATTTAACCGATAGATTCCCTTTTTTTCCCTCTTGTTTTTTGTAATATAATTTTCATCAAATTTTACCAAATATAACAAAAAATTTTGACCAACAAAATTTTACTTAAAAAAAAAAAAATTAAAAATTATAGAACTTTTTGCTAGGTCATAAAAATCATCTCAAATTGACATTAATGACCATCACAACAATTTTATTTCACAGTGTAATATTTGTACAGTTGTTGTAATTAAGATCAGAGCTACAAAAGCAATATATATTTATATATATATATATATATAACATATAGCCTTTGGGCTTTCTTGTTTACGAGGGTTGCTCAATCCGATGAAAGACATTAACACATCATGGTCAGCAGCAGCTAGAGTAACAGTTGCCCCAGCTCATTTTTCATTAAATTGTAATAATAATTCATTAGGCAATTTTTTTCTTATTTTTTTTGTTTTACAACTAAAAAAAATATACTATAAGAGGGGAGTTGGGGGCGACAAGCGCGACAGGCGTCAGATGTGCGTCTGGGGCAGCAGCAGCGGCAGCAGCAGCAGCGGCAGCAGAGATAATTTATTTGCCTTAAGCAGACACAAGACGCCAACGCCAACGCAGAATCAGCGACAGCGACGCTGGCCAAGTAATCAAAAGCAAAAATTATGGCAGCGACTGCGACGGCGACGTCAACAGCGACGTTGACTGCGCCCTTTCTTGTGTTGCTTTTGTTTATTGTTGGTGTTGTGTTAATGTTGCTGTTGTGCAGCAACATTTGCAACTCGCTTGTTCTGTGTTGTCGTGTGGCATAAACGATTTCTTCTTACGCTTTGGGTTTGGCAGCAGCAGCAGCAGCGACAGCAGCAGCAGATGTTGTTGCTGACGTCTGCGTTGACTGCGCAGCAGCGACAACATCTACCAACAGCAGCAGCAAAGCATCAAGTGATCTTTCAGTTGTTCGCGGGATGCAGAGCCAAACATATTTGCCTCTTGCTACATGCGGGCGACGCGACTGTGCGACAAACATACAAGGATACTAAAAAATACACCCACACACACACTTGTGTGTAATAAAAAAAAAAGTAAAAAAAAGAAAAGGATTTCTACAGAATATAATTCAAAAAAAAAAAAAAAAAAGTATCGCTTCAAGGCTTGGCTTGCAAATTGCCAAGCAGAGCTTAAACGCCTTACAAATTGCCACAGGAGAGACGGGGCAGAGTGTTGAGGGGCAGGGGCAGCTACAGTGTCAATGTGCTTGCCTGCCTGCCCCAACCAGTGTGCCCATATCAGTGAATCAGTTTAGTGAACTTACTGCAAGTTCAGGCACATTTGCCTGCGTGTGTTGTTGCTGTTGCTGCCGTGTTTGTAATGTTGCTGGCGTGTTTCAATGTTGCTGGCGTGCACAGAAGTTGCTAAAGTGGCACTGCATTATAATTTTTTTCTTTTTTTGTGGGCATTGCAATCAAGCGCAAATTGCATGTTGGCGTTGCGTCTGCGCAGTTATCGAGTGTTTAATCATTAAACTGTTACAAAAGTTTGACCTAGCTAAGTTGTTTGTTTTGTGGAAATTTGCATAATGAAAACCAAAGAAAAAATGTAAATTAAATTTAATCGAATCTAGTTAGCATGTAGGAGTTAAAAATTGTGAGAAAATTTCCACTTTTTAGGGCGAAAGTGGGCTTTAATGTTTTCTTTTAGTATTATCTTTCAAGCAGCACCCATATCACATTTAATGATATTAGTTCTTGTCTGAATACCAGCAAAATATTTTTAATACTTTTATTTATTTATTTATAGTGTATAAAAAATGAGCTTATTTAGCTTCAATAATATCGAAATGAAATTTTGTTCAAGAGGACAAACAGCAAGATATTGTATAAGTTCAATATAACTTCTTTCTTAAAAGAAAAATATTTTTAAAATTAAATTTGAGTTTTTTTTAATATTTTTGTCAAATGTAAATACATTTGAAAAACAATATATTACAGAAAATAGCTTCTTAAAAATATATTTAAATAAATCTTCAACTTTACATACTTTTATTAAAAAGTTCATTCAAAACAGCTAACAGATTTTTAATTTAAAATTATTTGTTCTTAATTTGAACTTAAAACTGAACTCAATATTAAAAGTATTCAAAATTTCCGGTAAAGTCAATATATGTTTGTAAATTTTTCTTATAAATTATTGTAAAGAAAATAAAAGGAAATTTAATATTTTTAAATGAGCTTAATCTTACAACAAAATGTAATTTAATATTTTTTAAAAATTTTATACAAAAAATGGAGATATTTTACAAACCTTTTATATAATAATAATCTTATATTTTTTAAATACAATTTCGAATTCAGCAAATCTACATATGCAACAACAAGCAACTTATAGGTTTATTCATGTAATTTAAACTATATTATAAAAGTGCTATCATATTACTAAAGAGTGCAGCTAAAATGTATAATAAATAGTGCTAAAATCAATAAAAGTTAAAACAAAATAAACTATCTTAATTGGTCTACTTGAGTGAGCCACAAAATGTCAGCTATAAGCTTAAAAACCACACAAATTGAGGCTGAAAAGCCAAACTTTGGCATCGCAGTGCTCTTGCAGGTAATAAAAGTGCAAATTTTACTAACCAATAAAGCTTAAAATCATATTCTAAGAGTCTTAAGCTTGTTAAGAGACATATATACATATATATAGTCTTGTGGTTAAAAGGAAATTGTTTTTCAGTTTTGTAGCATTCACAAATTTTTCTGATGACCTCGATTTGTGGGCTATAAAATTTTTGCGGGTTGTTAAATTTTTAATGTTTTGTAAAATGTTATAAAATTTATGCTCCCAAGTGCGCAGCTTAAAATTTTCTTGAATCGTGTGTGTAAGTGATTTGCCATAAACAACAATTATATTATTAATATATGCTTGTAATTAGGAAATCATAAAAACCATAAAATTCTGTTGTTGTTTTTGAAATTATAATTGGAGCGTTAATCATATGTTGCGACTTGTTTTCTAGCTTCTAATTGAATATTTCTATGAAGTGAAATAAAAATTTAATGTTTTCTTTTTTACTTTTTTATATAAATTGGGTTATATGCTCATCAAATTCCGGGAAAACAAGTTTTTTTTTATTTGAAATTCTCTATAAATTTTTAAGCCACATAAATGTCACACTTTCATGGTATAAATAAATCCATATAAATTTCAATTTAATTAAAGTTGAATTAATGTCTAAGAAATATGTAGAAACTGTTTGCATAATAAATTGCATATAAAGACTTCCTAGAAGATCCAGATGAACTCACAAACGACTTTCAAAAATGAATGTTAAGATCAACGCACCCACATTATATATATATATGATCTTAAGAAGTTAGTTTTTGTTGATGCCGCCAAGGGTTGCGGGGGGTGTGGCGAGCGTGGCAAGCGTGGCGTGGGCGCGGCACGAGACTTGTCACAGCCGTTTGGCAATTAGCGCCAAATAACAACAACAACAATAACAACAACAATAATAATCACAACCAAATTAGACGACAATAATATTCGGGAAATGCGCCAAAAGCTGCCCGCCTCAGTCGCCCAGGCGTTCCGACTTTATGGGATCATAAATTCATACGAAATATTCGCTGATGCGCAACGTCCAATGAGCCAAAACATGGTCACACCCCCTCAAAAAAAATAAATAAGAAAAAAAAAACATTCCTATATTCATTCAGATACACATTCTATATTCAGATATAGACATAACACCGAGCGAATATAGACACGCGTCAGTTCCAGGCTCAGGGACAGATATGCACTTGGATTATGTCACGGGAAAGCTGTGAATGCCAAGTGTTACCCAATATAAAAATAACATGAAACAAAAATAAACTACACTTGTCGAATATTGAATACCCTAGCTGAAAAGAAAAATAAATTTAACAAAGGAAATTTCTGTATTATTAAATCAAACTAAGCTCTATAAAGTTATAAATTTGCTTCATGTATCTATAAAAAATAAAAAAAGGAATATTTTTACCGATTTATCTTGTTGCAGCTGTTAGACATGAAGCGACATAATTTATCTAATTTATTAAGAAATAACATAAAAAAAATAAATAACTCTTGTCGAATATTAAATACTCCAGCTGAGAAGCTAAAAAATTACTTAAATAGCAAGCTAACAATAAAACATCTTATTTATTTATTTATTTTTAAATTTTTTTATCAATTTTTTCAATTGTTTGATGTATCTATAAAAACAAATATGTTGTATATGTGACACATATATCTACAGATTTTTTTTTATTTCAACTGCAAGATACAATGACTCAATAATAATCTGTAGATCTGTAGATAATATATTAAATAAATTAGATAATTATTGAGTCATTGTATCTAATTTATTAAATTTTTATATAAGAGTTTAGTCTTCCACAGTTTGGTTGGCATATCTTCAAAACAAACAGGGTTTTAATCAGAGGCCGTATTTTTTTTTAGTTTTTAAAATATCCATACAAATTTAATGCATTTTTATATAAGTTAAAAAATATTTATATTCTTTGATTTTTATAAATAAAAATTAACAATTAATAATATTATTTGTATCATTTTTTTTTTAACAAAAATTTGAATACCCTTTCAATTAATATTTTAAAATTCAAATATAAAATTTAAAAAACAAAAATTAGAATTTATTTTATTTATTTAGTTAAAATATTGCTTCGTAGTTTTCTACCGATTGTTAGTCAGCAATTAGATATAGAAATCAAAATTATATTTATACATATTTTACAAGTAAAATTGATAAGCTTGTTTCAGATATTTACAAAAACAAACAATTTTCATATAGCAACTCATATCTCTGATTTGATATAGAAAAAGAGAAAGCGACATGGCTAGATTGACACAGTTGATAATGCTGATCGAAAGTATATATATATATGTCATAATAAAATTATAATACCCCTCCGCAAGAGTATAACAAATAATAATAATAATTTTAATATATATTAATAATGATCTGTCTCGTCTATGGTCAAGATCAGTGCGCCCTTGGCGCCTCATTAAGCGAATTTATTTTCAGATTTATGTATCCTATATTGTTTTGTAATTTGCAGATGACTATAATATGTTATAATAAACAGCCATAGTATATAAATAATAATAGAATATAAATATTCATATTATAAGAGAATGCATTTCAAAATTAACCTACTTGCTCAAATAAAACATATACTATGTATATATATATACTATATGCATATACATAGAAAGAATATTCTAAATATATATTTTCGGCGCTAATGTCTGAGTAGGAAATAACACGAATGTTCTTCTTATATGCTGTACTCATTAAAATTGGCCAAATGGGGCATATAAGCCAAAGCAAATGTATGTTAAAGGCAGAATTTATGAATATGTATATAAATTCGCAGTTTTTAAGTGCCCTGCTTGTTTGCACTGCACGCTGAACTGCTTGTAGCTTAAATACTGCACTGCTTTCTTTGAATGTGTACGCGAGTACGTAAATTTATGTTAGATTGAGTACAGGGTGTCTTATAGTCGACTAAAACATTTATATTTGTTAGAGATGAGCAAGTATTGCAATGTGCTTATGAGTTTTGCATAGATTTTAAATGGTTATAAGATATATATTTTTCTCAAATTAAGATAATATATTATGATATAATAATATTTATAATTTGTGATTATTTTAATTACCTTTTTATACTCGTATATCTAATTTAATTTCAATTTAAATCATTTTAGCTATTCGATTCCTGTTTTCGCATAATTTTTCCATTTCAAAATATTGTCGTAATATTATTCTACTATATTTAAGGCAATTCTTTTCATAATGAACTTACAATGATTTGATTTTTGAAAATATTTAATATTTTCAAATATAAGACCATTTTAATTGCTAAAAAAAGTAAAACTTTCTTCAAATACATAACATACATACTGTTACTTATATTTAGTAGCCCTAGTCAATTTGAACGAGATCCGTTTACTCGTTTGTTTATAAGAAGCGCCGATCTTGCTCAGAGATAAATGCAAAAATTTGTTGAGAATTTTGTTTTTTGAAATCTTTATGCTTTTTCGGACTCATGCCTCAGTCTGCTTTCGAATTTCGCACATGATCAGCCGTTGGCGCGGTAAATGTTTTGAAACAACATTTTTATGCCCACACGAATTTTATATTTCGAGAGCATTGCGATATGAAAAATAAAAATATATGAAAAATATCGTAATTCGAGTGAAACAAGAAGTGCTCTAATTCAGAAATAACTGTGCAACGGAAATGTAAAAATGCATAACGAATTCTAATAATTGCATAAGTTGATGTCGAAAATGTCATTTAATATCAAGGGGCGACCGGCAAAATTTTAAAAATCATTCATCAAACGATCAAAGGAAAAGTGACCAATATAATCTTTAAAAGGCTTACTTGGAGTTATTTTCGAGCTATTGATTGAAAAGGTGAATATTTTGACAAGGTTTAAGAGGTTGTTTAATAATAAATATTTAAATAAAAATTTTGTAGTACACAAACTAAAGTATCATTATAAATAACTTAAGTTTTATAGCGTAAAATATTTTCTTTTCGCGCCATTATATGTAATTGCTCAAGTGTTGAAAATATAATTTTAGGATATTCATTGCACTTATTTAAAACACGTACACGCAAGAGCGAAAGTTGAAAATATTTTTATAAAATTCTATTTTCAATCGATATAAAATGCTTTACAGAAATATCTGAATTGAATTGAAACTGACTCAATGTTTATGCAAAACTTTCACACATTTCAAACGCCAGAGCGTTGAAAAAAAGAAAATCAAAACTATAAAATTGAAAATAAACTAAACACGCCCTTTACTAAAAATAGTAATACCCCCGATTGCCTTGCCTGATTTTTAGGCTGCAAAAAAAAAGAAAAAAAATAATTAGTTAATATATGTATGTATTGTACAGGCCGCAAAGCCCAAACAAAAGCCAGGAGAAATGTCGGCAAAATAAACAAAAAAAATAACATAAAAAAAAGAAAATTGGTAAAAAAAAAAAAATTTAGACAAATGATGAGTGAGAAAGCTTTGAGGTTAAATTTATAGCAAAAATAAAATTTCCAAAGGCATCACCAAAAAATTAGAAAAAAGAATTCGAAAAAAATAAATGCATGGCATAGAAACGAGAGCAATTGAAGAGGCGGAGATATAAATATAGCACAGGTTCTTCTTTTTTTACTTTTTGGCAAAACTGTTTGGTTTTTTTTAAATTTTATTTTTATTTTTATTTTATTTTATTTACTTTACCTAGCCATTGTTTGTGCTTATGTTTGGGAATAGATAGAAGCGTGTCAGAATTTTGATATATTTGTTTGAAATGATCATGATAAAAATCGTGTGTGTGTGCAGAGAGTTGAACGATTGCCGGTCTCGGTGCGGCCATAAAATTGTATTATATAATCTAAAGTAGCAGCAACGAGGAAACAATAAAAATTCTTTAATTAATCCACCAAAAAAAAGCAAAAGCAAAAGCAAAACTCAAGCGAAAGCATCATCAGCGAAAAAGTCAAAATTGCAATAAAAAACTGTGATATATGCTAGACATAAACAAAAAAATTATAAATTGGCAATAATTAAAGTAACAACAAAAACAAAACAAAATATTTGTTGTAGCATATTAAAATATGTAAAAATAAAATAAAAATAAATGCAGAACGTATTTAAACAATAACTGTGGCACATGTGGCCAAAATTATATTGGAGTGCTTTGCCAACGTCTAGTCTAAAATGTGAGTCGGGTCAGAATATACATTCTGTAAGATTTATTAGCTGCGACTAGACACTCTAGATATAATTCCGACTATACATATCTTGCAGATACATTCTGTTGTGACATAATTTTTCGAGCATTTGGAATTTAAAGAGCGACAACGACCAACACGACAAGCAAATAAATGAAAAAAAAAACACAAAATTACGATGTTAATTCTGTCAAATCTCTGAACCGTAAATAAATATAATACAAAATGTGTTTGCTAGCTTAAGTAAGGGGTATTAAAAGTTTCAAAAAATATATAAATAAATACAAAAAACAAAAGGTCTACATGTTTATGTGCAAAGGATTAGCTTAGCAAACAAAACACAATTGCCAAAGCCTATAAATTCTAAAAAGTGAATATATTAATTTAACTATAAAATAGCCTATATAACTGATATATTGAAATAAATACCATTAATAGACCTATCTTAATTACATGTTGTTATTTTCTTGTTCGACACATATGCAAAAACGTGCCGGAAATTGCGTGACAGCTAAAAAACACGCTAAAAAAAATTCCCATAATTTGCGTTAAACATTTTTATATAACATTTTGGTTTACACGTCTTACTTTAACGGCTCATGTTCAGATTTTATTTAAGTCTTGCTCTACTAAGTGTACAATAACTGTGAAATGAGGCTTGCAACAGGCAGAATCTTTAAATTAATTTATTTTTGATTTTTATATAAGGCATTGAATGTTGAAATTTTGATAAATAGAATAGGATGGAATATTTAACAATTGCAGCAAAATAATAACAAGCATTAATCGATAATATTATCGATAGTTCCGATTGTTTATATTTCTTTGAGATTATGGGTTACAAAAGATTAAAAAAATTGAAACCCAATTGTAATCGTTATTTTTGACGGATATTATAAAAGTCAATAATAGCCATTATATGATTTTTTTTTCAAATTCTCAATC
The DNA here is from genome assembly GCA_035043045.1 of Hirtodrosophila alboralis. NCBI lineage: Eukaryota > Metazoa > Arthropoda > Insecta > Diptera > Drosophilidae > Hirtodrosophila > Hirtodrosophila alboralis. The sequence goes on along the minus strand of JAWNNH010000593.1, from coordinate 469,799 downwards.
ATAAATTTTTTTTGATATTCGCAAAGATTCTGAAATTATAAAAAATTTTGTGTTATTAAAAAACAAATTTACCTTCTACTTCTATCTGATTCTTTTAATTGAAAATTTGATAAATAAATGTTATTTTATTGGTTACTATCGAAAATATATCAAAAGTATGGCAACTCTATGCAAAATAGTTCAATATCGAAAGCTTGACAACTCTGTTTTGATATTAAAAAAAAAATATCTGGCAAGAACTTCAGAAGAAAGTTTTATATTTATAATAATATTAATATTTTATATTTATAATAATATTAATAATCATAGAATTTTCTATAAGAGTATACAAATTTCGAGGTAAATTCAATTTCGATTTTTGTTTAATTCTTTATTTATTTTTTGTTTTATTTTATACTCATGTTGCTCTGTACTCATTTAGATTGAGTTTGAGCTTCCTTTCCTGGCTATTTGTTGCTTCCGTTTATATATATATATTTGGTTTATTTTTTGTTTTTTTTGTTTTTTGTGCCTTTGTTTTATTTTGAAATATCATTTATTATATGTGAGAGGCTGTGAAATATCGTCGCCTGTTTTCTCCAGCTTGCCAGAGGCCAATCAATTTTAATTATCGAACAAATTAATCAGTCGCAACTTTCGTATCATTAAGATTAATGATGTTGACCGTACTTGGGTGGCAACGGTACTCACACAACAAGATCTCTAGCTCTATAGCCCCATGCAAAATAGGTGGAGTGTCCAGAGAGCTTTTGGATTTATTTTTTTTTTCGATCTGGAACCCAAGCGTATCGCATGGCGACCTAAATGAGCCGTGGTTAATGTGATTAGAGCGCGCTTTAATTGCCCCGCTTTGTCTAATTATACGGCTGATATTGAGCAGCATTTGCAAACCCAATTGAAAGCAATAAATAATTGTCGCGTTTTGCCCGCAAAGTGCACTGACCCGCCAAAATGTTGATATATATATATACATATATACATATAGAATAAGTACGAGTATGTAGAAATACAAAAGTCTGGCTGATTCATGTGTCCCGTTGGACGAAAAAGAACTCAAACCGAAATACGAGACAAAGACAACAAAATCAAATTTACAAAGTTTTTTTTTTTTTTTTTTTTGTTAAATTTATAACGCCAACTGCAGGTCACTGACGTGCATCAAAGCCACAGACAAAATGTTGCTTGACGTATCTGACAGATACAAAAATCATTTTCCATTCCCAATGAATTATTTATAAGAGTACACACAGGGAGATAGAGAGGCACCCTCAGACAAAACACCCAGAAGACGCAAGTCGCAGTTTCATTTTAATATTTGTATATTTTCTGAATGAAATTGAAAAATAAAAGCCAACGAACGACTTCGAATTCAACTTCAACTTCAACTTGCACTTCATTTACAGTCACGGACAGTTCCATGTCACGCCCCTTCTTCACACCCCTTCAGCCCAACAGCGGAGGCCTGGCTAATGACAGACAGACTGAAATACGAGCACAAATGTCGAGTGCAATATATACATATATATATATATATACACGTTCATGCAAATTTTTAGCGATTAAAAAGCCATAACTTATATTATCAACGCAAAGCTCTCTGAGGTTAATTGACAGACTGGCAGAGTAAAGTCACCCAGAGACCGGGCCCAAAGTGTTGCCAGACCCAGACCCAGGCCGGGCCCGGGTGTGCTCGGAAATTAATGTTGCACATAAAAAATAAAAGACAATTATTAGAATAAATGAAACCATATGAAGGTTTATATGCAACAAACAAACAAAATCTTTTCCGCATATTGTATAAATAACAAACGGGTCTTATTTACTTGTACAAGTATATAATGCATTTTTTTTGTGCGAGAATCGAAAACAACTGAGAACATTGCAGTCGGAAGCTTTCGACTTTATATTTAAGTATTATATGAAATAATATTTGTGTTCCCAAAAGATTTCTTTATGCTCATTTGTGCTGTTGATATTAAGAGTGGTAAAAATATGCTTAATTCAAGTTTTCAAGGAGTTTATTAGTCATTAAAATTAATAATAATAGCTTTGAGCCTGTGGAAGATATAAATATTTTCTATTTTATTTATTTTTTTTTTTGCCAAAACTTGAATACTTTAATTTTAACGATAATCTAAAAATTGATAGACAGCCGAATGTTTTTTTTTGTGAAGAGTAAAAATATATAAAATTCAAATAAAATTCGTTAAAGTCAAAAATCGTTTCGGATACAAACTTTAAGTAAATGAAATTAATATATAAATTTCAAAATAAAATATATAAAATTCATTTAAGTCAAAAATTGTTTCGGAGACAAACTTTAGGGACAAATTAAAAATTATGTTCATATATAAGCCAACTTATTCAAAGGCTTTAATTTAATCAAAAGTTAAAAATGCGAATACAAATTTATACTTTTTGGAAAGCTTATTTAATTACCTGCAATTTGATATAAAATTATGCACACCTTTTCACCTATTTCATAGGAAAAAAAACTGAAAAAATTATAGGAAAAAAATAAAAAAAAACCATAGAAAAAAAACAGAAAAAATCTCTTTAAATCAAATCACTTCATAAATACCGAAAATATTTCTTAACATTTTTAATTTTTATTTAGATATTTTCCCAAGCCCAATATGCCCGTTTTAACTTTCAAAACAGAGTATGACATAAAATGATCCGATGAGAGTATAAGTTGAAGATGAACGACTTTTATAATAAGCTGACCCAAGTGCAGCTGACTTGTTCAAATTTCAAAAGTATATATAAATTCTTTTATTTCATCACATTGCTTTTAAATCCAATTGAGGCTTTCGCTTCGCCGGAAACGAATTTAATACATAATAATAAAAAAAATAAAAAAATAAAAAACTAAAACCAATTATACTGAACAATCAGAACAATATACGTATATAAGTATTTCTAAAGAAGCGACCGCTGGGAATTCTTGACGAAAAGTAAGAAAAAAAAAAACTTTTGCAGAATTCCCACAGTTGGTTTTGTGAATTGCTAAATAAAAAAGAAAATATAAAGAAAAAACTTAAAAATGAAATCGATATAAGTCAGAATGGCAACAATCCTGACTTAATAAAAAATAAAAAAAAAAAACATAATTTTAATACATTATCTGCATTTAATGCGTTGATTGATGTGGCAGGCTCAAAGATGCCTGTGGCGCCACCATTGAAATATCAAAAATGTAATGTCAGGAATTGAAAATATTTAAGTGGCATGTGACAGGCGACAGGCTGCAAGAATGTTGATAAAGTTGCCCCAAGTCATTGACCGACAGTTGATTATCATTATGAACTTAAATAATCGATGATGATTTTCTTTTCTTCAACTTTGATATATCATTTGAAAAAAAAAGAACAAATTTTCCAATAGCAGACACATAACATGCCGCCCATCAAATTCAAATAAAATACTAGAGATTCAATTTAGAAATTTCAATTTTTTTTTTGTGTTTTGTTTATTTTCCACAAAAAGCAAAAAAGTGGCGGCAAATGTTCTCAGGCGAATCTCTTGTAGAATTCCATTTATTTGGCTTACTTTTAGCCATACATACATTGTTTATTTAATACATTTGTACTTTGGCCGCCTTCTCCATTATGGCATACTACTGAGCACATAAAAATTAATAATCCTCACCTGTATATGTACTTTGAATGCTGCTGCTGCTTTTGCTTATACAGCTGAGAAATCTTAATTAGCAAGGTGAATTTTCATATAGAGCTAATAAATTTTGGTGTGCTGCGGTTCTGATTTCAATATATATATATAATATGTATATCTAAAAATATATATATTTCTTTGAGTGGATATTATGCGTGGTCTATGAGTCAATTACTGACAGGCTGCCAATCTGCATACCTGTGAGAAACTCAATGTGTGAGGTCTACAAAGATATTAAAAATATATCTGACTATTTATATAAATATCACTCAGCATCAAAGTATAAATTCTCTCTTCATAAAAATTAAATCAAAAAAAAAAATTAAATTTATTTATATTTACAAAAAAACTGCCTAGCACATTTGAATTATTTTTTTTTGAGCTTAAGAATGTTGTAGATGTGCTGACTATAAAAAGAAAAATTTAAACAATAGGAAAACGCCCACAGACTTGTAATCTAACAGAATACATCACGTGGCCCATTCTTGGGCATGCAATCAATCAAATCGCGCAATCAATTGGATATATTTATTGAGTCGCCTGTCAACTTTTTTAATTTGATGGGCCTGAGGTCGGTGCATTGTCAACAGTCAAAGTCAGCAAACAGCAACAGCAGCAGCCAACAGCAACAGCAATAATAATAATAACAATAAATACAACAAAGTGTTTACATGCCGTTGTATATGACGTTGAAAGGCAATAAATAAATTAAAATTTCTGATGCGTTGCAGCTCATAACTCAAGCGCATTATCAAAACCAATTAAACAATTGCACTGACAATGGCATAAGAACATCACCAGCAACAGCACCAACAATTGCTGTTGTAGAAGCAACAGCAACATCAACAACAGCAACACAAATAACATGCAAAAGAAAAACAAATAAAACGTGTCAATGAATTTTTCATGGCATTTTGGCATTTCAAGTTTATTCACATTTTACACACTTCCTTACACAGCTCAAAGCATAAAACTAAAAAAAACAAAACAAAGTGAGAAACATTTCAATTAAAAGTACCCAACTGTAATATACTCTGTTTACAATAATAAAAAAATGTCAAGATTGATGTGAATGGTCAGAACAGAGATTTATGTTCTCTTATAAAAATGAACCTGTAATTTTTTCCTCAATTTAAAAAAAAAATTTATTCTACTAAGCTTAAAATTTTTGTTGAATTTTAGAAAACTGAAATTGAATTTTTCTTTGATTTATCATGGCAAGTGTTCTATAAATAAAGTGTTATAAAATATTGTTTTAAAAACAACTCCAAGTTTAGAAGCATATTTTGTCAAAATTTGAAGCCTTTAAGAAAAAAATCTATTTTTGAAAACTCGCCTTAATAAATGGTTTATTTTGCCCAGATCTTGCCGTGATTTAACATCCTTCCAAAATCAGAAAACCCATCAATGAACTTCCATCGAAAATTTCCTAAACTTCTTCTACCTCTGTTTTTATTTAATTTAATTGCATAAGTGTGAAAAAAAATTGCATCACAAAACCAACATACTCCTTTATCCTTTTGGCAATAGAGTATGCTAAAACGTATTGCATTTGTATATTTATTCATTTGTTCTGCTCTGCCAAGGCTCAAAACATTTTTACTCTGTTTTTTCATATGTTTGTTTGTGTTGCCAGAGCAAAGCACATGATGCCACATTAGCCGGCCGGCAAAGCGGACAATGATGAAGAGTTTCTCAGTCTGCAGACAAATAAATTTAAATGTTGTTCCCAAAACGAAATTCGCTGTAAACTTGTACAGAAAATGTTGCATACACAAAGGCGTTTATCTGGGCATTTATTAAAATATTTTTAATTTTATTAATTGGGGTTAAATATGCACTTTTGCCATCATATTATGATAGCTCTATTATATAATAATGAGGAATTTAATATAATTATTAAATTAAAGCAAACAATTATATTATATTATTAAAATTAGAAGAATAAAATTGAATAAATAAAATGAGTAACTGAGAAAGTCCTGATTGTCAAATATCTGAATTTATCAATTGAAATTGCGTTTGCATTGCATTTGCATTTGCACATAGTACGCTTTTGACATCCGGCTGTGGCTTCTTTGTGGTAACTGACTACGTACGTGCTTTATGCGTTGACGTTTTTCCCGTTTTATGAATAACATTTGAATGCTGCTTTTATTTATAAACGAATACCCGCAACGACAACCGTGTCATTGGCACTGCGACAAGGATACCAAGTGCGAATGTTTTTTTTTTTTTGTGTCATTTTTCAACGCTTTTTTAGTCGTGCATGTGTTCAGTTTGAGTTTCAACGTTCAGCTCTCAGTTGGTTCCATTTTGGAATCACTCAGAAAATAAATTTAAAAAAAAAATTAAACGGTTTGAAAGCAAGTGAATTGTGTTTTAAATTGTGAATTTACGAAAAGGGTAAAATTGTTTTAATTTTTAAAAATTGTGAGTGTGAAAATTGGTTTGAAAATATTGAAAACAAGGATATGATTATACAATTGTTAATATACAAAAATAAAATAATGATAATACAATTATTAATATGCGCACCTCAATATTTTAATTATTAGTTGTGTACATATACTAATAAATATATACTACATTGAAAATAGAATATAAATATGTGAAGTTGATTCTAATCCCCCATTTTCCCGATCACTAAATTATTACAATAAATATACAAATGTGTCTACATTTATTAATTTATTTTTAATAAATATATTGCCTGCAACAACATTAAGTAAACTATTCGCAAGGCATCACGTCGGGATTATCAATTAAATAGGCCTTCAAAGAGCCCCATTTAAATTCTACAATAATTAAAAAATTTTTTTTTATATAAACAAATGATTATTGTCTTATGAATCACAATTTTTTAATTGTTTTCAGTGTATACCCTTAATCCCAAAAGCCAACTTCTGCACAGTGAAAAAATACAATTATATTTTGGTTTTAGATTTTTTTTTTTTTTTAATATAAATTTTGAAATATTTGGCATACCCAAAATATAAGTACTATATTGGCATTGTTTACACTTTGCACAGTGATTACTTTAGTTAATAGAGCTGTTATTTTGTGTTTTATGTGCAACCTGAGTGAGCCACATCCAAAATAAACAATAATCAAAATGGTTTTTGTTTCGTGCATTCCATTTTGTGAGAAAAATGTTACGAGTATCGTGTTGTGTTGTGGCCCCAGCCACAAATGGCAATTAAGCCCGAATGCTTATTAACACATTTATGCATCTTTGTATATAAGTGTATAAACACGAGCCAAACAAAATTCAACAATTATTCGGGAGTCCCGTATAGAGCCATGTGTTTATTTCACACCACCCATAGTTTTTTGCCCAGTTTTCTAAGAAGCCTCTTTGAAGTATTCAAACGGTGATACTTAAGAGCGCATTTTCATAATTTACAGCTGAATATTTTGAAATTGTTTAATTAGTCAACGTATTTCAGTTTTGAGCCTCAATTTTTGCAGTTTCAGTTCAATATTCTGGTAATATTAAAAAGGCGCGCCAGGTGTCTTGGTTGGGTTGATTCAACAAAAAAAAAAAATCTCCCCATAAGGCCAACGCCTTGGGCATCGACTTCCACACTGTCCAAATAAACACGCACACTTTGTAAGCGTCCAAAAGCAAATAAATATTTGTAATTTATATGTTTTTTGCACGACGTGGGCAACCAACTGCAGATATACATAAATATGTAAATAAACCCCGAACGTGAGAATGTGCAGCAATATGGAATTTGGAATGCACTACGAGGTACCTCCAAAAAAAAAAACAAGAAAAAAAAATTATAATGAAACATCAAGGAAACTCCACACACAGATGATTCAACGTGTATATTAATTATAATTCTTAATCAAATATTCCGATGCTCAACTTTTGGTTGTTCATGGTCAGAGCATTGATTAATTATAAATAAATTATGTGGATAAAATTATATTATTAAAATAATAAAAAACCAAAGCCCATAAAATCCTCGGACAATTGAAAAGCAATTTAATTCAAATTTAAATCATTATTATAAAATACTTTACAAACCAAAGAACATTATTCATTTATGTGGTTTTAAAATTTTAAAAATATTCAAAAAAATAAAACCGCAATTGCAATTTCATTGAAAAGCGATTAATCAGTTATGCAGCCACATTTACAGAGTATTTGCAGGCATAGTTAGCCTCCAACCGCAGATAAACAAAATGTTACGTATACGCCGCATGCGAGCATAAAGCAAAAAAGTTTTCGTAAAATGTTTTGAGTGTGTTATTTCATGTCATTTACGCAAAAGTGTGCCAAATAAATCAAAAAAGGCAGCCCATTAAATAAAGTATTAAATAAAACCTGAATAAATATACAAATTGATTGCACTACTTTAACAAGAAAATATCTTAGAACTGCATTTTAATGTGAACATAAAATGATTTTACGACACTTTACTTTACAGCGACAAGTGTAAGAGAGTTTTTGAATTTTTTTAAAAAACATTTCTGATGACTCACACACACGATAAGCAATAATAATTTGAATTTGTATTATTATGCAAATTGAAATATCAAAAGTTAAACATTTTGATGCCGGCAGGCGATCCAGTCTGTTTTTTTTTGTTTTGTTCCTTTTTTGTTTTTTAATATTTCTATACAGTTTATGTTGTGCAAATTTTATGAAACGAAAGCTAAACAAAGTTGATTATTTTATAGTTTTAAAACGATCGAAATATACTCGTTTCAAGGTTAAACACGCAATAATTAACTCGGCGAAATTGCTTTTGGGGGTCTACCTCCGGCTGGGCCCGCCATGTGCGTGCCGTCTATAGACTCTGAGATGAAGTCCATGATGATGATGATGATGACGAGCCCCAAAAGCTGATGATATGGCAAGCACATGGCAGACGCGGGCGTTGTCCAGCAGAGTGTCCCCCCTCCAGACAGCATCCGCCCCCCTACATCTATAGTTGGGCTAGCCAAATAGTCGACTCGTTAAGCCAAATGGCATTAAAGTCAATTTTGTTGAATGCATTTTTTTTTTGCCCATTTTTTCAATTAAGTTTTTGCCAAACGCATTTTCTTAAGGTTAATTGATTTTTATTTTTATTTTCAGTTTTTTTTTTTATTTTGCTGCTGCAGCTGCTGATGGCTTTCAATTGTAAATTATAAATTGTAAAGTTATCAATGCACTTCAGTTCAATGCTGATTTCAATTTAGATACACAATGCCAAACGGTTTTTCAAATGCATCATAAATATATAGCTAAAATAAATATATATCCAGGGTGTGTGTGTATAAAACTAAATGAGAAAATTGTTATAAATTAATACAATACTATAATGTATGATCCTTGAGCATTGACATACTTTTTGGAAGCGTATTTTCAATGCGTCGAATTGCTATAAAATATTAGAATTTTATTTTATTTAATCCTTTAAATTACAATTAATTTCTTGTTGTTTCCAGAGTTTTAGCGACAGATTTTCAACTGTATTAATTTCATTTCTGGTTTGCTGAATAAAAATACTATAATTTAATCTATGATTCTTAAATATTTTCATATTTTTTGGAAGAGTTTTTTAAACGCTTCCGAATATATTCCAGTGTGTCCCTCGAAGCATACATTTGCACTATAGAATTTTTATGACCGATATATTAAGAAATTTAAATTTTCTTATTCTCAATACTCTAGATAGAATAAAAAATATTTTTTTAAAATTTTTGTTGACCTCCATTAATATTTGAAGCTCAATTATATTGAGAAAAATATTCTTTTAAATAAAAATTCAAAATACTACGGTCTAACTAAATTTCAAGTCTCAAGTTTTATATTTAGAGTTTATGCCCAAAAATCAAGGCAAAAGTCCATACAGTATTTTTTTGTTTTTTTTTTTTTGTATATAATTAAATTTTTAATTAGAAAAATAAAACTTTATGCAATTAAAAAATATGGGGCAATAAAAATTGGGTTGCCCTTTTTTCAATTATATCTTTCCTTTATTCATTTAATGAATCATTTAAAAAATACAATATTTATTTAAAATTAATCCTCCTAAAAGGTAAAGGCTTTAACTCTTTCTCAATAATTTTTGCACATTATGCACTTCACTTTTAAATCGAAAACACTTGCTGAATCATAACAATTGTCTACGAATTTCAAATCTTAATAAGAAATCCCCCAATTGCGTTTGATAAAAACAAAATTTTATTACTTTTCCCTGTCTATACACAGATGCATGTTGTCATTTCTTTGTTAGGGATTTTTTTTTTTTTTGTTGCGTGGGGATTTCACTTTTAACGCCTTTGCATTTGGCTCGTGGCTCAGTGTTTTTCCAGTGAACATATTTTGTTTCGAAATTTATGGTAAATGTTTTCATTATTTTGTTTTGAATTGTTTTAATTTGCATTCTTGTTATTGTTTTGTTATTTTGGCATTCACCAGTGCTTCCCACGGCCAATATTGTTTGGCTGGTAATGTAAATTGTCCAAAATCGGTAAAAACATTTCCCGGAAAATGTTTGTTTGGCCAAGCGTCTGAGAGATTTGTATTAAAGGCCTTTATATAGAATACATATTTATTTTTGCTCTCTTGTAGTTTTATTTTGAAATTGTTGGCGGCGGTCACGCGTCGAGTGCATAAAGCCACCAAAAATCGCACGCCCATAAATTCAACAAGTTTATTTATTTATCACTCACATGCAAATGCTATAAATACTTAAAAATGCGCCGGATTTGTGTAAAGTGTCTGCATTAGGAATATTGCATATATATACATAATACTACTACTACTATAAAAGGCCTTAGGAAAACTGCATGGCTATAATTAAGCGTGAGCTAATGGCAAACAGAATGTGCTGAAATCTTATACATCGCACCAAAAACTCAGACCTAGACCCACCAAATTTGTATGTAAACGTTTTGATTTATCTGCCAATTAATAGTATGGTATATACTAAACAAAATATGTAGCTGTTAATTTGCTAATTTTTGGTTTTGTGTGCCGATTTCCAGCTGCGCATGCGGAGCTGCAAATTATGTGCTATTATCACATTGCGTATACGACACGTTTGCCATAAGCGCTTTGCAGTAGAGGGCGTCACTTTACGTTTAGACCAGCTTGGCAATTAAGTCATTAAATATAAATTAAACGCAACAATTGCTGTGCCACACACACCAGCTATGTAATTAAGCGTATATTGCGCATACGCCGCATTGTACGCGCCTCGTCGCACACTTAGCACCAACACCTCAACCAATTAGCCAGCAAACATAAAAAAAAAATATATATATATATATATATATATTTGTGGTTTACAACAAAATATCGCCATCATCCAGTTGAAGCCCAATGCGAACGGCCTTCACGCAGCTTCACTCGCAGGGGGCAGACTGAGCGGCGTCGTCGCCTTAAAGCCGCACAGACAGATTGTCGGCCAAAATGTAGCCATTGGCATAAATTATAGATAGGCACTCGGCAAAATATTATAAAGTAATCGACTGACACACAAATCGCTTTGTGTTTGTTCAACATTTGCACAGTGGTACAATTGGTCAAGTTATTTGATTTTACAGTTTTGATATTTACTAAAAAATATAAAAAATATAGAACAATTTGTATACAATGCAGGAACCGGCTATAAGTGTTATGATATCAATAATGATGTAATAACAGTACGTAAAATAGGTGAAAAATAAGAATATTAGAATATAAATAAATAATTGTATAAAAATGGATTTGTGAATATATAGATTCACACCGGTGGATTGCATATTTAAAGAAATATCTTTTAAAATTAAAGATAACTCCAATTTTTTAATAAGAAAAAAGTGCTGCTTTTAATAATATCTTTATTTATAAGAATCAAATCAAATTTAATTAAAAATAACTACATTGCAATTTTCATTTTAAACTGTAATGATGTATTTATTTATTTAATTTTTCTTTTTTAAATATTTTTATTTAAATCTACTAAATAAAAATCGATTATATTCGAATTTTTATTTTTAACTTTATGACGTATTTATTTGTTTATTTTTCTTTTTTAAATAATATTTTTATTTATTTATGCTAAATCAAAATCAATTGAAAATTATTATATTGTTATTTTCATTTTAAACAGTTAACGCGAATTGCTTTATTTAATTTTCTTTTTTTTTAAATATATTTATTTTAAAAAATTAAATCAAAATCAATTGAAAATTATTTTTAACAAACTGGTATGACGTATTTATTTATTTAGCTTTCTATTATTTAAATATTTTTATTTATAAAAATCAAATGAAAATCAATTGAAATTTATTATATTGCAATTTTTATTTTAAACTGTTAAGACGTATGTAGTTATTTAATTTTCTTTTTTTAATGCGATGAATGCTCGCTAATAGTAGTATTATAATTTTATATTTTTGCATTTCATTTATTTTTGATTTGTCTCTTGCCATTCTTACCAAGTTTAGTTTAAGAATACTACGATTTTTCTAAAAAAAAACAATGCTAAAAATTAAGCATTCAATTAAAATGTTCTGTTTTTATTTGTAAAGCATTATGTTGACAATGTTGTTATTTTTGCAATTAAGGCAATTTTGCCTATATTTTTTATTGTAATAATATAATGTTTATTTAACAAAATTACTTTCCTACACAGTTTCTGTACATTTAGTGCCTTATCCAAAGAGTTAGTTAATTTTTTTAAAATTTCTCTAAATAAACAGTTTTCAACTTTCAATTCCTTCAAAATATCTTAACTTAACCAATGTGCGAGCTGGTCAGCATCAGCTGGCCAGATGTAAACAGGTTTTTATCTTGCTGTAGATGTTTCTTTGGTGTTCTTAAGATATAAGACTTTTTTTTTTGGTTTTTGCCGCCTCATTGATTTGGTCAATTAGTCAGAGCCCAGGAACCACTTTAACTTAATAATATATTTAAATGAATTATGCTGCTATTAAGTGGAACTGAAACAGTTCAAAAATCAGCAAAATAATATATGATGTGTATCAAAACACGCTGTATTATTTTGTGGCATACATTTGTTATACCAAACTCTTAAATATCACTTTCATAAATTTGCAGTATTTTAATATCCCCCTTTATTAATACTTATTGAGTATAGGGTATACAAATGGCACAGGTATTTGGTGCTATCATTTGCCGTTGATAAAAGCCGGAGAGTTCACGCATTGCATTAACATATTTATGAGGATGGTGGAAACAAGTTAATAAAAATTCAAGCAAACGCATGCATAACTAATAATCGCGTGGTATAAAAACAAAGATTATCCGAATGGCACTTTAATTAAATACATAAAGAGTATCCAAAAGAAATTTGCATTGCAAATCTAAAACGAGGTTTTTAAGCATTATTGCAAATTTATGATAAGCCTCACACCACAGATAAAACCATTTGAGTGTATTTAGCATTCGGTTTTTGTTTTTTTATTTTCAACAGAATTTCTTTGGCCGCTTAATAAATTCTGAGAAAGCTGATCTGATAACCCTGAGAGTATGTACACTATATACTATATGTAGATAAAGGTTTTTTGATTAATGTTAAACATTTGTGCAAGAAATATTGATATAAGAGAAATAAACATGTTTATAATATATTTAATATAAATTCAAACACTTCAAAGCGATAAGCTTGTAGGTAGATAAGGGAACCCACAAAAGTAGGCAACTTGATTAATTAATTAAGTTAAGGGTGAATTTTTTATATATATAATTATAATTATTTTTAATTTAATAATTAAAACACATATTTTAATTATAATTAAATTATTTTGTAGCTTTAGATTGGGAACAAATTAAATGTTTTATTTTTTACTGCAATAGCTATTATTAGTGCATTGTATTATAAGTATATATATTATATAGTCAGGAAAAATAGAAAATTCTTAACATTGTCAATAAAAAAATATATAAAAAATATAAAATATATTTATACTCAATTAAAACCAAATTTAAGCTTAATTGCTTGGGACTTTTGGATCAGTTTTTTTAATATATTCTATCATAATTATTTTCCTGATAATAATTTAATTTAATTGCAGACTTTATAAGAAAAACAATAAAATAAAATTAATATTCATTTAAACAACTTTAAAATGCTTTCTGATGTTATCCAAAACTTAAAAGATAGCTTAAAGAAATTTCAGAGCCCTAAATTAAAGCAAAATCTATAAAATCATGATTATTAAAATATTCAGTTTTTCGTACATCTACACTAACTAAAATAAGATTTAATAATATCATATAGCAATATTTATTTATTTTTTAAGAAACAGCTGACAAACCCTTAAAAATAGAGCTATATTCAAGACGCAAAAAGCGCAAAAGATTCACTTTGTAATTAATTGTAATTAATTGAATGCTCTAAATATCAAATGATCAGTTAATCTTTAGCAGCTCTCTCTCCGTATCTATCTCTCAACATATCATATATCTTTGGCTTTATTATGGGGTTATCTAAAGCGATCGTAGCAGCAAACTGTAAATATATTATGGCAATTTTTATGGCACATCATTTTGAGCTATTTTCAATAAAAAAAAAAAAAAAACTCAACACATAAGGTCAATAGCTATTCGAAAAATTGTCTGACATAAAGTTGAAGGTCTTAAAGACTCACAAAGTGTGTCGGAATACAACGGAAATCCGAGCACTGGGCACGGCAGCCAGTTTTCTTATTTATTTATATTATTATTTTGGATGTTATGGATTAAAGGCAATTATTTAAAAAACAAAAAAATAAAGACACTTTGTGATGTGACAATTTGCTGGCATAATAAATGCGTCGGCGTTCGTCAAGAGTTCACAGAGCTGCCGTAAAATTATGTAAAATGCGGCAAAAATATTCACATTTGCCAACTAATTTAATGAATATTTTCGAATAGTTTTATTTCTTGACACAATAATAATAAAAACAACATTGATCATGATACGCTAGATGCACAATTTTTAAATTTTCTGCAAGCAAAAAGCCACTCACAATAAATTAACAAATTAAAGGCATATAAATTGTTGGCTCGCGGGTATACTTAACTATTTCATCTTTTTGTTTCTATTTATATTTTTACATTTTTTTCTTACCTTTTTTTTTTTTTTGGCTGGCAAGCAAACAAAAATTGCCTTTGGCACACTTTACACCTTTGCGTTTAAGCATTTAAGTTTAAACAAAAAGAAAAAAAAAAATATGTGCGAAATTTTTGCGATGTGAGGAAGTGTTTTCAACAGCTCTATAGATCTACAAAAAAATAGCCGGTGCGTGCAGCCAAAGGCCAAACACTAAACGCCAAATGCCAAATGCCCCGGGGCTGAGTGGTCTCTTACAGGTGGCCAGAGCCAAGGCATTTGCCCCGTCAGTGGATCAATTCCATATATTATAATTCTTTTTCAAAGAGTTTATCACTCAAAGCGGCATAGTATTAGCCCCACTGCCTACCCTCTCTCAACACTTCATCTATCTATATTGAGCTGGAACGTGCCCCAAAGATCAAACATTAATCTTGACTGACTTTCCCGAACCATTAATTGATATCTACATTGAAGGTGTGAGAGAATGCTATAAATCGATATGTAGTACAAGATATATATATAAATGTTGCTTTCTACTATCGAGAGCTTGGCTTTGATAAATCTATAACTTGACTAAGACTTTCTTTTTCTTTTTTATCTTGCAGCTCGTGCTAAAGAAGACCTGCGAATGGTCGTTCTACAAGAATAAATACGGCCTAAACATGTCTACACACTGGCGCCAACACGTCTGCATATTGTTGAGCATAGCCCTCTTGGCCCTATGCGGTGTAATTATATTTTTTATTAATAGTCCACCCAGAGATAATAACAGCATTAGATTAGCTGAAATACAAGTGCCCAGACAGTTTATTAACGATACAACTGTGATCAGTTGGAGCGACAAGAACGATATTGAAAGCGATGATTTTGGTGATATCGAGGAGATAAACGATGATAATCTCAGCGCCTTTGTAACGCCCATTAAGGTCCATAATATTAGTTTAAATGCGGAAGATTTACTCTATGAATCGAAGCGTAACAGCGATAGCAACAGTAGTCAGAGGGGTAAGTAAAGTCAATTGTTAAATAAATTAGTGATAATATTTATAGCATCGATATATATCGATAACCAAAACTGAAGAGAGCAACCGACAAAAACAGCCAAAAAAAATATTGATAAAAATAAAGTTTAAAGCATAGAAACACAGAGTAGAACATTAAATTTGTGTCGTAAGTTATAAAAATATGTATAAAAAAATATATAGAAAATATTTTAAACAATAAATAAAGTAATAAAAAAATAAAGTAGCAGCATAGAAAAACAGAATAGAATATTAAATGATGTTCCATATTATTAAAAACATTATACATTTATATATATAAATAATAATAATTTAAATAAAACATTCTGTCTTCTTTTTCTATTATTTTTAATAATAATATAAAAATGATGGAAAAAGAAGACAGAATGTTCAATTTTAATTATTAATATAAATAAAAAATAAATAGTCACCAATTCTATATGTTATATAATAATGGATTATTAAATTACAATATTTACAATATATTATTAATATTGTAATGGCGTTAGTAACGCTTTGAATCAAAGAGGATTTATATAATTATTATAAATCCTCTTTGGCTTTAAATTATCGCTTTTGCAGTATGGCTGCGATTTTATTTTGATGCATTTAGGGCGCCCTATAACGAAAATAATTTTAAACAATTTTTTATGGCTAAAATTTTTGTTAAAAATGAAAAGTAAAAAATATTTAAAATAATTGAAAAAAAATTAAAATTATAAACTTTTTTTCATGAGGTCATATTTAATAAATTTAATAAATCAAATTATCAACTTTATGTAAATATTTTGCTGAACTTGTTATTAGGCCAGTGTATTAATTTAAGAGTTTTTTTTAGACAATTTTCGGCATAGTAAAAATGTAGGGAAAACTAACTAAACATTTTTTACATTGAGTAGTTGGAATGACAAATTTCAGGGCTATCAAGGCGATGCCTTAATGATTTTGGCCGTATTATATTTTTTAAAGCAATATTGGCAATATATTTTGTATAAAGCAAACATATAAATGCCAAAAAGGGCAAATTTTCGGATAGGGAATATCTAGGGTAATTAAAAAAGGCAAAATTGTCCGTTAAAGTAATTAAAGCATATATCAGCATTATCAAATATTTTGGAGTTATTCCCGTTAATTGTATTGATAGCAAAATAAATGCTAAATACAATATAATCTTTTTACTAAATATTAACATTTAGAAACTTCAACTTTATGTGCTTTTACAGATACAAAATCTGCCTTTAGCATGACTGGCACTTTTCGCAGTAAATCTAGTGAAATTTGGGATCCCCATCCCGAATATATGTTGCAAATATTTGGACAACGACTACATCTAGTGCTGCATAGTGATACTTCGTTTATACCATTAAATACGTTTCGTGTGATTCGTATACTTAATAATCGCACTCAGGAATCAGATGACGAGGAGCAGGCCTCCCATTTGGGCTGCTACTATAAAGGATACGTCGAGGGTGATGAGCAATCGGCGGTGGCTGTTTCCCTCTGCGGAGGCATGGTAAGGCCAAAATATCAATATACAATATATATATATACGAATATTCGACAGGTGTCTGAGATTTGAGTCTGAGACCTTCATAAAGCCATTTGCATCAAATTTACATTTCGCAAATTATATGCTTATCAATATATCGCCGAATATGACTACTAATAAGCTTGTGGTCCGACCTCTATCCCGCCTCTATATATATGTATATCTATCTATTCCACAGACTGGTTATATTAAAACTGGTTTCGGCACACTGCTCATACAGCCGGTAAACCAGACGAGCAACGACGAGATCTTGCATCGCGTGTGGCGACACTCGCAGCGGAATCCCAGACATGCTGTCTCCGATTCCGATTGGGAGATGGAGGTCGAGAGTCTCCTCTCGATGGCGAATGTGCAACCGCGCTTAACGCGCCACAAGCGACACTTTCTTGAGCAGGGCAATCAGGTGTATACCCTGGAGGTGTTAATTGCCGTTGATCATACAATGAAGGAGTTCCATAATGACGATCTCACTTCCTACATTCTAATATTATTTTCGATTGTTTCGAACATCTTTGCGGATGCCAGTATTGGTAATTCCATACAAATATCATTAGTGAATCTTCTGGTGGTAAATGATTTGCCATATGTTGAAAGTCAACGCGGTGCTGCCTCCTCCGAGAGACTCAAGCAAATCTGTTCGTTCCTTTCCAAACAGGGCTATCACTATGATACGGCTATGCTAATTACACGGTAAGTGGAAATTATTTTCTAAGCCCGACAACATTTTAAATCCGCATCCACACAGCGATCAGATTTGCGGCAATGAGCGTGATGAACGTTGTAGTACCCTGGGTCTGGCCGAGCTGGGCACGGTGTGTAAGGCTCGTTCCTGCTCTATTGTCCAGGATAATGGACTGCCCGCTGCTTTTACTATTGCTCACGAATTGGGACATATGTAAGTTGATTTAGTTACCCTTTAGTTCTTGCCTTGTTCTCACCAAATGCCTTTAAGTTTGAACATGCCACACGATGACGACGATCGATGCAAGCAATTCAACACCAAGGCGAATAATAAGAGCACTCTCCACATTATGTCTAGTGTTATGGGCGATCATATGCATCCCTGGTCCTGGTCCAAGTGCTCTCAGCATTATGTCTCCGAGTTTCTAGAGTAAGCATAAACATACAATACTTTAAAGCCCGTTCACATCTATATAATTCTTTATTTACCTTACTGAAGATTAGAATAGTGCGAAGTTTAGCAATTATTTGGCCTCTTCGAATCACAAATTTTTTAAAATTTATTTCTGACATTTCAATGGCTGAAAAACCTGATCTAGCATTCTTAAAAGAAAATTATTTACTTAAGTTTTATTTTCCCCAAAAAATTAATCAATTTCCAAGTTCCTTAATATTTATAATTTATTTTAACTACATATACCTGAATATTTTCGTTTTGATAAATGATTTTAAATGCCTTAACGATAAAATAAAAATAGTTTCATTATTCTTATTAAAAGATACTTTGCCTCACTGATTTAATTTAAAATAAAAAAAAAAAATTTGAAAAATTTTTCCCGCTCATGAATTGACTGATTTTATGGATTTTTTCGCGTAAAAAAATTTATTGAGATTTTTAATAAACTCTAATTTTAATTGCTGATTTTGAGAAGTGAAAAAAATACAAAAAAAAATTATTGCTGCACAGAATTTAATTTAAAATTCATTTATACTGAAAAACTTTTTTTCTGCTCAAGAATTGACTGATATTTTATAGATTTATAGATTTTTCTAAGCAAAAAAAAATAATTTCTTAAATATAAATAAATATACTACAAAATAATCAAAATAAAAGGTATAAAAAAACAATACATTGTGAACGGGCTCTAACTTGGGCAATCTTCTACTTAGAAACATTCATTAAAATTCTTTAGAAAAACCGACAAATCCTGCTTGGAGAATACACCATCTTCGCCTATATCGCAGAGGACTAATAAACTGCCCGGTGAGATCTATTCGCTGGATCATCAGTGTCAGCTAATCCATGGCAATCAGAGTTCGCATTGCCTCTTTGAGACAGATTGCCACAGACTCTTCTGCAAGGCAAGTCAGCATCCCCATGAACTGTGCCGTTCCAGCAATTTGCCTTGGGCAGATGGCACACCGTGCCACAATAATAGACATTGGTGTCAAAAGGGCAATTGTGTGCCACGCCGTGGCACCTCCGTACAGATGGTGCACGGCGGCTGGGGTCCTTGGTGTGCCTTCACACCCTGCAGCCTGACCTGCGGTGGCGGCGTACAGGAATCACGACGTGAATGCAACAATCCAGCGCCAGAACACGGTGGCAAGTATTGTGTGGGCAGTCGCAAAAAGTATCGTTCGTGCAACACATTTGCCTGTCCCCAGGGCACTGTGGATCCACGCGAGCAGCAGTGCTACGATATGAATGGCAAGAACTTTAAAATACCCGGCATTAGTCCGGCCTCCAAGTGGATACCCAAATATGGATGTGAGTGTACAACAATTGCAGGGAAGTGTATCAACTAATTAATTAAAATAAAATTACTTCAGTAACCGAAGTTGACAAGTGTAAATTGTACTGCCGCCTGGAGGACGATAGCGCCTACTTTCTGCTCCAGGATATGGTCAAGGATGGCACCACCTGCACCGTGGACAGCTTTGACAAGTGCGTCAATGGCATATGTCGTCCAGCTGGCTGCGACAATGAGCTCAACTCCATTGCCAATCTGGGTAAATAAATATATATTATACAAATTTGTAAACAAGACCTAAAAAACTAATTTTTTATTTTTTTAAAAACACAAAGTCGTTGATTATTTTTGAGTTTTTCTTAAGAGCTTTAAATAAAGCCTGGAAATAATAACAATTATTTTAAATAATAATTATTTTTAACATAAAATAAAACTCTTAAATATTCGTTAATCCGCCAATATCGTTTTTAAAGCTAAATATTGAAATTTTAGTATTTTTTCTAATGAAAAAACCAAAAGAAACTTTAAAAAATATATTTCAAAACTGAAACAATTTTTCAAAAAAATTATTATGCTTTTTGAATTTTTTTTAAAATTTTGAAAAATATTTTTTTATGTTTGGCTTGGCTTATTTATAATGAAAAAAATACCTAACTTACCATATTTAGCTATTTAAAAGTCTTAATGGGGTTAATATTAATAAAGATAATTTTTTAAAATTTTTTAAAAATATAAAATATAAAAATGTATTAAAAAAATCATGAGGAATTTGCTAACACTTTATTTTAAGTTGCTGCAAGTATATGATTTTTTAAATTAAGAAAAAATAAAATAATTGTTATTTGCGGTCTATGTCTATTAATAAACTCAAAAAATAAAATGTTTTTTTTTTTTATTTCCTATTCTATGACAGATAAATGCGGTGTCTGCGAGGGACGCAACGATACGTGCGAGGAACATACGAAAAATGTTTATGTCTCCGATTTGCTAAAGCAGAAGAAGCCCTCCGTCAGTCTCTACTATGTCGCAACAATACCAAAAGGTGTGTACAACAACCTCTCTAAACCAAAAACCCAACCCAACTGTCAGACCTGTTGCTAGTTTGCCAAAAAAAAATGTATATTCAATAATAAAATTTTGGCTAATGATTTGATGAATGAATGCTAATGGTAAATGTTTATGCGTTCCGGGACTCTTAATGTGCAATTAAATAGTTTTTACGACAACAATGCCCAATTGAGTCATCATCGCCATCGCACGTGCATAATTGAAAATGTTGTCCAAATTTAGTCATCAAATTGTAATTATATTTTTTCATTCATTAGTTTAACTTGGACTTACCAGCATGTTACGCATTTGCAAGAATCAAAATTATATAAAAATAATAAAAAAATAATTGTGGTATAGTTGGTATTAGTTAAATTATTTTGACACTGGTTTAACAAATTTATTTAAATTAAAATTTCCAATGATAGAAAATGATTTTCCTAATTTTTAAAATTTCATATTTTTGTTAAAATTTGCGGAGTGATTTTTTGTAATTTATTGAGTTGAAACTTCAATATAATTTATTTTTACTTTTTTATTTATTTTTTTATTCATTTATTTTTTATTCATTTAATATTTTAAGCCATTTATTAAGTTGACACTACAATATTATTTATTTTTACTTTCTTACTAAATTTTTCAAACTTCATATTTTCGTTGCAATTTACTGAATAATTTTTTGGCCATTTTTTAAGCCATTTATTGAGATGATATTACATTATTTTAATTTTCACTTTTTTATTTACTTTATTTTGGCATTTTGTCATACACTTCCGCAAGAAAATCGCTTAATTATAAAAATAAAAATAAGATATTAGAAAGTTGGTCTCTTAAAAGTATTTTCTTGTAGAAATATTTTCCATTGAAATAGGAAGTTTGGACTTTATTATATTAATTGTTCACTGTGTCTTATTTAGATCATTTTAAAGTAGTTCAAATAATTTTATCAGTCAATTAAATAATTACACAAATCAAGTACCACAGATAAATTAATTTCTTTATGTAGTATATAACGTATTAACAATTTTGCTGTACATACCTATAAATACATCTGTTTGTATCTGTTTATACATGAAATCAAAGCTTCTGTCATCACCTTGTTGTGCTGATAGTGCTCCATGTATAATCACCAGACGCTGTTCCAGCATTTTTTTTTTTTGCTTTTCTGTCAATTGCGATTACGTCAGGTAAATGCATCAAGGCGCCGCACGTACGCAATTGGCAAAATGGCGCCGTTGCAATGGGTTCGGGGTGCAATGGCCAGCTTAATTTGCATAGTTTATTAATCGATTTAAATTGCATACTCTTATCAGCAACGTCGCCCATGTAATCTTGTAATCAAACACAAACATATATTGGGATTTTTCATTGCACATTGCACACAGTAAATGCAATCAAAGAAAAACTTGTAAACGATTTATTAAAAGATCACTTGTTTTCTCATTAATAATAAAAAGAGGAAGTTCAAGTTTGGCAATACGAAGAGAGTGAACACCGTATGCACCGGTTGCAACTCTGCCAAAGCGGCTGTTTTTTATGCCTTTGAATACTGCAAGAAATTTGTATTAGCTTTCAGAAACAGCCTTCATATTTAATCTTTGTTGTCATATATAATTTTAATGTTAATATTTGACATTTGATTTTGTGTTATCTTAGTTTATCTTAGGTTATCAGATAACCTGGTAGGGTTATGGACAAGAGCTTGCATTATATTGCAGAGCATTAACTTTTCAATTGAAGCTTTTAAATTTAATTTTAAAAATAAGAAATTATGTTTCTAATTAGACTGAGTTTAATTACGTCGAAGAACGCCGACTTCTATTAACTTTTTTGTTGCAATTCGTCTATGTTAATTTTAATCTACATATATTAGCTTTTCTAGCTGTTTAGTTATTTTCTGTTAAAAATATATAAAATACCAAAAATAAATTGAAAATTTTCCAGTTATTATAAAAATATAAATAATATAAAAAAATATTACGTAATTTAAATTAAATACGATATATTGCTATTTTTTTCCAGGTGCCTCGAATATTATTATCACACAGCCTGGCTACCCTGATCAGAATTATATAGTGCTCAGCGATGATAACCATACACCGCTGTTAAATAGCAATAAAGTCGTTACACCCTATGCCAAAAAGTATTCGTACGGAGGCGTAACGCTCGATTACAATGGCTCCAATAGCACCATAGAGCGCGTAAATACCACCTACTCATGGAAGCTGACGCGTGATCTAATAATTGAGGTAAAAATATAATTTAAAAAAATAATAATAATAAAAATAATAAAAAATAAATAAAATACTTGAAATTCCCTCTTAAGATCATCTCGATTGACCTGAGTGCTGCAAAGAATCAGAATACTGTATTGATTACGTATACGTATACCCTGGATAAACCGTACTTTGCAGAGCCGGAGGTGGAAATTTATCGCTGGGTTATGCAAGCATGGAACAGTTGCGATTCACTTTGCCAGGGCACAATGCATCGCCAGCCGGCCTGTGTGAGCACCAACCAGGGTCTTAAAGTCACCTCCCAATTCTGTGATCAGTCCGCAATGCCAAAGGTGGAATATCGCAATTGCAATACGGATTGTATTCTTACGTGAGTTTTTTATTAATTTATGAAATTAATTTTCCTAATTTCTATATTTCTCCGCTGCAGTTTGAATACGACTAGCATCTCGGAATGCTCTGCCTCTTGTGGAGAGCTGGGCACACGGGAGAAGACCTTGAATTGCATACAGACATACCCGAGTACTCAACGTTCGAATATCGTGGATATGTCCTACTGTAAATCAAAGTTTGAGATTATCCATCACGAGCAATGCCGCGAAGGTTGCTGGAACTATACGGACTGGTCCACGGTAAGTATTCAATGTAAAAAATCTTTTCATTTTTTTTGGGGCATAAATTCAAAAAAAAAATAATTATGATTTTAAAAAAATCAAAAAAAAATTTTTATATAAAATTGTTCAA
This sequence comes from Hirtodrosophila alboralis, assembly GCA_035043045.1. NCBI lineage: Eukaryota > Metazoa > Arthropoda > Insecta > Diptera > Drosophilidae > Hirtodrosophila > Hirtodrosophila alboralis. The sequence goes on along the minus strand of JAWNNH010000593.1, from coordinate 446,039 downwards.
CCCGACTGACTGATTGGCGACTCCAGGGCAGGGTAAACAGTAGCAGCTATAAACCATAAATTTCTGGCAACAGTTTTCTATTATATCGTAGGTTGGCACTCTGGAAAAATTTTATTAAAAATAAAATGCATTTTAAAATTATATGAAAATTATAGCTGGAGCTTGTCAGAGTGGCGCAGTAGGCTACAATAATAGAATTTGAGCAGTTTGTATTTTTTTCTTCTATTTAATTTTTTTTTTAAACGATTGCGGGAAGCTGCAACTTTTGCTGAAATGATCTAGTTTAATTTATAAAACTCAGCCCTGAAAAGTTTTGCGAAGCCCTGATTCTGCTGTGTATTTGACGGCAGTGCCGCTGATTTTTTGCTTTTCACGCCTAAAAGACCGATACATAGGTGCCACATTTTCTGACTGGATTTTTCTTGATTTTATTGGCTTTAAAATATTCGAAATTGGCTTAAACAATTAAAAAAAAATATAATGGCGAATAATACGCAAGGTATATACTATATAATATAATTGCCTTTGTGTTATGTTCTGTATAATATGTGATTTGTTATCGTGTCTTCTCATGTGCTTTTGTATTGTGCTATAGCTCAAAATAATATTGTTTTGTAAAGTAAAAACTTGGTGGAATTGTCGGGAAATGTCGAAACAATTAAAATTGTTCATTTAAGTGTCAAATATGAGAGTCTAATGTGATTTGTGGAACATACGTATACGTTATGCATTTTTTCAGGCAACTTTGAGTTTGAGCATCATGAACTACTCGAAGTATGGCTAACAAATGGCCTTAAAGCCGCTGCTGTTTTAAATTATGTATATGGAAAATGTGGACGCAATCTGTCAGCAACAACAAATAAGCAAATACATAAAAAAGTTAAAACTTTCGCGAGCCTACGCAAATAAATTGTTATCTAAAATGCAATCGAAATGCAGAAAGATTAAAAACCGAGCCAGGCCACCAACATTGGTTGACATCAAAAATGCTTATAGAAATTATTAGAAGTGAAAATGATCAGCAAATATGCCCTAAAAAAGTTGGAAGACCACGAATTACTTATGCCGATGGAAGTGATCGATATAAGAGAAAATGTGCGGCTGAATTATCAGAAAAACAAAATCATAATACTCCATTGCTAATTCATGCTGGTGCAATGGCTGCAAAAAAAAACAAAGATCGCGATACTTCATATGTGCTTAGAAAATTATTAAATGACGATGCTAGCGAAATTAAAAAGAAACTTTTAACAGAGGTTCTCTTACCTATAACTAAAAATGAAGCCCTTGGTTTTCTGTTGGAGAATAATTTAACTAAACAAGGCTATGTCAGCATTAGGCTAATGAGTAAAGAGCATAATTCTGATATATATCCAAGCTACAAGCAGGTGATTGAGGCCAAACAAAAATGCAGACCTCATAATATAACTATATCCGAAACTGAAGCCGTTGTACCCTTGCAAGACATATTGGATCATACTGCAAAACGCTTAATAACATTGCAAGATGAAGTAAATAAAAAGACTCCTAACTGCACTGAGTTAAAATTAATATTAACCTATGGTTTTGACGGCTCAACGGGACAAAGTATTTATAAACAAAATTTTAAAAATTCTGTATCGAATGGCATTGATCAATCCCTATTTGTCACAGCTCTTATACCGCAAAAGCTGGTCAATTCTTCAGGTCAGGATATATGGCTTAATCGTTCACCAAATTCTATTCGATTTTGCAGACCCATTAAAATTGAATTTGCTAAAGAAACCACAAAGCATATATTGAAAGAAAAAGCGCATCTAGATATGCAAATTGCAAATTTGGTAACTTTTTCATATAGTAATATAAATGTCAGTTATGAACTTTATATGACTTTGATTGACGGCAAGGTTTTGAATACTTTAACTGGCAATAAATCCACTCTATATTGTCCAATTTGTGGAGCAAAGCCCTCACAATTTATGGAAATTACTGATATAAATTCAGAGACTTTTAAACCCAAACCTGGATCTCTGCAGTATGGTGTGAGTCCGCTACACGCCTGGATACGTTTCTTGAAATTCGTGCTTAATTTATCCTATAGACTTCAATTAAGAAAATGGCACATAAGAGATGATAACGATAAAAAAGTATTATTTGCACGTAAACGGGAAATTCAAGCCAGATTTTTGTCAAAACTTGGTCTGCACGTTGACAAACCCACAGGTAAAGAAAATGGACCCGGAAATTCAAATGATGGTAATACAGCGAGAAGAGCATTTGCCGATACTGAAATTCTACACTCGATATTAAATGTCGATGCCGCTCTTCTTCATCATTTTCACACAATTTTAATAGCTATTTCATGTGAATTTGCCGTAAACGTCGAAAAGTTTAAAACACTTTGTGAAAAGACAGCATTATTGTATCTGGAAATATATCCTTGGTACCCGATGTCAGCGACAGTTCATAAAATATTGATACACGGTCATAAAATCATTGAAGCCTCCCCTCTTCCTGTGGGATCCATGGGCGAAAATGCAGCCGAGGCTCGTCACAAATATTTTAAACTTGATCGAAGAATGCATGCACGGAAAAATAATCGATTGAATAATATGTACGATGTTTTTCATCGAGCTATGGACTCGTCCGATCCACTGATCTCTAGTATAAATCTGAATAAAAGAAAGACTCTTAATAAAAGGCTTAATCTTCCGAAGGATGTCATTGAGCTTTTGGAGGTTCCACTTGTTACATCTAATTGCGAATTGGATCCTCTCTCGAATGATGACAATACTGATGATTCCGACACGACTGAATCTGATAATCAAGACGCGGATTTTAATGATTAAAAAAATTATTTTAAATTATGCGTCGCTTTTAAAATTATTTGCCCATTTTTACTCATAATTGACGTCCGTTTGGTTCAGTAAATCAATATAAATAAAATATTATATATATATCTATAAGTAAAGTATTGTTAAAAGTTCCATTTTACTGTCATATACCAACCCCATTTCGTTAAATTTGTATTTGTGACTTTTATCTGAAATTATTAATATTTTTCTATTTTAATTTAATTTAATTTTGACTTTATATTTTATACAATTTTTTTTTTAAATTAAATTAACTACAAAATATCTAGTAGATAAATATAAAAATTACAAATTTTGTATTAGGGTTTTTAATATATTTTTTTTTTCCTATAAAGTAACTTATTTAATAGTTTATTTAAGTATAGTATCTGTTAAAAGTTCAATTTACTGCTACATACCAACCCCATCTCGTTTAATTTGTATTTGTGAATTTTGTCTAAAATTATTTTAATTTTATATTTCTCTTTTTTTTAAATTAAATTTGCTACAAAATATCTACTAGATAATTATAAAAATTACAAATTATGTATTAAGGATTTGAATATATTTTTTTCTACCGATATAGTAATGTATTTAATAGCTTACATTTTAACAAAATTATTTATATATTAACTATATGTTTAGCCGTTAAGTCTGCGAAGTCTGAACTCTCAACTTACCATAAATATTAAAACACATGCAAATGTACAAAAAATCATTTTCTTTGATTGAATATGATTGAATATAAATATATAAAATATAAAATAATATATAAAATAAATAATAAACATAAAATAAGAATATAAATATTAAATGAAATTAAAGTCCATTTTTTTAAAAATATTATATTAAATTCGCAGTCTACATATTTTCTTATATGGGCGCTATTAGTGGGCGTGGTCGGACAGTTTGAAAACTTATCCAGTTTTTCTATATATTTGATCATAATAAATTTTGTCAGCTTTGAATTTATGCCAAAAAAAAAAATTTTATTTGAGATCAGTGTGCAATATTTGGGCACATATAATTTAATATGCCTCTTTAATTAAAATCTCAGTGCACCAAGACCTGTGGCACGGGCACCCAAGTGCGGGAGGTACGCTGCTATCTGAACAGTACGCCAGTTAACAATGATCTGTGTAATCCGAGGACCAAATACGAAGTCAAGGATCAGCTGCTGCGCACCTGCAATATGAAACCCTGTCCCGACTATGATGAGTTGACGGTGAGTTGCCAAAACATAAATAATTTAAATATATATATTAATATAATTTAAATATAATATTCTTTTAGATCAATGTACGTTCCACAAATCCTTGGCTGGCGGGTGAGTGGGGTGTTTGCAGCGAATGGTGCAAGATGAATCGCACAGTGAGCTGTACACACGCTTATGGTAAACACTGTCCGCTGGATAAAAAGCCCAAGGAAGTGCGCAATTGCTGCCACATTAAATACACTAGCGAATGGTCACAGGTGAGTGTGGGGAATATTTTATAAAAGAGCATATGTAGTTCGTCTTTTGTGAAAAAAAATATACAGAGTTATTAAAGCTTTTGTGAGGGTATTACTAATTTAATTTAAGCTTTAAATTCTTGTTGTGCAGCTTCTTTTTTTGGGATTAATTTGGTTCAACGATAACGATTATAAGTTATTTTTAAAAATCAATTGAATTATAATTTTTGAGTTTTTTTTTTATAATTGATTAATAACTTTTATTCTCCAAATTTTAAATAAAACACAAGTCCCAAAAAAAATGGTCTTTTAATTAAAAATTATAAATTGGTATTAAACTTTTATTCTCTAAATTTTAAATAAAACAAATGTCCCTAACATAGGTCTCAATAAAAGTTTTCGAAGACATAGTAATTATTTAATTCATTTAAAATATTTAAATAAAATTCATTTATATAAAATAAACCTCAAAAACAAAGAATGTAGCTAAATATGATTACGATTGCAGAGCTAGGTGTAGAGAGTTTTATATTTTTAAATCATAAAAAAACTCGGGAAAACCTCAAAAACAATAATTTAAACATTTTTAATAAATTTTCTAAATGTTAACAATTTTTTTTTACATTTTTTACGTATTGAGAATAAATACAAAACTTGCCATATTTATCTCTAAAAAAAATCCTAGAATTATTTAGAGTTTTTATTTTTTGGGCATCGAAATAAATTTAATTGTGAAGGATTTTTTTTTAATTAAATATTAAAAAAATTATAGCTAACTAAAAAATATAAAAATTAAGGAGAATCTCCCTTTGGTGTAGCCCAGAAGTGCCTTCAAGTAAATGATTTATTTAATTTTGACTAAAATCAAAATAATCATTTTTTATTGTCTACAAAGACCGTTCTATTTTTTAATCAATTAAATCTAACTAATTCCCAACTATTTGCAGTGCTCAGTGGGCTGTGGCTCGGGCATAAAGCGCAAGGTGCAACGTTGTGCGCGTGTCTTCAAGAATGAGGTGCCAGGGGCGCCCAAGCGCAGGGAATATATCGATGATGCATTCTGTAGACGCCTCAATGTGCACAAGCCAATGTTGCGTAAAAATACCAAAGTGTGCAAGATACACTGCCAATGGAAAGCCTCGGACTGGACACGCTGCCTGAAGGATTGCTCTGAGGACTATCAAACGCGCTATGTGCACTGCGAGGCGTGGCAGGATAAACGAGCCGTAGCCGTAAGTGAGCAGCTTTGTGATCCGAGAAGGCGACCAATTCATCGTAAAATATGTGATCATTGTGTGCGACATCAACGCAAAGTCCTGTCTTCTGTAAGTAGAGAATGACTTTAATATAAATAAAAATATAAAAATATATAAAAATAATTATTAATTACAGTGTGACTGCTTGGGCAATCAAAAGCGACGCATTTACTACGTGGACACACATGGACGACGAATTGGACGCCGGCCCAGCAGGATTGAGAGGCAAAAGTGTACACCGCCACCAAGTTGCAGGATGCGAATTGATAGCACTAGCAGCAATAGTAATACCAGAAGAAATGCAAATAATTTTAGTATTCGAAATGCAGAAACTTGTGCAGATCTGCAACGTCTTCATCACATCTATAAGGATGGGGAATACACGCTGCATGTGCGATCCCGACAATTGCGCATTTATTGCTACCAAATGAACAGTCTGACTCCAAGGGAATATATCACAGTGGAGCCACAGGAGAATTATTCCATTTATTACGAGTACAAGACACGGCTCATTGACAGCTGTCCGCCCGTATCACGCGATCAGGAATATGCCAATGATCAGAGCTCGGGACGTACGCATTTTAACAAGCTGCGTCTTAATATTACGGATTTGCGTATTATTGAAAATGATTTTGAGTTTTCCGAGTCGCGGGGACAGCGACAGGCGCTGGGATCGGCCGGAGATTGCTATAATCGTAACAGAGAATGCCCGCAGGGAGATTTCTCCATCAGTTTGGAGCGTACAGGCTTTCAAATACGGCCGGGCACCGTCTGGAATACCTTTGGCAGTCGACCGGTCATGCAGCGTACGAGTGGGGTATGTAAAAATAGAGTATACACCTGTTTAGGGAACGCAATTGTAATTTTTTTTGAATATAAAAATTATAAGCGAAGAATTATTTATTGATTTTTTTCATTAAAGTTAGCAAAAACTTTTATTTTCCACCAAAAAAAATTAAATTAGATTTTCAATTTTTATTTAAAATAATAATTTTATTTTTGATAAAAAAAATTGGAGTTTAGTTGCCATTTTTAATGAAAAATCGTCAATAAATAATTCTTAACACATAATTTGTGGATTTAAAAATTAGAAGGCTTACCATGCCTGCTATTTATTAGTCTAGTCACTTCAACTAAAGCTTATTCATTTTCTAGTTTAACACATCCTTAAAATCGCGACGAGCCTTTTGCGGTGGCTTCTGTGGACGCTGCTCAATATCGCCAACGGCAGGACTCTATCTGGACGTTGTGTGAGGATTGCCGCAGCCTGGACTGATGCTCATTCTTTTTATTTTTAAAAAAATGGGCTTGATGAATCCTTGGTGCTAGTTTGTGCGCTGCGATTATCACGATCGTTTGGCTTCTGTGCATTTAAACGGTTTGCTTTCATATCCCACTGCCAGTTCGAGAGCAAAGTAAATCTCCATGAGATCTCCCAATTTGAGCGTCGTGAAGTGCACAAAACACATACAAATTTAATAGTATTAAAAACAAAAACACACACAAACACACACACACACATACACCTTCTCACACAACCACATACATGTATAGTTAGCTAGGTAAATTGCTAATTGATTGTTAGGGTATCAAAAGCAAAGTATTCATTGTAACTCTTGGCCTGTGTCAAATCATACTTATAGGGAAATTGTTTCAGCTATTTGAAACAATTTCCAGCCCTAATTGTGCGTAATTTGCAATTGTTCTTAATTGTTATATATAAAATGAATTTGAACAAACTGGTCGCCAAATATTTAGTTGTCTAATTAAAGGGGAGAAAAACTGCCAACATAAACTTAAAAAAATTAAAGAAAAAAAATAAAAAACGAAATTGCAAGCATATTTCATCGCCATTCATAGTTTTGTAAGTTATGTAAATAGTTATAGTTAATTATGTTAAGGAGCTTGTTAATCAAATTAACAAGCCAGCTACATGATATTTGTAATTTAAGCATATATATATAAACCTAAAAATTAATTCAAATATTTTAGAACTAAAGCGCAAGCAAAATGTTGAAGTTTTCAATAATATCTAGATTGCACTATGGGTTAAAACTTGATTTTTATTTTGGCATAAATTTAAAAAATACAGCAATTTAAAAATATAAAAAATTCGCAAAATTGGACTGATTAGACCATTATATTATATAGCTGCCATAGGAACAATCGGTTGTTAAATAACTTGTTATATAAAAAATCTTTTCTTTTTTGGAAAATTGAATATTGTCAAATTAGTGAATAGTTTCCGATTAATTTTATTAATTCAAGACCATAAAAATTAAACAAAAAATTTTTAAAAATCACTGTAATTTCAATTATAAAATTTATGCCAAAAAAAAAATTCATTTTTATCCCCATAGTGCATTGGAAATTGTGAAATTGAATATCAAAGTTTCAATAGCAAACTTTATTAAACAAAGTGCAATGCCCGGCTTATACAATATTTGTATACTTATATTAGCAAGTAATTATATATTTTGTATATACGTACGTTAACTAAAACAAACAAAATACTCATATATTTAATAGTATCCCACAGCCGACAAAAAAAGAATGAAAAAAAAACCAAAACGATATACCCAACTGCTGAAACTGAGAATATTAATTATATATTTTGCATCTACATAAAAAAAATAAAAAAAATCCACTGCCAAACTGTTCATTTTTTTTGAAAGCAAAGTTTTGCGTTTTTAGGGTGACCATACATGCATACATATTATATATATATATTATTTTATACTTACACACAACTATATTTTATTGTACAGTCCTCGCTGCCAATAATTAATTAAATGTTAACGTATTTTGGTATTATAAATTAATAAATTATTCTAAGCATTTCCAAAATATAAAATCATTTAACATAAGCATAAGAAATTAATGATATAATGACTAAGAAAAAAAAGTAAATTTTTTAAAAATAAACTGTTGTTAAACCGAAAAAACTAAAAAAAAAAAAAACATTTCTTGCAAACAAAATACGTAATAGAAAAAAATTGTATTTATTGAAAATGTTTATATATTTTTAATGGAAGATATATTTGGCTTTTGATTTCCATGACTACGATTAAAAGCTCATTCATATACACTTTAGATAAGTTTTATAAATTATTTATGCACTAAACGGCGAATTTCGCACAAAGTTCTTTATTGCAAAAATCGCCTGTGCAATTAATTAATTTTTTTTTGATTTTTGGTATTGGTAATCTTATGTAGGTTGGGTTAATTTAAGGGCTTAAAGAAGTAATTGGCCCTGACTTTTATGATAATTGTTGTTGTTGTTGTTGTTGTCATTGCTGTTATGCTCTTCTTCTTGCGTTGGTGAAAAGCTTGCTGATGTTGGCGTTGGTGTTAACGTTGATGTTGGTTTGTGACTTTGCTAATCTGGTTGTTGTCTTTGTTGATCTTTCGCAACGCGGGAAAGATTTAAAAGCATTTGCGATGCACAATGCCAGGACCAGACTCATCGTATTCCTGCTTAGAGATCCACATCTGCTGGAAGGTGGACAGTGAAGCCAAAATAGAGCCACCAATCCATACGGAGTACTTTCTCTCAGGTGGCGCAATAATCTTGATCTTAATGGTCGATGGAGCCAAAGCAGTGATCTCCTTCTGCATACGATCAGCAATACCTAATTTAATTAAGTAAAAAATAATTTACGACTGAAGCTTACATGGGAATATCTCAACCCATACCTGGATACATGGTAGTACCGCCGGATAGCACAGAGTTAGCATACAAATCCTTACGAATATCCACATCGCACTTCATGATCGAATTGTAGACAGTCTCATGGATGCCAGACGATTCCATGCCCAAGAATGAGGGCTGGAACAGAGCCTCGGGGCAACGGAAACGCTCATTGCCAATGGTAATCACCTGACCATCGGGCAACTCATATGACTTCTCCAGTGAGGTGGAGGCAGCAGCAGTGGCCATTTCCTGCTCAAAGTCCAAAGCCACATAGCACAACTTCTCCTTGATGTCACGGACAATTTCACGCTCAGCGGTGGTGGTGAATGAATAGCCACGTTCGGTCAGGATCTTCATCAGATAATCGGTTAAATCGCGACCGGCCAAATCCAGACGCAGAATGGCATGGGGCAGGGCAAAGCCTTCATAGATGGGCACAGTGTGGGAGACACCATCACCAGAGTCCAAGACGATACCAGTGGTACGACCGGAGGCATACAGCGAGAGCACAGCCTGAATGGCAACATACATCGCTGGCGAATTGAATGTCTCAAACATAATCTGAGTCATCTTCTCGCGATTGGCCTTGGGATTAAGTGGCGCCTCTGTCAATAATACTGGATGCTCCTCGGGTGCCACACGCAATTCATTGTAGAACGTATGATGCCAGATCTTCTCCATATCATCCCAATTGGTGATAATGCCATGCTCAATTGGATATTTGAGCGTTAGAATACCACGTTTGCTCTGTGCCTCATCACCGACGTACGAATCCTTCTGACCCATACCCACCATCACACCCTGGTGGCGTGGACGACCAACAATCGATGGAAACACAGCACGGGGTGCATCATCACCAGCAAAGCCGGCTTTGCACATTCCCGAACCATTGTCGATAACTAATGCACCCGCATCATCGTCACACATTTTGACAGTTGTTTATCTTTAATTATAAATGAGAAAATTATTAAATTGATGCTTAAAATAAAAAGCTAAAAATGATTCTAATTATATATAATTATATTTATAAATTGTGCATTTACTAAAATTCTGTCGTAATTCAAAATAAAAGTATTTCCCCAGAAAACGGAAGGACGTCAACCTTACAAAAAAGAGTCGAAACTTATTTTCCTCTCACGCGGTGATTATTTAAGATACGACGATGAAATTTTATTACAATATAAATGATAATCCTTTGAAAATTTCTGCATCAATAATCTGATTTTTAAGTTGTGGAAGACTTTAAAAAATAACTGATATATAAATATAATCTGCATTTTAGCTACAAACATTTTTTTTCCTTTTGGCAAATTTTCAACTTTTTTATAACGTCATTTTTGAGTTATGGGAGACTTAAAAAAAAAATTTATATATATAAAAAATCTACAATTTATCTAAAAATATTTGTTCTTTGTTTTTGATCAGCTTTTTAACCTTTTTATCTAAAATTCTGCCTGAATTTTTTACAAAACTATTTCCTAATTATTTTGTTTTTTTATTAAGTAAGTTTAGCTATTGTTTGGTTCAGTTTAAAAATTCGTTTTTTCGAGTAAAAAAGAATTGAAATTTTAAACCAAATAATGTAAAATTTTGGCTTGTAATAAAAGCATTTAAAATTATATACGAAAAATATTTTAAGAATATTTTATTGCTTTAGGTTACACCATGATTTGAGATAATTAACTAGATCTTTTCTTTAAATTTTTAACTTGATTTAAATTTTATTACAATAATTGTTAAGAAGCTTCACTTTCTAATTTTAAGTTCTTTTCAATCTGATTTATTTATGATTTCAAGTTATAAGTAATTTTAAATAAAATTGTAATCGTTTTTTCTTGCTGAAATTAGATTTAATTCTTTTGCAACGCCTTGACACAAAACAAACTTATTGCATTAAGTTTTTATTTATATTTTCCGGCATTTAAATAAAAACTTTAAGGGAAAACTAAACTGGCAAAAAAAGAGAATTTTAATTGCACTTAAAAAGGATATTCTATATAAATTATAATCCAATTGGCAACAATTGCGAGCACGTATTCCATATAGTCAGAAATTTGCACGATTTATTCCATTAATGATTCCTTGTTCCTTTATAAATTAAATTTATATATGTATACACACACACTCACACACCTTTTAGGCCAACGAAAGGATTTGGTTAAAATAAAATCGCACGTACGATTCTTGTTGGCGTCTAGACTCAACAACAAATGGCAGAAGAATTGCCAAGTGCCGCCTTTATAACGAAGACTCTCTCAGTAGGGAATTTTTAAAATTGAATTAAGAACTCAATTAATTGGCAAAGAAGCAGCAATTTACAGAAGAGACTGAGAATGTGAGTATTTTATCACGCATTCAATGTGAATCGATCCATATAAGCCGTTTTCCTAATTGTTGAGAAAAGCAATTATAAAAATGTTCAGATATATGCGAATTTTGTAAGAACTACACTTGGTTTTATTTTTTAAAATTTAATATTAAACAAAGTAATTTAACTGTTAATTAGGTATTAATTTAACTTTTATTAAAGATACCTTTTATTTAAATATAGGGAGAAGGTTTAATAGAATGTAGAAATCTGAGAACATTTTTATAAAGTAAATTGATTTTTTATTAATATTTTTAATACATATACAAGTATATATATATTTAATATAAATATTTTTAAATTTAATACTAAACCGTGGATCAGTCTATAATTTTAGTTATTAATTTAAATTTACTAGAGGCTACACTTAATGCAGATTTAAATATACAATATTATTTATAGGAAAAGTTTTTAGGCTAAATACTTAAATGATGGGACTGTAAGTTGATGAAAAGAAAAAAATATATGTTACCTTCAGATTCGTTGGAGTATATATTAATATTTTTAATACACATAATATAAATATTTTAAATTCAATATTAAGCAGTAGATAAGCCTTTTAATTTTGGCTATTTATTTAACTTTAATGTAGGCTAATATTTAATTTAAGGGACGAAATATTAAGCTGGGAAGTTCAATGAAATATGAATTTATACGAAAATATGTATAGGAAAAATTATTGGGATATATATTCGGCTATATATAAGATGGAACTGTAAGTTGATAAAAGAAAGTACAATATCAAAAATCTATATTACTTTCAAACTCGAATAGATTAAACGAAGCGTATATCAAAAGAATGTAGGATAAATACAGAGCAATAAAGAGAGCGCCAATCTCAAAAGACTGATAAGTAAATATGCGTGGCTGGGAGAGCATGACAGGAGATTAACCGAGTGTAGCCGTACCCTCCCCCCTTCTACAACCAAAAAGATTTGCCGAAGATTCTTCGCCTCGTTGCCAATTCAGAAAATAGAAACGAACCTTAGAAGGACTGACAGATGTTGCAAGACAATTGTCGGACCGTGGACCCTGAGTGAGCACAAAACAGAGACAGAGACAGAGAGAGAGTGATAGAGAGAGGGAGAGGGTGTGAGAGGGAGATGGAGTGAGAGATATAGCCAGGGACTTGAGCATGCAGACAACGCAAAACATTATTGCAGCCCGAGGAGGAAGGAGGCAGGAGGCAACGGTGGGCACCAAAATAGACGCCGCATTACCAAAGAGACGACGACACCTATTAATCAACATCAAGGTTGATATCCGCGATCTGCTAGAGGAAGAATCAGATCTTGATCACGCCCCGACCCCTCGCCCAGTCGCGAAGTTTTTCAAATATTTCGAAATTACCGTGGCGCGCATTTTTTCATGCCAATTCATTGCAATTTACCAAAATCAGATATAGCGTCAAGAGATTCATTTGATTGCATTTTTCATTCGATTCTCTCTATGTATTTAGCTTGTCTCGTTCATTTGAATTTTATTTTTAGTTTAGACATTTAAATTGAATTTATCCTTTTAAGTAAATTTGCTTGTTTTTTTTTGATTTTTCTTTGTTTTTTTACAAGTTGCGTGGCAAGCTATTTTTAAATTAAATATTTATAGATTTAATTGATTTTAAAAATAATTGACAATTGCTCGGAAGTGATTAAGTGAATTTACCTCAATCAAACAAGTAATTGATTACTTATTGCCCGTAAAGATATTTGTAATTAGCTCGGAACAGCAAATGCCCTTTCTAAGCCCTGTACTTATTTAAATTTAATTTAAATTTGTTTATTTAATGGCTGAAAAATTAAACTTTATAAGTGTGAACAGGTAGATGGAGACATCTGTTAGCTTTTAATTTTTATATATATATTAAACATCTGTAGAAACAGGCAATAAAATCGTTTCACATTTCACATAAATTAGTTCAGATTTGAGGAAGTTACGAGATTTGTAAATCTAGAAAGAGCATTTACTTTGGGAGCCTAGTATTCTATAGCTCATAACTTTGTCAAAGCTCACTCAATATATTTGCGTATTCTTTCTTTTGACATATTTTTGATTAACGATATTAAAAATTATAAAAATTGAAAAATACAATTCTTAGTTTAGTCAAGTTCAAGCCAACAAGACAAGAAAACAAGTAAAACTTTTACTTTTAAAAGTTATTGATATTTAATGGGAAACCACTTTTTAGCCTTTCTTAAATTATAAGTTTTATTTTATTTTGAATATAAATTAAGCCACTTAGTTTATTTTTAGCTTATGACTTGGCTTGTCCACTTAGATCTAGGAATTACAGTGGAAACTATGACAGACAGTTTAGTTTTGACGTAGTTGGAAATCTATTGAAGGAACACTTTCTAGATCGAATTTAATATGCTCTCTTTGCCTTTTCGAATATTCAAATTTTATAGTCAATTTTAAACTATTTCAAGCTTAATAGCAAAAACTGCCTAATACTATGCCCTGCTTTTACTTGCTCCTAAGAGTATGCAATATTTTAAATATTGTGTTTTTGTTTTGTTTAAAATTTGCATATTTTATTATTTGAATATGTGCACTATTTTACTTTATTAGTACACATGACAAATTAGTTAGAGTTATTTATTAATAATTGTGAAAATCCACGCAACAAAATAAGGAGACATCTGCCGCCCACTGAATTTAGTGTTAATTTAAACCCCATAAGCATCAAAAGTCGACTTCATTTATATTTCAGAAAACTCAAACTTGAAAAAAAGATTCCAAGTTTATTTTTAATTTCAAATACCTTTCCCTATACATTCACAATGTGTGAGCTAGTAAGTAAGCGAAATAAATTCAGTTACACTAATTATACAGGCCAGATTTCAAAAGTTTGTGCATTCGTCAATTTTGAATAAAACTCTTCTGAATAAAATATTTTTTCTTTTTTTTGAAAATCTATATTTTTTTAAAACTAAACATTTAACTAAATAAATTAAAAACATGAGTAAAGGAAGTAACTGAAAACTGGGTGTTTGTTAGACTATGATCTGTTTTATATAGTTATAATAATGGGTATTATGAAAGAAAAATACATAAGAAATTATTAAGCTAAGTTGAAAGTAAAGGACATAAAATTCTGTTGTAATCTAATGTTTATTTCGCCAACTCTCCCTCGCGCTCTCCCTCTATACCAATGTTTCATTATATTTATGCTATATTAATTAATTAATTAATTGCAATAGAACTTTTATTTTTTAATTGAAATATACGAATTAAATTTTTTATAATACAAATTAAAAATACAAATTTTTTTATTTCAGTATACTGAGATTTTTCCAATTCAACTAGAAAAATTTTTTTAAGACTTAATTTTTTCAATTAATAATTCTTATTTGCGATTCTTGATTTTTCCTACAAAACTCAAATTTTTCCCTTTTTTTATCATTCTCTAGCAATATAAATTTACAAATTTTAAAAACATAAACTTTGACTTTTAAATCAGTTAAATATAAATAAAATTGAAGATGATTCAGCAAAAAAAATAAGCAAGATCTAAAAACAAGATTGTAACAAAAATAAATGTACTTAATTGTTAAATATAATGCAAAGAATAATTATTGCTTATACAACTAAAAATGGTTATACAAGATGGTGAAATTTTGAGACCCCAAAATGATAAAAAAAAAAGAGTCTAAGAGCCCAAGAGAATATTTTGTGGCAAGCCAAGACAATGAAGCGCGGCATAAAGCGAAAGCTAAGCGAAGCGAACGTGCGCCAGAGCCAAAACGAAAGACTTAGGCGACGAACTTGTGCGCCAGAGCCAAAACGAAAGACTTAAGCGACGAACTTGCGCTATGAGACTGGAACTGGGAACTGGGAGCCCAAAAGCTAAATGCTAAAAGCTAAAAGTAGAAGTAGAATGAGCCAAAAACCAAAAGCAAACCAAAAGGCAAATCAAGTTTTTTTTGTTCGACGTCGACGTTGTTGAAAAAGAAAGTGCAAGTGGATGCGGATGCTTAAGTATTCCAGCAGCGTGTGGCCCTGTATGTATGAGTGTGTGTAAGTGTGTGTAACTGTGTGTATATGTGTGTGTGTATACTACTATTTAATTCTTCTTTCTTCTTATTGTATTGCTGCTATTTCGCTTTGGTGTCTGAGACCAAAGCCAAGTTCGAGTCGAGTACACGCGTTGCCGATGACGATGTAGACGATGACGACGACGCTGACGTTGACGTTGACGTCGACGCAGGCAGCGGCAGAGGCAGCGACGTTGACCTACTTGCACGCTCTTACAATCAGAATGTTTTATGTTTCGATTTTATTATTTTATTTTCTTTAGTTTTCGTTTCGTGTATCTTTTTCGATTTGCTGGTCAGCTTTATATATATATATGTATCTGTGTGTGTGTTTGTGTGTATTGGTGTGAAGTTACTTTTTCTTTTCTCGGCGTTTTGACTGCTCTTAATTGTTCATGCTGTTTGGTAGGCCTATGAATAAGATACACGCCTCACTCAGAGCCAGCCACATCTCTATACAAGAACAATTTCATCGCATGACTTTCCAAAAAAAAAAATTAAATAAAAAAAAATTGTTTTATTTAATGTGAACATTGTACAAGTACTATATACGGGCATGTAAGTATGTAGAATTTCACTCGCTTCAACTATTTTGTACAATATCTTGTTACAATTACTTTCGAATATTTTATTCTTAGCTCCTTAAGCCTTTCCAATTGACCCTGCATAATTGTTGCCAGACTCGGAAGAGATACAAAACTGTTAACCAGTTATTGGATGAATGTTTAAGCCAAATACTCCTAAATATAATTCCAAACTTGTGGCTTATCATAAAAATGTTTCAGCTGCCATTGCACTGTGGTCCATCAGCTGTTTGTAGGGCTTAAAAGCGATTTCTTTTTCAAGGGATTATTGTATTATGCTTTTGTTGTAATTTAAAAAATATTTATATAAATTATTCTCATTTATTGGTTGATAGTTTTTGTAGTTTTTAGATGTCAATATTATTATTTGCCTATTGCAAAATACAGCAATATGTAAAGATCAAATCATAAAAACAACTTATATTAAATGCAAAAGTTAACTCCACATTTATGTCTATCTTTATAGCTAATTTTGTCTTAATTTGTCACACACTTTAATACCCTGTAACTAATTGAAATGGCTAAAAGAAAGGCAATTAAACCAGAGGTCGTAAATAAGATTTATTGAATTTTTTATTATTCACTTATAATTAATTTATGAGATAGAGAAATACACAACTTTATTTTCATCATTTAATTTTATTGTTATTTTTCTTAAACAATTTAAAATAAATAATAAAATAAACTTAGTAAAAAAATGTTATACACCCCTGGAAAAAAAAACACAAATTTAAATTGTTTATATACCAATAGAATTCTCTAATGAAAATCTTTATATATTTACAAAGATTTAAAAATGATGCAATTTTTTTAATAAATCCTTTTTTAAGCAAAAAAAAATGACTGTAAAAAAAAAACTATTAAATAAATTTCTTAATAAAATTCAAAATTTTTTTAAAACGAAAAAACTATCTTTAAATAAGAGAAAAAAATATCTGTAAAAAAACAGCTATGAAATAATTATTTAATTAAATTCAACAATTTTTAATTTATTAAAATAAAAAAAACTATCTTTAAATAAGAGTTGTGAACTGATTTTTTAACAAGATTCAACAAATTGCAGTAATTGTTTGAGCGCAAAAAAATATATATTTTTGAAGGGTTTTTAAATAAAAAATCAAATTGAAAAATTGTATTAATTTAACTACAATTATATTATGTGTATATATTTGTGGACTCTTTTTTTATATTGTTTTTATTTTTGTTAGTGAGTTTACAAGATCAAAGTGATTTATTTTATAAATGTTTATTTTTTAATAAAAATTGTCGTCCTGTTTTTGTTATACAAATTGTATAAAACATTTAAAAAAAACTCTTATCGACTTATATACTTATATTCCTGATCAGCAGTTCTAACCCGTCTGTTTGTATTAACACACCGATTCAGGTCCTGTACACGAGTTTATTTAAAATTTCCAAGAATGTCCCATTCGCTCAAAAATGTAATAAATATTATTAATATACAATATAATTTTCATGTCTTAATTCTTTATGTTAAAGCACTTTTATTTATGATAAAAAAAAAATTCCTCAATTTCTATATAATCATTTCTTTTCTATTTTCTATTATATTATTATATATTTCCTTTATAATTTTCTAATCATAATCGATTATTAAATATGAAGTTGTATACGAATTTAAGACCTTGGGCACAAATTGCCCCGTCTCGTCGAACAATTGTTAGAATATTTAAAATGAAGTTATCACAATTTCCATAACACAAAACACACAGTGGTTCCACGACTCTAATAAAAGCACTTTATATGCCCAATTTAAATAATAATAGTTATTATTGTACCACTGTGCGTCATTTTGATGTTGCTGTTGCATGACATAAACTTTCGATTGTCTGTCTGCCTCTGGTCGTCACATAACTGTGACTCCGTCACATTCAGATCTTCTGGTTCTTTTCGTTATATTTATGTACATATGTACGATTCCACGGCAATTTTTGGGCATTGGGCCAAAATGGGTAATTGGGTCAGAGCTCGACGGGAAAAGCTTTCAAATTCATTTCACTTAAAATTCTTTGAGCTCAATTTTTTTTTAGTCATCCACTTCTTCTTCTCGTGGGCTGTTCTTTACGAGATTTTACGAAATCTGAAATCTCATTTCTCAGCTTTCATGGCTTATTTCTTACATTTTGTCTGACGTCGTCTTTTTTTTTTTTTGGGTGCTTAATGCGCTTTGGCATTGTTTTTTTTTTCTTTTTTCTTTTCTTTTTTTTTTGGCTTTTGTGGTCGTTCTTACTTATTGCTCTTTCTTCTTTATTTTCTTCAGCTGCTTAATAATTTTATGTTAATTATTAAAAAGTGAAAATACGTTTTATACTTACGTTTTTGTAGCTCTCGAAGTCTTGTGATTTGTCATCTCTTCACATTGGTTCTTGTTCAGGTTTATATAACGCTTAAAGCTTCAGCTTATTGAAATTTTTTATTTTTTTGGGAAATTAAGAAATTTTCGATTTTGAGAGAGCAGTAAATAAATTTATGGTGATTAGCATGCTTATTTAAATTTTGTTATTATGTGTAATTATGATAATTATAAAACTATTTTGATGTAAGTGTAGGGAATTGACTAGGAACAAACTTAACTTTAATTAAATTTTTTACTTTCCTGATAATGTCCTGCTGAGTCTTTTTAAAATATTCTGTGAACTTTGAATATTTTTTTTTCGTTTTTATTTTATATATTTATTTAATAAGCTTCAATTTTTATACTTTCCCGATGATGCACTGACGGGATTTTTTTTAAATACTCTGTAAGCTTAAAAAAATTTTTATCGGTTTTATTTTATATATTTATCAAATATGCTTTTATCCTACTGCAACAAGCTAAACTTAGAAATTAAGGCAATAGTTATTAAAAGCTAAGATATAGATTATATATTTAACATCAGATAGTGTTAATATAATTACAAATTAATAAAGTTTCATTTTATTTATTTATTTTTTTCATTTTATTTTTATTTTGTAAATTTTTGATTTTATTTTTTTTATTTATTTTATTTGTACTTTATTTTATAATATTATTAAATAGCTGAATATTTTTTTTTGGGTATGCTCTTAAATTATTTTATTTATTCTATTTGTATTTTATTTTATTACATGGATAAATTACTGAATTATTTTTTTTTTTTTTGGTGTGCTTTTAACTTAACTTATTTATTTTATTTTATAACATTATTAAATTAATTTATTATTTTTTTTGGGTGTGCTTTTAATATAACTTTAAATATTTTTAAATTTCTCTATTTTGTAATAAATTTCAATTTCAAATATGAGCGAAAAATCAATAAAGAGTTCAAACCATGCGCGTTTCCGACTAAAAATCGAATGCATTTTTTTAGGGTAGCTTCTTAGAAGTCCTAAGGTCAGAAAATACATAAAAAATAGGAAAAAAATTTCAATTTCAGATTTGTGTAGGAAATCAATCTAGACGTCAAATTGTATGAATTTTGACCAAGTTATGGATATATAAAGTCTCTCAGGGCAGCTTCTATAGAAATTCTGTTTTTCTGTTTCATATTTCAGTAGGTTTACAATTCTTAACTATAGTTGCTCGACTAGTGCATTCAATGAGAAGAAGATTAACACTCGCACACACTCTCGCACATACACACTTATTTATTGAATGCTCAGTGAGTTTATTTAACATACAACTTTCACCCAAATAGCAGTAAGAGCGCAGCAGTAACGGCATCAGTATTACCATCAATCGCTTCCATGGGTCGAATGCCGCTGACCATCATCATCACAAGTGTGTGGATGCATCATCAACAAACCAGATTACCAAAAAGTACTTGTGCTTCTGATGAATTCACCTGCATGTGAATTGTATTTATATATACATATATTTACTATAATACAATGTAGAGTTGAGTTTACTATGTGCATAGAATTGAAATTGTATAAAGTTTTGTTTTTTTTTTTGAGTCTTTAATAAAAGTTTTACTCGTTTGGAATTCTGCGGCGATTTCACAAGCTTGGGAAAAATCTCAAAAGAAAGAAAAAGCAGTCAGAAAAAAATTACAGAAATAGAGGCCTATCAAATGCTGCTAGCAACTACTGTGTGAGCTGCGGGTAATTCAATTGAAGCAACATAGAGTGAAAGATAGAGAGAGATAGAGAGAGAGAGTTAGAAAGAGAGAGAGTGAGTGAGCAATGAAACAGCAGACGGCTTCTACATTAGAAAGTTTTCTTCAACAACAAAACAAAAACAACAACTATAAAGATAGTAACACCAGCCAAGCAAACGACAAAAGAAGCAACTGTAAGTGCAGAGCCAACAACAAAATATATAAAAAAAAAAAGATTGAGATACTTTAAAATGAATCTGAATCTCTGACGGCGAGTGCATATTTGAATTCGATCTTGAAACGCTCGCTGAGCAGACTAAAGTAGACAAAATAAAATGCATTTTAAATATAGTATTAAAGGCAATAAAATGCAGCGAGTAAATATTTAAAAGCACAAATAATAGCTGAAAAAGAAACAATAGCGCTATCTTTAATATCGATAGTAATTTCCATCGATATTTTCTTCGATTAAATAATTTCATTTTAAAAACGTTTATGTTTATTTTTCGCTGCAATAAATGATTTAATTAAAATATAATCACCTTATTGTTTTCTTTAAGTCAATTTTAAGACCTTCTTGAAAGTCTACTGCATTTTTATAAAAATGTTATCGATATTATCGATAGGTTTAACATTATGAAGAGTTTGATAGCACTTCAATGGTTTCATGGTCTCACATCAATCGAAAACACTTTCTATGAAGTTAAGAAATTTACTACAGCTAACTTTTAACTTAATTAAATTTGTAATCATTTATTTGTAATACTCTCTACCAAATTTAACCTCAATCAAATAAAATAGCCTTCAAAATGCTGCATAAGATATTAATCGATATGTGATATTATCGATAGCTTAGCGAATGCACTTCCAATTGTTTTTATAAATTGTTTTTATTACTTTTCTAAGCTTTACAATTTTATAGTATTTTTTGTTACTACGAAACTATTAATATAATAATTAAATGTATTATATTTAAATTGTCTATTGCCTTATCTTTAACATGCTTAAAAAAATAATAATTGGATGATATTTGGTCGATGACAACTATTTTAAGCCTGTGATTAATTTAATTTAAATATAAAATTTTTATTAAATATATTGTCCATTATTAGTATCTTACATTATTTTATTATATGCTCAAAAAAAAACTTTAAAATAAATTGGATTGCATTCATATTTTAAATTTTAAAAAAATTGGATTTCATTAAATATTTATTTCACTATCTTAAACTTAATTTTATTTTAAATATGTTTTCATTATTAATCCATAATTTGGAAAATGTATGCTGAAAATAAAATGTATGCAATAAATTGAATTTCATTAAATATTTATTTATCTTTTTGAAACCAGATTTAAATTTTGAAATAATTTAAATAGATATATTTTCATTATTAGTTCATCATTTTGAAAATGTGTGGTCAAGAAAAATTAAAAAATTATTTGAATTTCATTTAATATTTTCTTAACTTTCTTAATCTTGATCTTTTGAATTTAAATATTTTTAAGACATTTATTTATCTATCGGCTAAATATAATATTTATCGATAACATTTAAACCCATAGAAACATTAGCTTTATTTTGGAACTCTATGCTTGGGTGTTTGGCTCTTTTGGATTGGCCTGTGCTCTCTGCGTCAACTGGCAATTAAATTATAATTAAGAATGGAAATTTCACTCTTCTTGTGCGTAATTAGCCGTGAGCTTAGCTTTATGCAAATAAAAGTAAAACTGAAACAACAATGGAAGCAAGTAACAAAGCAACAACAGCAACAACAACAACAACAAGAGCGCAAGTTACTTGTGCAGAAGTTACAGCGAAACAAAGCCCACAAAAAAAACGCAAGAAAAAAAGTTTAAATTATATAATTAAAAAAAAAAAAAAATCTTGACGAAAATAGACGAAAGTTGTAATTTGCAGCTAAGCAACGGCGAACGAATAGGAGCTAAAAAAATGTAGAAAAGAAATAGAAAAAGAAAATGAAATAAGCAAAGCACGCTTAGAAGACAGTTGGGGCACAGCGAAGAAAGTTAAAGTTATAAAAGTCCATTTGAACGGAACGAAATGGCAATGGAACGGGCCATAAACTGTAAATAATTAAGTGCTGTCTATGTGTGTGTGTGTGTGTGTGTGTGAGCTCCCAAAGCGAAACTCTTACTGAAAGCCAAAAAGCTTGAGCACATGGCAGACCAAAACAAAAGACTTCAACGAAGAACCAAACTTGAATTGAGTGTAAGTTTGTTGCGTGTGTGTGTGTGTGTGTGTGTGTAAAGAGAAAGAAATGGAAATGGTAACAGCAAGCAGAACCCAAGCGGCAACTGGATTTGAGTGTGTGTGTGTGTAGTGTGTGTGTTGGTTAAGCGAAAGCGTCGTCAAAAGAAACAAAATGGAATGGCATATGAAATTTCTTAGCGATCTGTGAGGATAAGCGCGGGTTTCACTGTGCGCTGCCGCACAGACGTCTACAGTGGTTCGAGGCAGACGTTACGTACAAACGTTCGGCGCGCAAGAATCGCCAAACAAAACTACAATAAAATAAACAACAAACAAACAAACAAACAGAACTCTACAACATTTAAAGTTAGAAAGTAAATAAAATAATAAATTTTTATATAAAATATATTCAAAGTGCTGAAAATTGAAAACTTTGTTGAGAAAAATGTATACCCTGCCTATGCTAACAAAATGTTGACTACACTGGACTTAAGTGCGCTTGAAAGTCAATTTTAAAACAAAAATCCAAAATAGAGTAAAATATATATAAAATCGAGCATACAAACTGTTTTTGTGTGTTCTCTGCATATCAAGCGAAAAGTGAAAGTGTATTTTTATCGTTTTTGATTTTAAATTTCGGTTGTATTTCGGCATTTGGTTGGTTTTTTGGCTTTTTGGTTTTTTGGGTGCTCAGTGTGCGTGTGAGTGCCTCTTGAATTCCAAATATCTTACAATGGAAACCAGGCAAACAACCAAATAAGCAGCACTAATCAAAGAGAAACTATCAAGCAACCCAAAACTATTTATTTATTGCACCAATTTGGTGTGAATTACCATTGGATTATATATAAAACTACAAGAACAACACGCAAGGATATACGACAATCCAGAGCAACAATTTCAACAATATACAAATTACAATTGGATATGGCTGCCAACGAGATTATGGCACCGACCGTTAATGCTAACTGTCAATACTCGACCAGATATTGCTGTAAGTTCAAAACAAACAAAAAAAAAGGATATTTGGTGTGGCGTATACTTAATATATGTATAGGGAGATGTGGATATATTGTAAAAGAACCATAAATTACATAGCTAAAGAAATAGCTTTAAAAATGTATATGGCTTAAGAGTTATTTAAAATCAATATTTATTTTTAATTTTTTAAATAAAAATAAATTTTTTTTTTTTGATTTTTTAAATAAAATTAATATTTTCTTTTTTTTAGTAAAAATTGACAGCTAATTTTTATTTGAGATTTTTTAAATAAAAATCAAAAATAATTGCTTTTGATTAACTTAAATAGAAAAAATTTAAAAAAGAATTATTTTATGGTAATTTTAATTTTAAAACTTATAAAAGTTACGTTCCCTAAAATAATAATATATGTTTATAAATAATACCAAGACCAAGCACAGTTTATTATAAAACTATGGTGAGATCTTAGAGCCTTTTTAAGACTTAATCATATTTCTTTTAAATATCCTGTTTGAATGCTATTACAATTTAATTATATTGCTTTCTAAAAATATTCATTATATATATTACTTTCTGACAAAAATAAATATTCTACTTTAATACAGCTCTTTTGTTGCTAAAACTTCTGTTAAACTATGCATTTTAATTTCATTTAGTCAATTAATTTCAAAAGAAAAACCTACTTCAAACATTTTAATTATTTATAAATTAAAATGCCAATTTAAACAAATTTCAATTTAGAAAGAAATTTATTTTCCATTTGTGTGTCCATTATTTTAATAAAAAAAAAAAACCTATCTCTTTTATACTAGACTAGCTCGTTAACTAATCCTAAAGATAAGCAAACAATTTTTAGTTTCGGAAAAGTCAAACACACACCCACATGCAACACAAAGCAAGACAAGAGAAAATTTTCTTATACAAGAAAAAAAAAGAACAAATCAAAAAAAAAATATATATACAAAAATAGCCAAACAACTTTTGTAGAAAGTTTTGAGAAGAGATCGCCGAGTCTTTCATTGTCTGTCTTCAGCATCGTCTTCCCCCAGCTGCAAATCACCCAAAACAGCCGTCAACGCGTTGTTGCCCCTGTTGAGCATCAGCAACAACTGCGCCACAAGTTGCGTTGTTCATTTCTTCTTCTGCTTCTTCAGCTACAGTCGTACACCTCTCTTCCCATTCCGTTTCTTCTGCTTCTACTACAGTCTACAGTCTACGCTCAAGCTTTGGCACAGCTCGTTCGCTTCTGCCGCTTGTACGACTCGAATATTAATAGGTGAAAGTTGTTGCTTGATTTTTTTTCTTTCTTTTCTTTCTTTTTTTTTTATTTTTTTCATTTTTTCTTGTTGCCTCTGCTTGTTGCAGCTTAGACCCTTACAAGTTGTACAATTTATGTTTCCTTTACTCTACTTGATTTGGCATTTTTGTAGCCTTGCAGTGAATTATTATAATTGTGTCACGAAATGTTTAAGTAGACATTTTTATACCCTTAAAAGTCTATTTTTCATGCATATAATCTTAGTCAGAAAGTCTTAAGTTTAATTAACTAATAAAACCAGATATATATACACTATATCATCTTTCTGCTATATTAATAAATTTTACAAATTCAGCATTAGAAATTTCTGTTGGTCAGTATCAATTGTACGTTTTATTATTCTATAAACAAATTTATAAAATTTGATCAAAATTCGTAATTAATTCGTAAAATTAGAAAAATTTTTTTTACAAAAAGATTTTTTTCCTCTTATAAAAAACAACACAAAAAAAATTCAAAATATTTCTTTCCCTGTAATGTTTTATAATGTTTTTATAGAAAACAACACAGAAAAAAAAATGTAAAATATTTTTTATAAAAAAAAAAACACTAAAAAAAAATACAAAATATTTTTTTGATTGTAATATATAAAAATGTTAAAAAAAAACAATACAAAATCGAATATATATTTTTTCCTTGCAGTATCTTATGTTTTTATAAAACTTAGAAAAAAATCCAAAATATATTTTTCCTTGATTTTTTTTTTAAATAAATCAAAAATATTGTTTTCCTTGTAATATCTTATCTTTTTTATAAAAAGCAACACAAAAAAAAATTCAAAATACTTTTTTTCCTTGCAATATCTTATAATGTTTTCAGAAAAACCAAAAAAAAAAAATCAAAAATATTTTGCTTCAATTTTATTAGTTTTCAGTTTAATTATAATTAAAATAATTATTCTCTTCGCAAGTTGAAAAAATTGTATCAAAATCAGAACATCACATACTGTTCATCTGTTCACATGAAATTAGTTTACACAATTGATTTGTTTATTGGGATATTTAGAGCAGACATAATTCTCAGCTTGATAATCTTAACATTTTCCAAATTGGATCAATCTATCTGATAACAACTTTTGTAAGAAACAAAAAGCCTAAAAATTAATTGTATTATAAACAAATTTTCTATGTTAACAGATATTTTAACAAAACCTTGCTAAATATTTCAAAATATATTTATTTCGTGATATTTTTTGGGGCAAAGTTTGAATTAATAAAAATAATTTATATTAAATATATCGATAATTTCAAACAGAAAATATCATAGAAAAAATATTCGACAACCCTATTTAATAATACATTTTTGCAGCTTATTTTAAAATTGATAAAAATGCCATAATATTATCAATTAAATAGCAAAAAAATAAACTGCCAATAAATGAATTTTTGTGTAAAAATCCACATAATATTTTTATATAATAATTATATTTGTTACGTTATAAAAACCTCTGCTAGAGCATTAAAACTTCGACTGTTCTCATTAATTTCTTAAGCAATTTCTCTGATTTGTTTGTCTTAAACTTGTTGTTTGTCAGTTATTTGTTTGCTGCAACTTAATCCTGACCCAATTTCAAATGGCATTTTACAAGGTAAAATTTTCTATTAAAAATTTCAATAAAAACATTCTGGCAATGCGTATAGCCTTCAAAAACAAAAAAATAATGTTGTTGTTTTTTAGTTGTTGTCAACAAGCCAATAACAGCACTCAGCTGGCTTTGTTGCTTTTGTTGTTATGTTGTTTGTTGTTTGTTGCTTTTGTCGCTTTGGCATTTCCATTTCCATTATAATTAAGCGCTTACATAATCAAGTTTTGTTTACAAATTTTTGCTGCTGCTGCCGCTGCTGCTTGTTCGCTTTTCGAGTTCAATGTCCCAACTTGTTGCTGTTTGGGTCTACACACAACTACACACATCTACACACACACACACACAACGATTGCAACAGCTCCTGGGCGACACAACGCGACGCGTTTGGATCTCTCTGGAATCCATGGCGTATGCGCAATAATTATGCTTCAATTTCTGGTTTGGCTTTCAATTTTTGATTTTTGATTTTGATTTCAGTTTTCTGATTTCTATGTATTGATATTTAGTTTTATAAATATTATTATTGCTGCCACTTTTTTGCACGCGCAATTATTTAGAATGACTCATCGGGTTTTCTGTTGGCCAAAAAAATTAGGAAAAAATTATTGTTGTTGCCAAAAAATCACGCGCTTTTTGTTGTTGCCTTTTTGAAGTGCATAACAAGAAAATAGTTTAAAAAAAAAAAAAAAAAGTTGGCGAGTGTTGGAGTCGAGTGTTCGAGTGTTGGAGGTTTGTTGCTCAATATAATACCGCTACAAATTATATTGCTTACATATATCAATACATCAATACAATACGCTTGTGTCTCATTTACTGTTTTTTTTTTTTCTGTTTTCTATTTTCGTTTTGAATGTAACTTATGCAATCTGAGCTTGAGCTTCGCTTGTTTCTGATTTTTTTTATTTTATATTTTATTTCTTGTTTCTTGTCGTTTGCCTCGAAATGTTGGCCAAGTATCGCCCATTAAACGCTTGGTTGTAGCATCTAATGAAAGCCATGTCATTAAGCACCCATTTGCCATATTTGATGAAAGTGAAATTTTTTAAACAATTTTTGTTTTTTTTTTAACTCAGAATTGCAGTTAATTTGCCCAAATCTTTAGTCTTGCTTTCTAACTGCAATAATTTCTTAGCCAAAAAATACAGTAAAATAAATATAAATAATGATAGTTGCGTGTGCTACACACATTTTCAACTCGAAACTCTTTTTGCTTCCTAGTCCAAAAATATATCTATGTACTTACATACTATGTGCTTATTTACTTATATAAATTGTTGTTAATCCCAACACGTAGCTGCCAATTATGCAATGCTTATTAATTCTACTATAGCTGTTATATACATTTGCTTGGCCGCTTTCTTAACGTTTATGTGCTGCACAACATTTAATTGGCCATCAAACGTGGTACAAACATAAAAATATAACGCATTAAGAGTCGCATAGAAGTCACGACAATGATGTAAAAGTATTATATAGTCTTATATACATAGCATGATTATTTATAGATAAGCGAAATATATAGTTAAAAAATATACAGATTTATTTCAATTTTCTAGTCAAAAAATTCATTTACTTTTATTAACTTTTGTAGAGAGAGCTAGAAAATTATCCTTTAACATTTTGACCATGATTTTAAAGTGTTCAAAATGTTGATAAAAATTTTCTAAAATTATAATTAATTTTTAATTTTGTGGATGTTTTTATTTGGAGCTAATAAGGCCGATTTGGTTAATTTTAATAATAAAGTCAATATTTATTAAAATTCCACTCCTACTAAAATTGATGAAAAACTGAAATTTATAAATATTTTTAATTTTTTTTTTTTTTTTTTTTTTTTTTGGTGGGAAAATATTTTTGAAGCGAAAAAATCCTTTGCAATTATTAAAAACTAAACTATGAAATAAGTTTTATTTATCAAAAAAATTATTGCTATCAAATTATATTTTTTTAATATACATTTTTAATATACATTATTATACATTTATTTGTCGTATTTCTAGTTTGATAAAAAATTCTATTTTAATAGGAAAAAACAACAATATACAATAACAAATTAATATTAAATTTAAAGAAAATGTTTTTATGCTAAGACTTAATTTTCTATTGAACATTCCCACGATATATGATATAGTCATTCGATTTTGATCAAATTGCACTAAAGTGTAGAAAGTGTAATTCGAGTAGATCTTGCACTTGCGTTGTTTAGTTGAGATATCTGTTCAAATAAGAAAGTTGTTCAAACTACGATTAATTTTTCTTTAAATAATTGTTTCTCTGGCAACTATAAGATATAGTAATCTGATCCAATTTATTGTCAATATCATGCAGCGTAGAAAACCATTAAGAAAAGATTTATCAGACAAACTTTAAAGCTAAATTTTAATCTCTTATAGATACAAATAGACAGGGAAAATATGGTTAGATCGACTTGATTAGTAATCAGGAATATATATATACTATATAGTGCCGAAAATAATTTCCTTAATATATTACACACTCTCCCACAAACTTTAAATGAATTATAAAATGTAAATAACAATTAAAACTTGTAAGAAGTCTTATAAAAAAAATAGAAAGAAAAATCCATTCTAAATTGCAATAACTTTAATTTAAAAATATTGCAAAAAAAGTATAACAGTCGATGAACATAACGTTGAATTAAAGAACTATATTAAAAATTTATAAAATTGAAATAACAACAAAACCTAGTAAAAACCTTTCAGTTGCAAAAATTATTTTACAATACAAAATTCCATTTTAAATTGCAATAACTTTAAACAAAAATTAATAAAGCTTTCAAACATTTTTAACAAAAGTATAACCGTTGATACAATCAGCATAATGTTAAACTAAAGACAAATAAATACAAATGAACCTCTTTTGTATCTCACAGATACAAAATGTTTAATTTTAGCTATCTAGCTATTCGTTTGCCTTTCTTTCCCAAACAATATAACTATATATATTTAGCTGATGGTGTTGGACTACCACAACAGTGGTTCGCCACGACCGCCTGGTGAGCCACCATTTGAGCCACCATTTGAGCCATTATTTGAGCCACAATTTGGTGGCTACCCGCATGGTTGACTTCTTGTGAGTACGCCACAAATTTGTTAGCTGGCTGGCTTACTTATTTATTAGAACTTTCACTTTAGGTTCGCCTCAATTGGGGCCTCAAGTGCTGCTCTTCACGCCAATTTATTTTCTTTTACTCTTTACACTTTTTTTTTACTTGTGGGAATTGAATAATAGCAGACAGAAATAGCTGAGAATATTTATAAAATAGCTATAAATGCATTTTGTTTTAATTTTAGTTTTAGTCTACGCTCAAAGCTTGTCAAATTAAATAAATTTTATATATATTTATTTTGATCTGTAAATTGACAGCCAAGTGTGCAATTTAATAATAAAAACAAAAAAAATTAAAGTTTTTGACTTTCATGCGGCGAAGGTTAAGTTTTATTTTTTTTTATGTAAGATGCCACAATTTGATTTGATTGTGTTTTATTTTATTTTTTCTTGCTTTTTAAAAAGTAATCTTGAAAGCACATAACAGCCGCAATATATTCACAATATTTATAATGAATGATTTGGTTTTTAATTTTTTTTCTTTTTTTATTTTTCTTTATTTTTGTTAATGTTTTGCAATTTTGCAAGACGCGCCAAAGTCATTTGAACCTTTGTCTATCTGTATCTACACAACCGCATCTATGGCACGTAACAATGTGCGTGTGTGTGTGTGAGAGTGTGTGTGTGTGTGTATATACCCTGACTCTTACCGCTATTTACATTAACATTAGAGCTATATTTTTGTTGTTGTTGTTTCTGCTTCTGCTGCTGCTTCTGACAGCGCAAAGTGAAAGTTGTAAGTTGGCTGTGTGCTAAGCTAAGAGCAGAGCGGAGAGTAGCGTAGAGGAGCGGAGCGTACAGCTGACGCATCAAGCGAACTTACTTAAAAATTGTTAAGAAATATAATAAATTATAGGCTTGTAGCTTTTACATATATATGTATATAATAATATCATCAAGTTATAAGAATATTTATTGAAAAGAAATAAAAAATGAAATTTAAATACGAATTTTAATACAAATTATTAATTTACTTGCTGGCAAACCCAACACAAAATTCTGCTCAGGAATTTAAGCATTATAGTAATATATAAAATTTAAAATAAAGCTGCACTAAAAATAAATCAATAAAAATAATATCGAGGGTTTTTTTTTCATATTTAAGCATATTTTGATATATTCTAACTTTTATTCAGTAAACTTTCTGGCACTTATTTAAATTTTAATTTTAAATAAAAGATTTTCTTGTTTTTTTTTTAACACCTTTATCTAATAGATTTCAATAATTTGCCAAATTTTTTAAGCAATTTTTGCTGAGGAATAATTTAGTTTTGCTTTATTTTAAAGCCAATATTGGATGTCATTAAAATGTAATTTAAAGTCATTTAGATTTTTTTTATTCCAAAAATTGCTCTCAAGTCTCAATATTTATGTCTTATTTAAAGATTTTTTTCGCCCAAAAAATTATTGTTATATTTTGAATTTTTGGAAAGCTTAACCATTAATTATAATAAATGGGTTCTACAATTTTTTAAATTCCATAAATAACAATTTAAAAAAAAAAAAAAACTATTAAAATATGTTTTTGTTTAACTCAAAAAATTAGAGTCTTTTTTATCCATTTAATTTAAAAATCATTTTTAAGCTCTCATTTTTAAATAATACTAATTCAAAAAATTATTTTGATTTTTTTTGAGTTTTTAAATCATAAAAATTAATTATTATATAAAGAGTTGTAAAACATGCAAAAATAGTTATATTCAAGTGATTATTTATAAAAAAAAAAAAATTTAACTAACTGATTTTTTAAAATAGGTATAAATTAAAACTCACAGAGCTATGAATTTATTTTGAATTCTTTAACAGAAAATCAGACTGAATATAGAGCATGAAGCTTGCTTTATATATTTTCCTCGGCAAGCTTATAGTTAAATTCTATCTAATTTGCAATGTGTATAAACTACATGTTAATTTTTGCCATGCAGTTGCAGCTAACATAACAATATTTAAAACACTATAAAGTGAATGTTAACATTGTCAAGTCGGCAACATTAGAAAACATTTCTAATGATAAATACACAAAAAAAAAACAATCACAATTCATTCGCTGCAGAAGTTGCGCATACGCCGTGTTGCACTTTCCAAAAATGTTATTTCTTTTTGTTTTTTATGCCTCAAGTGCATGTTAAACAGCGGAAAGAAATAAAAAGAAAGAAGGAAAATCTTTGTTTTAAAGTTCATAAACCTTCTTTGCAAACAAAAGCGACTAACGAGATATAGCAGCAGCAATATAGCAACAAATGCAACATTAAAACAACAGCAACAACAACAACAGGTTTCAACTTCTACAGGCCACATGAAAAGCAATAAGTTTTCCCAGAGAAATTCAGCAAAAGGAAACTATATATAAAAATGTATTTATATGTATAAAATTTTGCCCAAATTACTTCTGACAATGTCCATGATTATAATAATATAAACAAGATGAATGATGATGGTTTATAGATAATAATGAAAATAATAATGATGATGTTGCACATTGCCAATTGGCTTAACTGTCTTGTCTATCTGTTTGTCTGTCTGTCTGTTTGTCTGTTTGTCTATCTGTCTGTTCATATTTATAAGTAGTGCGGAATTTCCCAAAGCGACGACTAAGCGTACATTCAACTTGGAAAAAAATGGAAATTGCAAAGAGAAAAGTCTACAGCGGGCAAAAGTGGAAAATGCGCAACAAGTTGCTCGCTTTGGTCTGAAATTTTCAGTTAATTAGCAACTTTTGACTTTTTGTCTGCGCCTTTCTTCTAAAAATTTTTCTTTGGAAAAATGTATAACAAATGTATAAAAATAAAAATAAAGTCGCCATTCGCTTAAGAAAAAAATACATTTCTGCATCATTTGGGAGAAAGTAAAAGCCGAGAATTAAATGCCAGCCTAGAGGCTGTTGCTGTTGTTGTTACTGTTGGAGATTGCTGTGACTCTGGTCTCTGGTCTCCGGTCTTCGGTCTCTGGTCTCTGCTGGTCGATGACTTACACGGAAAGCGCTCAAGTTTTGCCGGCGCACGGGGCGTATGCGCATTGGTGAAAACTCTCAAGAAATGCCACAGCGCACAAGTAGAAAACTGTATGCAACTGCAACATTGGAAAGCCGCATCAGTCGCGTCTCGTATTTCATTGGAGTCTGCTTGCCACAAAATGTTGTTGTTGCTGTTGCTGCTGTTGCACTCACTGCACAAAATGCCAGGCACCAACGCATTCGAATTCTTCCCATTCGCCTTGGCATTGTACAAAAAAAAAGTTTCACATTGCATTCACGAACAACTTCATTTTTGAGTGGGAATTGTTTAACATTTTAGCCCATCATTTTAGAGAGCGTGCAAAAGTTCAAAGTCTTTAAGAATTTGGTCAAGATCTCTTAACTCTCTTTTTGGCCAAAAATGTTGCAAATAATGAGATGAAAGGTTAGAAGGAAAACTGGGCTTGAAAGACTCAAAAAAAAAAAAAGAAAACAACATATTTAATTATTTACAAAACTTTAACAACGTATTTTAGAAACTTTTAGAGAATTGACAAACTTTGCTTGAATTTAAGAATAGTCTAATATAGTTGATTAATAGATTAGGCGTGGTTCTTAATTTAAATAAGATACTTTCCCTTTTTTTTTGCAGACGGTTCTGGACAATAAAAAAAAAAAAAAAGTTTCTAGCAAAAATTTAGTTAGCAAAAAAAAATAAGAAAAATCTTCATTTAACTATAAAATCTTTACTATAATTTTTATTTTTATTATTATTATTAGAATATCTTGTGAACAAAAATTTTTTCTTCGAAACAATTATTTAAAATATGGGAGAATATCTTTGATCACTTTCAAAATAACAACTACGATATAATGAGAATTTTTAATTTTTTTTTGTAGATACTTTAATACTTATTCTTGATTTTTACCTGATAAAAATAGCAGTAATTTATATTATTATTTTTTTTTTTTTAATAGGAAAGAGTTTTTTTCATGAATCCGTTATTATATATTTAAAATAAAAATTACGATCAATAAAATAAATAATAATAAAAAAAATAATTTGCAATTTTTGTATAGATACTTTAGCACCTATTTTTGATTATAACCTTATAGAAATAACAATAATTATTATTTTTATAATAGAAGTGAGTTGTTTTTTAAAAAATTAAAGTTGAGTTCATTTAAAAAAATATTTTTAACTCCGTCAACACTTGACTAACAAGTTCGCAGGGCTGCCTGAAAAATTGGCAGCCCCATAAAATCAAACAACTAATTACAATTGTGCTAAAATTCAAAAAAAAATTTTTTTTGACGAAATATTTATTTTTTTTTTTGGAATATTCAAATTTTAATATTAAATTTATGCGATAAAAGGAGGTAGAAGTTAAAGTAAGAGTTATTGAGGAGCTGTTGCAACCCTACACTACTACAATTTATTTTTCCAATTCCATCATATTTTATTTTTCGTTATGCACCATAGGAAATCATCAATTCCTAAAAAAAAAAAAAAAACAGATATTGAGAGTAGGGCACGTCAAATGCTTCATTTGATTTAACTGACTTCATATGATATTATATACTATGCATTAGTGAAAACCAAGACACTGAAATCCTGACCTAATTAGAAATTCTCACGCAAAGAACAGACTGTGAAAAAAAAGAAAGATAGAAAGAACAAAAAACAAACTGTGAAAAAGCGAAACGTCACGGTTAACAATTTCGCATTTCATCAAATAAACAAACAATCAAATAAGCAGTCAAACAAAGAATTAAACCAGAAGAAAAGAGACAGAGGAAGAAAGAAGCGTGTGCTTAGAAAGAAAGGGGCCGTAACTAAAGGAAGCACAACAAATTGCCAAAGCATGATTCAAGCGATTTGCGTAGAAATTAAAAGAAAATAGAAAATAAATAAAGTGAGCAAACTAAAAAAAAAATGTAGAGATTCTATCAACGCAAATGCAAATGCTGCTACGTTATGGGTGATGAGTGTGCAGTTCCTAAGGCTTAGAACCGGTTCTCTAGCTATGAAAGTGCCATCCCTAGCCCCTACACACAAACACACAAACGGAAGTGAATGCTAAAGAGAGCGCAAACCGAGAGAGAGAGCGTTGAAAATGAAAGAGAGTAGCAGATAAAGAACCAAAGAAAATAACAACAACAGCAGCAGCAGCAGCAACAACAAGAGCGGCGCGTCTTTGGTCAAATATAGGTCAAAAAAGAAACGGTAAACGGTGCTGCTGCTGCTGCTGCTGCTGGTATTTTTGTTGTTTTTGTTATTGCTAAGACAAACGCTGCGGATTGTCTGCAGAGGCAGCGACAGCGACAGAGACAGCATAGCGACAGCGACAGCAGCAGCGACAGTATCGGCAGCAGCGACAGCGACAGCATCACAAGCTGCTGATGATTTGGGTTACATAAAAGGGCGCGAACGGAAAGTAGAAACCAGAAGACGACTTTAGACATGCGTGTGTGTATGTGACACACACTTAAATAAATACACACGCACACACACACACGCACTGCTGAACGTTCGCGCAGACGCACAAAACTTGTTGCAAAGAAAGTGAAACTTTTTTTTTTCCTCAAGCTCTCTGACAAAGCCGCTCCCCCGGGCAACAATTTAAGCCACTTCTTTAAACCTGCCTCCACTCTACACGCCACACTCTACACTCCATACTCTACACTCCACACTCTACACTCTCCAATCTCTCCCTGTTCTCCACCTCCACCCGTCACACTCTTGTGTGTAATCTTCGCTGCCATCTTGTTGCATGGGAAACGTGGAACCTCAAAATGTCACGAACAGAAGGTTGAGGTTGTCTTACAATTATTATTAGCCTGGCTCTTTGTCATTGCAACTGGCAAATCTTTGGCTATAAGATGAGATATATATTTTTAGCAAAAATTTTTATTATTGGGTTGGGCTAGGTTATACGGTTTTTTTGACTATAAAATAAATAAATAACAAAGTTTTAAAAATGGCAAAAAAACTATTCAGATTATTATCACACTTTGTTTGGCCTTGCCTTGACCTGATGCTTTGTGAACTAAAAATATATATATATTTTTTTTATGTCAAATTGGGATGTTTGTAATAACTACTTTATAATAAAAAATTGTTTATTTTTGTTTAAGCAAATTTTAAATATATTTTTAAATCAATTTCAAATTGGTTTCCATATATATAAAAACTAGTCACAACATTTCTTGATCTAACCTAAAAATGGGGGGAAGTCTTTCATATAGATAGCTTATATACCATATGGACTAAAAATAAAAATATTTTTAGGACATTTTTGTTTCACTTTTTTTCATGTTTCTAAGGAAATTTAAAAATATATTTTAATCAATTTTAAATTGGTTTTAATATCTAAAATGTAGGCACAGCATTTCTTGACCGACCCTAAAAATGCTGGGAAACCTTTTATATAGATAGGTTATATACCATATGAACTAAAAATATATACATATAATTTTAGGTAATTTTAGAATGTTAGTAATTATTTTTGGAATTCAAGCTTATTTATGTTTGTCTACGGTAATTTTAATTATATATTTAAATTAATTTCAAATTGGTTTTTTTATTTAAAATGTAGTCACATATTTTCTTGGTATATTTTAGAATTCCAAAAAAAGCTTAAAATTTATTCAATTTTATATAGTTTTTCCAAATGTTTAGAGAAATGCTTTTCTGTTGCCAAACATAACATATTTGGCATTGAAATTATAAAAATTAGGAAACTATATACGTAATATGATAAAAATGTTTTCTGTATTAATAAAAATCTA
Organism: Hirtodrosophila alboralis; assembly: GCA_035043045.1. Taxonomy (NCBI): domain Eukaryota; kingdom Metazoa; phylum Arthropoda; class Insecta; order Diptera; family Drosophilidae; genus Hirtodrosophila; species Hirtodrosophila alboralis. Next base: position 409,770 of record JAWNNH010000593.1, on the reverse strand, counting down.
GAGCTAGATCTAGCAGCTGATTCGCAGTTCAAAAATAGCTATTAAATCTAATTAAATGAGGTAAATACTTTAAAATTTGATTGAAGGACATTTTATGTAGTAATAAAAATAAAAAAGTTTATTTAATTTTATAAAAGTTGAATTTAATTTTACAAAATTCATTTAATTTTACAAAAATTCTTTTTGCAATTTACAGTTTATATAAAATAAATAAATAACCCAAAATCAAGTTTAGAAAGTAAATGCGCCCAGCCAGAATGCAGGCCGCCCCGTCTGGGTCTGGAAAGCCTTCACACACAGTCTCCTGTAGAGTGTGTGTGTGTGTGTGTGTGTGTAGATTGTGGTCGTTCGAATAGTATTCAATGGCTGTCTTTAGATCCGGCTTTGGCCAGTCATTTTCTCTTGGGTAAGAAACTGAAAAAACTGAAAAAGAAAAAAAACATAATCAAGCAAAAGCTGAGCAAGGTAGTAGCAGGCGCGCAGCTTGTGGCTCTGGCTTTGGCTTCTTGGCCTGGCTCAAACAAGAAATCAACCGCAGCCAAAGTCAAGAAACGGGAAAAGAAAAAAAATACAACTTCGAACAAAGAAAGAAAGAAAAAAAGTGAACGAGTAGAAATTACGGTAAATAAATAAATAAAGAAAGACGCGATAAAAAGAAAGAAAGAAAGAAAGAAATAAGCGAACGTCGCGTCGTCATGAGCGAAAGTGAAATCTGCTAATGAATTCTTCAACGTTGAATAGTTTTCAAGTCATTATGAACGCCAGTCGAGTGTTGTAGTACCGCATGGCGTATACTTGATAATATATATATATATATATATATATATATATATATATAGTCATACCATACTTAAGACTTAAGATGCGACTCAGCTTAAAATTTTACTTGGACTGATCTTGCTTTTGGCTTTTGGTTTCGGTTTCGATTTTGATTTTGGTTTTGGCTTTTTGGTCTTAACTGGTAAAAGTTGCTAGATTCGTTATAGCAATTAACCAGCAGCAGTCAATGTGAATACGAATACATATACGAATACTTAAACGAATACCCATTTACCAGGCCAAACAAGCATCGATTTTGTACAAATGCAACAGATTGCAATTGCTTTTGACGGGTTCATTGAAACCTTGTGCAGTTTTCATTGATGTTGCTGATGTGCTGATGTTGCTGCTGTTGCTGTTGTTATTGCTAGAGGTCTTTATCGGCAATGTGGCTTAAACTTGTATTGCAGCAGCAGCAGCAGCAGCAACAAGTGGAAAGTTGCAGCCAAGTTAGTCAGATCAATGCCCCGTGTAGATCACTTCAATCATGTGATTAACTATTTTTAATAGGAATTTCAAATTCGTCAAGCCAGCGTTTACCATGAAATGAACTTACAAAAACTATATACTATATAGTAATAATATATATAAATAATACTGTTTCCGTTTTTGTAAACTATACAGCAGTGAAACAATTAAAATTTAGAAATAAGTATTATTTTTAGGGATTAAATAATCATTTTATATTACATGATTTTTAGAATAAAATAACATTATTTGAAATTAATTATAATTCTACATTATATGATTTTTAAAATGAAAATTTCCAGAATTGCCCGATTGTCAATTCTAATTATGCTTAATGATTGAAATCTTTATTAAAAATTTTAATTAAATTCATTAAACTAAATTTCAAATAAAAAATAGAAAAATGACGGAAATTTGCTTGAGAAAACAATAAAAGAAAACTCTGAAATATTAATATTTGAAAAATTTGGAGTACTCTATTATATTCTAGAATTTATTCATAATCTAAAAAGATAACTTTGTAATTTCAAAAATTACGAAAGTTTTCTTAACTTAACATAATATTTGATTACTTTTTTAAGAATATATTTAAATTTTAATTCCGAATCTAAGCTGAATAGCGATTTTTTAAAACTCTCAATAGGAAACAACCCCCATAAAATTTAACTATATTTAAATATAGTTAATTTATATTTTTCTAAACATTTTCTGTTGCAGAAAACAATAAAAACATATAACACTAAAATAAATACTTAATATTTTTTTGTTTTGTAATTCGGAAAAATCTATTATTTTTTAGAATCTATTCATATTCTAAAAAGATAGCTTTGTAGTTCCAGAAATTGCAAAAAAAAAAATGAAAGTTTATCTAATCTACGTCTAATTTTCTACAAACAATTTAAATTTTAATTATAAATGTCAATAGAATAAAGTTTAATGAAAAATTTTCAATATGAAAATTACCTGCGGAAAGATTAAAATGTTATATTTTCTATAAATTTTAATTTCTTATTTCTGTAAATTTCTTATAGTCCTAGTTTGGGAAATATTATTAAAAAAAAAATAAAATAAAAAACTAAATTAAGTACTTTTTTTTGGAAAAGCTTTAAATACTAACTAAGCACTTTCTAAAATCTATTCATATTTCAATACATCTTTATCTCTATATAAAAATATTAAAAAAAAAATTGCTTAGTTAACATTTTGTTTTTCTTTACTGTTGTTTCTAATCCTAAACTCTTGTATCTGTAAGAAATCTCTCAAAATACAATTTAAGACTGATTTGAAATGTTCGTTTTGGAAGTCATTTAAAATGATAAGTGCCCACTTAAGTATACCGATCCCACAAGTTATATAACGCAACTTGATTGCATAATGATCACAATTGTTTAATATGAAACTCATTTATTATTGTTTTTTCTACATTTGCAGGGGAAGCTGAAAAAGTCAAATCATTGATCAGATTACGCGCCGAACTCTCACCACTCTTCACGGGCAAAAGAAACGCCTCCAAATATGCCTGGGCGTAAGTAGAAAAATAATAATATTTTTATTTTAAAAGTAACACCAACACGAAACAAGCTTAACTATTGTTTAAATATATGTTTATTGTTTTTTCTTAAATATGACAGTGTTGTGGAACGTGAACTCAATGTGCCGCTGCCGTTGTCAAAGATTATCAAGAAATGGAACAATTTGTTGCAGGAGTACAAGGCCATCAAAATGTCGGAGGAGCCGAAGAGACGGGAATGGCCTTTCTTTACCCTGATGGATGTATATTTCAGTGATCAGGTGAATGATCCCTCGTTGCGTCTATTCTCATCCACAAAGACCCTCAAGGAGACCCTGGACGACAGCGTCTTTGAGGATGATCCGATAATTGCCTCCGCCATTGCGGCAGCAACAAGTGGCGCCTACATGGAAATTGATGAACTTATACGGCGGCAAAAGGAACGTGCCGCCTTGGCTGCTGAGCGGAAGCTGGCAGCTGCTGCCAGCGGTGCTGCTGGCGATTACAAATACGATCTGAAGCCCATGTTGGCGGCGAACAACAACAGCAGCAATAAATTCAACAGCAACAGCGAAATGGTGAAGTTGTCCAAGAGCGTTGATGATTTGTCCATGCAACAGTACAAGATTAAACAGGAGCTGATGCGTCAACGTGAACAGGAGCAGCAGGAGAATATGGTCAAGATCAAGCAGCATGCACGCCAGCAACAGCAGCAGCAGCAACAACAGCAGCAGCAACAACAACAGCAACAGCATCAGCAGCAACAGCAGCAACGCTTTATGAGCCACCAACCATCGCTGTCGCCGCATCCGCATCGTATGCAATCCTCAGCGACACCGCCAGGATTGCAGCATGCACTGCAGCAGCAGCAACACTTGTTGCAACAGCAACAGCAGCATCTACAACAGCAGCTGCAGCAGCAACAGCAACAGGCACAGCAGCAGCTACAACAGCAACAACAGCAGCAACAGCAGCATCATCATCAGCTCGCACATCCACATCAGCCGCCCACGCCACGCCCCAGTTCGCCGCCCACAACCGCACAGCAGATACACATAACGGCAACACAGCATCAGGCAGCACAACAGCAATTGCAACAGCAGCAACAGCAACAGCAGCAGCAACACAAGCAACAGCAACAGCAGCAACAGTCCTACACAGATCCCAATACCATTGATCAGTACCTGTTATCCTGGAATAATTTCCATGGCAATATGTGCCGCGGCTTTCACTCCCTGCAGAAGGACGAAAAAATGGTGGACGTAACAATTGCAGCTGGCGGCAAAATCTTCAAGGCACACAAACTGGTAAAATGGCGGCCCATATGATGGAACCCTTATCCTAACAATTGCTCTTTCCGTTCTCGTTCTCGTCCTTTTTTATTGGTCTTCCAATATATTTGCAGGTGCTGTCCGTCTGCAGTCCATATTTCCAACAGATCTTTCTAGAGAATCCCTCAAGTCATCCCATATTGCTGATGGCCGATGTCGAGGCCAGCCACATGGCCGGTCTTCTAGACTTTATGTACAGCGGCCAGGTGAATGTCAAATATGAGGATCTACCTGTATTTCTCAAGGTTGCGGAGGCCATGAAAATCAAGGGGCTACACACAGAGGTAAGGATGAAAGCTTGGAGAACTAACAATCTTAAAATAAATACCGATTTTTTTTCAAAAAATTTAATTTGGGATATTACATTTATTTTAGAGTTTTCAATAAATTTTAGGCAATAATAATTATTTTTGGGTAATTAAAATTAAAACTCTATTTTTTGGTTCAGAAATTAAACTTCAAAGGCTCCAAATGTGTTTTTATAGCTAAATATTCGGGGCTGTTCCCATTTTCGCTGGGATTTCGCGTATTTGATTACGTGAGAATTTGTCGAATTTCCCCTAAATTTCCTGCGTATTTCCCTAGAATTTTCCGTAAATTTTCTGCGTATTTTCCTCGAATTTCCCATAGCAGTGTTGCAAGCCATTCAACAGCCCAGAGTTGACGAAAAAAAGGTATAACTACTAAAGCGCTATTAGTAAACTTTTTAAAGTTTGAATTACAAAAGTGGAGATGCAATATCATTGTCAAAAGAACAGAAAATTTATTAATAATTTTTATTTAAGTCAAAAGTGCTTTCAAGTAGTAGTATTTAGCGAATTGAAAACGCTAGCTAAAACTCAAGCGAATTCAAAAACGCGTATTTTGGGGGGGAAATTCGCAAAGGGAAATTCGTTTACGAGATTTTACCGAATGTGAGAATGGGAACAGGCCTGATTTAAAGTTTGATATTTTTCTCAATAAAATAACCAAGGTTCCCCAAATAAAATATTTTCCAAATTTAAAACAAAAAATTGTTTTTTTTTTTTTTTTTTTAAATTTTGGCTTACTTATAAGAATAAATAGCCAACTTTCTATATTTATCTATTAAAAAGTCGTAAGAGGATTACTTTTTGAAAAAAAAAATGAAACTAAAGTAAATTCTCAGTTTAAATTAAAAAAAAAAATTTATTATTTCTGATATATGTTGTAAAACTATAATGTTAATAGTTATAATTGAAGAAAAGCTTAAATATATGAAATTTATGAAGGCTGATCCTAAATTAATGTACAATTTTTTCAGTAAAATTTTAAATTTTTAAAATCGTTATTTAGGGTCCTGTTAAATACTATTTTTTCTAAAAATTGAAACATTTTTATTTTGTTTTTTAGAAAAACCTGGACAGTGATGCCAGCGATATTAGTTCACCGCTGGAGAGCGATGGCACCGAGTGCCGTTATGAGCGTGGCACGCATAGCGTCAATATAACCAGTGGCCATGCCGCTGGATATGGAGCCACAGCCTTGGAGCAATCCTCACCCAATGGATCCAATCGTTGCGCCACGCCTCTATCATTGGCCAGTCCGGGCGCTGGTCAGGCTCAAGGATATGCTGGCTTTCGTGAGCATATTAAATCCAAGGCCACGCTGGCTGAGAGCTTTATAAAGAATCTCAATCGCAATAATAATAACAATAGCAACAACAACAACAACAATAACAATAATAATAATAATACTAACTACAACAACAATGCAACAGATGCGGATAGCAATTCCTTTGCCATCCTGCAGGCGAACAGCAAGAAAATGCTCGATTCGGCAAGGAAACAACATAAATATCTGGCCAAGCGTAAGATCCTGATGCACTACAACACAGAGTTGGGCAGCCCCGAGAAGCGGATGAAGGAAATGGAAAGGGATCGCTATCCCAGTGCCGAGCAGCATGACGATGCGCTAAATAACAATCACAGTCATGCCTATGGACAGGATAATATTTTGGAGCCGATAACAACAATTGTGCCGAGAACGCCGGAACCACAGCCGCCGCCATCGAACCACAATAATAATTTCAAGATACGCCTGGTGGAGAATCATCATTTGACCAACAACAGCAGCAGCAACAATAGCAACAACAACAACAGCAACAAGAATGCCAACAGCAACAACAACAACAACAGCAACAACAGTCAACATGATGATGAGGAAGCCTTGAATCTGGTACAAACGCCCAATGTGAATGGCAATCGCGCCAGGCCGCAAACACCGACGCCAACGCCAACGCCACCGCCGCCGGATGTACAATTGGTGAAGCGTGAGCTGGAGCTGGAGGTGTCGCCGGCAGAGGCAACACACAACAACAGCAGCAACAATAACAACAACAACAACAATGGACACGATCAGGATCTCGCTGCCTATGAGCGCAAATACGATGACAACAACAACAATCGCGGCCTGGACATGGAAACCGATTCGAACAATAACAACAACAACAAGAGCAACATTGAGACAAACAACAACAATGGCGTTGCAGTTGGTTTAGCATTAGCGCTGGGCAAACACAAACTTTTAAATGCGATTAATCGAAATTTGGAATTAGAGCAACAACATGGCGGCGACGCAACAGAGCACGGCAGCAGCAACAACAACAATAACAGCAGCAATGGCGAACATGACAACGATGACAACAACAACAATAGCAACAATCATAGCCAACATTTAGATTTGAGCACAATTAAAAACATAGCCACAGCAGAGATCCTGTGCGGTCTAAAAAGCAAAGTGCTCAAGCTGGAGGAAGAGCAGCGTGAGCGTGAGCGCGAAAGAGAGCGGGAGCGAGAAGCCTGTCGCAGTCTGAGCGAGATAAAAAATGCTGACTAATTTGGGGTGGGAACTTAAATATATATATATATACATAATATACATATATCTGAACATATGCATTTGATTAAATTAGAGAGTATAGCGAAAATCATCAATGTATGCTATTTATAGTTATTTATTATACCTTTTAATATCGTTAATGTAATTTTAATGATCGTATTCCACAATTCCATACCATACACATCTCCCACATTTTTTGGTTAGTAGGTAGGCCTAGCATTCCTCCAGTACACTCAAGAGCGATTGATCAGAATATAATCTATATATATACCACCTAGTTCATAAGTTTCATATACATTTTATAACAATTATATTCACTAAATGTATGAATTTCAAATTTAATTTTAGTATATATTTTGGAAATTGGCCCTGTTGCAATACATTTTAAGCTGTATATCATTTATATACTTATATTATATATCATATACAATATGTTTGTGTTGTAGATCACATTTTTATTTAGAGAAGAGAGATAAAAAAAGTAAAAACACCATTTTTTGATTATTTGCCAAGAAATTTTGCATTATATATTTTTATGTTAATAAAATGTATCTCAACACCAATCACGCACACACACACACATACATATACATTCGCATATTCATACTATGAAATTACCTTCATACATATTATAATGACATTCCGGCATTGTTTGATCATGCCATGAACAAAAAAAAAAACAAAAAACAAAAAAATAAGGAATTAGATATATGCATCTCGTTTTTAGTTTGTAACTTGCCAGACCTTTCAATATATAAATATATATATACGCGCTGGCCTCAAATATTAAACCCAGACGCCTCTCGTAACCCTGGATTGGTTCCGGAATTTGTTAATTGTTTTTAGATGCTGATGCGGCTGGAACCTAACCTCAAAGTAATAGAAGAGAAAGAAACAACCACCCAATTAAATACAAACTCAACAACAATCAATCAATCAAAACAAATTCACGTACAATATATTTATTAACATTGTTTATATTTACAAACATTTGTGTAGTATTTCATGCTGTTGATCATAATTTTTTTTGTGTACAAGTATGAATGAAATAAAGAAATTGACACATTCAAAAATGTTATGCTTATCGATTTATTTGATGCAATGTTAAACAGGGTGTTTCAAGTTATGTTACTTAACATAAATGTAGGTTAACAGCTGCAGGATATGAGAGAGCCCGCTCCACCGAATGCATGCCGAAGCTATATACCCTTGGTCTTCTAAGAAAATTTTGAATACTCGACCAATTTTTCATATGGAAGCTATATGATATAGTGGTCCAATTTTGAGGAAAATTAATCAGATTGGTCAGATCATAATACTACATCGATATCTTAATATCTTGCTATATGATACAGTGGTCCGATCCAGCCGATTCTGAAATTTGTACTGCCTGCAACAAAAACTGAGAAAATAGTTTGCATAGAGACAGACAGACAGACAGACGGACAGGCGAACATGGCTATATCGACTCAGCACTTTATGGGGTCGGAGGCGTTTCCTTCTATGCACTACACATTTCGAGACAAATTTATAATAACCTTTTGGAAGGGTATAAAAATGCCGAGTGAGTTTGTGGTTCTGCTGTGGCATACAAATACAGAAAATACAAAAGTCCCGTTTTAAACATATCGATATTGACCCAAAAATACCGATAATATTTTGTTCACGCAAATAAAAATATCACCACGAAATATATCGACATATCGATATATATTCAACAACCCTAACCGGAATACATTTTGTGTATTTTTCGGTGGTTGATGGTTGGGGGGCGCGCCTTTTTTGCCCTTTTTTCGCGCGCACATCCAAATGGCATGTAACTGAAAACTATACTAAAAAGCCGAAGTATGTGTAACCCGAACAGCCGAAGCAAGCACGAAGTCCTGCCCAACACACGCACACACACACATACACGCACAAGTACAGCAAAGAAAAGAAACGAAAGGCACCGACTAACAGAGGGCAACCAACAGACAGCAGTTGGTTGTCCGTTCTGTTCTCTGTGTGTGGTTGTAAAAAAGGCGAAAACGTCACGAGAAAAACCGGTTAATAAATTATTGCCAATTGTATTGGGAAATTGTCAATAAATAATTGTAAAAATATATTTAAAAAATCGAACAACAATTAATGTGCATTTAATTAACACATTTGTAATAATTAATCCAAGTGAAACACCCAAAAGTGAAAGCCCAATGATTGAAAAATTTTCGCAGAACATAGCGTTTGTTGCCTATATTTTTTTTTCATTTCCATTCTTCAGTGTTTTGCGGCCATTTCGAAACTGCGCAAAAAAACCATTTTATGGTATATGTATGTATATGTATATACACACACACTTGGCCAGCTTGGGATCAGGATGTGAAATGATTAAATGGAAACAATACTAGAATTATAGGAAAAAGGAAAGACTCCGCCGTATACGGAAGATGCAGCAGCAGTAACAGCGACAGGATACAGTTGTGCTGTACAGCGGAGCACCCCCCTCACCGCTGTACGCACAGCTAAAATCGGCTTAATTACAGAAAATAGTATCCTGGATTTTCAAGGATTCACACAACTACGTACTATCATACAATATGAAATGCGTAGCGGCTTTTGGGCGGAACACAGAAAGTGGGCAAAAGGAAAAGTAGAAGCTGAGGCGACGACAGCGACCAGGACGAGGACGAGGACGTCGCGGCCGTCGCCCCGAAACAGGAACAAAGCAGCGGCAGCAACAACAACATAAAGGATACGAGCCATAAATGAATTTTACGTATTTCGGTATACACACGACAAACGCCGACCAAGAACAACGTTCACGATGATAATGATGAAGATAAAGATGATGATGATGACGATGGCGATGACGATAATGAGGTTGTTGTTGCTGCTGCTGCTGCTGGATATAGGGTGGGTGGCAAGCCCGTCTGCGACTGTAGTAATACACACACAGCTACACAACACACACACACGCACATCCATAGCAGATGGTGGGTACAGAAAGAGTACAAACACACGGGCGTAAAAGTAGAGAGAGAGATGGCGCAAGAGAGAGAGTCTGAGAGCGTAAAAGAGACAGCGCTTAAAAAGGCAGCGAGAGTGCCGCCGCGCCGCACCGCGCCGGGTACGTGCCAAATAAGGGATGGTCCGTCAATTCGTCGCTTTTTCACTATGCATAGGCAACATACAAACATACATACATACATATTAATGTGTATTGTTCAATTCGGTTGCATGGACTGCAATAGCAGAGACAGGCAAGGCAACAAAAGCAACAGCAACAACATTTAACATACAAATCAATAAGCCGACTGGGCAACACCCTACAAACACATATGCACATACATAATTATACATATGTACATAGTAAAATTCATAATTCAAATTGAACACAAAATGGTAACAGCAAATTTTAAATGCCACCATTTTAACGCACAATTCGAATTTGGAATTAAATTCGAAATACATTTTTCGTTAATGTGCTGCCTAAACAAGAGCTAAACGCGAATGGTGGTTGTTGTTTTTGTTGCTGCCGCTGCTGCTGCTGCTAATGAATGCTAGAAAGGGCGCGCGCGTTAAGGGTGTATGAACAAACACACACACACACACACACGCTTAAATACATACATACATACGTTTGTCTGTATGTATATGGCGCAGACAACAGTTCACAGTTAGACTGACTGGCAGACATTTCAACTGCGGCAGAGGGCGGTGGTCGCAGTCACAGTCGTCGACGTTTTACTGCCAGGCAATATATACACACACACATGCATACATACACACACACAAGTACACTCACACTCTCGCTCAAATACGCATGCAACATGCATTCGAATTTGCCTACTTAACCTACAGAACGTAAAACGGCATTAACAAAAAAAAAGAAAGACGCGCATAAATGCGGAGAATTAAGATTTAACTAAAGATGCTAAACAATTAAGCTAAACATACATACGTATACACACACACACACCCACTCCAGCACATACACAGCCATTAAATTACGTTTAGCTTTTACGTTACTTAACGTTACGCCCAAAACGTTTACGTCGTTGTCACTGCCGGTTTCCGTTATTTGGTTACGTCAAATTGTATTACAGTTCGTTTACACGAGTGTGTTACTATGTGTGCGTGTGTGTGTGTGTACATGTCTTACTTTCAATGTCATCAAAAAGGGCTGAGAATGATAGAATTGCATTTGAAGCGTATCACAGCCAGCTTTGATGGGCATTGCAAAGGGCAACGTAACAAGAGAATGTTGTGTATGCACAAAACGAATTACATATATTTACGTGTGTATATATATTTACACGATTATAATGAAACCAACAAGTGTTTGTATCTCATTATTATTGAATATGGAACGACAACGACGACGACGACCGGAACAACGAACCCATTCCAAATCAATTCTTGCGTAACTCTTCAAGGGGTTGTGAAATGTTGTAATTATTAAATCATATCACAGCCATTTTGATGAGTTTCGTGCGAATTGTTAACTCCAAGGATAAATATAAACAAAGTGAAATTAATAATTGTATTATTACTTTCTTATACCATGTCGTTAAAATGTTTGTGACCTTATGTATTTTATATCATATCACAGCCATTTTGACGAGTTTGGGTAAAGAAATCTCAACAAAATGTGTTTTTTTTTTTTATAATAATTCCCCCGTTAATAAATACACAATGCATTTTAGATGTTTTGTTTTTTTTGTTGTTTTTTTTTTTTGTAGTTTTTGTTTTTATTTTTATTTTAATTAATAATTATTATTTTCTCTTTCTTTTTTTTGTTTGTTTATTATTCATTTAAGGAAACTTTACAAAAACAAAACAGGACCACAACAGATGCATCTTGACCATACTGAATATATAATCGAACTGATTTTATGACTTGGCAAAAGGATTAAGACGTTTTCTCTGATGGACAACGGAGGCACTAAAACCCAAAAACCTGAATCAGACTCGCGGCTCTTCATAAATGTTGTTCAAAAATGCAAAATATATATATATAAAAATCAAAAAAGAAAAAAAAAAAAGAAACAATAAAAAATCGATTTCAAATTTTTAACTCTAGTTCAAATCTTTCATTTCATTTCCATTTTCATAATTTTTTAGTTTTTCTTCGAACTTGAGAGAGTTGAGAATGTAGAAGTGAAAACAAAATTAAATTTCAACAAAATCAATCAGTTTTTACAACAAATTTTTGACATAATCTAAATTAAACGACTCTTCAAATTCACATTCGTTAACTATTTGTGATTTTGCGATTTTAATCATTTTCCGGCAAGGCAAGCAAAACTTAAATAATATATAAAAGATTATTCAAAATGGGATTATTGAGCATGTTTAATAATTTTGCGTATTTCAATTAATTAAACCCAATTTTAAGCACATTTATAGCATAATTATTAAAAAAAGATACAAATTATATAACTAAATACAGAAATGTGAAATGAAACCGAATTATTTTGGTGAATTTGTATTTTCTTTCACTTTTTTGCTTGCATTGTTGGAAAATTGTGTTGTGTGTATTCAATTTTTGTTTATGGAGAGCTATATTTTTAATGTTTAAGAAAAATTATTTATAAATTAGGCATGTTTTTTTTTCTCTTAGCAATAGTATCGAAGTGAATTTAAGAGTTTTACGCTTTAAGCAATTTTACAAAAATTTTCTTTTCAATTTGGTTTTCTCTTAATCTTTCATTTCTTATGTTTTTGTTTTTTCTTTTTTCTTAATTTCTTTTGTTATTAATTGGGGGGCTTTACGTGTTTTGCCTTCAGTTCAATTTTTGATTTTAGTTTTTTTTTTTATTATTTATTTTTTTTACTTTACAGCGCAATTGTAATAATCAATTGAATTTATTTGATTTTCGGTGCACAGAACTTGTGCGGTGCTGGAAACTCAATGGACAAACTATCATAGAGAGTTTGGATATACATAATTAAGTAAATACCAAACGATTATTATTTTTCTTTCTGTTTTTGTTTTTTTGACATAATAAGATGTTGTTCTAATTGTTTGTTATTATTAAATATTGTTTTCTTTTTTTTTTGGCTTCCGTGCGCTGCAATTTGACAAAATTTACTAGTTTCCCTTTTGTATATTTTTTTGTTTTGTTTTTTTTTTGTTTTTGTTTTTTAATTATATTTTATAATTTCCTAGTTGTTGGTGTTGTTGTTGTTGTTGTTGGTGTTTCGCTTGCGAATTTACCATATAATGATGATATCGCATCTGATAATGACGGATCGCATTGCTTGAAGGGGGAAAACAATGTTGTGTAGCTCGTAGCTCTCATTCCACAGTCCAGACAAATAATCCGAAATATATATATATATTTTTTTTTATCATCAATGTGTGAATGCAGTGGATGTATATATGTATGTAAATTTGAATATGCTGTAGGGGTATATATGGGGGGATTGGAAAACGATCTTGAATGTTGTGGGAGATGTGGGCTTAATTTTGATTTTTATGATTATTATGAATAGGGATGGGATGGGTTTTTTTTTATGGTATTATGGTTTTATGGTGTGGAGTGCAGTTCAGCCGCAAAATTCACTTCCGTTTTACTTTTTTCATTTTTCAGTAAGATTAGAATCAGCTCATCACTGTGTAGAATGCTGCTGTACAACAAGCTGATATTGTTGATTTTGCGGTGGATGCTGCGGCGCTGCCGCTTGGAAATATGGATTGGGCATTAACTGCGTGGGATGTAGACACATTAGCTGATATTGTGGCTGTGTTTGTGGTGTGAATGCTGCGGGCTGTGGTCCCCCGCCGGCAGGGGAGGGCTGTGGCGGCTGTGGATGGAACGCCTGATGCGGCTGTCCCGGCGATGGCGTCGTCGATGGCGTTGTCTGTGTCAAAAATTGCAATTGCTGCGTCTGATCCGGATATACGCGCATCGGCATTGGCGCATATTGCGATTGGAAATGTGGTGGATGACCAGCATGCTGGTATTGTATGAATTGTGGTATCGGTGCCGCTGCCATCAATGGCTGTCCAGTTGCCTGTGTCGCCGATACATGCATTTGCGATGCACCCATTGGAGCTAAAGAAACAATAGAAATGATCAATTAATATAAATTAATAATTATTCATAATTTTCAGTCAGCCTAAAAAGCTATTATATTATTATTTAAAATTAAATGTCATAAAATTGTTATATAACTTTAATTTACCGAGTTTTAGATAGTATTTAAGCAACAATATAATAATAATTGTTGATTATTATAGTTTTCAAAATCAATTGGCAATAAATTTATATATACATAACATTTATTATCTGAGTTTTAAATTGTACTTAAACAACAATATAATTTTTTTTTTTGATTATTATATTTTTTAAAATCAAATGTCAATAAATTCTTATATAACTTGCATTTTCAGAGTTTCAGAGCAACAATATATTAATTATTTTTAAGCATTCAAAATTTTAAATTGATGTATATATTTTGTTCAAAAGTTAAACTCAAAATCCTTCAATGAAAATTTTTTTTTAAGCTGTATATCGAAAGTTTAATATTTCATCTTAATAAAGAACCAAGCCAAAACTAAACAAATATTTTCTAACTTTTCAAAAACTATCGACTGCTCTTTTTTTAATTTTATAAAATAATTATTTAGGTTTGTATTGTATTGATGGAAATAAAAATTAATATTCTCAAAAATATTTATTTTTATTACGATCTAAGTTACGATAATAATCGTTATTAATTGAGTTTAATTTTATTATTTATTTAAAGCGTTTTTAAAGGTAAATATTAAAAAGTTTAATATATATGTTTTTTATTAAAAAATTAAAGATTAAACTGAAATGTAACTTTCTAATCAAAATTGTATCTTAATAAATTTAAAATTTTTATAATAATTTTTGTAGGTTCGTCTTGATTTACTTAGTGAGAATAAATAGCTTTAAAAAGTTATAGTAGAATTTTTTAGTTTATTTTTTTTTTTTGTTGATCAAATAATTATATTTTGCGTTATATTTTTTAATAATTAATTCTACTTAAAAAACGTTAAACACAAAAATATAAAAATCGTGAATATTAAAAGTTGATTTTTTTATAAAGATGTTTTTTTAATCAAAGAAAAAAAATAATTATTATTATTTACGATCTTTAAAATAAATTTCTAATAATTTTTAATTAAAAAATTATAATAATTGTTATTTACGCTCATTGTAGATTTATATAAATTAAGAATAAATTTCTTACCATAATTATTGCGACGCATGCGCGTCTGTCCGCCGGGATGTGTGGGCGCCTGGAATGGATGCGGCGGCGGCACCACATAGATCTGCTGTTGATTGGCCGCCGGCATATGGGCGCCCGTTGTTGTATATATTGGTGGCATGGCCACGGGCGTTTGTGGCGTATGCGGCCGCGATGGATTGGGCGTGCTGGGACCACGTGGCGTAAACGGCTTGGCCGATGGATTCAGCACATGGGGCTTCTTGACCACAACGGGCGTTGTGCCGCTTGTGGCAGTACTGCTGCTGCTGTTGTTGCTGCTTGCTGTGGTGCCCGCAATTGTGCTGCTTGCAACGCCAGCAACGCCTGTTGCCGCCACATTGCTGGTGACGGGCGTGGACTTGTCATTGCCAGCAACGCCTGTTGCAACAATTGTTGCATTGGCAATGCCTGTGGGCGTATTGTTGTTGTTGTTGCTATTAGCTACAGTTGCAACAGTTGCATCCGGCTTGGGCGTAATTGCTGGCGGCGGCGGCTGCTGCTGCTGTTGTTGCTGCTCAAGCAAACCCGGTGAGCTTATTACCACGGGCGAAGTTTGGGGCTGCTGTACGGCAGCAGAGGGCACCATTACATGATATATAGGCTGCGGCGGTGGTGGTTGGCTAGGTGGCTCCTGCACCACCAACTGCACCGGCTGTTGCTGCTGCTTGGGCACATGTTGGTGCTGATTGTCCACAACCAACTGCTGCTGCTGCTGCTGCTGAGGCGGCGGCTTTTGCTGTATAAGCTGCACATGTTGCTGCTGCTGTTGCGGCGGCGGCGGCTGCTGCTGCTGTTGCTGAGGCACATAGTGTTGCTGTGGTGGCATCTGCTGCTGATGATGATGTGGCGGCGGCACATGATGCTGCATGGCCACCAATTGCGGCTGTTGCTGCTGCTGCTGCTGTGGCGGCGATGTTGATTGTTGCAAGCCACCGCGTTGCAGCGTATGTTGCTGCTGCTGCTGTTGTTGTTGTTGCGGCGGCGAATTATTGCTAGCCGCCAGCTGAAAGTCCTGACCGAACTGACGCAAATCCTGCAATTGATTATCACGCGAGCGCACTTGACGCTGCGGTTGACTCTGATGTTGTTGTTGCTGCTGCTGCTGTTGTTGCTGCTGGCCAGCAACAGTTTGCAACGGTGGCGAATTGCTGTTATGACCACTAGCAACATGCACATGGCCACTGTGCATCGTCGGCTTGCCCAGCGGCTGCTGCTGCTGCTGTTGCTGTTGCGTCTCGCCTCCATAATTGAGCGATGAATTGCTTTGAGAGCCCTGATACTGACGCATCTGGCGCTGGGGCAAAGGTTTGCCCGCATTCGAGCCAGAGTCGCCACCGTTCAGCTTAGATGCACCGCCGCCCAAGTGACCCTGATTGCGGTATTGCGTGGAGCTGTAGAAATTGTAATTTCGAATTAATTTATAGTGTTTATTATAACTATAACATTATCTCTAATATATAATACAAATCTATATAAATTTGGAATAAATGATAAAATCACAAAAAAAAAAAAAATTCAATTGAAAAATAACTTTTTTTCTGGGTTTGAAATAAATAAAATTAAATCATAATTATTTCCAAGTAATTAAAATTATAACTAAAATAATATTTAGTCATTTAGTTTTATATTTTTACTCAAAAAACAAAACTCAAAGACCTATGACCTATTTTTTATAGATAAATGTCGAAAGTTCAATAATTTTTCTCAATAAGCAGATTTCTAAAAAAAAATTTGAAATTAAAAATAAATATTATTTTTTTTGTTTTTATATATTATCCGGAGAAAAGGTTATTATAATTTTGTCTTGAAATGTGTAATGCATAGAGGGAGGCGTCTCCGAACCCATAAAGAATAAATATTCTTCATCAGGACGACGATATAATCATGTCCGTCTGTCTTTCTGTCAGTCTGTTTCTATGCTACTTTTGGGCTTTATCTTTGAGCTATTTTGATGAAACCTTGGCACAGATGAAGTTTGTTATTGTATGTAGTATGTATGTCAAAATCAGACTGATCGGATCACTATATCATATAGCTGTCATAGCAACAATCGCAGACATCTTATTTGCCTGAAAGGTGTTTGTATGAAAAACTTCTTTGTTTTTCAAGATATCAAAACCAAACTTGGTATATCGTTGTAGAATTACGATTTGTACAATAAGATTAAGTTTGAACAAAACCGGACCACTATATCTTATAGCTCCCATAGGAATAATCGCTCGAAAATGCAAAAGTATTCAACATTTTCTTAGAAGACTATTGCTAGGTTATATAGCTTTTTTTTTTTTCTTGGTTTTTTTAGTTAAAATTATTTTAAAAATACTAATTAAATATGTTGGATAGATAATTGGTTGCCTACACTAAAGTTCAGTTTAAATTTAAATCTTCTTCGACAAAATCAAATAATAAGAATAAGAAATATATAATAACGATTTGAAAAAATTTAAGCTTATGAAAAAATTGCTTAAAAATTTTCGTAGGCAACTAAATAATGGGTTCTTCGTAGAATTCTACTCATTTTCTAATTCGCAATCTCAAAGTTTAAGAGTTTTATAACTAATACTTTTCTATAAACTAAAATAACACTGAGGAAAAATGGGTAAAAAAAAGTTTTCAAATCAGATAGAGATGAGAAATGAGCAAATCGCTTAATATACTAAAAATTCTAGAGATAAACTGTAGAATCACAAAAATAGTCTTGATTCTTTCAGACCTTAATAGAGTGAGGTTAAGACAATTGAAAAAAATCATAAATATCTATGTTTTTTTATACTATAATATTAAAATATATTCTAAATTCTATCTAAATATCTAAGTTTCTTTATACTATAATATTTATACACATATATTCTAAATTCTATTATATAAATACAATACAATTTAAATGCATCGCTTACCCGTGAATAATCTGTGAGTTGCCCTGATAGGAGTACTGATTCTGTATGCCCATCGAGGATTGATATCCACCCGCTTTGCCGCCGCCGCCGACATTGTTGGCATTATTGCCAGGCGGCACATTGGATGCGTTGCCGGCGCCAACGCTATTCGGCGGATTACCACGCATTATTTTGCCGCCTTGCGGCACCGTTTTGCGTTTCATCATTGGACCACCACCGCCACCGCCGCCGCCACCACCACCTCCGCCACCATATTTGCCGCCAGTGGTTGCATCTGTTGACGATGCATTGACAGATGCGGATGATGGACCCGTATTTTTAATGCCGCCAGCTAGCATTAGCACGGCTTGGGACTGTACGGGCTGTATGCCCGGTTGTCCCATGATCAATGCATCGCGATTGTCACGACTGTCACGATTTTCGCGATTATCGCGACTGTCACGATTGTCGCGATTGTCACGACTGTCACGATTGTCGCGATTGTCACGTGCTCCCGTCACGGCAGAGGATTGTGAGGAGGAGGACATGCCAGCATGTGATGGTGGCGGTCCATTATTGCTGCGCGTCTGTTTGGTTATATAACGATCGCTGCTCATTGTCTCACGCAATTGATAATCACCAGAAGAGTTGCCGCCGCCTCCTCCTCCGCCACCACCGCCTGAGGAGTTGCCACCGCCACGTGGCTTATTGTTGCCACGATCGCGATCACGATCACGCTCACGTTCACGTTCCCTTTCACGTTCACGTTCACGCTGCTCCTCACGCTCCCTCTCACGTTCCCTTTCACGCTCATTGCGCTCACGCTGCTCGAGCTGCTCATGATGATGCTCTGACGCTGCTGGCGGCCTTTCCACGGCTGCAAATAGCGCCTCCTCATCACCATTCTCCAAATCCAAACGTTCATGACATTTGGGATTATTTTCAATCTCTGCTGCCAGTTTTTCGGCCTTGGCTTCGGCCTCCTTGAATTCCAATGAATCGCCTTTATCTAAGGCCACGGTATATGATGATAGTGAATCATCAAATGTTGATGTGACACCAAATTGATTCTCATTCTTGCGGAACATCTCATTTGCATCCCAGCCATTGGCAGCGCCATCCAATTCAATATCAATGTCACCATTGGCCCCATCCATCCACGGTTCCAGTTCTTTTTCATCATAACGTGTGCCTAAACCTAAAAAAAAAATATAAATTTATAGATTAAAATATATTTATAATTTTTAAATTTAAAATTGCAATTTTACCAGGAAACGTAAATAAGGAATTTTTTATTTCTAAAAATCACATTAAATTGATTTTTTGATTTGTTGTCTCCATATAAATTGCAATAAAATATATTTTTTTTATTTTAATTTAAAAATGGAAAAAAGACTTTCTTTTCTTTGAGTTAATTCATATTAATTGTAAAATAAATTATTTTCGGAATTTCAAATAAAACTTGGGCTTTAATAATAAGCTAAAAAAAATTAAAATTATATAAAACATTTTATCTCATTTGTATATTAATTTAAAATATTAAATATTTATAATTAAAAAATAAATAAATTGCAATTTAAATTTGATTTTTAATTTTAATTTTTAAATGAGAAAAAGGATTATTTTGGGTTTATTTATATAAATTATAAAAAAGCATTTTTTCGGTCTTTTAAATAATATTTGGGCAATAAAAATAATCTATAAAAATCATTTTATCGCACATTAATTTCAAATATTAATATTTTTAATTAAAAAATAATAAATTGCAATTTAACTTTAATTTTTTGAAATTTAATTTTGAAGTGAGAAATGGATTCTTTTTTAAGTTTATTCATATAAAATAAAAATAAAATAAATAATTTTCTGATTTTTAAATAAAACTTGGGCAATAATAATATTCTATTATATCTGATTTTTATATTAAAACTCAAATATTTATAATTATAATAAAAATATTTATAAAAAAAAAACCAAAATAATTGTTATTTACGTTTCCTAAAATGTTCTTTATATTTTTACCATTGCACTTGTCGGATATGGCGCCGTCTGTTTGAAAGGCACCAGCAGTCGCATATTGCGAATCGAAATCCTTGGCTATTATGGTTACCACGGTATCCGCCGGGAATATAATGTGTTTGGGCACTGTTTTGCCCTCATCGGGCTGATTTTTGGCCTTAATGCACGCCGGTAGCTCCAGTGCGATATCAAAATTGCCCGAGAATGTGCGAAAAACGCCCTCATAAATGTTACCCGAACGCAGTCGGACTTCGACAACGCTGCCGACCAGCGCCGTTGCCGAATGCATAAAATAGGTATTATTATAGACGCCCTGCGCCAGAGTACGTCCAACACCGCCGCTGCCGCCTCCTCCAACTCCAACTCCACCTCCAGCGACGCTTGTCTTATTGTTTGACGCCGCCCTTAGACTGTTGTTGTCGTTGTTGGCGTTGTATCTATATAAAAGAATGATAGAGAAGACAGACAAAAAACCGAACCGATTAGTACATCAAATCATTTTACAGTGAAATTTCCTATTATCGGACAAACACCAGAGTCGTAGTATTTTTTTCGGATTATAAGTTAGAAATCAAAGTTTTTATTTGATTCTTCATTTATTTGATGCCATTTTATCGCTCTGATATTCATACATAAAATTAATATTATTCAAATAAATATAATAATAATAAAATATTGTAAAAAAATATAATAAATCAAATTATAAAAATACTATTATATTAATTAAAAATACCAATTTATTTAAATACTGATCCGTAAATAACGATTTGAGTTATCCAAAAACTTTTTAAGAACAAAATATGGCAAGATTTGTATAAATTAACCAAAAAAAAAAGTCTGAATTTTTTAAAAGGAAAAAACCAGTTTTTCAATTTTTTTTTTTAATTTCTCAAATATTTTTTTAGATTCCTTTTGTTTCTTTTATTAAGAAAAAATATGAAAGTTTTGACATTAAGCTCTAAAAACGCCATTGGAGGATTTTCAGATTTATTTTTGAGCAAAAATTAAGATTTTTAGATATTTTATTTTTATTTTTTCTACCAAATAATAATTATTATTGCCTAGGTTTTATTTAAAATTTAGAAATAAAAATTCTATCCCAATTTCTGTGAAGATAGACAAAAAAAATCTAAACCTTGACATATAATTTTAATAAATAAATTAATCTTTATTTAAGGTCAACATTTTAATATAAGTTCCTAAATGTTTATTATGTGTTAAAAAACTGTGATTTGCACGCTAAATGTAGATTTCAATTGCAGCACTAAGAAATTGAAATTAAAAAGAAAGAGTGTACGATATAACTTCCATTATACTTGGAATATAATTTCCTTCTTCGGTTATTGGAGCCATACATCCCGCTATCGGAATTTATTTTCCATGGAAATGTGAATGATATGTGAGTGTGCGTCTGTTCGTAATTGGAAAATTTCACTGTATTTGCAGCCAGACCTCAGAATTCTTTGCAAAAAAAAAACAAAAAAACAAAAGCAAAGCAATCGAACCCGAACCCGAACGCCGCTGCTCAGCTCAGGGTCGACGTCGCCTTGCGCCGCTTTGCGTGATGATATCGATTTGCCGTTGTTTTTAGTGGGCCCCCAAAAACCACGCCCTGCCTTGCCCTGCTGTCATTTGTTTTTGTATGTGTGTGGTGTGTGTGTGCCTTAGTGTGGGTAGAGGAGAATGCCGAAGTTGTCGAGCTTTTAGGTTCAGTCCAGTGAACTCGATATTTAAAACTCTTTCCTGCTCATGAACTACCTACATTATATCTACATATGTATATGTGTATATGTACGGACGGGTGGACATATGTACACACCTGCGTTTTTCAGTGTTTCCATAATTTGTTTTTTTTTTCAAGCTGGCCTATTCTCGTTTTTACTTTCGTTTAAATGGTAAAAATTAAAAATGGAACCCCTCCTTTGTAAATTATTTTATTAAATTATATTTTATTGATTTTTGAATTAAATAAAATTTTAAATAGACAAATGATATTAAAGAGCATTATTTAATGTTAAAATAATTTAACGAACAGGCAATAAAGGAAAATGTATAAAAATTAATTGTTTGGGATATAATTATTTTATATAATGTATATAAAAAGCAACTTAAGAGTATTCAACACTCAAAGATTCTTTCAAATTGTAATACAGTAAACACTCGATAAAGTGAACTATTTAGGGCCAAGACTCTGATTCGAACCAGCTGTCAAAAAAAGAAACCTAAAAAACCATATTTATAACATTATTATTAAATAAATAATATTTAATCAGAAAAAATTAGTATGCACTAAAAATTATTATATTTTTTATGTAAATAAATTTTTTTTTATTTTTGGGTAATAAAGTTTATATATAAAATTTTACGAACAAAAAATTTTTTATAATTGTATTAGCTTTCTAGTTTCTTTGTTGAATTAATAAAAAATAATAAAATGATAATATAATAAAATTCATTTAATTAAATAAATAAATAAATAGCAAAGATTTTCGTGCTGATTACTAATAAAAAACACGTTTAAAACTAAAAATTAAAAAAATAAAAATGATTCCAATGTCGCCTAGTTACACAAAACGGTAAAATTTATTTTTAGAACTAGTTCCGTTCCAGGTTAAATGTATATGTAATTTTGCTCCAAATGTTTCTGGATGAACGACTTTTGGGGTTGTTTTGATTGCGTGTAAGTAGGATCGACGACCGTGAAATGCTCAACGCGCAACAACGCACAATGAACCCAACAGACACGCACATAACAACAACAACACCAATAATAATAATAATATCAACAGTGGAGTTGCGGGGGGTTAAGAAGGCCGAGAGGGAGTGCTCTTTTTGATGATTCACAGTGCATATGCACTGCGCACATTTTCATTCAATGAAAATGAATAATTGATTGCATTTTATAAGTGAATCATGCGTAAAGCGAGAGGCCTCAGTCGCTGCCACTGCCTGCTGCCGCTCATTGATAAGAAAGAGCTGAGAATTTGCAATCGCATCTCTCTGCTTAATAAATAGGCTCAGAATACACAAGAAGAAGACACGTACACCCATATACATACATACAAATGTATGCCTACTTATTTATGCAGCAGCAAACGGACGCTTAAAAGCAAGTGTACATAGACAGAATGCCGAATAAACAGGGAAGTGGCATGGAAAACAAGAATGAAACAAAGCAAAACGGCAAATGGCAGAGGCAAAGCGATACCAAAATGTTCGTTCGGTCAGCGAATTTGTAAAGTGACCCAAATTCTGTACGCCCGGCGGGAGGCGAAGTGTGCCAAGGCAGAAATAACAACGACAACGAAAACAACAACAGCATCAGCAGCCGTCGCGTCGCACGTCATACAGCGCAGCAGCAAACTGCAAAAATGCTGACAATGCAAGAAAAATGCATACGAAAAAGAGGCAAAGTGAAAGAAGACGAAGAAGCAGAAACTACGATAGGTGCGCGTGAGCGTAAGTTGCAGTGGGGCTGAATGGTGCGGCCAACTATCGATTATTAAAACGGGAGATCAAACATAAAAATAAATATATCTAATAAAAATGGGCCAAATTAGTTTTAAAAATATAGAAAGGCATACAGAAAATTAAAATAATATGTATAAACATTTAAACTAGAATATATTGTTAAATTATTACGTAATAAATTATATTATGTACAACAATTTACTATTTATTTTGTAGCAGCAATTCTTCACTATGGCCATAAGTAGTATTTTTTTCAGAAGCGGCAATTTTAAAAAGTGAAAAAAATAAGTGCACTATATTTAAATTGACTTTGTACCACTGTGCACACTCGTCGCGCGACTAAACAAAATATAAGCAAATTTAGTGCACAATATTTCAAGCGCATATAATAACATGGTACCACTGTGCGCACTCGTAGCATGAATATTTTCTTTGTGTGTGTGTGTGTGTGTGTAAGCACTGCAGTCATATTTCAATTGAAAATTTAAAAGGGCTGGAAGTATTGAGGGGAAACAGCGGCCGAGTTCTGAGTGTACGGGGGAGGGGGTTTGGGTGGCCTTTTTGCTTTGCTGGTCAATTGAAGGCCTTTAAACAAATTATTCATTGCGTTTTTTGTTGTTGTTTTTGCTGTACATATGTATGTATCTGTATTAATGTCACTTTGTTTATTTTTTGCGTGTTGGGAATGGTTTGTGAAAGGGAAATGTAAACAAAGCACAAAATATGTATTAAAAAAAATAAATAAACGAAACTATGTATGTATGTACGTATGCATGTCTATACATGCATGCATCAGCAGATCCAACTCACACACATATAAACAAAGTCACGTACACACATACATATGTCGCTTATTATATAAGTAATTGCAATTTGCCCTGATTGTGCTTGTGCTCTCCGCCCCAACTCTGCTGCTGTTCATTTTGTTTTCATTTTACAATTTAACACATTCCATAGGATATGCAGCAGCTGTAGTTAAATAAATATATATATGTATATTTTTTTTATAAAAAAAAAAAGAAACACACAAGAAACGACGATCCACGCGCTTTCACCTTTCACGGAACGTTGTAATTTTTTTTTTGTTATTTTTTTTTCACTAGCTGCAACCAACAATAACAACAACAACACTTGGCCTGTGTTTTTCTTCGTGCGTTTGCGTTCGCATTCGCATTCGCTTCGTGCTTTTCAACTGCAGCGACTGCAGCAGCAGCGACTGCTGCTTCTTCTTACCTTGAGATGCCGCCGCTGGCACCGCCTCCGCCTCCGCCGCTAGGTCGACTTTTCCGTTTGCTATTGTTGTTCATAATAGAAGATTGAGGGGGGAGCGCAAGGGGGCAAGCCAATTGCCAATTGACAGCAGCACCAAAAGTCGACGAACGCACGGAACTTTGCTTTTTAGTTCTTGTACTTATTTCTGATTTCAATTTTATTTATATGCGTTTCTTCGGTTTCGTCTAGTTATTTTGTTTTCTTTTTTTTTTTTTTGTCTACTTTATATTTTGTCTCTTCTCGCTGGCGCTTTGGCTGGGTGGCTGAATCTGAATTTCGCTTGGCGACGTCACGACGATGCACACAACAGTAACGAGGGCGGGGGAGATGAAACGGAGACGGGTAACGGAACGGAACGATGTCGACAATATGCTCGCTAATGGAGTTGTCGCCCGATCTTCTTTGCCTTTCCCGGTGGCAGCATTCAACAGCAATAACAAACAAAACGTTGACAGACGACGATAACAAAAACACTAATGGCGGTTTTTGGCGTTAATTTTTCTAAATATTCACGCACTTCTTTTTGTTTGGGGGTTAGCCTTTCGTGCTTTGTGGCTGGTCGTTTTTCTGCTTTGCCTTTTGCTTTACCTCCTCCTTCTTCTTCTTCTTCTTATTCTGCCTCAGCTCTTTTTCACTTGCACTCGCTGCTCAAAATTTTGCGAATTTTATTTTATTTTTCAATCAATTGTTGCCTCGTCTTCTAAATTTTTGCGCTTTTCACTGGCTAGCTTTTTTGTTGGCAAAAAAACGAGCAATAGCGACGGCGCTTAATTTGTTTAACGTCAGATAAATATAATTTTTGTTCCTAATTATATTTTTATTCGCTGCCGATAAACGAGCGATTGATGTTGCTGTTCGTTTTCACCTAGCGCACACATACAACAAGATTTAACATTGTGCTGAAATGTTATTAACAGAGCGCAAATAAATTTTTTTTCCCGCTTTTGTAATTTTTCAAATTAACATATTATTTAATGCATTTTGGGGGAAAACTATGTAAATAATAATTGAATACCGACTTATTGATAAATTCAATGTTTAGTTTGGTAGCAAAGTGTTAAATGAGACTCAAATTTAAATTTAACAGCTGCGAACTCTCTGCAAAACACCAGCAGCTAATAGCCTAACATAACTATAACAGCTGCTTAACAGACTATCGATTGGGCAAGCAGCGAGAATGTTATGAGAAATGCTGCATTTGTAAATGTATCGATATATATAATGAGGTTCTTAAAATTGGCAAAAAATAATAAAACAATAATAAATATTTTCAATAATTATATTTAATTTAAAGAATTTAGTAAATGCAATGATATGATTACATGTATCGATATATTTCAACGATCGCTTATCGAGTAAAAGCGCACTTTTTAACACTCAAACTGTACAGCACTGCACTTGGGCGCGAACTTTAAATTTGTAAATTTACCTAAACTTAACTATAAAAGTAATAAGTAGAGCATCTATTTATAAATAAAACTATTTCTTATCATTTCCTTAAGACGAAGTAAGATAAGTTTTTCGCAGAATAATTGCGTCGTTGGATATTTACTGTTTTCAGATAAGCCACAAGATCAGACCAATCGTTCATCACTTGAGCAACCCAGACGTCAAGAGACCTCTGAATGTCAGCCTGAATATGTACATATATATATATATTTTCATAGAGAAATAAATTCATTGAAGATGTTCGCTCCCTGAGGGTAAAACTTGAATTCAAAATGTATATTTTCTTAAGATAAGATAGATGGTTACGGAATAACAAGATTGTAATGCATCTGTATATATGCGTATATGCATATCATTTGTAGATCTTTTGTAAGTTTTGCTGTGTTAGACAATTATCATTATATACCAATTCTAGGAAACTATATTTTTGATAAGTAACCCAGACTACTGATAGGGTTCATCACTAGTTTGATTATCACATTGCTGTACCATATGTACCAGCTTAAATATTGATTTTAAATTAGTTAATTTTGGAATTTTTTCATAGACCAATTGAATACCAATGATGGAAAATTACTTGGCAATCAAGAGATCAGTCTTTTCTCATTCTATGATTCGTTATAGATCAAAATACGTTATCAAAATCATTAGTTTGTTTGTTATACCTTGTTGACATTTTCAGTTTTATGTCTGATATTTATATATTTATTTTGTGAATTTCGCACATGTTTAGTCGGCCAACCCATCTACATGGTTACCACCTCCAAGTAATTCCAAGTTTGTTTACCCATCTGCCTGCCGAATGAGCGTTAAGTGTCTCATTGTTGCTGCTGCCGCTGCTATCGGGCAAAAAAAATGACAAAATGTCACCGTTTTCTTGACTTTTTTCATTTTCCATTTTTATCAGACAAATCTGCCCAGCCTTACTTTATTTATCATTCCAAAATTGTCCACATTCAGCAGTTTTCATTAGATTGCGAAGCAATGCACTTGCCATAACGCGTGAAAGTTTAACTTAACTCTTTATATCCTTAGAAAGGACTATATCTACTGCATAAACGGATACAAAAACGGATTTATAAATATGTCGTTTACAAAAAAACTATCCTTTGATGGTATGGCATTGGAATAATAAGTGACTACAAATTAAATTCTATAAAATAGTGCAATGTGAACTTAAGAAATTGGTTTGATATATATTAATTAATCCAATTCAATAAAGCAAATATATATAATATAATCGTTATATTTCGCTCCAGGTTTGAAAGAGAAATCAACTTAAGTTTTTTTTTAAGTATATGCACTATTATAATCCATAAACTTGATCAATTTGCAACAAGTTCAACAATAAAGTGCAATTTGTTCAATTAGTGAACTTTTGTTCAGTTGATGATCAAC
The DNA here is from genome assembly GCA_035043045.1 of Hirtodrosophila alboralis. NCBI lineage: Eukaryota > Metazoa > Arthropoda > Insecta > Diptera > Drosophilidae > Hirtodrosophila > Hirtodrosophila alboralis. The sequence continues at coordinate 382,078 of JAWNNH010000593.1, read as the reverse complement.
TGCAGAGAGCTCAATTTAATGCTCGTCTAGTGTAGAAATGTCTAGAAATATTATAGTTTTTTATATTAAATATTAGTAAGTACCACTCTAGAAAATTGCTAAAACTACACTGAGATAAATATTCATTCTAAAATGATTAAAATCATGATTGATTGTTGAGTTATGAACGCATTGTCTTGATATTCAGAACATAGATCATATTTTTTCTATTAACGGATTTATTTATTATAATTATTATTATTTTTTTTTTATTGATGCCAAGAACATAGATTAACATATATTCCATTAACGGATTTAAAACGTTTTGATCAACATTTGTTCATAATATTAAAATATGTAATTTTAAATTTTAAACGATTAAATAATTCGAGATTGTTATTATATATTTAAAATAAATTTATAATTATATATTATACATTTTAGTGGGGTCTTGTAATTTCCCATTGCGATAAAATTGAACCTTTTTTATAATCTCCGAGTACAAATAGAATTCTAGAGTACTAGCGTTCAATTTTTTTTTTTTAAATCGCTTGTTCTTCATTTTAACTTCGTTTTTCTCTCAGTGTAGCGATATTATATATTATATCGGACTTTCTATGAGTTCTATCTATGGGTTCTATCTCAGTTCTTTTAAAACACATAAAAGTGTCTATATTCATAGTTTTAATAATATTTTTAAGCAAATTAAAATTTATTTATTTCATATTTATTATTATTCATATATTTTTTTTTATTAATAAAATGCATTTTTTTATAAGCTCAGACGATTATTTACATTATTAAATTCAATTTCCAAAATAAATCACAATCTTTCACACCGCTGAAGCCGAGTATACGTCAGTCGGGAGCTTTAGACTGCAATATTTTTGTTTGCTTTGCATTGATTGATTGATAAAAAGTGTTAAATCTTCAAGTGATAAGTGTATAAATTAGAGAGTCTCATTATCACATAGATAGACCAGACAGAACCAAGCTCAGATATTCGTAATATATCATATATATATGCAAATAGTTCGTCATGCTGATTAAACTGCGTGACATTGTGACTATTCACAAATAACGCATATTAAAAATAAAACTAATCCAGTTTACAGCGAAACTAATTATAAAGAAAAGCTAATAGCACAATTATAATATAATTGACTAAATTAAACCAAATTTGTCAGCATTATTTATTATTGTTTAAATGGATCAGTTTTTGGCATTCATGCGCTGTGAGCATGCCAAAAGAAACTTGTTATTAAACAAATATAAACAAATATATACATATTTATATATTTACATATATGATAAATTAACATATGAACATGTTTATATAATATTATAATTCAAAATTCAGCTATGGGTAAAGTACCTCTCTGACGTAGTGGAATTTTTTGTTTTGAAGCATCATTAGGGTCAAATACTTATAATGGTTCAACCAGGGCCGCAGTAAGGGTATGACATACGGGGCCTTAGGCAGGGGCGTTTTAAAAAATATAGAGTAGCGTGGCCCTGATTATGAAATTAGCTAGGGGCCCCGGGGAAACCTTAAAATGGCCCTGTGTTAAACTTAATAATAAAGCAACACAGAGCACCCTGTATATAAATACAAATATACGCTTTCAGGAGTTTACTAGTGTGAATACTTTAAAACAATAAAGAAAAGCTTTTTTTATGTCGAAGATTAAATACCCTTGCCGAGATTTTTATAAAATTGTTAATTTAGTCAGTTTAGTTATAAAAAATATTTTTACAACTTATTTATCTACAGATTTTTTCTGTGAAAACTAGAAGTTTTAATGATTTTATATTAATCCCTATAGGTCAACTTGCAGGGAGCTAATTAAGTCTTAACATTAGTTTAGTTAAGATATCTTGAAAAATAATAAAATTCTTTATAAATAAACTGTAATTGGTTTACTTAGTGAAAGTCTTATTATATATAAATCTGTTAGAAAATATGTATTTTCTTTAATTGTGTCTAGTTTTATAAAGATTATTATTAATATTATAATTATTATTATTTAAAAAAATATTAACAAATAATTTCTAAACCGGGCTACTGAGCATTCAACTCATTCATAAAGCTATCAACATAATTTTTAAAAAAAAAATATAAATACCCTTTGCAAGTGTATACAAATGTGCAAATTAATAAATCAAATATTGCGCTTATTTTTAAAATAAAGCATAGACAATCACGATTCGCTTGGATGACACATAATAATTTTGAAGAATATCAAAAACTCTATTATAGCTTTAACAAACAATTCTGAGAAATCTATATACTAGATAATTAATCGAAATTGCCGATAATAACTACAAAATGTAAGCTTAATTTAATAATGTCTTTTAATTGATATTGGTATGCATGTAAATTTCAAGATTGTATAACACAAAATGTTTAAACATTAGAAACAGGTTTTGTTTCTCTTCCGTTTGGATATAATGAAATGTAGTTATTTTAATTATATTGATCTCTCGTCTACCACATGTGCCATATGCGATTCTAGAGTGTAAAAAATCAATTGTAATTTCACACAATTGTTGTACAGCTCGCGGTTACGGTTTAGATCGCGCTTTACAAGCAAAACAAAAAATATATAAAAAATATAACAAAAAAATAAAATTATGAAAAAATTCCCCCTGACAAAAACAAACAAATTTGTGTTTAGCTAAAAAGCGTTAAAAATTTGCCTATTGGCAAAATAGAAATTCAGTACGAAATGCGTTGGCACTGGAAGCACACGTTTGGCATTACAAAAAGGCAATGTGGAATTGCTCGACCCACAGCCACAGTGCCCACCATATACGATCGTAATAACTATAGAAAGATATATAATTTTTAAGAAAGTTTCTTTGTGCTACTTACAAATTTTGACAATTTTTTTGCATACCCGATAGCTGAGAGTCAAAAATTAAATAAAATCGGTCGCTGATTCGGGAAAAAAATTATAAAATATTATAATTGTGTTATATAGAGTGATAAAAAAAAAATCAAAATTAAAGTTTTGTATAACAAATTTTTGAATAAAGTGTTTTCCTTTTAACAGGCATATTTTGCTGCAAAATTTACAATTCAAACCCAAATAATATAAGAATAAATATATAATGTATAAATATATATTTTGAAAAGTTTAAAGTATACTTAATTAAATAAAAAATAATATCTGAATAATAATATAATGTAAAAATAAATATTTTTAAAAGTTGAAAGTATACTTTTTAATTAATAAAAAATGTTTAATATAAATAAACTCTGTTTGTCGCTTATCTTAAAAACGAACGCAAAAAAAAATATTTTATATATTTTTTACGAAATCAATTTCTATGTAAAATCGGTCGCAAATTTGAGATAAAATACGAAAATCTTATAAATAGTGAAATATACAAATCTAAAGTGTGGTTAAAAAAAAAACCATAACTCGAAGAAAAAATCTGTTAATAAAAGTCTTTATAAAATAGGCACATTTTATGCAAAATTTACAATTCAAATCCACATAAAAACTGAACGAAGAATTTAATGTAAAAACATTGTTTGGAAGTTTGATAGTATACTTAATTACCTTTTTTTTAATAAATAATAAAAATCTTTAATATCACTAAACTATGTTCGTGGCTTATCCAAAAGCTTGAGCTCAAAAAAAGCCGCAAAAAAAATATTTTATATATTTATTTTTGAAATCAATTCGTATGTGAAATCGATTGCAGATTTAAAAAAAACTAAAAATTTTATAATTAAAAAAAAATATTAATTCATAGAAATAATTAAAAAAATTAATTTTTTAAAAAACTAAATTTTTATGCAAAATTTTCAATTTAATTCCAAATAACATCTGAACGCATAATTTTATGTAAAATATTGTATAAAAAGTTGATAGTGTATCTTATTTACTTTGCAATAAAAATATTATATATGTATATATTTTTACGAAATCAATTCATATGTAAGATCGGTTAAAGATTAAAAAAAAAATTCAATAATCTTATAATTACTGAAATCTACAAATTTAAAGAGTGTTAAAAAAAAGACAAAAATTCGTTGAAAAAATTGGTAAAAGCTAAATTTTTTAAATAGGCAACTTTTTAATGCAAAATGTAGAATTCAATCCCAAATAACATCTGAACGAATAATCTAATTTAAAAGTGTTGTGTAAAAAGTTGATAGTGTATCTAATTAACTTTTTAATAAGCCCAACATCTTTAATATCAGCAAACTATATTCGAAGTTATTTATTGTTATTCAAAACTATCTTTTTTAAAAGTCCAAATTATTTAGTTCAAAAATGGCCGCAAAAAAAATATTTATATATTTTTTTTTCGGAATCAGCGAACAATTTTAAATATAGATTAATTTTCAGCTGTGTTATATGCAAAATGCTGTTGCATAGTGTTAATATTTGAATTTAAAATTACAGCTAGCATCGAGGATAAGGACAAGTATACGACTAAAAATGGAGATGAATACTATGCGCAGGAGCACACCGTGGACATGGATATGCAGAGCAAGTATAGTCCACCCAAGGAGGCACATTGGCTGATCCGTCGTATATACATACTCAGCTGGATACGGAACTATGATCGTTCGCAAGCCTTTGCCGATCTCATTGCGGGCATCACATTGGGATTGACCATAATACCACAGAGCATTGCGTATGCCGCATTGGCGGGTCTCTCCTCGGAATATGGCCTCTATTCGGCATTTATTGGATCAATTATTTATGTATTCTTTGGCACAATACCACAGGTGTCCATAGGTCCAACAAGTCTCATGGCAATTATGACGCTACAATACTGTGCGGATAAACCCGTACAAATTGTGATAGTCTTAGCCTTTTTGGCCGGACTGGTGGAGCTGCTAATGGGCGTCTTTCAATTGGGTTTTATAGTCAGCTTTATACCCTCACCTGTGACCAAAGCCTTTACATCTGGCACAGCGGTAATTGTGGTGTTGGCACAGCTAAAGAATCTCTTGGGCATTAAATTGAAGCAAATTCCCTCAATTGGCGACTTTTTTACCAGTATTCGCTTTACGGACGCCAGCATGGGCATCATTTGCATTTGTTTGCTACTCTTATTGCGGGTATGTTGATTAATTTTTAAACCAAAAATCTAATTTAAATTTTCTCTAATATTTTCTTTATATTTTTGCAGCTGCTCGGCCAAATCAAGTTCAAGCAGGATACTTTACTAAAACAACGCCTGAAGAAGGTGCTCTGGTATATAAGCATATCGCGTAATGCTTTGATTGTCTTCTTTAGTGGACTTTTGGTTTACACCTGGGTGAAGCGTAGCTCCATGGAAGCGGTGCCCTTTGCCCTCTCCCCAAAGGTATCATCGGCCATGCCCACTTTTAAATTGCCGCCCTTTGCATTTGAATATCAGAATCGTACTTATGTCTTTACGGATATATTACACGAACTGGGCAGTGGGGTTATTGTGGTGCCAATTGTTGCTGTTTTGGCCAATGTGGCTATTGCCAAGGCCTTTGGTGCGTATACTCAATTTATTGCATTTATTTATTTATTTAATTAGTTCTCAAAATAGTGTAGCAAGTAAAAAATTATATATTAATGCACCAGACGGTAGAAAATTCATTTAACATAAATTCATTATTATTTCTTATTACTTAGGATTATCTTAAATTTTTCATTTTATTTTATTATATTCTTAATTTATTTTTTATTTTGTTTTTTGTTATTATTTTTTTACTATTTTATTATTATTCTTAATTCCTTTAAAATATTTTATTATTTTTATTTTTGTTTTGAATTTAACTATTGTTTATCTATTTTTTAGTTAATTTATTTTATTTGTAAAATATTTTTGGTCTGCTTGCAGTCAAGGATGACAGCAAACAGGATGCCTAAATTTTTCATTTTATTTTATTATATGTACTATACAATTGATTTTTTATTTTGATATATTTTCAATTTTTTTACTATTTTATTATTATTTTTAATTACTTTAAATTTTTTTTATGATTTTTATTTTATTTTTTTGTTACCTGTAATTTATCTATTTATTTATTTATTTATTTTTATTTTTATAAAATTTTCTGGCTGTGCCTGCAGTCAAGGATGGCAAACTGGATGCCTCACAGGAGATGTTAACCCTAGGATTGTGCAACTTGGCTGGTTCCTTTTTTAGTGCCATGCCCACATGTGGCGCCTTTACCCGCTCCGCGGTCAGTCAGGCTTCCGGCGTGCGTACGCCCATGGCTGGCATTTATACGGGTCTCATTGTGCTCTCCGCCCTGTCGATATTGACGCCCTATTTTAAATATATACCCAAAGCATCTCTAGCCGCTGTCCTCATTGCAGCTGTTGTGTTTATGGTGGGTATAGGGATGGAATATATAAAATTTTAAGAATTTAGCCTGGGAAATTCGACAAATTACTTTCACATTCTTGTAGATAATGGAGCAGAGAGTCTTTTTATAATACTTAATTTTTATTATTATTATTATTTATAATACTTCTTTATACTTCTATAATGATCAAAGTTAATTCAATTCGTACTTTTTTATATTGATTAATTCATATAATTATATCGAACATATGAGTCGCAAATTTCAAAAAAAAAATTAAATTTGTTCGGCGAATAGAAAATATTTCTAGATTTTCGACTTCTCACAAAGGTTGCTTTCGATAACTATACAGAATTACGAACATAGCTAAATAATCTTAAATATGTTTAGGTTTTTAAAAGCTATTTAAATATACATACTTACTTGTCCTACATTTTTAAATTCGATTATTTGTTTAGAAGTTATTTTGCTATTTTTTGAGCAAATTTCTATCTATCTGTTGATCTTAGGATCTATGCTAGGCATACCAAAAAATTAATTTAAATAAATAATTTTATTGAAAATATAAAATTATGTTCGGAATATGCTGTTGCATTGTGTTATTATTGTTGTAAGTGATCAAAAGCCTAAAAGGCTTACTGCTTATAGAATTATTATAAATATAAATTTAAATTAAGATCACATTTCCATAGAGAGTAGAGAGAGAGAGTAGATTATTCGCTGACATATATGTTTCTAATTCAATCATCAAATTATTTAAAAACATTACACTTATTTATTTAATATTTAATCCACAGATTGACTTGACACCCATCAAGGATCTGTGGAAGACCAATAAAAAGGACTTTTTCAGTTGGGTGGGCAGCTTTATTATTTGCCTGGTCGCAGGCGTTGAGCTGGGTCTGCTCTTTGGCATTGTGGTCAGCATGATTTGTATATTGTTGCGACTGGGCAATCCCAAGATCGAGGTTACCCTTAAACAGGTAAATTGACAAACTTTAATCTTTAATCTTTTCAACCCAAGTAAACTCTATGTTACTCTTTGCAGCAGGAATCCAATTATTATATACACATTGTGCCAAACTCGGATATTTTCTATACGGGCGTTGATAATCTTCGCTCCGAGATTCTGGCTGCCTGTTTATTGTATCGCAATGATTTCTCAATTGTTCTGCATTGTGGACGCTTTATGCAGTTCGATGCCACATTTGTGGAAATGTTAATGGCTGTGGCCAAGGAGCTGCAAGCCAACAATGTCCTGCTTATCCTGCAAAATATGAGCCTTAAGCAGCAACAAATGTTGCCTGTTGCCGACAATATACGCTTCTGCAATGAGGATCAGGAGTTGCTGCCCCTGGAACCAAAGCAGTAGAAAAACTTTTATATTATTGTTATTGTTATTATACTCTGTTTTCAATTGGGAAAATAGAGCATATATGGCTGTCTATTTGATTTACAACACTATTAAAGCTAGTTTAAGTAAATTTTTGAGAAGCGTGTTCATTTGAGATGAGAAATGCAGAACTATCGATAGTTTAAACTATCGATAGAGTAATATTTTTATAAATCGTAAATATTAATGCACATTATGATAATGTTGAAGATTTTGAAGAAAGTTCTTTATGTGGAACTTAGTTTCTGCTTTCGATAGTTTATACTATCGATTCTGTTGCAGCTTTATCTAATGTTATAGAATCTATATAAAATAATAATAAAAAATAAATAATTTAGTGCACATTATAAGAATTAAAAGTTTATAAAGTTGAAGATTCTGAACAAAGTTGAAAATGTAGAATTTAGTTTCTTCTTTCGATAGCTTACACTATCGATTCTAAGTCTATATAATATATCGATAATATAGATTATAGTCGTAACCAATTGCATCTGTTGCTTTTTCAAATTTGCTTAGATTTTGGGAGTATGTAAGAATATTCAGTTGAATTGAATTTTATTTTTCTGTACTTGTACTATATTTGATTAATTTCATTTAAAATTTTAAAGACAATAAAATGCAGCCCACATAATTCTTGTTAGAAAATACGTAAAAAAAATATTCCAAAATTTCCATTTCAGATTTGAATGGGAAATTAATTTAGAGTTTGAACTATAATCAAAATGTCATGTCGAATAAAAATCGTATGAATTTTGATCAAGTTATCAATGTATGAAGTTTTTTAGGTTAGATTCTATAGATATAGTGACTATAGATATAGATTTTAATAATATTGGAAATCGGAACAGGTTTGTATAGCTCATATAATTATCAAGTTGGACTAGCCTCAGTTTTGACTTAAGAACAAAATATCTTATTCAAATCGTGAAATAAAATATAAATGCTGAAAAAGAGTATATAACAATCGGTTAACAGCCACATTCTCACTTGCTGTTATTACCGCAATCTCTGTTATCATGTTGAGTCATGTCACGACATATTCTGTGACGTCACATCAGAATTGTTCACCTGTTCGTTTCTACCTGTTTGTTTCTACCTTTGATTAATTCTAACGCGCGCGTGTTAATCTCAACTTTGCGGTTATATGACGCTTGTAAAGCAATTAACATATATACTAATTAAATATTAGTTAACATCTAGCGCTTATCACAGCTTCCACTCTGTAAATATTTTATACTTAATTGCGTTGCATTAATTGGATTTATATTTAATATTAAATACGTAGTTCCCTTTTTAAAACGTCGGCTATATATAATTTAGATAATAATATTATAAATTTTGTTACACAGATTTAGAGTGTGTAAATAATATTTAAATTAATATAAAGTTGTGCAAATACAAGTAGATGTAGTAACTCTTGATTCTATCTGATCCTATAAAGTTGTTCCTGAATCGAATTAGTTATATTTTATCTCAAAATATAATATAATAAATTTGAATTTTTTTTTTTTTTATTATTAACACTTGAAGGCATCAAATTTGATATGCGAGTCGAAGAAGCTATTTGAGAGTGTTAAACTGCGTACAGGGTATAAATTAGTCGAAAACAATTTTCAATTCTTTCTATAGAGATTTCCCTGGAGCAACTGGCTACAGGATATAGCTGAGGCAAAAAAAACTCGTATCGAAATTTGCTTAATTTTTATAAAAAAAAAAATAAAAATAATTTTCCAAGAATTATTTTTTTAAATCTTTTTCTAGAGATTTTCCAGGAACGAGGAGAGCATATTACCTATCAATAATAATAATAATAATAATAATAATATTGTAATCTGTCCCAAAAATATTCAATAACAATTTCCATGTCACACTTTTTAAATTATTATTTAATTATTTTTTCGCATTTCTTTTGTTGTTTTGTTATTCAATAAGGAAATTATAAGTTATAGAAAAAGTATAATAATACCGTATAACAATTTAGTTGTATTTTGTTGTTGTTGGTTTTTGTTTTGTGTATAGCGTAGTATTTGTTTTTTTTTTGTTTGATTTTATATTATTATTATATTGCTATTATTTTCATTTATGTTTAACAGGTTTTATTCGTTATGTTTTTTTGTTTTCTTGTGTATTAATTTTGAGTAAATCTTTCTAAGTAGAGTGTAATATGTTTTTTTTTGTTTGAGGTTGACGTATGTATACCCTTACTGCAATATACTCATTAAGCTGGAGCGTACTATACTATATGTACATTGTGTGTATACTGCCAGGCTTTAATTTAAGTATATTGCGGATTCAGACATATGTAGGTGTTATTTTGTTTGTATATATATAGTTTTATTTTTGTTACTATATGTATATGTATGTATGTAATACGCAAGGGTATATAAACTTCGGTTTTTGGCCCGAAGACACAAGTCTTTTCCTGCTCTTTGTATATTGTGTTTTGCAGTTTCTTTTTTTCGAGTTTTATTGTAAAAATTAAGTTTAGATACTTTTGTTTTTTTTTATCCGGTGTGTGGCTAAATAATACAATGATTTCTTTGATTGTAAGGTAAAAAATGATTTACGTGGGAAAAGTTAACGCTTGTTTCATTAATTATATTGATTTCTTTCATTCAATTTGACTTGGAATCTGTTTAACTATATATATATATATATATCTTGTGATAGATCTGCAACTACTTAATTGCCAGTTTACAATTTACAGTTTGAGTTTGGATATACTACATTTAGTTTTTTCAGTGTTGTGTAACGTTCAATTCTGGTCGATTAACTATGAAGGATTCCAGTGTTGGAAATTGTCATCTTGGTTTAAAGTAATAATTTTGCTCACAATTCATTATTCCCTCATAGCCTATGCATATTATGCAATTCTATGAACTCTCTATTTTTGTTATAAACAATTTATTATTTCATGTGTATGTGTGTGTGTTTGTGTTTTTTTTTAATATATTTTGTTAAATATATATGTATTTGTTAATTTTTTTTATACTTTCTGTTTTCATAAAGCAAGAGGTACGCAATGTATTTTGTTTGTATGCACGCAATTTAGTTGTGTTTTTTTTAATGTTTTTTTGGTTTTTTTTTTTGTTTGTATTTTTATGTGTGTTTTGCTAAAGCAATTATTAAACATTAGGAAACATCTTTCTATCTTTTTTTTTATACAGAAGAAAGCAAGATCATATTTTGTTTTATGCTGAAAGGAAAGTAGTATATACATACATGTTCTCTATCTATGTATGTCATTTTCATAGGTATTTTAAGTAAAGCATTCAAATTGGCGTTGTTTGTGTTTTGTTTCATGAATAAGTCAATGTTAAGTAGTTTGGAAGGTTTGATTTGTAGTTGTTAAACAAAGTAAAACATTAGAAAGATTTTAATTTGTTTTTAATGTAGAAATTACAAACATTTATCATTGGAGAATCTGTTTGAATTTGATTTCTTGAAATGGCTGAGATCATGATTTCCATGGCATAAGCGCATTATTATTTTTTAAGGTATTTGGTAAATGATTTATATATCTCTTTATATATGTTTTTGTTTGTATTCCATACATGTACGACGTTTGGTGATTTCATGAGTTGTTGTTAGTAACATTTTTAATTTGGTTTTTAATATTTGGTCTATATTTTTATATCCTTGCAGACAGTATTATTATTTTTTTTTTAAACTTTAAACTGATCCCATTAGTTATATATATATATATTTAAATATATATTTTAAGCATGTGCGTCTCTCAGTTTTAAAGCTAAGCTATATTTTATGTTCATAAAAATATCGGAACCGGCCTTATCGAATCACTATTATATCTAGCTGCCGTAGGAACGATCGGGCGAATAATCAGTTTTTTTTTTAAAAATATAACAGCCAACAGTATGTTTTATTATTCTACATACATGTAAATCAAATATTTTTAGAACTGGATTATTATATCATATAGCTGCTATAGGAAAAATTATTTTTAAAATAAAATTAGTTTTGTACGAAAACCCATTAGTTTCGGGCGAATAATCAGCTTTATGTTAGAAGTATTTTAATTTTTAAAAATATAAACAGCCAAATCTGTGTTTCATTATAGGATCAGAACTTGATGACTAGACCTCGGATTTTGCATATTTTTTTGATTTTGTTTGTTTTATTTTTCATCAGATTGATAACAAAATTTTGTATTTAGACGTTTTATCGTTCAAATGTAAATAATTTTAGTGGAAAATATTAAAAATTTGCAAAATATATGCGAAAAAGGTGAAAAAAATATGCCAATAATATGTAAATAAAATATAAAATAAAATTCGAGGTCTATTGATGACTATATTTTATAGCTGCTATAGGAATAATTAAAAAACTAAAAAAAAATTTGTTTTCACAATATATCTCGAACAAACTCTACAATTTTTAATTTCACCAAAATTTATATCAAAATCGGACTATTATCTTTAATTTGATGTACGAACATTAGTTAGAAAACTGAATTTTTTATTAATTAAATTTCAATATAATTGGAACACTATATCACAAATAAAAGATTGAAATATGATATATTTTAAATAAAAGAAAAAAAACTGTTCTGCAAGAATATATATCTTCGAAATTCCGAAGTTAAACTGAATTTGCTTGTTTTGTTCTTTAAATAATTAATAATATAGAAATTAATTAAAGCTGGACTGAAGAGATCTGGAGTTGATTATAATAATAACGAGTCTATAAAAAAACTTTAAAATTCAGCTCAGATTTCAGAATATTTTTGAAAAAAATTTTGAAATGATAATTCTGGTATTTTGGCTGTAAATTGTTTAAAGGCTTCAAAAAAAATTTTTTCAAGATTAATAAATTGTTGTTATATGTCTGATTGTATGTATGTATGTAATATATATGCGTATAAATGTTTGTATCATATCGAATTATTTTGTTTTTAAATGTATAAGTATTTTTTTGCATAGGTTTTTGTTTTTTTTGTTTGTCCATCGCCATTTTTATATTGCTCAACTTTCCGTTACGTTTAATTATGTTTTTTTTTGTTATTTTGTTTTTGATTTATAAATGTAATTTAAATGTGTATTTTGTTTTTTTTTAATATATTTTAAATATATATAATATATGTATGTTTTTGGATTTCACTTATAGTTTTTTTGGTTTTTGTTTTTTTTTTTAAATTTTGTTTTTATTACTCGTATTTTATTTATAAACTGGTCAGCAACAGTAGCAAATTTAACAATGTGCGTTAACAAATAATTGTAAATATAATGTATGTATGTATATAATATATGTATTTGTTTTTTTTCTTCTTCTTCTTCTCCCAACTCATCTCCCAATTTCATCATTTGCCTTATTACACGTAATGTATGTATATATATATATATATAATATGTATATGTGTGTGTATGTATGTGTGTGTGTGTTTGTGTGTGTTTATATATATTTTTTAAACCCTTCAATTGTCTATTTGTTTAGTATTATTATATTAGTTAGTTATGTTTTGTATTATCATTACTTAAACTGGAAATTTAATATAAGTATTAAATCAATTTTACAACAATTTATGTGGGCTTTTAGTTAGTATGTGTGTGTGTTGTGTCTGTGTATTTGCAATTTAGTATTATCAATATTTCTATCAATTGTATTAATAAAAAATATTATCATTAGTACTATTAGTTGCATTCATCATCATCATTACATCATTATCATCATTATCATCATATCAACATTACAACATCATTCACATAAAACCCACAGAGTTGACTGGGGAATTTTTTGGGTTTTATCTATATATATATATATATATATATATAGTAGCATTTCTTTTGTATTTTTCCATTTTTTTTAAATCTTTTTTTTTTTTTGTATAATTGTGTATACGTATATGTATATATATATATATATTAGCTTAGTAATCGTAATCAATAGCAATAATCATAGTCATAATCATAATCATAATAATAGGTCTAATCTACGCATAATATAACAGGACCCTATGGAATGACCGGGGTTATTTGCCAAAGCCAAACCCAAATTTACCAAATAGATCTTTGCCTTTTGAAAGGACATCGCCGCCGGGCGCCGCTGCTGCAATGCCCTTAAGGCCTCCCAGCAGACCCGCGCCCGGACCCTGTGGCGGGGCCTGAGCTTGTGGTGGCACTTGTTGTTGCATGCCCGGCTGCTGTTGTTGCATGCCCGGCTGCTGTTGCATGCCCGGCTGTTGCATGCCCGGCTGCTGTTGCATGCCCGGCTGCTGCATGCCTGGCTGTTGTTGCTGCTGCATGCCCGGCTGCATTTGTTGGGCACCAAAGGCGTTTGCTTGTTGCTGCGTTGGCTGCACACCACCAGGTGGTTGCATTGGATCCGTTTTGGGCGGTTGCTTTGATCCAAATAGACCACCGGTGGCAGCCGAAGTAGCACCAGAGAGCAGGCTAGTTGCGCCGGAAAATAGTCCGCCCGTTGGCGCCTGCGTTGTCACAGGCACCTGCTGCTGCTGTTGTTGCTGCTGCTGTTGTCCCATACCCATTTGACCCATTTGATGCACCATTTGTGTACCCATCGGCTGTTGACCCATTGGTTGTTGACCCATGCCCATCATTCCAGTTTGTCCCATGCCCATTTGCTGTTGTTGTTGTTGTTGTTGCTGCTGCTGCAGCTGTTGCTGCTGCGTCTGTTGCTGACCATACGGTTGCTGTTGTTGTTGGAGATGTTGCTGCTGCTGGTTCTGCATGCCGCCAACATTACCAACGCGACCGATCATCTGCAAGTTGGCGTTTATCGAATATATACCAAAAAATAGCATTAATTAGTCGAATGATTCCAATCGCATTGAACGCATTTCAAATAAATGGCAACTAATCAGTTAAAAATTTGTATTTTTAATGGGTATTATATATATATATATCGCATTTTTTTTGTTTTTTTTGTTACTTTCTCTCGATTGAATAATATTCATTAATTGTCATGAGTTTAGCGTTTAATTTTTTTTGCGGGCCTACAAGTTTTGTATTTAAGTTAGTTAATTGTTTTGGGGTTTTTTTTTTTGGTTAGTTAGTGGTTAGTAATTGCAACTACTTTCAACTACTATAGCATATACAAGTATATAGGTATATGTAGTTATATATCGATATACTATAGAAAACCTTAAAATGTTGAACAGGAAACTTGACAATCTCGAATTGTGGCAATTGCCTGTTTAAAATCAAATCGTTAGCACATGTTCTCAATTTCACTTAGGTATCAATCGCACGCAAAAAAGTGCAGCATACTTTTCGACGGCAGTCTGAAATGAAAGCCCTAAAAGTATGCACTGCAAAATTGTTGTGGTATCGATTCACAAGTGAAATTCAGAACCGCCCCGATAGATCTGCTTTTAAAGCATGCCATTTGAGAGATTTGTAATCTTTTTTTAATTTCCTTCATTCAATCAAAACGAATGACAGTAACAATACGTGAATTGTGATAAAAATCATTTGATTGAAAGTGAAAATTATGTAGAACTAGCAACGTTGCTTAACTGGTTTTTTTTTTTTTTTTTAAATATAAAACTTAGAAAATTATGCCTAAAACTACGCTCAAAAAACTCGCATACACTTGCAGTAATCAAAATTCAAAAAAAAATTAATATTAAATCTATCAAATCAATAAAATAAAATGTAAAACGAAACGCGCGCTGACAAAACGAATCACATTTTTTTTTTACTGGGGTATGAGTATGTTATAAAAAAAATCAAAGTTTCTATATTATGTACACTAACTGTAAAATTGCAGTTTATCATTCTATAATTTGTATACTTGTTTGTATGTGAGTGTATAAAATGCATTTTAAAGCCCCGTTTGGAAGTTCTTGTATATGGTAGGAAATGTTTGTTTATCTTCCAGCGTAGAATATTTAAAATTTATTTTCAAAAGAAAACTCAGCCTAACGCAAAACCTAAGAATTAAGATAGTGATATTTTAGTGAATCAAATAAATTATATATGGCTATGTAGGTTAAAGTAAAAAGTTTCAAAAGTAAGGCATACAGAAGAACTAAATCAATATGAAAAGGCAAAAAAATTAATAGACATTACGTAAATGAGTTGAAATAAGTAAAACTAAAACAATAAATCAAATAGTTTACACATACAGTGAATCACATAGAAATTTGTACACATTACATCCAATATTCCATATATTAGTTAATAATATAATAGCAATTAAATATATAATTATTAGCGTATACGCAGTAAAGGAAACTAAAAATGTATTTTAATATTTTAGATATAGTTTATGTATTGAGTATTGTATACGGGTTATCATCACATCTTATCAGCAATAAGTATTAGCGTTTTGCAATGTGTGTTTCATATTTGTTATAAAGTTTTCATTTTGCACTTTTTTTTTTGTTCGTAAAAAAAAATTTCATATTTCTAGCTCATTTTGGACAACATTTTGAAATAATAATTGAAAAGCATTTAAATTAAAATTCAACACGTAAATTGCGGCATTAGAACTAGATCTGAAATGATTATGAGGAATGTTATAAATTTCACTTTCGAATTAAATTCACAGATATAAGTGAAACATACTTTTAAGCTTCATTGGTGGCAAAGTTCCTCTGTCTATCGAGATCAATTCTTTGGATTTCTTTTAATAAAACTATTCAGAAATTTCCCCATTTAAGATTTCGTATAATTGTTATTAGTTGATATGAAAATCTTTTATATAATTATTAAATTTTTAAAATTCACCCTCCCAATTAAACCCGCAAAAATCCTTCTTTGAATTTTACTAATGCTCTTAAAAGTATGCTACAAATTGTCTAACAAAAATCTTTCTTGGAATTTATAAAGCGCTAAAAAGTATGCTACACATTTGACCGTGGACTTGAATCGAAAGTGACATTCAGAACGCACCTATAATATTTGAAATAGAATGAAACATTTTTGTGAGTCAAGTTAATACATATTAAGCAAACTAAAAAAAAATCATAACTATAAAAAATAAATAAAAATAAAAATATAAAGCAAATGATGTTCTAAACAAAAAATATTCAAAATGTTGCGATTACAAATTGAATTGAAACATGTATAGAGAATAAAGTAAATGTGAATGATAAGTGCTGTAGGATATCATATATAAATGTCTGTTTCAAGATAATCTGAAGCTAAGTTGAATATTTGCTGTTTGCCGCAATGCATATGCAATTTTACAGACTATACACACATTGATACATTGTATATATATATATATATATTGTTTATACATACATATTATACTAACAATATATATGTGCGAAATATGCAGGTTATTATTAAATTGTTGCTTAACTATCATATATGTATGTATGTAGGTAAAATATACACGGACGTATTGCTTGAATTATGATATTTGATTTGTTTTACAAGGAATGTACAATTGATATAATATATAATTTTGTATTTATAATGTTGTTTTGCTGTAGTTGTTGTTGTTATTATTATATAGTATTTTTTGAGTTTTGATTTGGTTTTGTTCATTGGTAATTACACGAGGTTCTATAAACATGTTGCTAGCTATACATAGTATAAAAAATATGTATATATCGTCTTCTATTGATTGATTAGCAAAATTTTTGTTCATGTACTGTACTGTAAGCGTTTTAAATGGATTCTTAGATAATTGTATATACGCACAAAACATACATAAGTATTTATATATATATATATAGAGAGAGAGAGAGAGATAGTGATATATATATAAATATATAGACAGAGTATGGATAGTACGGGATAAAGTTATAAAGAAAAAGCGAGCGAGACGAGACAATGAACGATATTTTCATGATTTTTACTGAATTTATCATAATGTGAACCGTTAAGGTTATCAGATTGTTGTTCCATAATCTGAACAAGATGATATGGTAATAATATATATGACTCTCGAATGGACGCTGAGACTGAATTTTTGGTTTGTTATGTCTGTGTTTTGGTTTCTAATTGAATGAATGATATTGTAGTATATATCACAATTGATTTTGTATTGGAAGGAAGAAGAGAACCGAAATCAAATGAGAGTGACAGAGATAGCAAGTTAGTTTAGCTGTAGTAGTAGTAGTATTTTTTAATAATAATAGTATAATCTTGTAATCTTTGAGGTGTAGTTATATATATTATTTATTTTTTTTTGCGCTTTCTTGACTTATGCTTTGAGAATTTTTTTCTTTTTTTTTTTTGCATTTATTTTCTTTTCTTTAGTATTTTTTCGTTTACTTTTCATTTTTTTTTTTAGTATTTTATATCAAAACAAAAGAAAACCAAAAGAGAAAGAGTATTTACCTGCGTTTGGTGATCGGGGGCAGGGTGGCCCGTGTTGTCTAACAGTGTAGGGGAAGCAGGGCGAGCATCTATAGCAACGAATATAACATAAAGACTTCACATTTACCACAGCAGACCATTACAAAAAATTATTTGAAAGAAGTTGTAGTAGTAAAATTAAAGAAAAATAAAAATAAAAAAAAAGTTTAAAAAAAAATGTAAAAAAATAAAAAAGAAGAAAATTAAGTCTCAAAGATTCTTTAAGAGAGAAAGAAATAGAGATAGAGAGTTACAGCTGCTGCCTGTACGATTTCTGTTACTTATATAGAATATTATTAGAATATTATAAACGCGTTAGTTCCCGAATGTTTAAGAATTACTCGTGTTGTTTTGTTTTACATAATTCACCGCAAAAAAAAAAACAGCAATTCAAAATGGTAAAAGAATAACATAAAACAATTACAAATTAAGTTAAAATTATTTAAAGGGGGCTTGGAAATTGAAATTGAAATTTTTTGGTTGCTTGCAAAACGATTTCTCGAAAACACAATACAAAATACACGAAGAGAAAAAGGCGCCAAAACAAATGGATCGCTAGGTATATTGGCAAGAGACAATATTATAATTATATCTTATTTTTTTTTTTAGAATTATTATTATTATTATTGTACATATAAATTGTTGAAATGTCATATGGTTTATAAGTAGCATAAATATTACCTTTTGCGCTTGGCGTCTGGTCTTACGAAAAATAAACCCTGAATATATAGTATATATAAATCTCTCAACTTGAAGATTTTATGAATAAAATTATTATACATAAGAATAGATAATAGTTTGTTTTGATTTAGCACGGCCAGTTATGTACTTATATATGGCACTTATAATATTATATACGAATAATTATTTAAAACTTTGAAAACTTTAATATTTTACATTAAAAAAAGTTTTTTTTTTTTTTAATTTTTTTACATAAATTACAAAGAGATTGCTCTTAATTTATTTACTTATTTGAAATTCATTTTGATATGTGCTTTAAGCCCCTGCAGTGTTGTTGTTTTTGTTGTTATATCTCTAAGGAACACAAAATTGGAAATTATCAAAAATATTCAAATAGGCTAATTAGCAGTAAAACAAACAAGAGCAACATTCAAAACCAGCAGGAAAATAGATAACATTTAAATAATTGAAAAACACAAAATCCTTTTTTTTTCTTTTTTAAAAAGCGTAAACAGAGTTTCAAACATTTTTGGGAAACATAAACAGGATCGATAGAATGCCTCGATTCAAACGAAGTTTAGAAAGTTAGAATTGGGTTGAAATTTCGTATAAAACACACAATGGCATAGTTTTATATATATATATATTTTTTTTTTTTGTCCAAAGATCTATCAAAATTTCTTCCTATAAACAAATTCGGAATTCTGAATTTATATTAAATTTTTATCCGAATATAATATATCTATACAAGTTGAGCTGTATATGGTAAACTCATTTTAAACTGAAATATATATATTTTGTATTTAATTGAGTCTAGAATAGATCGGTGAACAACTAAGGTATAACAATTCATTCGACAATCAGGTGCAAAGAAACTATTCATCATATTATGCAAAATAAAAATTAATAAATTATAAAATAGTTCAAAAACAAGAAATTCAAATAAATATTAATATATGTATATATAAATATAAGTTAATTTAATTGGAATAGTTAACATGCAGAGAGACCATCTAGAAATTTGCAAGGCTAAGGAAAGTCACGCAAGACAAGAGACAAAAGTAGACACAATTTAGAAAGAAAGTTTTTGAAAAAATATAAACAAAAGTGTTATGAGATGAAAATGATTTAAAAATGGTATTTTATGCGACCCAATCATATACTAATTGCCGTGAATGGGCCGCATAAATACTTATAATATTAAATGTTAAGTGAATTGCTTAAAAAATCAAAAAACAAAAAAAATAGAGCATTAAATATTGTGTGGTACAACAACAAGAACAACAACTATGTATCTATATATTGTAATTATTTTGAATAGGATAACATAATTCGATTTGAACCCAAAAATAAATATATAATAGGATTATTGAAATATTTAATTAACTGGTGCTTAAATTATGAAATATCTTACAAAAACAAAAATGAGAAATATTTAAATATTTATTAACACTTTTATAAAAAAAAAAAACTTTCTGCGGAATCATAACAATAAAAAGAAAATATTTCAAATTAGCGGCGTTCAAAATAGAAATTGTAGTATTAATTCATCTGTAACTGTATAGTTTTTTTTTTTTTATATATTTTGAAATTTTTACGAAAGTTTTAGAATAGAAATAGAAGAAGTGAAAGATATTTTTTTTTTTTTGGTGTCGTCACGAAAATTTGTTTGTTTCTTTTTGAAGAGTGATCGGTATTCATGTTTTTTTTTTTATATAATTTTCACTGATTCCAAATTGAATATAATATCAAAAAATCGGGGAAAATAAAAATAAAATCTTGCAGTTAGTACTTTATTGTACTTAAGAATAGTCACTATGTATTTATCATCCTGCTTGTTTGTGTACGAGTTGTCTGGAAAAACCTGCATATTTAATTATCTTATAAATGTGTACAAAATGTATGGTAGAGATTTGCTTTGAGATTTTTAATATATATTTTTGTTTGTTCTTTTTATAAACTTAAATCATAATTGAAAATCATAATTAGTAAAGCCTGTGATTGCTTTTCGAATAAGTTTTAGTATCATATATTTGATATATGTTAAGAATCGTATTAAACTCAAAGTAAATTAATTGAAAAATCAACATAAAAAATGCAAAAAAATTAATTTATTTTAAATTTATTTCGATCTTCACAAAGCCTACTTACTTTTGCCTTGTGGACCACGTTGCCCAGCCACACCGGGCATCATATTATCTCGCGGTGGCGGCGGTGGTCCCCTAGCTCCGGGTCCCTGACCCCTGCCCCGCTGACTGAGGCTGCCACGTCCAGCGGCACCGCCAGGTCCCATTTGATTGTTGTACTGATCGGGCGCATCGGCTAGGAAATTTGATGGCACCAGGCCTCTAACACCATCCAGTTCGCCCATGTAGAAACCATCTTCATCCATATCACCATAAACGAGTATGATTTCACCCGTCTTAAAACATAATTCCACTTGCTAAATAGGTTTTAAAAAAATAAGCAAAATTTATTAGTTTGGGATAATAAAAAATATAAATAAGTTAGAATGGTTATACGACTAATAATCGCCTATAAGACACCCTGTACCCAAATGTGATATCTCCAAACAAATATGCGTAATCACGGAGATGGAGAACTCTCATAGTAAATAAAGATAATTTAAAGCAAATATAAAAGTTGTAATCAATTTAAATTGAAAACAAAAAAAAAGTTTATATTTAAAAAGTAAGTGATATTTTTTTGTCAACTCATCATAATAAAATGGTGAAATCGGGAACCGTAACGTATAAAACGGATATTAATAAATTGGTGAAATCAGGAACCGTAACGAATAAAATATTTTTTTTTTTCTAAATAAATCCGTGTTAATGATGATTTTTTGAATTTATTTTTCCTATATATTAAAATATAACTTTTATTTTCTGAGCTCTAAATAAAACCTAATTATAATAAATAATCACTATTTTTTAATAATACAAAATAAAAAATAAATAGAATGATCGCTATTAATGGAGTTATATTTTTTTTTTCTTAAAAATTTAAACTTTAAGTCCTCCGATGGTGTTTTTATAGCTAAAGGTGAAAGGAATGATATATTTTCTCAATTAAACTTTTTTTTTAATATAAAATTTTTTTGAAGCATTTAAACATTTTTTTTAATATAAAAAATTTTTAAAAAAAATGTTTTTGTTTTTTGGAATTTTTTTTTAACATTTTGAAAAATATTTTTTTTGGATTTCTTTCTTCAGAATAAATACCAAACTTGTCAATTTAGCTATAAGAAGTCGTAATAGGACTAGAGATTTATTTATTGGGGAAAAAAATAGCCCGAACGATGGGAAATGTAGGGGTTAAAGGAGGGAATTTTTTAATGGTATTTTTATAGCTAAATGTTAAAAGAATAATATATTTTTTTCAATTAAATTTGTTTTTTTTTAAATTTAAAAAATTTTTTACCAAATCTTTTTGGAAATTATTTTTAACATATAAAGAATTATTTTTTTTATGTTCGCTTTGGTTTTTTATTAAAAAATTAATACCAAACTTAATATATATAGCTATTCAAAGTCGTATGAGGACTAAGAGTTTAATTTATTGAGCAAAGAAAAATTAGCCCGATATATGGGGAAGGGAAATTTTTTATAAAAACTCTTTGTAAATATTATTTAAATATAAGCCCAGAAAAGAGGGAAAAAAGTCGATAAATTTAATTTAATATATTTTAAGCTACACTTACCTCGGCATCCACATTTGGACTTAATTCTTGAGGATCATAGTCATAGAGGGCAATCATTCGCTTCACAGGCATATTCGCATAGATATCACCCCAACGATCCCGACTCACATTTCGCATACTCTGCTGTGGCACAACCTGGCCGGGCATAACCTGTGCGGTGCCAGGAGCTCCCACTGCGCCCGTCTGCTGCATGGTGCCACCCATTTGCATTTGTCCACCCGTTATTTGAGCTGTGCTATCCTCCATTTCACTGACCATATTATGGGGCACATAGCCACGACGACCACGCAATTCGCCCCAATAAAATCCATCTGCATCCTTATCGCCATAGACCTACACATGGGAAGGTAAATTAAAAAATATGTTGATTAATATGCGAACAGATTTTTAGATAGAGTATTTAAAAATACATTAAGAATGTATTTGAAAGAATGCTAGTTGGTAGTGTAATATTAGAGTGCATATCGCTAACTTAATGGTTATTTAAATGGAACTATTATTTGAGAAGAGAATCAACTTCTACTTAGTGTTTAGTACATATACGATTATGTTATAGATATACATATCTTTATATGATTATTAACTTATTTGAATATTGATAGGAAGGGGCAGACTTGTGTGTTTACTGAGAATTCTTTTGGCGAAGGAAAAACATGCACTGATATTTTTTTTTTTATTTTTATTTGATATTCATTCAAATTAGCGGCAAAGCGCAGCATCGTTCCAATTTGCATCCAATTCGAAGCGCTGATTTTTTTGCGGATTATCAATATATATGTATATATATTTATTTGTTGAGCGAGACCTTTACCCAGCTTTATTTGTAGACTCTGCTCGTGTTCAACTTGTTGTTGGCTGTTGGGGCTGGAAAGTGTATTCGTGGTTCTGTGTTAATTATTGTGTGGCACATAAAGCTTACCTTAATAGTATCGCCCTCTTGGAAGGGCAATTCTTCATCGCAGCCATCGGGATTGGGACTCATTGTGGATGGATCATAGTCGAACATGGCCATAAAATAGCGTGGCTTCTTCTGTGCCCCGGCCAATTGTTGCTGTTGTTGGTTTTGCTGTTGCTGCTGTGTTTGACCCGGCATTAGTTGACCCGGCAACTGTTGCTGCTGCTGCTGTTGTTGCTGCTGCTGCTGTTGGTTAAGTGCACCACGTGGACCTGGCAGTTGACCCATCATTTGATTCTGCATTTGTCCCGGCATTTGTCCCGGCATTTGTCCTGGCATTTGCCCCGGCATTTGTCCTGGCATTTGTCCTGGCATTTGCCCCGGCATTTGTCCTGGCATTTGTCCCGGCATTTGCCCCGGCATTTGTCCTGGCATTTGCCCCGGCATTTGCCCCGGCATTTGTCCCTGCTGACCCTGCATTTGACCCGGCACAGGTCCTCGAAAACGAGGTCCACCCATGGCGCCCTGTGCCCCGTATGGCTGTTGTTGCTGTTGTTGTGGTCCCTGGGGTCGTCCTGGCACCATGCCGCGCTGCGTTGCGCCCGGCTGATAGCCCTGCTTATCGATAAATTTATCGATTGTCGTTCGTACGTGCACGCGCATGAATTTGAATTAATTTAAATGAATTTGAAATTTTGTTAGCTTTTTCTTTCCTTTTTTAAAGTGTCGCAATATTTGTTCTTAATTTGTACTCTGTTTTTCATTCACATTGTCTATAGAGAGGTAATTTTTTTTTATATAAATCTTTTAGCAATATGTGGGCGTCTGCATTAAAGCTTACAAGCTTGACACAACTAAAAAGTTAACATATATATATATTGTATATACGATATGTGTTATGTTAGTGTATATATATATAGGAGCTATAATACAAACAACTGTAAAATTAATATAATCTATGGCTGATAAGGTCAATAGGCAAAGTACGAAGCTAAGTATTTGGAAATAAGAATAAGCACGAGTTTGAGTTTTGAAATATATATATATCTATGTAGTAAGTATATAGATGGGTTTTTTTTTGTATATATTTTTTATGGTTTAGTTTAGGTGTAGTGTGTGTACACACATTTCTAGTATATGAACTGCGTTTATGCAAAAACCTACTAGCTAAATTATATGAATACTTACACAGCTCTAAAAATATATATAATATTACTTATATTACAAAATACGAATTCAAATTTTATATTTGCTGTGAAAACTTGGACTTTACTTGAGACTGAGACTAATCAAATTTATTAATTAATATTTAGTATTCATATGCAAATTATAAAGTTTTGCAACATTTTCAATTAAATTTTCCTAATTTACCAAAAAGCTAAACCTAAGCAATTTAGCTGGCTTTCAAAGTCACTTAATATATATACTAAAATTTAAACCTTTGCTAACCATGCAATATCTAAATTTTTTTCAACTTTCCTAGAGGCAAAACTTTTGTTAATAAATAAAAAGCCTTTACTGCTTTAAACAAATATTGAATAAATATATATATATATAAAAATGGAAATTAAAAATGTTTTTTAAATAATAAATATTAAACAATACTTGTACTTAGCATTGTATTCGTATTTATAAGCTTAAGAAGAAGCGTATTACTACAGATATATTTTGTATATATTTATATTTATATTTATATTACTAAGAATGCATCGAACTCTTAAAATGTTTAAATATGTTTTTTTTCAGTGTACAATTTCTAGATTGTGAATGTGTGTATATGAGTGTGTGTGTGTGTGTGTATTTGTTGTATATGTGAGAGATGTTGTGGGTATAACTTACATTCTGGTTCACTTGAGTCTGTGTGGGTTTCGAGAAGAGGCCACCGAGCAGGCCACCTAACAAGCCGGAGCTGCCGTCGGGCTGTGTTATCGATTCGGATCGGAATCGATTCAATTCGGTATATCGGGATTAACGGTATCGTTTCAGTATTGGTTTCATATAATGAAAATGAATATGTAACTTGTTTTGTTTAAAATTGTTCGTTGCATTTGCGTATTATTTTTCCTTAATACAATTAATACAATTGTTTGGCCATTACATTTAAAAAAAATTTAAATTCCGCTCAATATTTAATATTATTTAATATATATAAAACGTACGTTAAATTCTATTATTAATTATTTATCGGACGTAACTCGAAAAAATTGATTGCATTTCAACGCAATTTAGAACATGCTATTTTTTAACTGTGTGGTAATTAAGTATTTTAAAATCAAAATCAATATCATAATCCAAACAAACAAAAAACAAAAAAAATAAAATATTCAAATACAAACAAACACTAGCAAAAACAATTTGCATACCCTGGACATTAGTTAGTCCTAAATTAAAAACAAAACAAAATAATAAATAAATAAAAACTTGAACTTTACATACATACAAATCCTTTTATTTATTATTTAAAAGGGCGGGAAGGTGTAGGAAAGTTTAAGTCTCAATTCAATTGCTTTTGGTTCTTATATTTATAATCGTAGGTTTTTAACTTTCTCACAGTTCTTTTGCAACAGTTCATTTCATATTTAATTAATTAATTTTATTTTATATTTTTACAAAAAATTTTGTGTGTTGAATTTTTCTTTGTGCGATTGTCTAAAAATTTTTATTTTTGGTGTATGTATATAAATGTGATTAGTTTTTGCAAAAGAATTTATAGAAAATAAGTTTGAGGTTTTTTTTTAATAAGGAAAAATAGTAAGTAGAAAAAGGCAATTCAAAATAGATCTTGAATAGATGAACAAAGATATAGACAGTATGTAGCTGATATAGAATACTTTTCCTTTCTTTAAAAAATCCATTATGATGTACGTATTAACAACAAATGATACGATATTTGAGTGAAAATAAACTGAAAACAATTATGTTAAGATGAGTTTTCTCATGTTTACGTTTCAAACCACGTAAATTGTCGTGAATTGATATTTTAGTTGAAGTGAAATTGCGTTTTATATTATTAATTAATTTTGGGTGGTCAAATTTAACTAACAGGAACATGAGTTCTATTCACAAGTTAAAGTAACATCAATATTTATCATGAACATGAGAAAAATAACCTTGTTTTTTTTTTGAAGGTATTCCACATCATCTTTTTGCTAATTTCTTAGATGATGTAGGTGTATATGTAAGTATATACAAATTATAATGTGTTTTTGAAGGGTTTTCGGATTGTGTAGCATAATTAATAATGTATTTAGTATGAAACTCTTTGTACACTTTGTTATCTACAATTTGTAGAATTTTATGTACAATCGTAAAATGGTTTAAAAAATTTGAAAAACTGACAACCAATTGCATTGAAAATAATAAATATAAAAACAAAACGAGTTCACAGAACATTATATATTAAATATATATATATACAGTGAATACCAGCATCAAATGAACTGTATATTTTGGTATGAAATTGTTGTATCTGAAACTGGCATTTAACTGCTGTACAGTGGACACACTAACCTGATGACCCGGCTGGGTCTGGCCTGGTTGCTGGCCTGGTTGCATGCCCGGCTGCTGTTGCATTTGATTATTTGGATCATATTGCGTATGATCCTGCTGGCCACCCATCATATGTGACTGCAGCTGCCCCGGCTGCCCAGGCATGCCCATTTGCTGCGTTTGCTGCTGCATGGACATACCATGGGGTCCCTGCTGTGGCAGCTGCGGACCCATGCCCATTTGATTTGGTCCCCGGCGAGCGACAGCGTTGCGCACAGTATCTGCAAATTTGAAAAGAAAATAAATTATTATGTTGTCCACTGAAAGAGTTACACGTTTCCTAGCTTTAAAACATCCATTGATTAAGAAACTTATGCTAAGTTCAGTTTACTCATTATTACATTTGAAAATCAAGATAAATTTCGTAAATTGGTAATTTGATTGAATTCCAATTGCGTTTTGTATAATTTTCTGATAGCATCTTGCCTACAAGTTAGTTAACGCAGATCTTGAGGGTATTACAATAATATTTATTTTGCTAAATAATTTGTAATTGAACTTTTATTAAAAACGCGATAGCAAAATAGCAACAACGATTGAACATGGTGGTGGTCAGTCGATACTCGTTGCTCGATCAGCTTTTACATTGGCGGTCGGCCGATAACAAATTAGCGCTTGGCGATGTATCGATATAAACTGCCATTCACCATGACAAGGCTAACTATTGAGCGCGAGAATTTAAAATCTTGGGCTCTGCATCGAACATATTACGTTATTCAAAAGCAGATTATTATACAAATAAAAATATTTTAAATATTAGTATTTTCCTTCAAATAAACTCTAATTAATTCTAATTAATATTTTTCTTACATCCAACCTATTGTTGCCTTTCATAAAATAGAAAATAAAATATTTTTTTTTTTAAATTCGTTTCTACTCACTTGGTATCAAAATGGGCGCACTGTCAGCCGACTGTGAATCGCGTGATTTGGTGCGTATGGTAACGGCCCGGGGATTGAAGACGCCCAATTTGCCAATATCGATGAGTGCATGATCGCCAGTTGGTGAATTAATGTCTGTAACCTTTTTACCATCGGCGTACACAGCATAGCCGGTTACAGGCCCCGTGGACGTGGGTCTGTTAACCGGCTGCCATGTCACCAGAATGGTACCATCTTGAGGTCCAGCCTCAAGTTGGATATCCTGTGGCGGATCGGGCAGACCTTTGGTTAATGTGCGAAAATCAGCATATGCGCCAGGTGCCTCCTCCTGTCCAGGTCTGCCCGGTGTTTGGGGCGTATGTTGGCCAACAGCACGCAAATGCTTGGCACGCACAGTCACCCGATATTGAGTGCTGGGCGCTAACCCAGTTATTGTATGCCTATACATGCCCGGCTTGACGGTGCGCACCTCCACATTGTTCACACACACCACGTGCTGGTGGTTGGAATTGGCTGGCAGCCACGAGATAACCGCCGAGGAACACGTTATGTGCGAGGCGCGCACCGCCGAGGGGCCCAAATGCGAAGTATCTCGACCAATGATCATTGTGCAGGCGGCGTCCCTAGACGTCTGACGATTTTGTGTAACGCTGCGTACGCTAATACGATGCGGCTAATTGAAAAATAAAATAATTATATAAATTTGATAAATTTTTGAATTTTATAGTTAAACTTACCCGCGTGGAGTCGACGCCCTCGATTAGAGCGCGTGTGCGTTCGTTGGCCTTCACCGTGACCTTGAGCACACCATCTACATAGACGTGGTAGCTATCGATGAGATTATAGCCCACTGGCTCCGGTGGTGACCAGCCAATGAGCACGCTCTTGTTCAGCTGCCGTTCCAGCGTTAAATGCTTCGGAGCTGGAACTAATAGATAATGAAAGATGTTAAGTATTTTACAATACTAAATAGATAATACTTTATGGAGAATTAAATTAAATTGCTTCAGTTCTAAATTATTCTAAAGTGAATAAAATTTAAACACAAGTATACCAAGTTTTAGCAAGAATAAATAAATAAATAAAAATAGTAGCATTGATTTCATAAATTTTTCTAAAAAATATATTCATTTGAGCGTATAAAATAAACAAAAATAAAATATAAAAAAGCAATTAAAAAATATACATATTTATAATAAATTTATACAAAAAACTACCCAATATTTAATAATAAAATAAATGTAATATTAAATGCATTACTTCACCTAATTAATTGGAGCTTTATCTTTAGCTTTAAAAATAGCAGCAAATTTTAAAAGATTTCACACGGAAAAACTGGCAGCAAATCTTTTTATAAAATATTTTCTTAAAAATGTTTCAAAATATCGCCTATGTATATAATTTGATTAAAAATTGGTATATTGACTTCTGTTATTTTATGTCCTTTAAAATGAAAGTTTATAAAAATCATTCAGCTAAAATTAAAAATATTTCCACCAGAAAAAAGTTTAATTTAAAAATAATTCAAGCTTTAGTTTTAAAAACATCTGAATCCTATGAATAAATTTAAATAAATAATAAAAGTCCTGGAGTCGTAAATAACAATTATTTTATATTTGTTTTATTAATAATAGAATTCTCTGACAGTAATTAAGAGAGCCGTCATTGCAAAAAATAATCGCCAAAATAAAAGATTTTTTCAACTTAAAAATAATTGCTATATTTTTAAAAAAATTTTGTCATTTAAGAAATTTGATTCAAATATTTTCTTTCACTCAAAAAATGATTAAAATTCTTATTAAAATATTATTTCTGTTGAATAATTATTGCAATTTCTTAAATATTTTTAATAAACGTTTAAATTAATACTTATTTCATCAGCTATTGCAAAGAATAAATTAATTATTTTAGCAAAGAATTTTATTTAAATATAAATTATAATCGTTACGGTTCCTGTAAAATGTCTGTCTTTTAGCTTTAAGTTTAGCTTAGATTTTAGGGGATTTATAGCCTAGCCTAATTTAAATGTACTCAAAAAATATAAATGCTCACTCATTTTGCCATATTGAATGCGACGCGGCATTGGCCATTTTGGCCACAAAAACCAAATGATTAAAATGCTTAAAGCGAAAAGTGCTTAAGGCCAACTTGAAATAGTTACCATTATCGCTAATGTCATCCTGGTCATGCTCCAAATCGGTGTGCGTCTCACTCAAACGTGCCAGATCCTCGTGCGTGTGTGTGAGCAATGGGTTGTGCGGCGGCAAGGAAGGCAGCGACGTTGTGTCGCACTGCATGGAACCATCTTCGGCGTCGCGTAGTGTTGACAACACTGCCTGATGGAATTCCAGCAAATCGTCGCCTATTAACAACATATTAAATATTAATTAAATGCTTTTAATTAAATTAGTATATTAAATTGAACTTACCCACAAGTCGCTGCACAAACGAAGCGGGCACCAGACCGCGTCGTCCATCCAATAGCTCCGCATCCAGATAGCCACCCTGCGGCTCTCCGCTGGTCCACACCAGCAAATAGTCGCCGGCACAGAGCGATAATTCGCCCTCGGCCTCTCTGAAAAAGGAAATATAGAAATTTTATTATGAAAATATGTTTCAAAGATCAGCTCTTAAAGCTAGATATATAATTTTCTATGCAAGTTATTATAATAAATATATTTTCTAGACTTTTAACTCTCATAAATTTTTTTTAACTGAAGGGTTTTCACGCGACATGTTGTTCTGGCCATTATTTCTCACAATGGGCTTACAATTGTAATATCATTTATTTTAAAAAATCATATTTTGTCTATTTGTAAAAATATTTATGTTTTGCCCAATTTTAATAATATTTATATTTAATCTATAGCCATAAATTAATATTATATTTATATTTTATAAAAAGATTTTTTTTAACGAGATAGAAAATTAGCAAAATAAATGTTCTTCCTTATTCAATATATAGTTTTTTTTTCAACATTTGTTAATGCTATAAATATAATATAGTTATTTATATAAGGCTTTTAAATACAATACATGTAAATTTAGCTTTGGTAGATTGTTCTTCCAAGAATTTCAGCTTTTATTGAGTGAAAAAATGGATAAAAGATTAACATATACTTCAAATATGTATGTAAAATATGAACATCAAAAAAATTATGAGGAATAATGAATTAAAGAAAGAAATAATTAAATAAAAATGAAAGTAAAAGTAAAAGTTATAGGATATTTCTTTTTATAGGATATTTCATTAAAAATCTCATAATACAGTTACTAAATGATTAACACTTATATTTCACATACTTTATATTTCGGTTATTTCGTTAGATTGAACAACACTCTACGATTATATATTAAAATCAGGGATTGTAACTGATGAATTTAAAAAAAAAGTGAAGATTATAATAATTATTTTCTATTGTTTCTATATGAGTTTAAAAAAATAGCTGTCATATTTGATTTTTCTTATAAAATTTAGATATTTAAAATAATTTAAAAATTGAATTAATTTACAAATTTTAAAGTAACTTACTTTTGATTTTTAACTAGCAAGTTTAAGTTACAAAAAAATTTATTACTTTTGATTATTTAAATATTAATTAAAAAATAACTATTACTTTCAATTTAAAAAAAAATACATATAGCTTTTTTTTATAAAAATTAAAAGAGATGATGATTTTAATGGCAAAAATTATAAATAAAATATTTTTTATACTTAAAGTTACTATAGCACGTTATCTATATATTGATTTCTTTAATTAAAATTTGATGCCAAAGGACATATTAATATTTTTTGGATAAAATACATTTAAATTTAAACATAATTCAAATAGCTAAACATTTTATTTCTTTTAATTAGAGATACTGCCTATTAATAAATTGTACACCCAACTAAAGCCTTATAAACAGATTTATACATTTTTCAAACCCTTTAAGAAGTACTTGAGCATATTCTAAAGAACTTACTCTGGCGGATCGTAGGGAAAACGTGCTATAAAGACACAACAGCGTCCCTTGCCCGGTATGTCCAACATATCCACTTGGGGCTCACTGGCGCCATTCAGTGCGTGGTTGCGAGCTGGGGAAAACGAGAGCAAGATTAATATAGATAATATACAAATAGATTCGCTATACTCACTGTCCAGATCGAGGGCGCCCAGCGCCAACCCGCTGCGATTGTGCATAATGGTGGCATTTAGGCCATCGGTGAACTCATCCAGGCCCCAGCTGCTGTGCGGCATGGGTATGGGTGAGCAGGGTGAGCTGCGATTGCCATAACGTGCCATTGGTATATCAATCTCATCCAACATTTTCATCTTGGATGCCTGCCGCAGTGCAGCCGATGTAAATGGATACGAGGCACTCGAGGCGGCATCCATAAATGGTGGACCATATGAGCTGCCCAAGCCGCCGCCAGCGCCAGCGCTCAGTCCATATAATGAGGTGGCGCCGGTAATGCCACCACCCGCTGGTCCAAGGCCCAATAGAGCGCTCGTGTCGAGCATGTTGATGTTGCTCATGGTGGGATGGGTTAATGTGGAGCCAACAACGCCGCTGCCGCCACTCAGGCCCAATGCCGAGTAGCTGGTGGAGCCGCCAGGCGGCAGATTATGCGAGTTCAGTGACAGGAGGGGCATGGTTGTGCTCTGTAAATTGTACAGTTGTATTGTTCCACGCTTCACGTTTCAATTTCAATTCAATTTCAATTCAATTTCAATTGCAAGTGCGTTTTTAAATTGTTTTTTTTTTTGAGTTCAATTTTGTGTGTTTTGTGTTTTTTTGTTTTTTGTTGTTGTTTAGTGTTAATTAAGTTACAGACAGATACACACACACACACACACAGACATATAAATATACATTGTCGATTGCAAAAGTTTTAATTATATATATATATATATATTTTTTTATTTTTTTGCAAATCAAACCGCAGGGGTAGGAAGAGAACATTTTGAAGAACAAGTTATTTTTTGTACACACATTGGAAAAAAAAGAGAGAAAGATAGAGAGCAGAAGAGAGAGAGACAAGAAAGAGCACATAAAATGGGAAAAGAGATCACAGAGAGAAAGTACACTTTTATTGATCAATATATATATTGGAATAAAGCCGGCTAAAAAAACAGCATTATATTTTTTAGCTATGAGAACAATATGTTGAGAAACTATTTTTTTTTTTTTAATATATTTTTTAATTGAACATGTTGTGAGTAGCGAAAAAACGACGACGATCTTTATTTATTTTTTTGAAACATGATTATTATATAGTTGCTATATGAATTGAAAAGCCGTTTTCCAAGCACTTATTCGAACCATATCATATTAACAAAAACAATATATATGATATATATTTATATAACTTGCGAGTCTGGGCACAATTAGCGAACGGAAAGCGTAGTTTGATTGATTGATTTATTTGCTATAATTTTTGATTTTTATATAGACATGTATGTATGTATATATAGTGAGATATGTATGTATGTGATAATCATATACATCTATGAAGAGAAAGTTGTGATCTGTGAAGTGCATAGAAAACGTTGACTAGAAAAAGTAATATTAATATGATTTTACTTTAATTTATTTTTTAATGAAGTTTAGAACATTACTAAAGAGCTATGCATATTTAAAAATCTTTAAATTTTTAATACAACTCAATGTTAATTAAATTCCCAATTCTCTAGACCATTTTATGGATACTAACAAGAAATGTTTACAAAAGTTCTAAGTGATGATAATATAAAACTCATGCAAGCGAGAAACTTTTTAAAATATTAGAAAAAATGTAAAGCATTCCAATTTTTATGTAGCAGTATGGAACAATAAATAAATTAGCACATTTTTAATAAAAATAATAAAAAATTTTATTATAAAATTATTATTTTATTATAAAAATAATAAAAAAAAAGGATGTTACATTATTTTAAGAGGGAACGACATAATCTCGCCGCCACAATCAACGCGTGTTGTTGTGTTGGCGAGATTATGTCGCTTTGCCTTTTGGCGAGTTTATGTCGCTTTGAAATTTTTAATTCAACTTAAAAATGTTATAATAATAATACAATTTATTCTGTAATTAGGGATAAATAAATTAAGATATATGAAAATTTTTGATAAGTGTATTTTTATTTTTATATTATGAATAAGCCTGATTCTTTTCATATTTCTCATTTTAAGTATATATATAAATTTATATAAATTGTATAATAGTATTATTAAGATTTTTTTTAAGTTGAATTTAAATTTCAAAGTGACATAAACTCGCTAAATATAAGACCAATATTTTTTTTTATAATATTGTTTAGATTTTTTTCAGCAGAACATATTGTTTGTCTTTCATAAAATTAAATTCAAAAATAAATATTTTAAATCAGTTTATCTTGACAAATAAATACAGTTGAAGTTGAGCTGACTTATGTGCTGATATTTGATAAAGATATTTTCCTTTTAATATAGATTTTCAATAAACAAACGCAGCGTAACTGATTAGCAATTATTTGTGATCAAAAATTGTATTTAAAAATTAAATTAAAATAAAAATCATAAAAGTTAGATTTAAAACACCAAAAAATAATAATAAGAATAAAATTCAAGCTGTGCATTGATCAACACTGAAAAGTTATCGATAAGGTGCTGCCAACTATCGCTAGAGAGCTGCCATACTCGATTAAATATTTACATTACATTATTGTGAAGATGAAA
This sequence comes from Hirtodrosophila alboralis, assembly GCA_035043045.1. Lineage (NCBI taxonomy): Eukaryota > Metazoa > Arthropoda > Insecta > Diptera > Drosophilidae > Hirtodrosophila > Hirtodrosophila alboralis. Next base: position 347,696 of record JAWNNH010000593.1, on the reverse strand, counting down.
AAAAGAAATGCAATTAATTCTAAATTAAAAATTAAAAAAAAAACAAAAATACACAAAAACAATCAATGTGCTTTCTGTTATATATTTACACAATTACGTATGTAGTTATGTCTAAAGTATATATGTTTTTAATGGTTTATAATGTACATATAGGTATGTGTGTGTATTTTGTTTATTATGTGATAATGTAATTATGTTAATTATATGTTTACTATGTAATTATTTTCAATAATGAAACTACAACAAAGCACAATAATATATGTGATTTACACTGTGACAAAATTCTGAGCGCCAGTTCTCATTAACATTGATGATCATTAAATGAACAAACACGTAGGCTACTTGAAGCAGATGATCACCAAAAATTGGGGAGCCAAAGCCATTGAGATGTGCCAGGCTTCAAAGCGGTATTTTGATATTGTTATTAACTAATTTAATTGCAAATTAATTAATGAGATTTTTTTTTCTTTTTTTGTTTTTGTTGCTTGTAGTTCATTTAAATTGAAAATAGTTGGTTTACCTGACTTAATGCCGTTGGCATAGCCTTCATCGTGTGAATATTTACCGGCAATGGTGGAATGCCAGTTATTCCACTAGTTCCACATAGAAGCTTCTCCACCGAGGTCTGGCCCCCACCATAGGCAGCCGCATTCATTGATTGTATGGCATGGCTGCTCAGACTCGAGGATATGCCGCTGATTGAGTTGGGCACCAGGGCCGATATGGATGTTAAGCCACCGCCAGCTTGGGCGGCTAGACTCTGGGAGCCAACGCTGGTGCCGCTCAGGCTATTGCTGGCCCCATTGGCCAGCGTTGAGGCCAACGATTGTGGCAGGCTCGAGTAGCCGGACGATAAAGCTGAGACACCGCCGCCAGATGCGCTGCCCAATACGGCTCTTTTATAACGATTCAGTTCTTCTTCGAGCTCTGTCAAATAAAAAGATAATATTAATTTTTATATTTTAAGAAATATTTTTCTACTAACCACTCTTTGATATGGTTCTAAATTCGCTATTTCCCGTGTTCATCATGGAACTGGGCGGCAATGCTGACATGCTGGCGCTGGCCGAAGTACGTGGCTGTTCCAGCTCGGCCAAAACGCGATTATCCTGTAATTTAAAATATTTAGAATTTATTAAAATATTTTGACAAAGAAAAAAAATTATTGAATTTATTTTTAGCACTAAATTGATTTTTAAACACAAAATTATAATTAAAGGCATTTATAAAAAATAAAAAAAAAAAAAAAAAAATTAATTTAGGGACAGGAGCTTGTCTGCCTTATATAGTGACTGGTAGGACCGGTCGCGAATTACCCAAATGTAAAAAAGCGCGCCCATAAGCATGCAATATTTTTTCTTTTTTTTTTAATTTTTATACATTTTAATTTTTACATATTCAGTGGCGTTTTAAAATTAATATTATATATATGTGTTATATTATGTGTTATTTTTGACAACAAATTGTTGAGCACAAAATATAATAAAGATATAAAAAAAAGATCGTTTGCACTTCATTTTTAATTATTAAATTATTAAATTTATAAGCATAAATTACATCATAATTGGATTACTATATCTTTATGTTATAGAAACGATCAGAAAGTATATGGTATTTACTTTAAAGTATTTCAAATTTTCGTTTTATAAAGAACACGCTTAAATTTTGTTTCATCTTTACTTTAAACAGTGATCAAACTCAAATAGAAATACAAAAGTTTTTCAATTTATTTACATTAAATAAAAGCAATCAGCTGTTAAATAATAGGCCTGCCTACCTTCTACCAGTGTTGCCTACTAATCGATTAAAAATTGATAATTGTAGACAAACATTGTCAGAATAATTTAGACAATATTGCAAATATTATTTGAGTCACAAAAACTATCTAAAATTATTGAAACACTACACGGTACAAATTCCATTGCGTTTTACAAGGAAAAACTTGCCAAGTATTTTGATTTAGTTATAGTACAGGTAGGCTAACAAAAAACATTTCATAAATAAAATATTTTTAAACAATTTCCAGTTAGCTTTCGTTAGAAACGAGTTGAAGCTGGCCAAAGGGAAATTTCCAAATTCAACGTACCGGAAAAAGTAGCAATACAATAAAACATGGCAAAGAACGCACAGAGTACCATAGATGGCCTGCTCAAGAAGGCACAAAAAGTTTCCAGTGGCTTCAATGAGCTGTTAAAAATGTCAACAAATTTATTGGCCCAAAGTGAAGGTGTTGACAAGAAACTGTTTGAACATTGCGGTGTACAGGACGATCAATTGCTCAAGAATTTGATCAAATATTGCAATAACGATGAGCGTATTAATGAATTATTGGAGAATGTGGAACTCAAGCAAACCGTGGAGGAGTACAAGGTGGGAGTTCAGCTAATATTCGCCAAGTACAAGCAACATTGTGAGTCTGATATACTCAACGAACGATACGATTTGCGGAGCAAGTATGTTGCCAAACTGCAGGAAGTTGTCGATGGCCTGGACAAGCGTTTGGAGGATATGGCATCCATTATGATGTTCACCGTTGGCCTCGAGGAGCAGAAAAGTGATGAGAATCAACGCACTATCCAGCAATTGATCAATGAGAACAAACAGATACGATGTCATCTACAGATTTGCCACGATGCCAAGGATAAAGATTCCTTTCAGCAGAATTTACCAACAGTTACCGAATCCGGCACACAGATCAATCCAGGCGACATTTCTTCTGTATTCTCAGACTCTGCCGAGTCTGCAGAGTCTGTGGATTCGGCTAGCTTTAATAGTTCCGGATTTTTCACTTGTTTATCATCGGGCGCCGAATGGTTATCGGCAGACAACTCCAATGTAAATGAGCAGGATGTGAACAACTTTATTGAGGAGGCACTTAGCAATAAATAATAGCATATCCTTGCAAAAGGACTGCATTCATTACATTCATTCATATTGTTATACAATTAATAAAGTTATAGCCTACAGCTAGAAGACTATATATCTATCGAATTTCTTGATTTGAGAGTACGATTTTAATTTTATTTTCTTATTCAAAACCTCTGAAATTGGTTGAGTTTAATTAAATACAAATAAAAATGTGGAAATCTTGAAAATCAAGTATTTATAATTCAATTTTAAATTTGATATTATTATTATATTATCGAATAATTTGGATTTATTTTCCAGCTCTTTTATAGCCCAAAACAACTTCGCAATATTCATAATATTGTCTTCTCACCTGCTCAATCTTGGCCATTATGATATCAATCTCGGAGCCTTGGTCCTGGTGACTGATTGTCGGTGCCCATGTGACGGTGGAGCTGCTCGCCGATGTTGGTATATTGGCGCCACCAACAAATGCCGCCGATGTTGATATTGAACCCGATGCACCAGCCATTGGATTACCGCCCACATGTCCGTGTCCGTGTCCGGCATTTGATCTGCCTTGGGATGCTTTGGCTTTAAGCGCGGCGGTTAATTCTATTTGCAGCTCCTCGCAGTGCACATTCTCCAGCGCCACCTAAAAGGAAATTTTATAAATTGTTAGTTATTGAATTAAAGAACTATTTAAACCTCATATAAGAGAGGCTTATTAAATTTAAAAAAAAATAGAAATCAAAAAAAAAAAGATTTAAAGAAATACATAATCACTTTTAATTCTAGGCATAGAATTAATTCCAAAATTTCGTTTCATAATTAGGAAGAATCTATATTCTTTTATTATATTTTTTTCTGAAATAATCGTTGTTAAAAAAAAAAACGAACACAGGTGCTCAAATTTATACTCTGAACATATAAACACAAGTTCTAATTTCACCATAAGAATTAAGTTAAGTATAAAGGTTTGTCGGTTAAATAAATATATTAATTTTTAAAAATAAATAAAAAAAAAACATTTTAAATAAAAAAAAAAACATTATAAATAAAAAAAAAAACATTTTAAATAAAAAAAAAAACATTTTAAATAAAAAAAAAACATTTTAAATAAAAAAAATACAAAAATAAAAAATTTTGCATAGTTTTGGGCAATTTGTACATTTGTGTAATTCTTAGCCGGTCTTAGCAGTCAGTATATAGGGCATGGGGGTTTCTCTACTTTATTTTTTAATTAAATTAATTTGGTGTTTTTAAATCAAGTAAGTGAAAATAATATTTTCTATAAATAAATGCAAAACATAAAGCATAAATAGAACTAGTAAAAAAATTTAATAACAATTATGCAAATTACTTGAAATAAGACAAAAAAAACTTGAATTAAAATTTAATTGCTCACATTTGAATGTAAAATAGTTTAAAAATAAAGAATCTTCATTTTAATAAATCTGTTTATAAAATATGTTAAAATTTCTCTTTCGATAGTTAGGATTTCGTGTATATTTTGTTCCAAATATTCATTTCCCAGTTTTATTCATGTGCGTTAAAGACACTTTTTGTTTAGTTATTAATATTATTACCATATTATTTGCTAATTAAAGCAAAATTTAATATAATTTTATACAATTTTGTTATTATCATCTGGTTAGGCATTAAAGCTGCAGCCCAATAAGCCTTCTAATGCTAGTTTTTAAACTATACATATATTTACGTTTATTTTTGCTGCAGGCAGATCAAATCAATTTTATTTATAGCTCCCATAGGCATTATCAATCATACATTCAGGACAAAAGGATTGGTCTGACTGTTCAACAGAGATGTGATTTAAAATTATGTAAAATTTTAGAATAAATAATAAGTAAAAAAAAAAATATTTATAAATGAAAAATTACACGAAAAACTTTAATAACAATTTTCTCAATAGCAAAAAATTCCGTTTGTCTAAATAGTGTTCAAAATGTAATTAATCGCACCTATACTAAGCTAAAATATACTCTTGTTGATTAATATAATTCAAACCTTTTTCTCCAGCTCACGAGCTCGCGATTGCAGATTCTCCACCGCCTCGGTATCAGGACGTGCGCTGCCGCTTAAGTTGCGTATTTGTGCCAGAGTTTCCTGTTTTGTTAGTTGCCATAAAAGGATTTATAAAAGGATGCTGAACTGAGTATGATGAAGCTGCTTACCTGATGAGCCCGCTCAATCTCCGTGCGTCGCATTTCCGCATCGCGCAGCTGCAAACTGAGCGCGTCCAGCATACTATTTGGCGCTACGCCGGCGGCCACGGCAGCGGCCGCCGACTGATGATGATGCATCGACTCGTACGGCATGCTGTGGTTGCCCCACTGACGACTGCAATTAAATAAAATTAATAAAAAAAAAATAAATAAGAAGTATTGAATTATTTGTTAAAAAAAAATCATTTACTTATATTATTTGTGAAGTTCAAAGCCTTTTACAATAATCTTTGCAGCTTAACCCTGATTTTAATATATTTTTAAGATTTTTTTAATAATTCCCAACAAATATGTTTAAATTTTAAGTTTATCAAAAAACTCAAAAAATAACAATAATTATTTTTTTAGCGGGGAAAAAACCTTTTTTTTTAGTTAAAAAATGATTTCAAAATTAAATTCAAAAAATTTTTAATCACAATTTTTGTATTTTTATTTTTTATCAGAAAAAATCATTCATTTATATTATTTCTGGAGCTCAAAGCCTTTTAAATAATCTTTGCATTTTAACCCTGATTTTAATATATTTTTAAGATTATTTTAATAATTCCCAACAAATACGTTTAAGTTTTAAGTTTATCAAAAAATTCAAAAAATAACAATAATTATTTTTTTTTAGCGGCATAAAAAACCTTTTTATGATTTAAAAAATGATTTCTAAATGAAATTTAAGAAAATTTCAATGATATTTTTTGTATTTTTTCATAAAATAATTTTTATTCTGTCGCTTAAGAATTAAAAATCATTATGCAATTATTTAATTAGTAATATATGTTGATATAGTTGAATATACTTATAAAATTTAGCTGGAATAAATACTCAAATCAATTTGAGGCGCAAAAAAAATTCTGCTTAAATTTGATATTTGTTTAAAACGCTAAAAATGACTTAAAATATAAATGGGGCACTCAATCTAAATTCTGATATGTTTTCATAAATCACGCCTTGGGTGTTCCCATAAAAATAAAATATATTGAACCACATTTGTTCGTTTTATTTTCTTGGGCTTTATTTATTTATATATATATGTGCACCAAATGTGGAAATGGGTCAACTGTTTTATTTGGCTGTGGTATGCTTTGGAGGGGGATTCACAAAACTTGGCAAACGTGTGCTTGTGTGTGAACTTTGAACTTTAGGTTAATTACCGTTGTGACCGCTTTTGAAGGCCCTTGCGGTTGCCCCAAAAATGAAACGTCACGTTCATTCAAATAATGTTTGCCATGTTTTGCGTTTTGTAAAAAAACTTTTGCTATTTTATTTGCCATACGACGTCAGGTGACTATGCAAGTTGTTGACTTTAAAGTTTTCCCCCTCTCTCTTTAATTGTCTGACACTTTCACTGCTATTTAACGCTTTGATTTCATTGTCTGCCATTGCTAATCCACACACACACACACACACACTCGCACACACGCAACGCATCACACAATTGTATTACTCATACGCCATGTACGCGTGGCAGAAAAGAAATATAAACTACATATATGATATGAGTAACAAGTTACGACAATTTGCAGCTGTTGAGTGCTGCAATACCCTGTAGTTTTATTAATTAAGCTGCCTAATATATTAATTTAATTTAATTTAATGAATTCATTAAACTGCGTAATTTATTTATTTATTTAATATAGATAATTTTATCCTTTTTGTTTTTAATCAAAATTTTTAACTTAAATTTAATCTTATGTTCGCATAGCTTTCGATTCACAAACTTAAACAGAAAAGCCTTTGTAAGCCCAAACCCCAATTATTTATTTATTTGGAATTGAGAACAGCTTACAATTTTGATATCCAAAAGGATTTCGCCGAAATAGCCAATGGAAATACATTGGAATTTTTGTTTTTGCTATCATTATTGGAAAAACCTTTCTAAACTTCAATTCCATAGAAATATGTGCGCAAATTTCGTTTGAATTGATTCAGGGTGAAAATTTAGTTTACGCCTCATTTAACATATTCTGAAATGTTTATGCTGATGTTATTGATAAATTTATAAAATAAATTGACAAGTGAATGATTGTAATTCAATTGAAAAATTGGAATGAAATTTATGATAAAAATAACAAGGCTGAAAACTGTAGGAAATTAAACGTATATAAAATTGAATAGAAAACTTGTAAACTATTTATTTGTAAATCAAGCTATAAAGGTAGGTTATAGCTTAGTTGGAATATTGAAAAGATATATAAATAAATAAATAAATATAAAATTAGGATGACATTTGTTTTGAGAGCAAATTTATCAAATTTAGCAAATTTTATAAATTATATAGCTTAATCTAGTATATTAATAGATTAGGCGTGGCTTGTAAATTTAATTCAGTTTTTTACCCTGTTTTAGTCAGAAATGCTGATTGTTCTAGACAATAAATAAATAAAAAAAAATATTTTTTATAAACGAACGAGTTATTTTTCTCTATTTTTTTCCTCCACTTCTCTATCGATCAAGTGTGTACAAAGTGGTGGTCGGTCGATAAATCAGCACTGCTCAATCAGTTGATCCAGTAGCACTTAAAGATATATATTGATATCATGCCATTCACCACGACAACAATATCAACTTAAATGACCACGAGAATTGAAAGGCAGCAACATTGCACATACCCTATTATTTCTAACTAACTAGAGGGTATAAAAAGACGCGCCAGTTTGTCTAGACAGCCGCATGACGTTGCAAATGGCAATGTGTTTAAATAAAAGCTGTAAAACAATTAGACCTGTTTGTAATTTTATACAAATGTACTGAGAATAAATTAAAATTAAATTTGATTTTTAACCAAACTCAAATTAAACATTCATTGTCGCATCAAAAAGTATGCTATACAATCTGCTGTGCAATTTTATGCGAAATTGAAAGTGCAAAAGGAATTTAAAATAATTTAAAAAAAAATTGCATTGCATTCAATTTGTGCTCGATTGCAACTTTAATTCAATAAAAAAAAAACAGCACAAATTCAATTTGAAAAAAATGCAGTAAATTTATACGGAATATCATCATAAATTTATTTAATACACTTTGACACACACACACACACACACACACACATGCTGCATTCAACTATCGATGTTGGGTCGGAAGCACTTTGGTTTGGTCGCCGTTTTAATACAGCACCCCCAGCACACACACCCCTCCCCCGCTTTGACATTTAAAAGCAATGACAAGGTTTATCCAGGATGCTGTTGCTGCTGCTGTTGGGGGAACGCGCCCATGTGGGGGCGTATATGACAGCATCCAGCAGGTGGGCTGGCTTTGGCATTTACTTTGATGCCCATCCGGCAGTGCCATCAAGCAGGCTCAAGTTCGTTTATTGCAAAATATCAAAGGTACATAAAGCAGGGAACACACTATGCACAACAAAGGCAACTATTCTTTTTTTTTATTTTTATCTTTTTTTAGCACTTCAATTTACAGCTATAATTTAAGCTACCTTTTTTTTGGCGATGCCAACAAAGATTTTTTTTTGCTGTATTTGTGTATGCGTTGATTTAACCGTTATAATTAAACTTGTGTGCAGCACAGCGCAGCGCAGTTGAATGCGAAGCGCAACAGCAGCAAAGTCTCATTACGGCCACTAGTTGCTGTTATGCACAGCGTGTGTGTGTGTCTGTGTGTGGGAGACAAATTACAACTGCAAAAAGAACAAGAAAAAAAAAGCCAAAACGTTTACTGCTTTAGCTTTTACTGCAAAAGTGTGCATAGCAATTTGAATGTGCGAACAGGATGACAGCATTGCCAGCATGTATGCCAGCAGTGTGAGTGTCTCGGTGTGTGTGAGAAAGAGAACGCGAGAGCGGAGCTTGCCAATGTGAGTAAATGTCCCTGTAAAGAGTAAAGAGTTTGACATTTAACAACACTGGCGCATGCGCATTAGCCTCATGTTATAAACAGCCAATATGCCTTAACAGCACTGTGCGCTGTTATTCACATTTGTGTTATGTTAAAGTGTTTTTACGAGCCCGCAGCATTTTTTAATTATGATTATGAAGTGGGCGAGTGTGTGTATGTTGGGGTGTATGTGTGTGTGTGGGTGTTGTTTGCCTTGCACTTCTTTTTACATCCTGTACCCATTAAAAATGGCTAAAAGGTTATAAATGTATGCGAAATGTATATAACAGAAGAGATGAAGCGAATTTCGATCATATAAAGTATGTATATTCTTAATTGTTACATAGAGAAAAAAAAATCTGATATGTTATGGCACTCAATAAAATATTTAAGATCAAACAAAATCAATGTGATATTTTCGATACGGTTTTATTTTTTGGCTATCCTTATTTTAGTATTAAAGTTACTATATTATGATACTCAGGGTCGTCTTAAAGTTCCCGTTGGGCGCCTGGTTAATTTCACAAGCGGTGCCATGCTACTCTGAGAAATAACATTTTTAAAGGGGCCATACCACTCGAGGTCCCGGCGCTCTTTGGCTAAATCAATATTTAAATAATTTATTAAATAATTTTTGTTCAAATATTTTAATAAAAATATAATATAATATATCAATCACACGATGAACAGCAATGTTATTTAAGCAATTTAAGCAAATGAATATATATTTGAGATTTTATTAACTATTTACAGGGTATTAGCTCATCATAGTTCAATTTCAAAATTATTATAATGAAAGCTTGGTCATTTCCGGTCATAGACTTTCTTTCCTTTTATTCATTTCACACTTAGGAGGTCAATTGCCTTTAGTAAACAAACTGGCGTATATTCAACGAAGTAATTAAAAATTTAGTCAATATACTAAGAAGTACAATGGACAGCTGCTGTGAACTGTTTTGAAATTTTAATGAGTTCTCAAAGTGCAGATTAGCCACACGACATCTTTGCTGCATGCCACGCATATTTTTGCTCTCTTTCTTTTTCACCCTCTCTCTCTCTCTCTCCCTCTCACATAATTGCTTGACAGCTCAATCTATATCCGCATCCGCAATCGAAAAACCCCAAAGACCCCCAAACCGAATCTAGGTTGCGGCCTGCCTGGTGCTGCTTTACACTCTATTAACCCAATTTGAGGCAATCATCATCACGAGTAAATTAAATGGAAAATTCACATGCATTTCAATTTCATTTCATCCTTTTCTGTGTTCCATATATTTGTACTATATAAGTCGAATGCAAACCTCTGATAGATGTCCCAAAAAAAAAGAAAATACTACTTGTAATTAAAACTACAAAAATGGCAAAAGGCAGGATGTGGGGTAAATGAACTTTACCTGCTGCCAACATAAAAGTAATTTAAAAAGTTTTCTCGGTTTTAAGCGCGTCAAGTTTTGGTGCACTCTAAAGTACTAAAAGTATAGAACTAAAAACTAAATACCCCAACTGCAATATACTCTGTTTCCTGTATTATCATAATTTGATTTAATGATAGTTATCGATATTATCGAAAAATTTTAAAAATTTATTTATAGAAATAACTTTAACTTCAATGCAAATTTATGTGCTTATTTTTAAACAGAAAAATGTTCAATTTAGAATTTAATTTTAAAAACAATTCACATAAATTATTTAAACGAATGAATAGTAACGATAAAGAAAAAAAAACCTGTACATAGGGCAAAAACTATCGTTACACCAAAAAAAAAAAATAGCATCAAATTATAAGAATATCTAAAAAACAAAATAATATTATAATATTAAATTGGTAATTAAAATTTAAGAAAAAATAAATATTTTGATATGATTGAATGGATTAAATTTAAATTAAAAATTGTTGAGATTATTTAATAAATTAAATTAAAAAAAAACAACATTTTTTTAAATTAGTTAATTGACATTTAAAATATATTAATTATAATTCAATCAAAAATATAATATTATTAATATCACAGTTTTGGTTCATTTTCGAACTAAAATATCATATAAAGTGTCATATCATATCTTTTTTATTTTTGCAAGCTACAACACATTCAAAGTTTAAACTAAATTTAAAATTCTCTAGAACTTGACAAACAGAATAATTAAGTTACCCTTCAATATTTAACATAAATATAAGCTTCATTATACCCCATTAGCTACAATTTAATGCGTATGTTACAACGTATTGAAGTGCATAAAAACAAAAAGTTGAGCTTGCAAACTTGCAACTTTCAACGAAACTGATGTTACTAAAAAGTTTTCGCCTAGTAGAAGCAGTACAATTAATTTGCATATGTGTCGTGTTAGTTGCACAAAATGGCAACAAAAAAAAAAAAGAAAAAAATTAAATAGGTTTTACAGGTAACTTTTCTTTAAGTGTGAATAACACTAAAGAAAAACTTTATAGCATACTTTACAGCGCATATTTCACTAGACGGCAATTCAATTAATTTTTATGCATTTCATAAATTATAATTAACAAGTTCATTTTGCATCATTTACAATAAATGTAGGCGTGTAAGTAAAACCTTTTAATGTCAATTATTTTGCCATTAGATATTATAACAATTAACCACGTAAACATTTTACTTTTGCCCTTTTCAAAGGTTTCAAGCCCACTCGAGCGATTTTCTAATGTTTTGACCTATTCTTTATTTATATTAACCTTTTTAAAAGACAACATGTCAAGGCTACATTTAGCGAGCTTTTAATTAAATTCCGAATTTTTGCATACTTGACTTTTAAAGACTTTTTAAAGACAAACAATTTTACATACGAAATATATACTATATATAAAGTTCACTATCCTGCTGACAGTTTGACCTCAATCGTGACAAAAAAAAATGAAAAAAAAAAAACAAAGAGTAGAGCCAGAAAAAGCAAACGAATACAAAAAAACTATCTTGCCTATTTATAACTAGAATTACACACACACACACACACACACACTCATGCAAGGTTGGGAACAAAATTTCATGCGGGTCACACACACACACATTCATACATATTAACAAAACGTAGCATAGTTTTTTGGGCGCATCGAGTTAACTGTAAAACTACCGTTCACTTGCCTCTCTTTCAGCATTTTTTTTTGTTTTCTACAATTGTAAAGAGTATTGTTATTTTGTCATGCAATTTGTAACGCAATTTGGAGAACATAATTTTTTATTATTAGAATAGGGCCTTCTATAGAGAAATATATTCTATAGACAAGTTTGTCTCTTTCCCTTTGAGTTTAAGAGTTAATGAAAAGTGGTAAAATGAAAATAAAAAATTAAATGCTTTCGATGCACAGAATTATTTAAAAAAAATATTAAAAAATAAAAATAGACTAAACTTAATTATATAGCGCACATCGTATTAGAATCGTATCAAAAGTTGTTTTTTTTTTGAATTTTAATAAAAAAGGGTATTAGATCATCGGCAAATCAAAGTAGCATTTCCTGCCATTTTTTTTACTGAATGATTGCCATATGTCGAAATTGACATACTCCACGATTAATCTTGTCCATCACACACACACATACATACATAGATAAATATGTATGTAGCATTAAAAAAAGCGTGCTTATCTATGTATATATATATTTATATATACATATATGTATATATAATGCGTGTTATTAGATCGTTGCAATTGCAAAAATAATAAATACCTTTTATATATACATATTTAAGCAACAACAATAACAACTAAGGAAATAGCGTTAAATAGCTAAAAATAGTTGTTACAACAGATAGGCGCTAGTTGACAGCGCTGTTGTTGTTGCTGTTACTGTTTACATACACACACACGCACACACAAACACACACACACATTGTTAGCTAACTGCGAGTGACACAAGACAACCGCATGGATGGGCAAACACCTGCCTCCTGCCTCTGCTTCTTCACAGCCGCTGCTCTTACTCTCTCTCACACACACTCTGCTACTGCTGTTGTACATGTGTGTGTGTATGTGTTTGCGCTTTCTGTTACGCACGCAGCAGCAGCAAACAACTTTTACGCCTCCCACGCGGGTTAAACTGTTATTGCTGCTGTTGCTGTTGTTGTTGGCTTTTTTTTCATTTTCTTCTTTTTTGCTGCTGCTACTGCGCGCCAAGTGTCAAAAACCGCCCCCGAAAGCAAAATGTGGCACTTTTCATTTATCTTTCGCTGCTGCTGTCGCCGCCGCCGCTGCTGCTGCTGCTATCATGGGCTACTGCGACTGCGGCTGTTACTGCGGCTATGAATATGAAACTAATACACACAAAATGATTCTCTGCTCCAGTTACACTGTCAGTTAACGTACGCACATACATGTTAATATATATATGTATATATGACTGCTGCGCGCGCGCCTTTTTGCACAAAATGCAGTTTATCAATTTTTAGCTTGCATAAATATGTAATTTAACATGCGTATACATAAATACACATGTATGTATGTATAAACATATATATATTTCGTTTTCATTCAAAGTTCTGTTTGCTTTGGCACAATTATTAACATTTCTATTTGCATATGCCTCTATGTATTGCATGTGTGTGTGTGTTTGTGTGTAATTTTACGTTTGCTCTCTTGCGTTTTTTTATCGTTTCATCGATATATGCCACTGCCGAAGTCCCGTTCACTTTTACTTTTCACATTCTTCATTCTTCGCTTGTACTTGTATATTTTGCCATTTTTCAGCACTGGCACTTTTGAATATTTGATAACTGTTTTAATCCATTGTTGTTGCTCTTACACACACACACACACACGCACAACAATTGTCTAATTTTTCTTATATTATACTATTCATAATTTCATTTCATATCTTTCACACACACTACACATGCTCTGAGCTGAGCTGCTGCTGCTGAGAAAACTTTTTTTTTTCCCCCATTTGGTGTACAGCGAAATTTTTCGTGTGCTCGTTCGCTCGTTTGGCCCACTAGCACTGGGTAGCCTTCGTTTTTCAGCGCTCGTCCTGAATTCCAGGACTTTTTAATCAACATTTAACAATTAATAAAACTGCACAATATTGTATTATATAGTAGTAGTTAGTTAACAATAACTTGGAAACACTTAGCGAACCTTTTTGCTACTGCTTCTTGTTGTTTTACGCTGCTGCTGCTGCTAGGGCTGCTGATTTTTCAGGTGGCCTTTTTGCACTTCCACGTTAGCGTTTAAGAATTTACATAAATGCATAGAGTTTACACTAGTTAACGTTATTGAGTTTTACATAATATACAACGCGCTTTCAACTAAATACTAATTTAGAAAAAAATATATATTGCAACTTTTATTTTATATAGCAGTTGGTTTTATATGCGAAAACCGAAAAGTGGGTCATCTCGGTCGCGCTGCTCGGCTGGTTTGTACTCTGATTTCTATCCAACTGCTCAGAATGGCCCAGTGAAGAATCGATTTTTCTGTTAATGTTAAAAACTTAACAGCTGCCAAATAAGAGCAAATTTACCAAAGAAAAAAAATATACCGCTCTCTTATTTCAAGAGAAATTATGTTGCCAGGGATATTTGAGGGAAATTTAAAAACAAAGGCATTATTAAACAATGTACAATAATGTTAATAAATTGTAATTTTTTGTGATTTATATAAAAATGTATTTTGACTATGATTGACCCAGTGAACAAATCGATTTTTCTGCCAAAAAAAACTGGGCAATTCTCTCATATTTGCATTGCTGTGTGCTGCGGGGGCGCTGCTCTTTTGGGGTTGCAAATGTTAATAAGCTGTTACTGTTAATGTTAAAAAGTTAACAGCGCTCGTTAAAGAATAAACAAAATGCAACAGAATGTTTTTTTTTTGGAATATAAATACATTTATTTGTCGTTTTGTAGTATTTCTATTTCTACAATATGAGTTTTGTTTTTGTGTCTCTTTTTTTTTTGTTTGTTTTTGTATTTTCATATAACATTTATTAAAAATAAAATAAATTTTCTTTCTCTTGTTTTTGCTAGCGATTTTTGCTACTGTCTTTCGCGTTTTCAAAATTGAACATATCATTTAAGTGTATTGTTTATAATGTATAGTTTTTTAAATTTCAAACTCTAACAATTAAAAACAGTTAAAAATTTAATTGATTTTTGTTTTTTTTTTCTCATAGTACATTTCCTGTTTCTCATATTTCTTTTTGTTTTGCTAACATTTAATTTGTTTTGTGTGTATTACGCGTTTGCCCTAAATAAAAACAAAGTATATATATTTTGTATTTATTCTGTGGTCAACAGAAAACTTATGAATTATTTACAATAAATTGTAAACAAAACAACAACAAAATTAAACACGCGCGCACAATTGACTAAATACGAAAGAATAAAGTTCAAATTCGAATTGTAAATGTTTAAGCTTTTGCAATTTTGTTATTGTGTGGAAATTTTAGCTGTGGTTACAATTATTTAAATACATTAGGCCTATTTATCAATTTATTTAATTTTTTATTTCTTCATTTCAAATTACAACAGGCTTTTTTTTATTTTCTTTTGTAGTTTTCGGCTGTGTGTGTGGATTGTTGTGTTCCTTGCTTATGTTTTGTTGTTTTTATTTATTTTTTTTATTATTTTGTATTGTTAAATTGTTAGTTAAACATAAAATTAAAATGCCACTAAGATTTGCATTAATTAAAACATTTAATTTTCTACTCGCATTTACTCTTAACTGTCAGCATTATTTGATTCGTTTGCCTTATTAAAAAAAGTGCACTTATGAATACTGCATTCGGTCTGAAAATAGAAAGAATATTTTATGTTATTATCAAAATAAATTATGTATTATTATGCTAACAAACAACATTTATAATTAATGCAATTTCATTTTGATTTAAAATGCAAAATTACGCAACACACGCTGCCCCCATAATTGTTGTGCTGATAAAATTGATAAACAAATGAAAATCGGAACAACAATAGGATGACATCATGCTTACGGAGCACGCTCAGATAAGAAACCAGATACCGCAGCGATTAAAGAAACCGGCTGATACAGTAAGTGTATTGGAATTCCATTTGTGCTCTGTTTGTTAATTGAATAATTAATGATAAACAAATGTCACACTTACTGTCCTTCTTTAAAGTATTCTTTCAGCGTTGTGCTGAACTTCTTTGAATATTTGACAAACTCCTTTTTACGCTGCTCGACAGCCTGTTTGCCAGTAACGCCTGGTATAAACGAACCAATTTCATTAACCACATCAAGCAGTTTCTTTATGGCGCTAGCAATTTCCCTGGAAATAGATAATTTTATATAAATATATATAAATAATTGCATTAAAAATGATTTAAAGTGCTATTTATTATTTTTTTTTATTTCTAGTTCAAAGTGATTTTAATTCGCAAATTGGTTTACATTTAAGGGAAACTCAGTTTTGCAAAATGTTGATCAAATTTAAAATGGCAACATTTGGGATAATTTAATTGCCCAAAATTAAAAGCTACGATCAAAGTAACATTTTTGGATAAATTGACTGTCCGAAAATATTACTATACAAAAAAAAATAGGCAAGATTAAAAGGAAATTCATTGGATAAATTTATGGCAAATTTACATTTTCAAAATACTGACAAAATTTAAAATTCAAACGTTTTACAAAATTTACTTGCCCAAAATTTGATCTGATATTAAAGGGAAATTTACTCAAAAATATTCAAAATGGCAACACTTAAGGGAATTTCCCTTATGCAAATATAAAAATGTCATCAAATATGGGAAATTCCTTTTCTTAGCACACTTAACATATAAATAAAAATGCAAAAAAGATAAAACAAAAAATAAATAAATAAACAAACATTTGCATCTTACTTGATAGTCTCGAGGAAGGTCTTGCGATCGTTGATCTCATCCGGTATGCGACTGAGTATCACTTTAAGTGCCACGGACTTGCGATTCAGCTCCTGAAAGGGCTCCTCGGTGCGTGTCAAGCGATATTCATTAACTGACGAAGAAAAATTTAAATAAATAAAAGTCACTATCACACACACACACACCCAAACACACATAGTTGGTGTGTGTACTTACGATCTGCCTCGGTGATGTTGCCCTGCAAACGCAAGACGGCCTCATTTAGGTTGACATTTAGATCAGCACGTCGCACAATTGAGGCAACGAGGTCATAACAGAAGCCCGGATTATTTTGCTCCGATTTAAGTATGGCCGAGCGCAGTGATTGTGCCGCGCCAACGTCGCGTCGCTCGAGCTGTAAACAATTTACGTTTACGCAACATTGCATTTAAGTGGGACGACGCCCCCGACAACCCCACACCATTGTCTATGTGCACAGTAAACACTTACCTGTGTGAAAATGGGCCTCAGTATAACGGGCAGAACGAGAGACGAAGTTGGCTCACGTTCGCCCATGGTCATTTTTTAAAGACGTTTCTGTTTGGGCGCGTACTATATATTCTTGATTGGGTTTTTTAGCCGTTTACAGCAATTGGCACATGCTGTAGTTTGGCCGAAAATGTTGTGTTTACTTTGCACGCGACTGCACGATTTGTACAAATTAAATTAAAAAATTAACAATAATTCACAACAAAATGGACACAGTGTTGCCAACACTGCAAGACATGTAGTGTTGTTGATGTTGTATCGATTGGCTGATGTATCGATATCAAATCTGATTATGTCAAAAACAGCTGAGGTCGCAGCCAACTTAACGTGTCTCCAATTTGCGTACTACCTCTACTTACTAGTTCGCGAACGAAATCATTCAGCTGTTCAGTCGTTCAATATCGATACAATATATCGGAATGAAATAAAATTGTGTTCCAAGCCTTCGCAATTGCAACTAGTGATTCTAATATTATCAATTACCTATCTTAATTAAATTTTAAATGGTTTTTCTAGAACAAAACAATTTTTCTGAATCTAAAGTCCTGACACGATGAATGTTTTCGCTCATGACTTGGTGAACGTGTTCATTCGTTCAGTTCAATGAACTGTTCAATCAATGTCTGAACTAAGCGACACAACTCTGGAATGAACCCTACCAGCTGTTGATAAGTGTTGTCTAACGTGGAATCCAAAGTGAAAAGTCACATAGTGAAGTGAAGAAATAATTATTTAATATGATTAAAAAACTATAGTAGCTATGTACCTGAGATAATAAACAAACTAAACGTGCTCCTTTATAGGACACATATGTGTGTGTGTGTTTCTGTGTCGTGCATTGCATTCTCTTGTATTTTATGCAATTTACCAACAACAACAAAAAGTCAACTCAGGCTGCCTGCGTGCCATTTTTATAGCCCAAGCTCCCGATTAACTTACAACTAGAAATCTAGTAATCGCCCCCAACGTGATGGCGACCAGCAATCTGGCAGATGTTGTGCGGCATTATCAGCGTAGCATTGAACGACATGGCGAGGATGAGACTCGAGTAAGTTTTTCTTTTTTATTCCCACATTTTTCCCACACCATCCTCTCTATAAAAGCACCAAATCGTCGGCCTTGTCTGGGTTTTTTTTTATAGTGTGCTGGGAAGAATATTTTACCCTGTTAATTTCAACCACTTGTGTAATTCCCCTAGACAAGGGTTAATATCATGAAAGAAAAAAGAAAATGTAGATAAGCAGTTAATTGCAGGTCATAGGTCATTTATGTATTCATATTTAATACGCGTGTATGTATTTAATACGTGTGTATGTGTTTGGCTTAGTGGCTTAATCTTTATTAACTTGCTTAAAACCTAATTAGCAATATTTTATTTTTTTAAGTTCTTGTTGCCAACTTAAGAAAATGAACATCTGTTGAGTGTAGTATATATATGTATATATATACATACATACATACAAAACATATATGTATAAATACATACGTACTTCTTTCATATTTATACATGAATATTTTAATTTAACTTTAACTCTTTTTCTCAAATATCTTTTTGTCGCATTCGTAAGTGTTTTACGGACAACGCATCCGAATTTTACAATAGAAAAAATGAATAAAACAACTTTGAAAAATAAGTAAAAGTTTTTCGCTTTTATCTCTCTGCGAAAGTAAAAGTATTTACTATAATACATTATTCATTATTAATTGTTAATTGTTAATGTTCACATATTTATTTTTATTATAAGAATATTTTTATATTTTTAATTATATTTTTGAATAAATTCATAGAAACAAAAGAATGATAGATATTTTTAATAAATTATTATATTATTTTTAACGATAGTATAAACAATAAACTATCGAAAAATAATCGTTTTATTCTTTCTATAATTTTTTATTAAACATAAAAAGGCTGAAAGTTTTTTTTTAAGCATTTCTATTTATTCTGTATCTCTTGACCTGATATTTAATCGCTACTAAATATCGTAAAAGCAACCATTTGAATTAATACTTGGCACTTTCCTTCGTTTTGACGAGGAAAAACGAAAGTATTTTGATAAAATTATAGATAAAATAAAATAATATATTTTAAAAGCAAGATAGAAGAGTGAACTCGCCTGCATTATAAACAATTTCTTGAATACAACGTTTAGGAGGAATATGTGCTCCTAGGCATACTGGGGTGCGATCAATCGAATTTCATAAGATAAGCAATGTTTTATAATATAAACAAGTTTACTATGTCAAGGCACAATTATTAAATTTAATGTTTATTTTATTATTTATTTATTTTACTAAAATAACAAAATACAGAAGTTTTAGCTTTGCATATACAAGAAAAATTAATATCTTTGTCATAAATTGGGATTATAATATGCATAATGAAATTATAATATTTATTAAAATATCATTTTAGAAATTGCTTAAAACAATTATTTTTGATTTATAAATAATAATAAAATTATAAAATAAAATAAATATTTAAAATTTCATTTCTTATAGTTTTAAAATTATAGTATTTTTTTTAACTATAATATGAAAAAAAAAAATACAATTTAAAAAAAAAGATAATTAGCATAAAAATATTTAAAAGATAATTATGCATCGATCAATCGATCTTATCGCTTAGTTTCAGAATTAATTAGTATTTTAATAAACTTTATTCCTGATTTTCTTTAAAAAAAAAACTTTTAACTTTTTTAAAGTTTTTTAAAAATAAAAAACAATTTAAAATGTATATAGACATTGAATTAAAAAGAATAGAGAGATTAAAGACTACAAATAGAGCTAAGCTCCTAGCTAATCCATATATATACAAGCTATTTTAATCCGTTTACTAATCCCACAGCTGCTGCACTGCATCACAAAGCTGTTCAACCTGCCCATCACATTTGAGCATCTGCAGGAGACGGGGATTGGCAAGACGGTAAACGCGCTGCGAAAGATTAACGGAGAGGTGGGCGTTGCTGCCAAAACTCTAGTCACCAAATGGAAGGCTATGGTCGTTGCCCAGGAGGAGCCGGCCAAGCATAGTAACAGCATTGAGGAGGATACAAATCGATCAAATGGTCGACGCTCCAGTGATGAGGATCAGGATCAGGAGAACAAGGGCAGCAATTCATCCGGCGGCGAAGATACACGCAGCAGGCACAAGTCCAGGCATGAAGAGCGACGTTCCAAGGGCAGCAGCAGCAGTAAATCTGGCAACGGCAACGCCAGCAGCAGCAGCAACAGTAAAAGTCACTCGAAAAGTAAATCGGATAGCGAAAAGAGACACAAAAGCAATAGCCATGATAAAACCAAGTCCAAGGACAGCGACAGGCATCACAAGGACTCTAAAGGCAGCAGCAGCAGCAGCAAATCAAAGGAGTCGCCTGCAGCAACAAAATCTTCAACCAGCAGCAGCAGCAGCAATCACAAGACACACAGCAGCGACAATGGCAACATCAACAGCAGCAACAGCAACATCAACAGCAGCAGCAGCAACAGGCACAAACATCATCACAGCAGCCACAAAAGCGGCGAGCATAGCAAATCTAGGCATGAGCGAAGCCAGGAGGTAGGATTAACAAATGTTTAAATTTTATTTAATAAATAATTAACATAAAACTAAATATATTGCAGGACAAAACGCAGCATAGCGAACAAAAGTTGACCAAGGAAAAACCAGACAAACACAAATCCTCAACAGCTTCCAGCTCATCCAAGTCATCCTCAAGCAAGCGTGCACGTAGTCCACAGCGACAGGAGGATGATAGTTCACCCAAACCGAAACAAACTAAAATCAAAACCAAAACAGATGCAGATGAACACAAAGATACCGCTGATGGCTTTGACTCTAGCATGGGCGCCAATTTTGATGATGTGCTAGGCATGCTCAATATGCCAATGAGTGGCAAAAAGCTGAGCAACAAAATCAAGTCGCCCAATAAGCCAACAGCAACAGGATCAACAGCTAGCACCGCCAGTTCAGCCAAAAGATCAACAACAACAAGTTCTGCAAGCAATGGCCGGCACACAAGCACTAAAGTGAGTTGCAATAATTGTAATTAAATTGTTTTATTATTAAGAAGTACATAAACTTCTTTTTTTATTTAAGAAACCTGAACTGTTGGCACCTACAGCCAAGCTGGAACCTTTGGATCCCAGCATTGCCCTAGAATTGCCAACTATATCTAACAATTATAAGCCCATGCCGCTTAACAAGGCTGTGATGGATGTTGTTTTTAATTATGGCCTTGGCAGCAGCGGCAACAACAAAACTTCACGTAATTTTAATGAATCCGAGGCACTGGCAGCTGGAATATCATCCAAGACAATGCGGTTGGTTGTGGCTTTAAGTAATAGTATTTAAAATATAGTATCTATTCTCCTTTCTTGTGCAGCACCAAAATCTACTCAGGTGTTAGAACTGGACAAATATTGCAGGTGCCTTCGCTGTTTGATCTGTGCACGCGTGTGCTACAAAAGAATATTGACGGTACATTCCTAAAGAGAAACTCCTCTGAAATATTCAAATAATTGTTTAATTTATTGACTTTACTATTGTCATCGTACAGCCCTGGAATATACTGGTGGTGTGCCCTTTGAGGTGCTGCGTGCCGTACTGGAGCGTGCCACACCGCAGCAGCTATTAAATTTTGAAGATTACAATCCCTATTTAATGGAAGACAGCGATGTGCTGTGGCAGCAACATGTGCAGCGACATTGTCGCACTCAACGCCGCGAGGAAATGGAAACGTGGCGTGAAATGTTTTTGGTATAAAAATTGCAAAACTTGAAGAACTTGTATTAGATGATATTATATTTATGGTATTATTTTATAGCGCTGCGAGGAGGAAAACGCACGCAAGCTAAGCACATTAGCCGAGAGCATTAAAGCATCACAGAAAATAAGCGAGGCGCCCGTACGTAAAACTCAATTGGCATTCGTTGATTCGATGGTGAAGCCACCGCGGAATGTTATGCGCAAACAGGAACAATATGGCACCAAGGGCAAGCTAATTGCCACGCCTGCGGCACGCGTTGCAGCATTGTCCAGTGTCACGCCCAATGCGGCAAAAGTGGGCGATGCTAGACTGCGTGTAATGAATGCAGCGCGTGATACAGCTCAAATTGGTTAGTAATATTATTTTGTATTAAATTTATAAATATTAATGAATTGTTTGTTTTGCAGCTGTAGCTCCAATGCGCAACAAGAAGGCACCATTAATGGCAAAGGCCTTGCAATTGATCCGTGGACGTAAGCGCTAGGAAAAGTCAATTGTATATTAAATTGATTGCAAATTACTAATATACTCATTTGTTATCTATGACACCCAAAATTGTTGAGATAGTCACAGTCAGAATATTTGCAAGCAATTGATCAGATTATATACATATAGTATGTCAATAGATTTGACTGTGACCAAAACTATATGACTACATACCAATTAATTTATTCAAATTTTTTTATGCCCATATACATGCATAATTTAGTTTTTTAATTTCAAAAATCGAATAGTCTAGTGTGTTGTTATAACATTTCATCATCATCCCAAACTACTGCTCATTTATAGATTATTATTATTAATGAAATGATTAAATTGATGATGTATTGTTTAAACTTAATTGATTGTACTATATTCAAATATCAAATTATACTATTATTATATAAGTTCAAAATGTTTTGTTCCAATGGGCTGTGCGTATGTCCAAAATCCTTGTACGTTTGATTGTAAATACTTATATATGCATACATAGAATTATATTTAAAACAAAAAATGCTGCTAATAATAATAATGCGATGCTTTTATAAGAGATGGTAATTGGTAAGAATGCTATAGTCGAGTATTCCCCAGACTAAGGGATAAATGCTCTTTTAATTATACACATTCAAATCAAGCAGTGCAGATCGAAACATCAAGCAGTTCGGTGAATCATAATTTATTATAAATTTTATCAATATTTCTTCTATAGATTCTTTTGAAATTTACTTTTCAAATTCAGTGGAAAAGTTAGTTAGTTAGTTTTTGAAAATTGAGCAATTTATCGCACCATTATAGCTGCAAAAGGCCCTTATGTAAATTCAATTAAAACAATTTTTTTCTATATATTTTATTTGCACTACTTTGCAAGAAATATCCTCGATAGATCGCGAACATATATTAACTTCTAGATATTCCAACGGAATATCCAAGCCTTGCACTGCTTTGATTTTTAAAATTGTCTGTTTACGCCTTGATTCCGAAGAGTTTTTCAATATTCCCGTTCCCATCTCTAGTTGCAATCAAAATCAAGCTCTTAACTTCATATTATTATTAAGTTCGGGCAGCTATCAATCTAATGTTGTTTGCTCAGCATCTAATTAAAACCATCATAGCAATTAGAAAATGATTATTTATGTATACATATTTATCATCACGAATTAGTATTTTTAAGAACCCCTATCTACGAAATTTTTGAAATTTGTTTAAAAAAAAAAGAAAAGAAAATCGAAGGGCAAGAAAACAAGAAACACATTGTTCCACTTGATAGTAACAGTAATTCTTATTATACAGACTTATTACAAATAAATTATTTTAAAACAAAAACTCCCAATTGCAATTTTACAATTTTCAAGTGCCTATGCAATAGAGTGTTTTACTGCGTCCATATAATACATCGACCAGACGCTGACAGGAACTGTTAAGAGTTAAAAGACGATTCGTTGTAGCTGAAGAGGATGAAGATGATGAATAGTTGCTGCTGCTGCCGCTGCTGCTTTCGCTGTAAAAAAAAGTATATATATTTTTTAATTTTAATATTAAATAAATTTAAAAATTTCGACGGACCGTAAAGAACGATTATTTTAATTTAGGGTGCCTTCAAATATATTTCACTTACCTCATGGGCGTTAGTTTTTTGATATCCCACAGTCGAAGGGTGCCATCGTTGCAGGCTGTGGCCAATTGTTGATTGTGTGTGCCCCAGGCCAATGAGCTAATGCTGCTCGAATGATCCTTGAGCTCGCTCAGCTGTGCGCCAGCAGCCAAATCAAATATGCGCACCTTTGACTCATCACCGGCAACGGCCAACATTTTGCCATCGGCACTAAAGGCCAGACTAGTGACTGCCTGACGGCAATCGGCAAAAACGCGCATCAGTTTGCCGCTTGTGGCGCACCACAAACGCACCGAATGATCCGCCGAGCCGGTGGCCAGATAATTGCCATTGGGATGAAATGCAATGCACTGTAAGCAACAAGGGAATTTGAATTTAAAAATAAATAAAACTTTACTTTCAAAGATTCTATGTCAAGTTAAAACTTACCTCAACATCCTGCGTATGACCTGCATATATAATCAGCGCATGTTCGCGCTCCAGGGACCATAAACGTGCGCTCAAATCCTTGGAGCCCGTAACCACATACTGACCAACTGGACTCTCATCCAAGCACCAAATTGGATAATTGTGACTGCGATAAATTGCCGCACACTGCAAATTATGGGCACGCCAACAGCGTAGCGTGCAGTCTTTGGAGACGCTATAGAACAGGGGATAGTGGGCCGAGAAGCGGACATTGGTGACACCTTTGGTGTGGCCACGCATCTGCAAGCCGCCAAATTCGTTGCTGCAATTACATAAATTAATTATAAAATATTTTAGTAGATAATCTTATAATTCTTACAAAGAATTATCTGCATATTTGTTGCGCAGCGCCTTGTTGCGTTCACGACGCTCCTCAGCGCTGCATTTGAATGCCTCCTCATCGCTGTCCGGCTCATCTTGCTCCTCCGCGTTTGTACAATTGTTGAGCTCCCAGGCGCATTGAGAGTGAGGTGCACGTCTATAAAAACTCTTGCCCTTACAGCTATGCTGATTCAATTGCCACAGCTGAACGGATGCGTTATTAAAGCCCGCCAGCATATGGCATTCGTTGGCATCCAAATGGGCTGAGGTTAGACCACGTGTTTGTTCGCTAATCCTGTAGAAACATGGCATTTCCACTTGCGCCTTAAGCACTTGCGCTCCAGAGGATTTCAGTGTCTGCAGGCAAGAGTCAATAATTATTTTTGTTTTATCAGCAGCTGGTGTGATGTCATATTCCGCTTTAATGTCAGACTCCAGTTTAATAGTCGCCTCTTGCTCAGCTGCACGCTTTTTAGGGTTCTTTTCGCTGGATTTGTTAGACTTGTGATCGTTGCGGCAGTTGGATGTTGCATTATTGGGATTCTCTTCCGCCTCCAAATCATCTGTCACATCCATATCTTCGCTAATGCCCAGCAAATGATCCTCGGTGAAGAGACGCTGATCATTGTCCACAATATGAATATGTAGCCAGGTGTAGAGCAGATTCATAATGAGCACATGGCCACGTCGCTGCAAATAGGCGCCAATTTTATCCACCACCTGGGCCGTTGTGTGTAGCTCGTATTTGGAGGCGCGAAAATGTGCAATTGTTGGATCTGATTCAGCTGTTTCCAGCTTCGTACAGCCCGACAATATTTGTACTAATTTCATAAAATAATCCAATTCCGTATCGCCCGTATTTTGCGCTTCGCTGGCGAAACGTATGTGACAGTCGAGGGCGCCGCCCGCCAGCTGCGTCTCGTTTGTCACCGAACAGCCGTTGATTTTGGTGGGCAAGGGTGCATCGTACAGATCGACTGGAGCCACCAGGTGTGCATACTTTTTGAGAAATTCAACGGCACCCTTGGATTCGCGTGCCTTGAGCAGCTCCAGGTACAAATGGCACAACATTGGCGCATAGAAGCGTTTCATTTCGATGCGCATTGGCTCCGGCTGTGCTTCCACAAACTGCGAGAAGCGTCCAAATTGTTGATCAACCATATGTTGATTATTTGTGATGACCTGAACATTGGAGTAAGTGAAGCTATTGCCGCTATGCAGGTCTGTGTCCATCATTTTGTTAACCGCAAATTGACTTTTGTTTTGCAACAAAAGAAAATCAGAGCGTCGAAACTTTTCGCTGCCCTGCAAATGCATTGCATAAAATGTAATTAAAGTAAATATTTAATATTACGTTTCGTTTACTTACAACATAATTCTTTTGCTTTAGCAACAAACCAACGGCGGCACGCATTAAATCGTTTTTCGAACTTTTCTTTATGACAGACTTGTTGTTGCTATTGCTATATATGGGCGATGCTGCATGATTATTGTTGTTCGCATTCGGCAAACTCATATTTCAGCTCGTTGTCCTTAAACGAAAACCTAATCCTAATCCGTCCTGCAACTCGCTGTAGAAGCATCCGTGCTGATTTTGCGCAGTGATGTATAGCGCGTAAAGCTGTACGAGTGTTGTACACGATAGCCGCTAAAGTAATCGATAGCCTACGCACTACATCGATAACAATATCACAGCTGTTCGAAAGTGTTGCATTGTTGTTGCCATTGTTTTTGTCTTGCCTTTCAGCAGTTTGCGCGGCGGCTGCTTTTCTTGCGTATCTTAATTATTTCTGGCCAAGGACAGAAATTGAAAGTAAATTAACAAATATTAAAAAGCAAGAAAATATTAAAAATGAGCAGCACAACAAAATTTGTTAGCGAATTCTGTGATATTATAGATTCCTATGGCGGCCGTGATAAGGTATGTATTTGAAAGAATTTGATTGTTAAAATGCAAATATATAACAACAAAATATAACTGCTGAACGTTTAAACTGTTTGTGATTTTAAAAATGCATCGTGGCAGCTTGCGACAAAGCTTTTTTGACGCGCCCCTCGTAGCGCACCAACAGGTTTTTCATGTTGTTGTTGTTGATGTTTGGCACCTTGACCATAGTCGGAAGCGGCATTATTGAACCTTGCCTTACTTCTTGTTGCGCTTTCAATGTGTTTGCAATAATAGCGTTAGGTTTATCAGCTAGAGACTGATGCTATCGGCTAGAGTTGCTGATAGACCCTAGTATGTTATTCAGTTAAGATAATGCTACACATTATTGCCGGTCGAACGCTAAAACTACACGAGATTAAGAAGATTATACGCTATGAGAGAAAGGTTGGTTAGTGCATCAGCCAGAAGAGTCCTAAACTTTTCTAGTGTGAAATGAAAGTGAAATGAGAAATTATATATAATAATATAATTATAAAAATATATAATAATAAGTCCAGAAGCATTCAAAATTCTTTGCAACAAAAAAAAAAAGAAAAATGACCAATATGTTAACAAGGAAATATAAAGCAAAACTAAAAGTTTATTTTTTTTTAAATTTAAATTTAATTCACAACCAACTAGTACATGAACCCAATTTATTTAATTCTAGTGGAACAAGTAAAAGACTTATATAGTTGTACGACACTAGACACTAATATATATTAATCATTAATTACTGATCATCCCGGCGTGCGTTGCTACTTCCCAAAAAAAATAAAATAGAAAAAAAAAGCAAATTATTGTAGCACACTGAGCCACCTGATATGCTCCAGCTGAGATTTTCATATAATTTTACAATGCATTTTCCACCCATTTCTCGATATATTATTATTAAAATTTTTCCAATTTTTCCTACGATAAATAATTGCCACAAATATCAGGTTTCTAGATTCTACCGTTTGGCCTGCTAGTGAGTCGCCAATCAGTCAGTTAGTCAGTCAGTCAGGTTGAACAGTTTTATATATATAGATATGGTGGGACACTTGTCACTAAAAAAACTATTATTTACTTTAATTTTTATTTAACATTTTTATTATATTTTTTTTATAATTTATTTTATTTATTTTAATATTATTTTATTATTTGAAATAGAGGTGAAAAAAGTCTTCATTAGGATATTGCTTATCATGAGTATAATATATACTTTTTGGAGTTGGAGAAAACTCTTTCGTTTCATGACAAATAGTAAATCAATTAAATTACACGAAAATCTATTGTCGTAAAAATTTCCGCTTAATGGAATAAACTTTCAGTAACCATAACAATAAAAGACCATCGAAAAGTAATTATATCGATTGATTGTTGTTTTCACTACAACATACATATTTTATTAAACTAATAGTAGTTATTGATTGCCTACAATGTAAACAAACAAAGACAAATAACTTTCAGCATTAATAAATCGCCAAAGTAAACAGAAAATGTAACCAGCACCTGGGGAGGAGTCCACATAAAACAGAATTCCCTAGGGTACAGAAAAACCACTTTAGTGGAAAGGCAGACATCAAGATGTTGATAGCATTTGTTGTATTCTTTTTATCGCTGATAATTTTTTATCTTTTTGTTACTGCAAAGCAATTTCATAAATTGCAATAAAGTGTAAACAAAAAAAAAGGGTCAAGTTAATATATAGTATAAACCAACTCTCCCTATATATAAATCAAATACAAACATGACAATTTATTAATAAATGTTTAAATTATTTCAGGTGATGAAAGCGCTGTGCTATAGCGCTAAACTTGTAGCTGGCTATCATGCCAAACGGAATCCGGATTTGGCCAAACGATATGCCATTGCCAGTTCCAAGATATCGGGCGCTAGAGCAACGTTACGTCTTATCGATGATATACCCATGATACAGTATGCCCTGGAGTATGGGCTAGGCGAAAATGAACCAGATCGCATTATGGCAATGCTGGGTGTAACTGCAAACATTGTTGATTTGCTTTATTATCCAATTGAGAAAATATGTTGGCTCTCCGAGCATAAAATTGTCAATGTTAAAAATGCCGACAATTGGGATAATCTCAATTCAGTATTTTGGGTGCTTTCAGTTTATTTGAATTTAATGCGGTTAGTTGGATAAAATCTACTTTACTATACTTACAAATATTAATATATTTTAATTGCAGCACACTACGCAACTTTTGGCTAAATCAAGAGAAACTCAATCGCAGTCACCAGCTAGTCAAGTTAGTTGAGAGAAACTTTTTATTTTTGCTTACCTAAATAATATTCTACTTCTTTTTTAGTCCCACAAATATTGACGCACAATCTCTGGCCAAACATCGCTTGGAATTATTATCCGTAATGCGCATATCTTTGGATTTTGTACACGCTGTTAGCACCTTGCCAAAGGGTTATCTTTGGGGTGGCAACTTGTCCACCTTTCAGGTGGGCACAATTGGCACACTCTCTGCCTGTTTGGGAATTTATCAAATCTTTGCCAAGCGAAGACTCAACAAATAGTAGAAATACATGCAATAAATTGTTGGGTTTGCATTTTTGTACTAGTCCTAGGGGAAAACTTTTGTAAATTTATATGTATGTACATTTAATTGTTATGCACAAGCAATGGTTTCATTATTTTTACATATTTAAGAGCAAAATTATATTTAAAAATTAAAAAAAAAAACTGGAAAAATGTATATTAAATTCAAAATGAAGTTATTAATAAATAGGCAGCTTGTATTTTGGTCTGTGTGTCCTTTATTAACTATTCCATCATTTGTTCATGTTGATATACAATACACTTTTAAGTTTTTGCTTGCTCAGCATTATGTTTTTTTGTTTTTGTTTTTGTTTTAACTAATTAATGTACAGGCTCATATATTGTCGACTCTTTGAGGGTATATATATTATTTATCATGTTTACTTGTTATGCACGCACGATCTATCAGTTTAGCAGTCATGATTATTGTTTTGCATTTTGGCTTTTTGATTTTGCAATTTGTGAATTTTGTCACACTTGAAAGAATTGTATTTTATATATATAAATATTGTTTGTATATAGTAATATTATTATTATTATTATTATTGTGTATAAGTAGATTGAGGGGGGGAATTTGTGTAAATACCGAAACACCTATTATTCAATTGTAGATATATTTTGTTCACACCTGATTGTGTAGCCTATTTAAGTTGTTATTATTGTTTGGTTTTTTGTTTTGAAAATAACATATTATATATGGTATATGTATGTATATACTATATATTGTACACAAGTAAATTTGTTGCTGTTCCAAAGCATGTAAATACATATTAACAATTGTTTTATATATTTGGGTTTCTCAATTTTACTTTACTGCCTCCAATTTTAAGCTCTTTAATAAGAATGTGTGAATTTACATATACATAGATTAAAAATTAATTTATATTTTTTATATAGAACTGTTTCAGTTTTTCCAAGTGGCAAAGTGAATTCAATCCGAAAAATCGTTTTAAAAGTAAAAATTAAGCGAAATTCACTTTCATAATAGTTTACCAAATGTGGAAACCGAAACAGGCCTGATATTATGTATTTAATGTCATATATATTTATATTATATTCTTGTAGCCTTTAGTTTTTCATTTAATCTTTTATTAAGCGCATATAATGTATATTTTTGTTATTTTATGTCATGTAGTTTTGTTTATTCATTTAAAAATCTTGTTAATTTGATATTAATATTAGATATTTTGGGATTTGTTAATTGATTAATATACCTAACTATTTGTTAATCTTTTGATTAGTTTTGCTGATTTTTTCTTTTTGTTTTTTTTTTTTTTTTGATTACATGCGCCTACATACGAGTGTGTTGTGCGTCCTGTAGTCGCATTTCAAGCATTTTGAAAATGCCATTCAAAAAAAGCATCAAAAAGTTCAAAAAATTGTTCTGCACTCAAAATACTTATGTTCAACTTTGTTCCATTTGCTTTGTTTTGTTTTACATAATAATGCCGTAATGCAATTTGAACTTTAGCTCATAACAATAGTATATTAAATACATAAATAGGTATGCATATACTAGGTATGTACGTATTTTATTTTTATTTTTAATGTTTTTTTTTTTTTTGCATGTATATATATATATTTTTTATATATAATGTATTTATATGTATATATTAATATTTTTACTTATCGGAAGCTATTTAAAATGGCACTGCAGTAATTTTGTTTATATTCCTATATAAGGTGGGAAAATCAATTAGAATTTGGGTAAAAACGCTTCCCAGATGAAGCTTAAATACCCAATTTATTCTTCTAATATCTCGCTATATTTGTAACAATATGAATTTCGCATTAACGTATACAAATGTTAGGTATACATTACATAACACAATGCTCCTTCAATTATATTATTATTATTTTAAGTTATCCATTATTAAAATATATGGTACTTGATTATTGCATTAAAAGCTTAGTAATGTTCATCATTATTATTATTCAATTTTTGTGTATATATGTATGTATATATGTGTGTATAATAGTCTTTTTAAAAACCGTTTTTATTGCGTTTTTTCTTTTATTACATTATTTTTTCTTATTTTTTTTTTCAACATTTTGCCGTGCAAATATTGTTAGTTTAAAATTCAATTTGCAAATGTTTTTTGCTAATGTTCCCCCAAAAATGTGTCTCACATGTCGCTTGTGTTATTTGCAATGTTGTGTTTTTGTATTTTTTCAAATATTATACTTATTAAAAATATTCTTCATAAATATATGTATGTATATATATTATGCAGCTAGAATTAGTTAGCATATATAGTGTTTAGTTAATGCGTAGTAGTAAAGATATCGGCGAACGTATAGATATTGTTTATAGAGATTAGTTAATTTGTTCTTTATAATTTTGCATTTCACCTTAGCTGAGTTTTAAAATATGTATGCATTTATGAGTTATAGTGTGGAATTGCTTAAAACTAAATATATATATAATATATATATATATTTGTTATATGTATATTTATGAATCAATTATTTATGTAAAATACACTTTTTTGTTTTTCAATTGTTTCATATTTTACTGCGCTGTTTATTGAACATTGCATTGTTTTTTCCATTTATTTATTTTATTTTAGTTTGCTAAAAATTTAATATTATCGGTTTTGCGTGGGAAGCGTTCGATTTTGGTTCCATTACATTTCGTTTTATTCAATTCATTGATACATTAAATTTCTTAAATTCTTAATTAACATTTTGTTTTTGTTTTGTTAATTTTTGCTGTGTATTTTAGTTTTTGTTTTTAAAAAAATTTGATCATTTTAAAAAATAAAAATATGGAAAGTTTTTATTGGAAAATGTTAAAAGTTTGTCTTGTAATTGTTTGTTTAATATTATAATTATTATTTTTATTTAAAAACGCCATTCAGTTGAGCTCGTAAAAGCGTTAAAAACATTAAAGTAAAAATATATGTATGACTTTGAGGTTGTGTACCAATTTTTCGGGTAACTCGGGTGATTCCCCTAAATAGCCTTAAAAAGTTCCATTAAAAGTATTTGATTTTCATTTAATTTAGTTTAGTAAAAGTATATAAATTTTAGTTATTTAAAAGTTAAGCATGTCTGTATGCCCTAGTGTTAGTTTTACATAATCGAAAAATTTTGTAGCTGCATTGCTTGAGAATTATTAAATTTCTTTAAATCTTCTCTCTTCATTTATTTAGCTGCTTTACACTTAAAAAACATTTGAATTATGTTTGTTCTTGTTAGAATAAAAAGTTGCTGTCTCTCTTACAGCATTTATGTATAGTTTAAATTTTACTTTCGTATTTTTTTTTTGCGGTAAAAAATAAAATTTGAAAAAGGCTTTGTTTTTCATTTGTTGTTAAAGAAAACAAATAATCGAAACAATTTGTAAGTGTTTTTGTTTTTGGTTTTTTTTGTTGCTAAGTATAAGTCTTAGAATTACATATAATTATATTATAATTCAGCTAAAGCACCATTTTATGTATAAATGTGTTTTACTATATATACAATTTATTATCTAGTTTTAAGGTATATGTTCATTATATGTATACGTGTGTATATATGTATATGTTCATTCGCATTCAATTTATTAATAAGTTGATTATTTTTTTTTCTTTTGGTTTGAAATATTCATGAGTTTGGTAAATATATATATGTAACTTTCCTATATTTATTCATATCCGATTCCGATTCCGATTCCATTTTCATTTGTGACGACACCTGAATCTGTTTTCACTTTAAGTACATATAAATTAATAGATATACCATATTTATTTATTTATATAGGTATATATGTATATGGTTTAATAGTTATTATAATAAGCATTTTGATTTGTGGTTTTTCTTTAAAGCGATCGATCTTCTTTTTTCTTCTTCCTTTGCTTTGTTTTTTTTTTATTGAAGGCATTAACTATGTATTGTATATATATATATATATGTGTATAGGCATTGTATAGGTTATATAATTGGTATATATATTATATATATAATAACTAGGCATAATTGTTACTTACTTACTTAAATTGTGTGTATATACTTATATATCAACTAAAGGTAGATTCTTGCCGATCAAATCATATTGTACAACTGATCCAAGTTCCTAGGCAAATGTGCAAATGCAAATCTAAGCTAGGCGCTACAACAGAAACCGTTACACTAAGAGGCATCCAAGTTTACCCTAAAACCCGTGTATCATTCAGATTTCTATTATCATAATTAAAAAATTGCTTATTGTTGTCGTAGAGGTCTATTAGAAACTAAAAAACAAATTCAACTAGTTGCACGGCAGCTACATATAATACTTATATACAATAACATTTCGGTATTTTGTTTTTTAGTTTTCTTTTATCTTTAATGCGTTATTTGAAGACTACCATAAAATCCCTGTAGGTTCTTTAACGTTCTAACGTTCTTTAAAGTTTAAAAAAAAACATAATGTTTTGGCTTGAAACTCAAAATGATTAAAAAACAATTTATGCCTAATATAGCGTTCAAGAACTTCATTTGACACCCGTTTAAACAACTTTTAGCAGTTGTTTTTGTTTGTGTATAGTTTAAGTACTTAAATAGTTAATATGTATACTTAGTTTCTCGTTCATTCATCCATATATATTTGGAGTATTTTAGTTGCTTGTTAAAGTAATTCATAATTTGATTGTATTTATGCTTAAATTCGTTTGAATTTAACATTTGATATTAGGACTAACTGGGAAAGTATCAGCATGACAAGCGCAGGATTAGTGTGGCTTAAGCATTGATTGAATGATTGAGTGATTGATTGATTGATTGGTTAAGGTATTAAAAGAAAAAAGCATGTTAGAATTTTGAAAACAACTTTTGTTATATGTATATATTTGTTTGAAATAGAGTGTTAATAGTATGAGTGTTTTTTTTTTGTTTTGTTTTTTTTTCTTTAAGCGTGTGTACAAAAATAATGTGTGTGTGTGTTGGCATTAAATTAAAGCATTGTTAAAGTACAGTATGCAATATTTTGTTATTACATACACAAAGCATCGAGATCCTTTCTCAAAATACATGAAAAATAATGAAGGACATAAATTATAAGAACAATAGTGTAAGTTTTAAAACTAGTCTAGCCCCAAGAAAAAAAATAATAATAATAATCGAGTTATGGCCAAGAGATATACAAAGTTCAACAATCAAGCGTATTATAAATGTTCAACAAAATATTCTTAAACATAAACTAAACAAAATCAATAACAAAAATTCATAATAACAAAACTTAAGAGCAATAAATTTACAATTTTTAAATTCTATTTAAAAATTGCAATTCGTTGATAAACGCTTTCCGGACAATTCCAAAAAAAATAATATATATATATATGTTTCTTTGCCTTTGCTAATAAAAAAAGAAGCTATAAAATTTCTGATTAATAGCATGAAAACAAAAAAAATATTATAAACCTAAATAACAAAAAAAAAGAAAATCATAAGAAATAAACATTTTCTTCCTTACTTTTCAAGTAAACAAATACACTACAAAATGCAAATAATAAACAGCTTTCTTAGCCAAAATGTTGTAAACTGGGAATTCTCTGTTTAACATTCGAATGCCTGCTTCAAATGCTGATATGTAAGCATGATTATCGAAAAATAGTATGTATACGCGATACGATTAGTAGGAGGATACGCTCATGTTTAGCCTAAAAGAAATCTATATATATTTCTATATAGAGAGAGATATATATATCTGTTTACTATAATATACGTATACTTATCGTACCGTTCAATGTAAATACATCAAAATAACTAAAGAGTGTACGTTTACAGCAATTATGAACATTATATATCTATATATATATATATATATGGTGCAACACAAGCAATTTCTGTCCATATTCTGGCCATTTGTAATTTCAAAGCTTCCTGTTGCCTAAAAGTGCAAAAAAAATTTTGGTGTCACTTAAAATTCAAAACAACATCCCGCGTTGGATTTAAAGTGCGTTTAAAACGTTACGCTAAAACTGGGGCACGAAGTATGAAGTAGACGCTTCTGGATACGCTTAAATTGTTTGCTGCTGCTGCTGCAGTTGTTGCTGTTGTTGTTGCTGCTGCTGCTGCTGCTGATAATTGTACAATGTATTGGCCGTCACATTGGTGGAGCCACCGCTTGACAAGAGATTCAAATTACTTGACTGATGCTGCTGCTGCTGCTGATTGGCATGTTGCTGCAATTGAAGCAACTTCTGTTGTTGCTGCTGCTGCTGCTGATGATGTTGATTGTGATTATTATGCTGCAGCTTTTGATCAACGTTCAACCGATTGCTAGAGGAGGCCAGCGAAACTGTCGATGAAGCCGATGATGGCCCAATGCCCACCAAGGTTTGCGACTTGGAATTGCGAGTCAAGGGCTTGTGATTCTTGACAATGTCGCAGCTATGCTGCCATTGCCAACAGCTGCGGCAAAAGTAACTGCAGGAAATACAGAAACATTAACAAAATATCAATTTAATAATTAATTTTATACTAACCGAAAGCAAGACAGTTCGCGACAATAGTACGGACCATGCTGCACGCCACAAATCGAACATAATGCATCTTCTAGATACGGATCAACCTGCACTTTCTTTGTAAATTTCGAAGTGCGCACTTCAATGAAGGCGGCAGACACAGCCTTCATATAAGAGCGAAAATTACTAAATGTAACACGCCCAGAGCCAATGGGATATTTATATTTATCTGTATCAATGCCAGCATATAGCACACCATCAAATAGATCATCCATTATGAC
The DNA here is from genome assembly GCA_035043045.1 of Hirtodrosophila alboralis. Lineage (NCBI taxonomy): Eukaryota > Metazoa > Arthropoda > Insecta > Diptera > Drosophilidae > Hirtodrosophila > Hirtodrosophila alboralis. The sequence goes on along the minus strand of JAWNNH010000593.1, from coordinate 311,592 downwards.
TGCCAAACCCTGGGCAGTTAGTTTGCCATGCAGGGCGCCAACGAAAACGGTTTTTGTTGGATCCAATTTTTGTGAACTGGAGCATACAAAGTTTGAATCTGCTATAATCCAAGGTATAACTTCAACCTGAACAAAAATAATTGCAATGAATATAATGAATATTTGTATCTTTTCCAACACTTACATCCTTCGACTTAATACGTCTTGAGGAGATCTTATAAAAGTAATTGCTGCCGCCAAGCGAATCATCGACCTGCAATACGCAAGCTGAAAGCAAGGCTTTCACCTGTTTATCCGATTCAAATATTATGTAAACATATCCTTTTGGCTGTGTCGCCTGCTGCTCTTTGCCGGGCCACTCCACTCTGTAATTGTGCATAAAGAATTTACGTTAGTTTTAAGTTAGTTTGATTTTCTTATATAAACTAAAAATGAGCAAAAATTGTATAACAGTGAAAAAAAAACCAAAATAAAGAATAAAGAATTTTTGTTAAAATTAATTAATTAATGCCCTAAAAAAAAAGTCTTTTACTTGCTGCACAAGCATAAAAACTATTTCAATAAATTAATAATTTAAAATAAATATATAAGCACATATATAACATACCTAATGGAACCAAAAGGCTTGAAGATCTGAATTAATGACTGCTCACTTATGTCCCAGGGAATGCCGCCCAGAAACACTTTTGGCGAATAGTTTAACATGCGATGCGAACGCGGCGGCAATTGGCCGCTCCAAGTGCATGTTGCCTCACATAATGCAGCCGAGCTTCTATAGAATTTGGCCACACGATCCAAATGCCAATCATTATTGGTGTTGGCGGTGCCATTTGAATTGTTTGCTGTTAAACTCACATTGCTGGCGGTACCAGCACCCACTAAACTACCTAAACTGTTTGTTGTGGTGGTGTTGTTAATGCTGTTGGAGCTACTGCCGGCAGCTGGCAAATTGCCCGCATAGCTTTGTAGCAACTGATTGAGCAAGGGCATTTGCTGGGTTTGTGCCTGCAGCAGCTTGAGCGTATTGATACGCTGCAGATTCTGTAGCTTGGCCAGCTCCATATCCACAACGCTAAAGTTCTCCAGACTGCATTGACTTAGGCAATCGTTGCCGCTCAAATCAAAGTTTTGTTGCGATCCACTCAGCAGCTGCGATTCATAGTTGCGATTTAAATTGTTAAATTGCTGCTGTTGCTGCTGCTGTTGTTGTTGCTGTTGTTGATGATGATGTTGCTGTTGAGCTCGCTGTTGTTGCTGCTGTTGCAGCTGCTTTTGCTGCTGCTGCAACTGTTGCTGCTGCTGTTGTTGCTGCTGTTGTTGCTGCTGCTGCTGTTGCTGAAATTGCTGCTGCTGCTGCATGGATGCCAGCTTGTTGCTGCTAACAGAGAGCAGATTCTGTAAAAAGAGATTTTAATTTAAATAAATTATTCTATTAATAATAAAGAAATATTTCATTCTATTGAGAGTCCCTTTTAAATTATTTTATTATGCTTAAAATAATTATGAAATGTTTTATAATTATAATCACAAAATAAAATGTAATATAAAATTTTTGTAAGCCTTGTTAAATTCCATTTGCATGGATTATTTATTTTTAAATATTTACAAGAAAAAAATACCAAGCTCATTTTCAGCGTTTTTCTGTCATTAAATTATGCTAGGTAAAATACAATTTTATCTGATAAATATTTAAAAATAAATTATTAATATGAATGCAATTAGGTTTTCATTAAAAATTACAAAAAGTTTAAAAAAATTTGATAAAAAAAATAACATTGCATTATATTGAGACTCCTCTTTTTAATTATTTTATTATTATTGTAAATGCTTAAAATAATTATGAAACGATTTATAATAACAAAATAAAAAGAATTACAAAATTGTTGTAAGCATTGCATTTTCATTAAAAAAAATTACATGGAATTGCTAATTTATTTTTAAATATAAACAAGAAAAAATGTAAGGCATTGCCAAAAAGTTTTTGCCATTTATTTATGCTAGGTAAAATATATATTTTTTCTGATAGATATTTAAAAAATAAATGATCAAGATTAATGCCATTAAGTTAAAAATATTAATTTTTACCAATTTTTTATTATGTTTATAAAACATTTCATTATAACTAATTTAAGAAAATACAATGAAAATAGCAAATACATTTATCAATGATAATGAAGTGAATTTGCAATATCTTTACTATTTTTAATGCTAAAAAAATAGCACTAATTTTTATAAAATGATATTTTCAATATTATTTTTTCCAATGACTTTTATATCATTAGAAATGTGATTTTCATTTTCATTACGTTTAACAATTATAATAAAATGGCATTTTCTTAAATATTACTTTGATCAATAACAATAAAATGTGATTCTTATCATTATTATTTTTATCAATTTAAAAAACAATTGAGAAAATTATATAACATTTTTCATTGATAAAAAATGTGATTTTAATTTTAATTTTTCTTTTTAATGCCAATAATGAAATGTGATTCTCATTATTATTTTTATCAATTAAAGAAACATTGTTTTCATTATTTTAGTTTTTTTTCATTGATAGAAAAATGTAATTTTAATTTTCATTAATTTTTTTAATGCCAATGCATTGCAAAATCAATTAAATGTTCAGTAATTGATCGATCGCTACTTACAATCATGTCCAGTAGATTCGGCTCATTGGTGGACTGATTGCTATTCTGACTCTCCGGTGAATTGGAGCGCGTGGATGCATTTTGTAAATTCAGTCCGAGATTACCGCAGCTATTGCTGGCCAAGTTGGTGCTGTAGTTTTGCTGTTGCTGCTGCTGCTGGTAAAGCATATTAATTGAATCTAGCGATAGTCCATTGGCGCTGGAGGAATTGCTGCTATCACTGCAAAAATTGTGTATATTAGAAAATCATGTAAGCATATTTAAATATCAATTGAATTCAATTAAAATTTGGGTGCCGCATCTTGTTACCTGACTAAAGGTGAACTGTGAAAGGAGCGATTGTAAATAGATGAAGGCGTACTTGGCGATAAGGGTGCAGAGCAATCGAAGCTGATGTTTGATCTTTGGAAAGCCTTAAGTGGGTTACTTTGTGCAACATTTTCAAACTAAGTTCGCCAATTCACCCAAAAAAGAAAGAAAAGAAACAAAATATAAATATAAATAATATATAGACACACACACACATAGTAAGAGAGATAGATAAGAGAGATATACACATAATAAGTTTATTTAAAGTGTGAATTAATTTTGGCAATTGATTTTTTAGAATATTTATTTATTATTAAATAAGATTAAGTAGAGCTCAATGAATTTTTTTGTGAGTTAATTTTGGGAAGTTTATTTTAAGGTTATTTATTTAGTATTTAATTACATCAAGTAGTTTTAATGAATTTTTTGTGAATTTATTTTAGGTATTGAATTTGAGGCTGTTTATATGGTATTTAATTACATCAAGCAGAGCTTAAAATAATTTTTTTAAAGCTTTATATAACTTCACTAAAATACAAAACATTTTGTTCTAATTTTATCAATAGGCTCACTATTATTTTTATTTTATTTTTCTAAGATTTTATTACATCAAGTAGAGTTTTTTGTAAATTTTTTGTGAATTAATTTTGGGAATTGAATTTGAGGCTGTTTATCTAGTAATTTTTTACATCAAGTAGAGCTTCATAGATTAGATTAGATTAAAGCTTTATAAAATTACAGATACAAATCATATTTGTTCTAATTTTATCAATTATTTTATTTTAATTAATTTTATTTTTATTAAAAATGGTAAGGTAAAAAAAAGCTTTACTATTTGTTGCTTTCATTTATAGAAAATTGTCGCTGAAAATTTTTAAATAATTTTTTAAACATTTCCGGGCAGCACTCAAATAATTTCAAGCCAACAGTTTTTGTTTAGACGCTTCAAAAGTGCTTTTTTTTTAATAATAAGGATCAAGAATTGGAAATGGAATGAAGACCCAGCACACAATTTGAACTTGCAGAATTCTTGGGATTTGATTGGATAAAAGTAATTATATAATAAAAAATAATTGGGACTAATTGATAAGTTTAGAAATTTGTATGCCATATGAACTGAACTCGAGACTGGCCAAGAATGAAGAAAAATTCTCTTTTTACGGACAAACATTGTTTAATGCTTAGGATTGAACTCTGGAGAGGAAATAAGACAAAAAATTGCAGGAGGTTATTACCAACAACAATTGACGAAAAGAATAGATAGATTTCTAAATGGTCTCCAAGGACAAATTTTACTTTAAGCACAAAATCCGAATGCTACCCGAGAGATGGGATACAATGTGTTCAAAATTGTGATTAAAATTTATAAATATATTTTTATAAAATTTAAAAATGCAGCCAAAAAAATGAATTCACACTTTCAATACGTAATAAAATTAGAAATTATAAAACTTATAGTAGTATTAGTAGTACAGACTTGGTTACAATTTCTGTTTTTTAGATAGTTGGTGCAATTTGTGGTGCAATTACAAAATACAAGGATATACACATTCCATAATTTTTTGACAGTATGGAAAAACTTACCTGAAAGTAATCAAAACTTGACTTTGTGCCTGGCGAGGCCGATGATTGGGTTGAGCTTGGTGTTAAGGGTGCATAGGAAACTGCATTTGCCGACAGTTGAACATTATCGCCAGTGGCAGCGACAGCGGCAGCTGCAGCAGTCGCCGCATTGCCAAGTAGCAAGTTGTTAACGCCGCTGCTGCTGCTGCTGCTGCCGTTACCTCCGGCGCCGCCAGCAATGCCGCCTGCTGCCGTTGTTGTTGCTACTGTTGTTGCTGATGCTGGTACCGTTGTCGACTGGGCTCCGTTTGCTGGACCGCTGCCGCCACACAAGCCAAGCAGATCGTTCAGTGTAATTGGATCTGTAAAGAGAAGTATATATGGATATAAGTATATGTTAGCAAAAAAATGGATAAATATTATAAAAATAAATAAAAAAAAATAAAATAATTATCGACTAAAAACTATTATTACCACATTAACAAGAATTATATATTTATAAACATTTCGAAAGATTGTTTATCGATAAATGAGGAAATTACATATCGATTTTAACAAAAAAAAATGCATTTATGTGGCTAAATTGCTATTTTGTTTAAACATATTTATAGTTACGTTTGCCAAAAATTTTAAAAAATCGCGTTTATAACTTTAACATTTTTTATGCATTTTATACTTGTGTACCAGGGCAAAATGGGTGTGCAGCACAATTTGGGTAATTTTTTATTTTTTTGTTGTTTCATTACCTTGAAACTTTATATTTTAATTAATAAATAATGTTACCTATGTACACTTAAAGTAAAAAAAAATTAAAGCAATATTTTTGTTCCCTTTAAGTGACTGTGTGTGTGTGGGAGCTGCCTTTCTTCGCGATTCTCAAAAATATTAGGAAGTGCTATCGATAATTTTTTGTTTTTTTTTCTCCTGCACTCCCTTCAACTTTTGAGAATCGAGGAGGAAGGCTTATCACACACACACACACACCTCACAATTTTAATTGTTTTTTGCACTTATTAAATATTCTGGCATTTCAGCGAATTATATAGGCATATAATATTAATGGCACATAATATAAATGCCGAAAATGGTAAAATCAATTAGAGACAACAAACTGATCAGAGGAAAAATGATTTAATTTAAATTCATATATTTTTAAAATATAAATATATAAAACCTGTGTGTATTCCGAGTATATATTTTAGTGAAATCGCATACTTAAGCCCCAAAAGTAAGACTAACAAAAGCGCTAAAAATGCAATATATGCGACAATAGGCGATACCTACTGGAAATATAATAAAAAAAATTAAATTAAATTAAATTAAAATTTGTATATATTCACTTAATGTTTCAAGCAATATATTCTATTTGAATTGCATTATTAAGCCCTTAAAGTAAGATGTTACGAAGGCGCTAAAAATGGAATATCTTCGACGATACCTATTTGAAATATATTTTTATATAAATTTAAAATTTGTATATATTCATTTTTTGCTTAAAATGCACTATCTTCGGCGATAGGCGATACCTATTAGAAATATCCAATTTATATCGCTTGCAAATACACATATGAATAATGTCAACAGTTATCATTTGAATTGGCGCAGCCATCAATAAATCAAATCAAACTACTTACATATATAGTTTTTACAAGTACCAACAATCTTGAGGCTATTACTTATTTAAAAAGGGACTTTCAAGCGTTTTACAAATATGTATTCCAAATAAATGCTGCTGCTGCTAATAAATTAGTAGTAAATATGCTGAGTTCGAAGAGAATACGTAGTGTGTTCGAGAGGAGAGTCCTTTTTTTTTTTTTTTTGGCAAAACTTACTGCAATTGCCAAGGCTTGTGTTGTTGCTGTTGTTGTTGCTCGCATTATTGTTGTCGTATGCCAAGTTCTGTGCGGCATCGCCATTGCCATTACCATTAGCCGAAGATGCCATCATTCCAAGGTTCTCATCATTGGTGCTATTGGAAGATTTGGTTGGGCTGATGCTAGTAGTGTTGCCGGCATTGCCGTCATAGTTTATGCCAAATTCGAAAGAGTCCTGCGTGGGCGACCCACTTGGCAGGACACTTGGCGTCTGTCTCATATACAGTTCCTCAATTCCCAACATGCTGCTGCTGCTCCTCTTTCTCTCTTTCTCTGTCTCTGTTGTATTGACCTCGGGGTTTCTGGTTGCGTGTACTCAAACTCAAACAACACACGAATTTTGTTTGTATTTCTTATTTTTTTTTCCGGTTTTGTAGATATTTAAAATTTGACTATTACTAGAAAATTTATTGCGCTTCGTTATGCAAATAATGGCAACTGGGCGGAGTACACTTATAATGCAATTTATTTCACGGAATTTAATATCCCACTTTAAACTTTTTGAAAATATATAAAGAATAAATATTAATTTAAGGAAGGATATATGTGTATGTGTGCCGACTTCAAAAAGTAAAAAATTGTTTGAAATTTGTACGTCCAAGTATACGACTCCAAATAAAGTTGACAAGAATATGAAATCGACTTGTATTAAAATGATATAAACAAAACTGACACAAATATCTAAGTGCAATAATGTTGTTTGGAGTTAGTTTCAAAATGTACTGATTCAGCATCGATAGTTTTTCATTTATTATCGAGCTCTCTTTTGATTGTAGAAATTTTTATTAAAATAAAATATTGCTTATTATCAGAAAAATAAAATTTTTTTAGAAGCATGTAAACAAGGTTTTATGTTGAAAAAAAAAACAGCTTTCAATTTAATCCACAATAACTTTTAAATTAATTATTTAAATTAAGAATATTGAAAGGCATTTTTGAAAAGGTAAAAATTTTATATTATTAAACTATGTTCGCAGTATTTTTCTTTTCTTTAAACAAAGCCACCTTTTTTTTATTAAAAGTCCAAAAGCAAGATATCTATTTCGAAAATAGTTCAGGCAAAATACTTTTAAAAAATTAATTTCCGGAATCAATAAATCACTTATAAATTGAGTCTCGACGCTGACAAATTAGAATCTCTTTGTTTTTAAGGTAATTCGAATTTCTAATATATTCTAGAGTCTGGACGCTTTTTTGTGTATATAAAAAAAAGTATGGAAAACAAAAAAAGATGAAAAACAAAAAAAAAATGGAAAATAACGATAACAAAAATTGGAAAACAAAAAAAAAAGGAAAAAATATTTTTTAAAAAAAAAGGAAAAAAATTAAAAATAAAAGAAAAAATTGCAAATATTAAAAAAAAAGAAATAAAATATATAAAAAAAATGAAAACTAATAAAAAAAAATGAAAAATAATATAAAAAAATCAAGAATAATAGAAAAAATACAAAATATGTATAAAAAAAATCAAAAATAATAAAAAAAAAGTACAAAATATAAAAAAAAAAAAACATTCAAAATAATATAAAAAATCACAAATAATTGCAAATGTATTACAAACCCCAATTAAAATTTCTGGAAATTCTAATTACTGAAAGATTCTATTTTGTGAGCGTCAATTGTATATCCTAATTTTATTTAAAAATTTCTAAGCTCCCTGGTATAATTCTTCTTCAAATATTAAAGGAAATATTGTGGTTGCGGCCCCTAATTAAACGCTTAAAAGTCTTTCATTTTCATAGATTATTTAAAATGAGTAAACCAAAGCTTAGGTCGCATTTTACTCAATATTTAATTTTTTTAGAACTCTTTCAATGTGCAACATCAAAACTTTTCCATTTAAACGCTTTTTAAATTGATTTAATTAATTATTTATATACGCACCATTTATAAAGGATATAAGTCCATCGGTGACATCGCCACGTCTGCCCAGCAGATCCTGCTGCTGCTGCTGCTGCTGTTGCTGATGTTGACGCTGTTCCAAGAGTGAGCTAATCGAATGTTTTTGCAATAAATCGCTTGCGGTGGCGCCGCTCAAGGCACGCATGTTGCCGCCGCCGGCACCGGTGCAATCCGGCGTCTCGTACTGCAAAAAAAAAAAAAAAACAAAATTTGAATTGTAATAAAAGCGGGCGCAAATCAAATTTCTAGTTTGCATGTGTTGGCGGGGCGACATTGATGGGGATTCGAATTGGGATTGAGATTGGGTTTGGGTTGCACAAGTGCAACATTGATTGTGATTGTCTTGGGAGCAGGGAGGGGGCAGGGAGCAGCAGTGGCAGCGCTATTAAAATCAACCAACTATTGCGGCAACTAATGAATGAATCGTTTATCTTTTGCATTTCTTGCCACATGACGGCAGCAGGCGACGCGTTGCAACAACGTAGCCCCAACTTGGCAAGGCAACCGCACGAGGACAAACACAAGTCAGACACAACCAGAGTCCACCAACCAAACCCCACAACCAAACACACACACACATACAGTTATAGTTACTGCCACACCCGCACCCACAACACACTGCACAATGGGAAATTTGAGAATTTTTTATGGCATAAATTATTAAAGTGTTTTTGGGAAAAATCAAATATTTTTAAAGCTGAATTTTTTACCCCTAAAATTGTCTAGAATGGTTACTCCAGCTTCAGTTTATAAGGATAAACAATATTTACATAAAGAAGTCGGCAAAATGAATTTTAAATATTGAGCAACAAAATAAAATTCATTTCATAATTTTTAAAAAAAACTAACAAATTTTTGAATTTTATTTTAAAAATATTTCTTTTTATTAAAAAAAATTTTTTCCGCTCAAAATATAATTTTTTCTTAAGTATTAGAAAATTAATTGTTATTTTTTGAGTATTATTAAAAAATGTTAAAATTAAAATTAAAGTATAATTTATATAAATGGTAAATGAAATTTTCCTAAAAAATTAATAAAGTGTTTTTTGGCCTATTAAATATTTTTAAAGCTGAATTTTGTTCCCCTAAAATTGTCTAGAATGGCTCCTCCAGTTTCAGTTTATAAGAATACAAAATATTTACATGTATAACCATATCAAAGTCGATATGGCAAAATCAATTTTAAATATTGGGCAAAATGAAAATTAATTTCATAACTTTTTAAAAGACTGACAAATTTTTTAATTTTATTTAAAAAATATTTCATTTTATAAAAAAAAATTTTTCCCGACCTTAAAAATTAATTGTTATTTTTGAGTATTATTAAAAAATGTTAAAATTAAAATTCAAGTTTAATGTATTTAGCAAGTAACTACATTTTTCCTAGAAAATTTAAAAATATACCCCATAGTGCACTGGCAAATACCCTGCACACTACTACCCTACCCGGCCTGCACACACACACACACACACACACAGTCGGGCTCTCTCTCTCTCTGCTGGCTTGACAAAAGTACACTCGAGCGTTTGGCGCAATTAAAAGCGCATCAAGTGTCAGTGGAGCACACTTAAAAATGCCAAATTAGTGCAAATATTGTTATCAGGCACTCACCAAACAATTTAGCGCAAAATGGCGTACAACTCATTACGTGGGGATTAATGCAGCACACAGAAACAGCAGCAGAAACAGAAAGGGATAGCACGAACTGATAAGACAAACATTTGCACTGATAACAATTTAGGCAATGAATATTAACACCGAATTTAATATATTCAAATATCGACTTGATATGATGTGTGATATTAATGTGCATTAATGTGCACCATAAAAAAAAGTTTTTAATCATTTTTTTTTTGTTTTAAATTTTTTGTTTATTGATTTGATATAATTTTTAATACAAATTCAAAAAAATAAATAAATATAAATTTATATACAAAAATAAAGGTTTTTCAATTGTAATTCTCAAACGGTTTTAGCTTTAAGTACTTATACAAGGTCTGTCTTGTTTGTGATTTCTTTTTAAGTCTCCAAAAAATAAAAAAAATAATAATAAAAAAATACAATTTTGCGCTTATAATTCTAAACGGTTTTAGCAGTCAGTATATAAGGTCTGTGCCTTTTGTAATTTCTACTTAAGTCTCAAATCCAAAAACTAAATAAAAAATTATATGCTTGTAGTTCCCAAACGCTTTTAGCAGGAAGTATATAAGGTCTGACGCGTTTGTGATTTATTCTTAAGTCTCAAAATACAAAAAAGAAAATTTTAAATTTACAAAATAGATTATTGTGTGCTTATAATTCTCAAACTGTTTTAGCATTAAGTATGTATATAATGTCTGCGTCGTTTGTGATTTCTTCTTAAATAAAAAAAAAGATTTATTATAATTTTATAGGTGTTCAGCCTCTAAGATATATATTCAAATTGCTTGTAATGTGTTGTATTTAATGTAAACATTAATCAACCAAAAAATTAAATATATAACATATTAACAGGGTGTTTAGACACAAGTTTAAATATACAAAATATTATGTAAGGTATGAGAAAAATAGTAAAATTTTTATTAAAATGACACAAAATTTAAAGCTAATTTTTAACCGATTTCTAAAATTCAAAAGATTTTTATCGGCAACAGGCCTGAATGCAGTGTTCATAGAAATGTATTTTAAAAATTCTTATAAATGTTATATAGACACTGGCTCCAACTACATAAAATATATATATATACTCCTACAACACTTAAATGTCTTCGTCAAGGCAGTTTAAACTCATGTGGCAAGTTTTTCAATGGAAGTCAGCCAACGAGAACGTATATATACTTACTTTTTTGTCAACTTGTCACAACTATGTTAAGTACAAAACTTGGTATGGATTTAAAAATTGAATGACAACTTGATGAAGGTACGTGAAAAGTCGGAAATGGCATGAGCATCCCACATACGCATACACAGGATGCCATACCACACAGAGGGAGACATCCAGGAGGTAGAATCCTGGCTACTGGACAACCAACTGTATGGCGGCATTGTCGTCGTAGCCTGTTGACACATTTACCAGAGAGATTTCACAGTTTCACAGTTTTCAGCCTCCCACACACACATCAGAGCGATAAAAAACGGCGTCAATGAATGCAAATTACAAATAGTCTTCAAGCTACATACATTTCTACCGAGTCTTTCTTCTTATACCGAGGCCAAGTTTGCTTCCACATCCGCAATACGAAGTGCCAAACACTGAAAGCTTTGCGCTGTCGGAAATGGCAAAGCCAAAAGAAACTAGTTAGGGTTACTTATGATTGTAATTGATATTGTGGCTGGACGAATAATGAATGCTCTGTAAGTTAAAGATACTTAAGGAATTTAAAGAGAACTTAATTTTTTAAGCAGCCAGTTAAAGGTGTAAGTTATCGATAATTATCGAAGAAATTTAACAGGCGCCCGAGCAGGGATCAATAGTGTTATAACTAAGATTATGTACATAGAATCAAATGCACTGAAATATTTATTATTTTAAATAGAAAACTTTTTTAATCAGGCATAGTAAAAGACGATCTTTTTTGAATTAATTTTTTGTAAATTAAAAAATCATATACCTGGCGTAACTTTATGGAAAAGAGAACTACACCAATGCGATTCTTACACAATAACCTAGTATATTCTTCATAATTTTAATATTTTTGAGTTTTTCTCTTTAATTTAATTACAATTTTAAAAATTAGAATTTTTATATATTAATAAGAATTAATGATTTTCTTTAGAAATAAAATTTTAAAGAAAAAATCGATTTAAATTGAGTTTAATTTTTTTTTGTCAATTACGACTTTTTGTAGCTAAATGTGTGAAGCTTGGTATTTATTTTCAATAAATAAGCCAGAGAAATTTTAAAAATATTCCAAAAATTACAAAAATATCAAAAAGAAAAGAAACATATTTTTTTTTTTAATTTTTCAGTTGGTTTTTTCTTCAGATTTGTTATAATTTTTGAACTATTATATTTAAAAATTTTTTTTTTTTAATGTTTATTCCATTTATTTATATATTTGCTTCTGATATGTCAAAATTTATTAAAAAATTGTCGAAAAAGGAACAAAAAACAAAACAGGAACAAAATGTGAAAAATTTATATTTTTCGGGCTTAAAAAGCAAAAATAATCTAAAAAAAAAAAAATGGGAATAATGTTATAATCCAAACATTTTATAACATTTTTCCCATTTTTCTTTTTAGATTATTTTAGCTGTTTAAGTCCGAAAAATATCAATTTTTCACATTTTATAAAAACGCTATGGAAGAATTTTAATAACAACAATTTTTGCGCTTTATTTTAAATGACTCAAAAACAATTATTTTTGCCGAAGTTTTATTCAAAACTCAAAAAAAAGGTCAAATCTTCACTTAAATAAAAAAAACTCAAAAATAATTATTAACGTACATAACAATTGAGGGCCACTCCCAAGCTTGATAAATTTCCAAATAGAAGAAATTATGTTGCACATTCAATTTGCATCCGACCATATATAAATGATGAATAAATGTCAAATAAATATATCAAAACTTTGTGGGAGTCTTGCAAACACCATGTTCTAGTTGAAGTGCCCAAAAAAACTTTTTACAATAAAGTCCATAAACTAGGAAATTGAATACGACAAAAAATCTTAACCACTTGCCACAAATACGCTTTCAAACACCCCCCGTCCCGTCCGTCTCTTTGGGCATTTATTTCAACCCTCCGCATTGCTATTACACCATGTTTGTCTTTGACGTCAAGGATATTCCAAAAAATTTGATTCAATGGTGTTGCTATTGTTGTTGTTGGCTGGTTGACTCCACACACATTGATGCCTGCCTGCTGATTCTGATTGCCACATGAAGATATTCGAAATCTCTCGGCGTAGACACCAGAGCCAACTAGTCAGGACTATAACTCAGTAGTTATTTATCCAGTGTCCATTTGCCTTGGTTGAGTTTAACTTTTTTTTTTTTTTGATTTTATTTTCTTCTCTCTTTTTGGCAAGCATTTGAATCGAATTGGAATGTCCTGGCCTGCATTTTAGTGCATATGTGCAGCGAACAAAATTTCTAAGGATCTCTCTGTTGGCTGTTTGGGAAAATTACAAGTTTCCGCTTTCAGAAGTCTTACAAATTATTATGTTTGCATCGTTTACAACACTTATTAGATGTTGCCCCTGCCACACTGCAATGCAACCCGTGGTGGGTCCGGTTTGGTCCTGGCCAAAGGGTTTGACATTAAAATTTGATGGCATGTAGTGATAAGCTCCCAATGGCAATATCGTCCTTGTTGTCGTCGTTCGATGCGATTCGAGCTACTTCATCCTGCCTGCCGCCTCCTCCTTCTTTAGTGACCAGCAAAAGCGCAAAAGGTTAATGCACAGTTGTAATTTTTTATGGCCGATTACATGTTGCAAACTTGGGAACACTGGCAGTCCATAAAGAATAAAAGTTATTGGCAAATACATTTAAATTTACTTTGCTACATTATCGAATGTTTGCCATGATGTTTTATAGAGTTTAAACTCTTAAGTAAGTGGTAAATAGCTGCGAATCTGCATTAAGTACAGCTAAATGTTTGCTTTCAAGTTTATTTTGTATTAAGATGCACAAAATATGATTTAATTGGAGTTTAGGAATATTTATTAAACAGGTTTGTTTAACACAAATTTAAGATAAATTGTATGCCTTTATTTAACGATTATTAAAATTAAAAAAAACAAATTAAAATTCTCCAGCGTTTTTTTTTTTTTAATTTCTCAATAATAACGCTTAATTTTTAAGCTTATAAAAAATCTTAAAAAAAAAGTTACGATTATTTTTTGAATGAAAAAAAATCTTTCCTTTACTAATCCAATTAAAATTTGAGAAATATACCAATAAAATTCTTTAAGGTTTTTTTTATACCTCTCAATAATAACGCTTAATTTTTAAGCTTATTAAAAATATATAAAAAAGTAACGATAATTTTTTTAATGAAAAAAATTCGTTCCTAAAATAATCCTAGATTTATAAATTTCTCATCTCTGTTCAAGCTGAATTATTTTCTATGCGTAATTTTTTTAAAAAATGATTTTTCCTTTTTTATTATCATTTGGAAACACCCTAAACTATAAAACGCAATATATAATCACCTGAAAGTGTCTCGTAAATTACAGATGCCTTACAAAGTCTTAGCTCTGTCTGAATATTTTTGACAACAATTGAGCGTTTAATATAGTAAATTAAAAAGTTCTTCAAACTAAGCGAAAGGTATGGCTATATAGGTACAATCGATTGCGATTCGGGGGGAAAGAGATTCAAATGCCTGCAGGTCAGATGAACACACACACAGAGGCCTAAAGCAGTGGCAGTGGCAGTGGCACGTAATTGCAGTGTGCCTACAAGTATGCAGCATGCAACACGCGCCCCAACAAGCAGACAGTTGCAGCATGCTGCACTTTCTGATGTAACTGTTCACCATGGGCTAGTTGAACATTTCTCTAAAATTAATTAATTTCTTTCAAGTTAAAATTTAATGGTAATACATTCTAAATATATGAAACTTTAATGTTATATAGCAATATTGTTAACATTCGAGCTGACTGTTAAGTTAACAGCTGTTAAAAGAGATACTCCTAACTGCTGTTATTTTATTGGTAGATCTGGTATTGTTGATACACGTTTGTCTGTTGTTTTTGTTTGTAAAATACTTGTCCCAAAAATAAAAATTTCATATCCAAAAATTTATATTTTTGGCAGCGACAGTAAAATTTTTATTTAATTTCTTTTAAATTATTAGCTTATTGTAACTCTTGGAGATAGAGAAATATACCAAAATTATCCATTCACGATTATCTTTATTTTATACTGCTGATTTGAAAATGTTGCAAATGAATTTAATATTCCTCAAAAATAATAAATAATTTAATTAAAAATCGCAATTAATATCAATTATTATTTGAGCGCCAAAAATCTTTCAATATTTTTTTTTTTTAATTTTAATAAAATTGTAGTTATTTTTAGGGCAAAAAATAATCTTTTAATAAAATTTGTAAAATGAATTTTATTATGTCGCTCAATAATTAAAAATCGTCTTTTATATGTAAATATTTTTACATATTCTTACTATATAAAACTAAAGGGAAGCACAAAGGCCAATTTTATAAAAAAAAATTTTATTAAAAGATAATTTCTTTTCCTAAAAAAAAAAAAAATATATATATATATAAACCAAAATATAATACTTAAAAAAATCGCCTAATTTTGGAGTTATTAATTTATGGCCGGAAAAATTGTTCAAGCTGCCCCATAGTGCCGCTGCAACTGCTAGCTCCTTTTGTGTGTGCGAGTGTGTGTGCAAGTGTGTGTGTTGAATGCCATTTGCCGGGGCAAATTAAATTGAGTTGCATGTTAAATGCCATTTCATCAGCAGCACTTGATTTGTGCTTTGACACGATGTCGCTAAATATACTATATATATACATATATACACACACATACATCTTTGTATTGTATAGTCTGTAAGCGCAGCATTAAATGACGCCTTGAATGAACTATCAAACAAATGCAGCAAACGCTGCTGCTGCTGTTGCTGCCACACTGTTGCAGCTTGTGCGTCATGCATCCATTTAATAATAACAATATCGTAATTCAAGCAACTCTCTGACAGAGCCAGCGTTCCGTTTTACATGGGCGTAGAGCGGCAAACAGGACGAACAGGACAAAAGGGAGGAGGAGTAGAGGAAGGTAGCGACATTTCAGTTTCAACGGCAACATTTCCGATGCCTGTGCGCTTTTGTTGCCGCTGTCGTTGTTATTGTTTCACCAGGAGATAGAGTAAAAGAGAGAGGCAGAGCTTGAGGTAAAAAAAGGAAAGACAATTTTTTAAACAGCCGTCAACAGGCATTCAATATGACTGTGTGTGTGTGTGCGCGGGTGTGGGTGTGGGCGAGTGTGTGAGTGGGTGTGCAAGTCTGTGTGTGAGTGCTAAGTGGAAATAAAACACGCGCTTTTTCCGGACTGCACAAGTATTATCAGTGCGAGTCGAGCTGCATTGGATTGCGCACAACGGGGCGTATGATGCATATTTTTATATACCCTATTAATAAAATTACATTGGGTATACTGACTTCAATGCAAGAAACGAGTAGAAAAGGTCCATTACACATAACTAAAGACAAAATTGAAGAATGATTTTTAAATTAATAAAAAACTTAAAAAAAAAAAAACAATTAAGCGCATTTTAATATTCCATAAAATTTAGAAACTTGTGTTAAAAAAAAAATTTAGAAAAAATGTATCAACAAAAACTTTACTGATGACAAACAATTTAATAGTTTAACCATTTTTTTCTTATTGAAAAAATTATAAGAAAATTTATAAAATTAAAAAAACAATCACTTGCAAAAAAAAGCCAAAATTTCAAAATATAAATAAACTCAAATTACAACAAAATAATAATAACAAAATAATAAAATACAAATAAATATACGAATCTTATAAAATTAAAATAAAATAATATAACAAATATATCTATAATTTTTAAAAAATTCAAATAAAATAATATAATACAAATAGATCTAATAAATCTTATAAAATTTAAAGAAAAAATATAAAACAATTAAATCTATAAATCTTATAAAATTCAAATAAAATAATATAATACAAATAAATCTAACAATCCTATTAAATTAAATTAAAAATTCAACTGCGTGCTGTTTTAAATGTAATTTTTAAACAAAATAATATAGCAAATATAAATCTACAAATCTTAAAAAATTAAGAAAAATATCAAAAATCCCACTAATAATATTTAACAAGAACCTATAATTTAATTTTCTTCTATTTTTTTCTGTTTACTTTTCTAAACTGAAATTTTCACTTCTAAATAAATAAACATAAAACAATAAAAGAAAAGTGAGCTTTCGATTATATAAAAACTGTTAAGAGTGATAATATTTTTGGTTACTTTTAAACATAAAACAATCAAAAAAAAAAAAAAACAATAACACTTTAAAATTTGAAATTTCTTGTATATATTTATTATACTTTTTCTCTAATATTTTCTGGCTCTCTGCAATTTACAGGGTAACATAGAGTCGCTTTATGTAATATAACTAAATTTGTGTTTTATTTTGAGCAGCAAAACTTTTTCATGCCTATTTAAAAAACAACAAACTCTCGAGTTTTTTGGGTGGTGGCCTTTTGTGGTTGCAAGTACATTGTTTTTTTTTTTTTTGTATTTTGGGGTTGGGGTTGTGCCTCTGTTTTCTTTAGCTGCATTTTTGTACGCTTTTAATGACAGCAACATTGTTGTATTTGTAGTTGTTGGCACCTTTTTTTTGGCCACGCCCACGCATAGACACGCATAGTATTAAATGTGAATGTCTGGGGCTAAAGTAAATTCAATTGAATTTTTGCAATTTTTAATGCCGCCAGCTCATATTGCACTGGCTACGCCCAGTAGGAAAAAAATAAAATAAAAAAAAAAATAATACAAAAATCCCTCAGCTCAGCCGCCAACAATCCAGGCAAAAACCTCAGGCGTCCCACCGCAAAACGCGTCGCAATTTTTGTTGTTATCCTTCTTTTTTTTTTTTGCCAGCTGGCGGCGGGCGTGTGATTTGCTTGGTATCGACATTTTAATGATGTGCCTCGGGGTGCTTTTGCCATGGCATTGTGAGGACGACTCCAAGAACGCGTTGCCCGCCGTCTTGTACTTTTTTTTTTTTGCCATTTGCACGGAGCTGGAGCCGGAGCCGGCGAACGGAGCACGGAGCCAACGCCTGGTGCATGGCATTCCAAGACATTCCGCTGGCCAACGCCATAGACGACGCTAAGATGTCACGATGCTTGGTTTGCCTTTTGTTAAAAACTCTAGTATATATAAGTATATACAAATCTATATATAAAAGTATATATATATATATGTATGTACATTTATAAATGCACAATGATTTGCCATTTGCTGCATTTTGAAATGAATCCTTATTCATTTGATTTCTGTCAACGATTTGCCTGTTCAGTATCAAGTTGGCTAATAACTGGCAATTGCAGTTCTCACATTTTTTGTGTTGAAAGTGCATAAAAAAAAATGAAAATGTTTTCTATTTCATTTTCTTATTTTTTTTTTTTTTGAACATGCTCTGGGCATTTGGGCAGTTTATTTTCTTTTGTTGAAAACATTTTGACATTGAAAAATAATTAAAAAATGTTTATTGAGTCTCTAGTTTCAATAGAATAAACTTCAATGTAAATTTATATATAATTGCATTAAAAATGGAATAATATCGTTATGGAAGTCTATGGAATGTTTAATTTATAATAGGATTTTATCATTTAATAGAAAGAATTAAAAAAAATATGTGCTTTTATTGAAATCAACTGGGTTAAACGTCATTTTATGAAATGTTTATTGCGAACTTTTAATGTTTTTGTTAATTACTTTCTCAGCTTTATACATTTATTCACGTCCTGTGGCCCTACTATAATTATAAATCATTATTTAAGGAGATGAATTAAGTGACATTTTCTACAACTCGTTAGTCATTAAATAACATATATTTAAACTTTAAACCTCATTTATAAACCTTTGATTAAACTTTCTATCAAAATCCGTAAAATACAATTATTTTATTTCGAAAAATCAATGTCAAATAGCGAAATAAATTTATTTTCAGTTATAATATAAATATCTGAGACACTGAATTTTTTTTAGTTTTTTTCATATTAATTAGAAAATAATTTTTATTTTCTTAGTTTTAAATAAAACGGACAGTAGAATCGAATAATTAATTAGTTTCTGAGTTTTAAATAAAGCATAGGCAATAATAAAATAATTAAATAATTAATAAAAAAATTCAATTATTATTTTTAAGCTCCGAAATAAATATAGGAAAAAATTAAAGTTAAATTAATCAACTTTCTTTTTAGAATGTAATGTTGATTTTTTTTACAATAAGAACATAAAAAAAAAATAATTTAAAAAAAATCATTTACCGAAACTTTCGACATTTTGTTTTAAATTAAAAAAAAAACAGCAAATTTTGAGTTTTATTTTGGAAACGCCATAAGAACGGATATATTTTCGAATATGCCTATTGAAGAAACATATTTTCAGAATATTAGTTCAAAAAATAAATCTAGGGATTATCACACTAGAAGCTACTCTGTTCAAGAATAAAAGAAAATCAAAACGTCTTTTGTTACATCAAAATTAATAAATATTAAATTAAGTTATACATCCTGATAAATCAAACTTTTACGTAATTTAAATATTTTTTTAAATGCATTTTGTTATTTGCATATTTAGTCAAACATTTGGAACATTTAAAAGACAATACTGTTTATTTACAAATGCCTGGTAAATAAACTGTGTCACAGCGGGGGAAATGATGATGAATACAAAGAAGGCAAAAAAACTTTGCAAATAAAATGTTGGAACAAACGACAAATGTACTTTATTTATAGGCATTTTGAACAGCAGGCCAACGGCGCATAAATAAAATATATTACTTAATACATATAAATAAAGCGGCGGCTAAAAGAAATGACACAAAAAAAAAAAACAAATGTATAAAGTATACGTCACATTGGCAGGAAGCATTACTGCATGAAGGAGGCTAAATATTTTTTTTTTTTTTTAGACATTACCAGCAAAATAAATATAAATACATATAAATATGCATTTTATTTTTATTTTTTATGAAGACAACAACAATGGCTTGTTACCCCTCGCCTTAAGCCCCCCCTTCGTACCCCCCTTCCATGCCCATCAATGAGAATGCCGCTTACACGACAAAATTGACATTTTGCATTTACTTATTTTTGCTATCCATTTTTTTATATTTATTTTTATTTTTTATTTTTTGCAGCCAACAATAAAATGAGAAGAAAAATTGCATAATAACCCCTTTGAAATCGTCGGATTATCCTTAAATATTTGTGTAAACATTGTAACAAATGCACAGCCCCATTGACGTAGTCCTTACCCTACCCTACAATACCCTACCCCCATCCTTAAATGGCTGAATGATGAGCAATAGACGAGCCCGTCACAGTCGACAATGAGTAACTTTGTAGCCAAGGCTTACGACTAGATGACAGACGAGAATGCAGAGCAAAGATACAGATAGGTAGATAGATAGAAAGGGAGAGAAATATAAATATATATAGATATATATTTATAGATAGAGCGGGAGAGATGAGGCGCTTACGCATGCAACAATGGCAATGTAAATGGAGGCGAACAGAGGCATCTTACAATACTTGCCCATAAAAAAAACTAGTAAGAATGCTGTAGGGCAGCATGATCAATTAAAAGATACCCTGTAACCCTAAAAATTATGCGCAGAAATAATTTATTGACTAATTGCTACGATTTTATTAGACTAAAATATCACAGAAAAATATACTTTGAGAGGCTTAAAAATTTACAGATTTCGACAAAATTGTTCGGATATTTTGAAAAAAAAAAACAAAAAAAAATTTTTTTTTTAAATAGATAACCCTGTGATATTTGGGCAACCTGGAACACCTCAATTTTTTTGGGAGCCCATTTTCCTGTTAAAAAAAGCCAAAGCCAACTTTTAGAAATATTTTTTATTTTTAATTTTTTTGTTATTGTTATTTATATTTGTTATTGATATTTTTGTTTTTAAAACTAAATTTTAAACGAATCCTTTGGGTCTATGTGAACTGCCCTACCGAAGAATATTACCTAAATAAGTCTTAAATTTTTATATTAAAATTTAACTTCTAAAACGATTTTATCCGGAGAAATTAACAGATGAATAAACGTGCTTATAATCATCGAAAATAAATATATTTTATAGTATTAGAAATGTCTTTGTCCTCACTAAAAAAATAAATATAAAAAAATAAGGAAAATAAAAAAACATATATAAAAAAGAAACATATTTTTAATTTTCCAAATATAAAATTATAATAAAATAAATAATATTATTTATATAGTTATACTAAGATAACTAATTCAATAAATCAACAAAAAAAAACGCTTAATACATTTTTAATAGGTACAGGGTATACACACACCCATCCACAAATATGTACATATTCATATATATTGACAGCACTTTGGAAACGTTTAAGAATGACAGCAAAAAGGGGAGCATGTGCGTAAGCTATAGCCAAGCCATAGCCTACTACTAAGTAGTATATTATAATGATTACATGTGTGTCACTTGACTAAGTACGGTGTGGCACGAAGGGAAGTTAGGGGCAGTAAGGGGGCAATAGGGGAAGGCATTGAGCGGAAGCAACTGAGACAAGTGACAATTTGGGCATGAGCTTAGTGGATATATGTATATATATTGTCTGAACTGACATAACATTGACTTGTATGTCACATTTTAAGGATATCCTTGTAAGCTTTGAACATTCAAATTACGCATTATTATAACTGATTTGAAGGCTTTGAAGGAGTATGCAACAGATGGCTTATAAACATAAATTAATAGAGACTTAGAATAAGTTACATGTATTATGAAAGAAAAATAATATTATAGTTATTTTATTGACAAAAAATATCAAGTTTTTCACATTTAGCTCTAAAAACGCCATATGAGAAAAGTATAGCTCGATAATTAATGATTATTTTTAAGTTTTATTTTTAATTACTTATAAATAATTTTTGATGGACCGAATTGTATATAAAACCCAACATATTAAAGTTATATACCAATTTATAAACATAATTTATAAAAATAATCATTAACATGTGATTTTTTAAATAAAAGCTTGTGTTCTCTGCATAAAAGTCAAATAAAATAATAATTTTTGATTTTTACTATAAAATTCAATTATAAAATTTATTTTTTGATTTTTACAATATAAATAAAAAATTTATGTTTTTTTTTTAATAATTTGTTAAATATTTTGTATAGTAAAAATCAATAAAATTATTATATATTATTTTTTCAGATATTTAATATTTTATGTAAAATGTTGCATACTTATGGGCGCTGTTTATGGCAAATTTTTGTCATTCTTTATAAATCTTAATTGGCTTTAGCAGTCTAATTTTAAGGCCTGTGCTCTTTTCAGTGTTACATTTTTTTTAATTCAATTAATTTTGTGTTAATGTAATTTTTTTTTAATAAGCAAAATAAACATTTCTAACATTAACATTTAGATACAAAAATTAAACAATCGAAAATTAACAATAATTATTATAAACTTCCTCAAAAGCGTAGGAAATAATTAAATAAATAAAATTATAATACAAACTTGACATTTAACTTAAATAAGTATTTAAGTACCCAATAATTTTTATAAAGTTTATATTGAAGAAACTAAATGAAAAAAAGAAAATTAATTCTTTCAATTTCAGTTTGAAATATCCACTAGTTAGACATATGACAACGACTGATGTCAACTTTATGACAGCGTAATCTTCTTTAATAATATTATATTGAGACAGAGCAAGAAAATGTAATAAGGTAAACGTAGCATATTCATATCTATATCTTCTTAGTAATAAAATATACAAGTTGCAATTCAATTTGTACATTTATTGCTTTGATATTTATATGTAATATGACCTTTTAGCATTCATAATAAATTTATCATTAAAAGCTGCGAGTTGCGGTCTATATTGGTATATATATAAAGCAAATATCTGTTACTTGTTGCTTGATCAAATTAACTCATTTAAATGAATTAAAAATATATAAAAGCGCAAGCAAATTAAATCATGCAACTATTTTGCGCAACAAAGAGTACAATTAAACGCCTTCCACACACACACACACACAGTCAAGCCAGTCAGACAGGATATGCGCACAATATACACACACAAAAGGACATACAGCTGTTGGATGAAGGCGTTGCACTGTCTAGGAACAAAACGCCGCAAGTTTAATCGAATTTAACCACTCATAATGTGCAACAGACAACAAGAGTCCTGAGTTGAGTTGCATTCGCTTGAGTTAAGTAGAGTTTGGCGGTACAAAAAAAAAAAAGCAAAAAGGAGCAGCAGCAGGAGCTGTCAAAGGTGACATATTAAGTTCAACACTAATTTCATTACATACAGTCATAGCTTATAGTTAAATCGTAAATAAAAACCAAGCAAATCTATAGCTGCATGATCAGAGTGACAAGGCTTTATTATACATCATTAAAGCAAAGTATTTAAAAAAAAAAATAAAAATGTATAATTTTTTCATCAATTATAATTTTTTTTTTAATTAAATCGAAAAAGTGAAAACACCAAATTTTTAAAACACCAAATTGACATTTATTTTGGATTTATATCGCCTGTGGTGCCATTAATTATATAATTATACAATTATCATTTTCACTATGTATAATTTTTATTTATTGATTAAGATCTGATGCAAAAATCATCAGCAAAAAAAAACAAGTTTTATTTTTGGGGATATCTCAAAAATATAATTTAAAAAAAATATATTTTTTTTTCATCTATGTACGTCCTAAAATACACAATGAGACTTTTGAGCTATTTATAATTTTTATTAATCGGCTAAGATGTGATGCAAAACTCAGAAAATATATATGTATAAAAAAAAGAGGCCATTTTCCCATCAAAATTTGTAGACTAGTGTTATTTTTATATCAGCTAAGACATTAAAAAGCCTAAACCTTAAATAAAATTATTTTTAAGTAGTAAAGAATAAAATTACAAAATTAAATTGATAACTTTAATTGAGATAATATCTCCGATAATATAAAATTACAGTTCGAGAACAAGTTGTAAATTCAAAATTAGGCATAGAAAAACGTAGTTAAGCCCAAAATTTATTGAATTTTTTAAACGACAAATCTTACTATTAAATTAAATTTAAATATATTTAAATTCAATGGAATATATAGGTATATATTTATCATTGTAAATTAACATTATAATATTCACCACAAAAGAGAAAAATTTGTTTATTCTCATTTTTTAAATCTACACCTCAAATAAAAATTAAAGAAAGTCAATTTGCCACAATAAATTGTTATGTGAGCTTAAAATATATAGAAAAGTCTAAACTTGAATTAAAATGATTTTTAAGTTGAATAGGATTGAAAGAAAAAATTGATTTATTAACTTTGATTGAGAAAATATATCTAAGAATATAAAATGTACAAATTACACATCGAGAACAGATATTACATTTAAAATTAGACATAGAAAAATACTTTTAGGCCTGATGTTAATATTTTTCTAGAACGATCCAACTTAAAACAAAATTGTATTTAAAAAAATAAATGTCATTTTCATATATATTTAGCTAAGCAAATAAAGGTATATATTTAAATTTTTAAAATCAACATTACCATATTTCCCACAAAAAAAAAAAAAATTGCAAGTTTTAAATTAGGCATAGAAAAACAATTTAAGGCCTGAGATTAATGTCTTTCTACCTCTTTAAAAAATATTTAATTAAAAAAAAACATTTAATTTTTATATATATTTTACTAAGCAAATATAGAGACATATTTATCGTTTTAATTCAACTTTTATATGACAACAAAAATCGCCACAAAGCAAAGTTGCAGGTGCTAATGTAAAAAAAGGAAAGGGTAGCAGCAGCAGCATCAATTTGGTTGGCAGCAAGGGCGTGGAACCGCGTTAAACCAGCTGATGCGCTCTGCTTTTTGGATATATTCTCTTGCTCAACTGGCAACTGGGAATTGTAAGGGGAGTGAGGAGGATAAGGAGGAGGCTCAATTACGTCCTGTGGCATGGCATTCGGCTGTTAGTGCGAATGGGTTTTATTATTATTTACATACCTGTTGCAGCAGGGGCATTGTTTTGAATAAAAATTCCAATTTCCACACTTGTGTATTTCACGTTGCCTGTGTATATCCTTGCTCGTTTTGCGCTCTCCTTGCTCCTGTCGTTGCCTGTCGTCGTGGTCGTCCGTCGGCTATGGCATCGGTTGCCGGATAAGCTGACAAAGCGGCAAAACAGATGTCGCCACTTCCGTCCGTATGCTCACGCCGCCTCTTGGCCTCTTGGCTATGCTGGCCAACACAACACACACAGCTTCAAGCAATTCTCTCAGAGAGTTTCCTCTCTCTCTCTCTCACAATCTCTCTCTTTATATTTATCTCTCTCTGGTTGGGGTTCGTTCTGCGCAGCGTGTCCTTTATTTGAGCAAGGTTCGATCTGATGATGCGGCTGCCCAAAAAAATGTTGTTGGCTGCTTTTTTTTTTGGCCTCAGGCACACATGTTTGCTGGCCAAAATGGTTTTGATGTTGTTCTTATTGTTGTTGTTGTTGTCAACAAGGATTTGGCAGCACTCGCCTTTTGACTGGACAGACAGACAGACAGCAGGCAGTTGCAGCGGCCCTATCAGCTGATACAAATGGTCATCGATTCATTATCCTCCCCTCGTCAATGATGCAAATATTTTGTGTGTTGCACTCTGTTGAAAATTAAAGAAATTAATAAATACTATTAAAATTATTTAAATAGAAAAAAATAAAATAATTATTATTGTAATTGTTAATTTTTAAAAAGTTAATTCTTAGTTTACATATTTGTATGTGTTGCACTCTGTTGAAAGTAGACGAATAAAATTAATAATTATTAATAAAAGTATTTAAATAAAAATAATTATCATATTTGTTGAATTTTAAAAATATTATTTAATTCTGGTTAAATTCTCACTTTTGTGAGTATTGCACTCTGTTTAAAGTAGACGCAAAAATTAATCAATTTTAGTAAAATTAAATATTTAAAATTAATTGCAAATTTATAACAAATTCTAATTAAAATCAGTTAAATTCTTAGTTCATATTTTTACTGGTTGAATAAACGGCTATCTTTGACAAGTCGAAGCATATATATGAGCTATATAACATTATTGTCTGATTTTATAAAAAACTTTACATTATTTTAAAGCGTAATACAAGTTAGAATTTATAAGATTGTTGCATAAACATAAACATAAAATTTATCAAATAACACAATTTCGACCGATTGTTCCTATGAAGCGAATAAGATATAGCGCTCCGATTAAGATTAAATTCATTCAGATTGCTAAAATCATAATAAAACGTCAATCGATTGGTTTCGATATCTTGAATAACAAAAAAAAAGTTTTTCAAACAAGCTTATTTTTTGATTGATATGGAACCTAAAAAAAAAACACTTAATTTTAATAATGTAATAATAAATGTAAAACAATTTATATTTATAATTAATAATGTAAAAAAAAAGTAAAAAATATGTAACAATTATATTACATATTTCATTTGTACTTTTTTTACATTATTAACAATTACATTACACTATTTTTACCTTTTTTTTTACATTATTAATGATAATTTAAAATTGTTTTTAAATTTTATTAAATAAAATAAATAATTTTTCTTTTAATATTTTTTTAAATTTTTATTGAAAGTAAGTTATTTGGAAATTTTCAGTTTTCCTTTTTAGTTAAAATAAAAGGTATTTTGCTGCTAATATTTCAGAAATTTAAAATAATAATAAAAAAATTTAATTTTATTTAAAATAATAATAATATCCTAACGATTTGAATCTTTGTATTCAATGCGAATTTGTCAAAAATGTATGAATGATTATCGCATAAATATGGCTAAAATATGTTAACATATTGAAAAAACAAATTAATTGGATAGTGGTTATATATTATTAATTAATTATTATATTAATAATTATAATTAATTATTGTTATATTAATTATGATTTTATAATATTAAGTTATTCAGTCTTTCTTTTTAATTGTGATCATATTTAATTTTTTTTTTATGTTAAAAAATCAAAATTTAATTTAAATTGCTAAGCCCATTTCTTTTGTTGGTACAATTAAATTTCTTATGAAAAAAATAATATATTTGCTAGAAAATGAAATATTTATCTTGTTTCGAAAATTTATCAAAATATATAATAATTTTATTTCTATAATGAAATATTTATATTGTTTCAAAAGTGTATCAAAATATAATTTTAATAGCAGATCTAATATGTTCTTATTTTCTAAAAAATATTTAATATATTTCATATATCATTAAACACCTTTACAATACATATTATACTCTATGTATCCTATAATTTTGACTAAATTTAAGTCCCACAACTAAAATGCTATTAAACATAAAAAAAAAAACTGAACACACGCATTTTACACACACTCCCATTCAAAATGTCTAAATGAGCTCCACTTAAGCGTTAAACGCTCTAAATCGATCAAGGCGTATCCCCGCAAAAACATAACTGTAATTAACCAATTTCCGTTTTACACCCCTTTCGCACCGCACCGTACACCATACACACACAGACACACACACACACACACAAGCGACAAGTGCTTTCGTGCGAGCGACTGACTGCTTCATAATTTTGTCCTCCGTAATTATTTTAATTTTTCTTTACCAATTTTTTTGTATTTTGTTTAAAGTGATGATGGCCCTAAAATGGACAGACAGCACTCAAAAGAGTATGATGTGTGTCTGTGTGTGTGTGTGTCTAGGCCGTGTGCGTGTGGTGCGGCTGTAATCCTTTTGAGAAACAGGAAGCGAAGCTATTATTAGAACCATAAATCAGCATGAAATGAGCAGCAGAACGCCGCAAACCAGCATAACAACAACAAAAACAACAGCAACAACAACAATGCGAGTGAGCGCCAACGGAACTTTACTGTTGTTGTTGCTGCTATTCGTAGTTGTAAAAAGTTGTAGTTGTTGCTGCTGTTGTTGTTGTTTTTCTTGTCGTTGGAGCAAATGACGTGAGTATGGCCAAGGCGTGCGCGACGTAAAATACTCATGGAACAACGGAAAGTATGTAGTAAAAAAAAAAAAAAATAGAAAAGGAAGAAGAAGACAGGGACAATAACACGCACTATAAAAGGGCATTCAAGATGCACTCGATGAGAGCATATACTAACTGCATTTCACACTGAAACCCTTGGTCCACACACTCACACACACACTCTTGGCCGGTTTTTTTTTTAATTTTGCACTATTATAATTTGTTGTGCCGGGCCCCAAATTTACCTTTAAACTTATACACACAAATACATACATAATTACAATTTGATAAGTACATACCCAAAAATTACAATAGCTGCCACTTATGTTTAGTTTAGTTTTTGTTTTAATTTTGTTGCACGCGCCGCTCACATAAATTTTGTTTGGTTGAATTTAATTGAAATTTTGCACCCGCATTCGAAATGAATTTTTGTCGTTCTACTGCATGCGTGCAAAGCACATTTTTTTTTTTTTGTCTCACACTGCTGCTACTGTCCGGCTTGGAACCGTTACTTCAATTTGTGTTGTATGCTTTGCACGCTATTTCGTTTAATTTTACTATGCTACTGTTGTTGTTGCTTTTTTTGCAGTCTCTTGCTTTACACTTGTAAAAATATGCTACAAGATGATGAAGGCGTTGTAATTATGTGTATATTATAGTATGTATTTTCTATTTTTTTTATTTTAAATGGCAACGAAAAAATCTGTAGTGTTTTTTATTTGCACTGCCTGCCGCTGAGTCCAAACTATTTTATTTTATTTTTTTTTTTGGTTGCCGCTCAAGTCAGAAATGCAATAACCTCACCTAACGAGCAATTGAAATACACTGAAGCCTGGTGTCGACAGATGCTGAGAGAGGAGCGCAAATGGAATCTCGGTGTAATGTTGCCCCAATCCTTGGTACTCAACCCCCAAATCAGGAGTAGTACAACACACAAGTTGCAAGGAAGTTGGCTGAAAGACGCAAAAATGTGTTAAATTGCGACAGCTGAGTTTAAATAAAATGTATATGTAATAAAAATTGTTTTACATTTAAAATGTTAATTTTATAAACAAATAAAATGTTTATTGAATGTGTAATCGGATTACAGCAATATATTTACCTACGTGTTTGATGTGGCGGCAAGAAATAGTAAAATTTAATTCTCGCAGTGCTGTTGCTGTTTTGTGTGAATGACAAAAACAGCTGGCCACAAAAACGTTGCCAGATCGTTCGTTTACCGGCAAAGAAAAAAAATATAAGAAAAATTGATTTTGCATTATTTGTTGATATAAACAAAATGTCTACAGAAAATGAAAGCAGCAGTGCAGAGCACTCAAATGATCAAATTGATCTGGCGCAATATCGGAAATTGGTCAAACAGTTTATAGATATGGTAAGTAAAGTGAAATCGAATATTTTTTATATTTATTTTGTATGAATTACTGAATTTAATATTTTTAGCGTCGCTATTCAACTGCTCTGTTTTGGGCTGAAAAAGTGGCTGTATTAAGCGGGCAGGAGCCGCGTGATGTCTACTACCAGTCACAATGCATGTATTTGCTGGGCGAGTTCCACCGGGCGGCCCACACAATTCAATATTACAAGCTGGAGAAGACTTCGCTGCCCTGCTTCAATCTATTGCTGGAGAGTCTTTATGCGGCCAAAGAGTACAATGAGGCGGCAAGCGTAATTCAATTTGTGGATATTGATGTAATGACCTCATCCCTAATCAATCATCCAGTGGAAGCAGGCAGCTCTTCCCATTTGGAGACACACAACGTCTTTGGCGGCGAGGAGAGTAATCGCAATGAGTTGCTCGCATCCATATTTCTAATGAAGGGCAAGGTATATGAAGCTTTGGATAATCGTGGTATGGCTATGGATTGTTATGTCCAGGCTCTGCACAAGTCCATATACTGCTTTGAGGCACTGGAAGCCTTGGTGCAGCATGAAATGCTCATGGCCTGGGAGGGTAAGTAGTTAATTAGCAACTTTAGCTCTTAGTAATTTTTAATATTTTTTAGAATTTGAGCTAATGCATCATTTGCCGCTGGCACAACAGTCCAGCGAATCGGATGCCAAGTTCATACTTAAGCTATATGAGTCTAGATTGAAAAAATACTATGAGCTTATATCGGCGGGCAATGCTGAAGAAATCTCACCCATTGTCAATCCGGATGTGTTGAAATATATTAAAGAGTTTACGGTGCGCGTACAGCAAACCTCCTCAACGGATGGAACACAATTGCCAAAGACCAATGTACTCAAAACGACAGTGACGCCAACTCAGTTTATGTCGCCAGCTCAAAAGTGAGATTCGTCTGTTAAATAATATTTTTATTTAAAGTTTCATTTCAACATTGGATTTTTGATTGCTTTCAGAGTGCTGGAAGATTTAAAGGCGCCTTCATTCTCTCTACAAATGAGTCTATCGCGCGCTTCCTCCATGGTTGATGCCACACAGCGTTCGCTCTTCGATGCCTCAAATCGTCGTGCCTCTCGCGATCTTGAAGTGGACACCTTAATGCCGCTAAATGATTGCTTGACGCGCATGCAACGCAGCACGGATCTTCGTGCTGCCGAAGCTGAAAAATTGTTCTATGATTGTGATTACAAGCAATGTCATAAGATTTTAATTGAGTATGGCTAAACATTTATTTTAATTAAACTTATTTAACATTTGTTAAATTATTTTTGCAGCTTGCTTAAGGTTGATCCATTTCACAACAACGCTTTGACCATACAAATCGCCTGCCTGGTGGAGAATGGTGACTACAATAAGCTCTTCTATGTGGCCCACAAGCTGGTCGATCGTTATCCGGATAAGGCCATTTCCTGGTATGCCGTTGGCTGCTACTACGACATGATTGGAAAAAGTGAGCCAGCGCGTCGTTACCTGTCCAAGGCCACATCGTTAGATCGGTTTTATGGCCCCGCCTGGTTGGCCTATGGCCATTCCTTTGCCAATGAAAATGAACATGAACAGGCAATGGCTGCTTACTTTAAGGCCACACAGCTAATGCGAGGCTGTCATTTGCCTTTGCTCTACATTGGCGTAGAGTGTGGCTTAACTAAGAATCTGGAATTGGCAGAAAAGTTCTTTTTGCAAGCCATGACAATCGCTCCAATGGATGTTTATGTTTTGCATGAATTGGGAGTTATTAAATACGAGTACGAATATTATGAAGGAGCTTCAACCATCTTTCAATGCACCGTAGATATTATTAAACAGCGTGCCAAGGCCAACAATGAGGAAATATCAGCACGTTGGGAACCGCTCTTTGTCAATCTGGGACACTCCTATCGCAAAGAACAGAAATACACCCTCGCCTTAGTCAATTTTCAATATGTAAGTAGAAGTAGAGTTTTCTAGAAATATTATAAACTTTTAAAAACATTTGGAGAGCGGGAAGTGTGTCAATATAATCCTCTCAACATTTACCTTACATTAGGCTCCCTTTCTATTAGCATAAAAAATTAATTAAATTTGTATCTTTTTTTTTGTCAGGCACTCTTATTGAAACCTCTAAGTGCACACACATACACCGCTATTGGATTTATACACGCCCTGCAGGGTAATTTAGATGAGGCTATAGAGTATTTCCACAAGAGTTTGGCAATAAATCGTGATTGCATTGTTACCTCGACAATATTAAAGAATTGTCTTGAGGATTTAATGGATGATCCAGCCACAATTGATGAAATATGCAGCAAATCATTGAGAGAAATAGCTGAATCCATAAAAGCGAGCAGTCGACGTTTGCTCAACTCAGATAAATTCAATGGCATTAAAATGAACTTGAAATTCGATGGAGAGGAAGAAGAACCTGATAACTCAAACTCCAACTCGAACTCAAACTCGGACTCCAATATGGTTGTGGAAATGAGCTTGGATACAAATGTTTAGCATGCAACAGACTTTCTCAATATAATTATTTAACATAAGCTATCATTTAAACGAAATGTATCACTTAAGGCTGCTGCTGGATGCACTTGAACCCAATTCATCTACACAACTTTTACAGCTGTTCTGACTAATGAGCCAAAAAAAAAAAAGAATTATGAATATAACCTCCGAAGAAGCATGGGATTTTTTCCAAATGTTTTTCCCATTTATTAATTGAAGTTGCCGCATTGTCATAAGTATTTAAGTATTCCGAATTGTGCTCATTAAGATTATTGTATTGCTCGCTGAGTCGGAGTAATTAGGTTTAAATTACAATATTGAATAGGATATATGTACTTGTACTTTATCATCATATATTTCACAATTTTATATAAGAATTATTTGGTGATATTTCCACTCTAAATCCCAGCCAAATTATACAATCAAATTCACCAAAAAGGTCAGCGCTTATCGGTTATTGTTATGTGCGAAAAAAACAACAACAACAAGAAACTAGAAAACTACTTTAAGAAAATGTCATTAAACTTTGTAAAGTTTGTATATATGCAAACAAACTACTGATATACTTTATGGTAATAATTTCCAGCTAAAAAACCATTATATGACTCTCTGGCTGCTTAACATGAGCGTTAAACAAATATTTATCCAAGCCAAGACGATGACGATAATAATGACGACGGCCCGTGTGAAGGTCTACCGGTAAAAAACAAAATATGTTTATATATATTTAAAAGCCAAGCTGCCGACTGATAAAAACGGGCACGTCTGATTATACTATGCAGACTTGAGTATATATAAATCCCTTTCTGTCCCAGAACTCAGCACAGTCAAACTTTAGACAGCAAGCAATCAATTAATTTTAATTATGTTTAAGCTTCCTTTGTTACTATTCCTAAGCCTGGCTCTGGCACAGGCAGTACCACTTGTATCCTATGATGATGTAGACGATACTGAGGTCATTGAGTTGCCCGAGAATGGCATTGAGGAGGAGCCTTTGGCGTCCGGTAAGGATCTCATCGATTTAAGTTCCTATGGCAGCGCCTTGTATGGTCAACCCGATGAAGAGCTAACTGCAACTTTGGTGGGCAACTATAGTGCTGAAACTGATGCAGTAAATCCTGAGGAATTGGGCAGTTACCTGGAGGGAGATATACTTGTGCCCCATGCACCGATTATCATGAAGAACGGCCTGACCACACAATCTTCACGCTGGCCCAAGGGTATTGTGCCTTATGAGATTCGAGGCAGTTTTAATGCTCGCGATATGGCCACCATTCAAGGTGCCATAGATCAGTACCATAAACGCACCTGCATCCGATTTGTGCCCTATAGCGGTGAGAGAGACTATATATCCATTGTGGGTGGCAACTCTGGCTGTTGGTCATCGGTGGGTTGCGTCGGTGGCAAACAGGAGGTCAATTTACAATCGCCAGGATGCCTCAGCCGACCCGGCACAGCCATACACGAGCTGATGCATGCTCTGGGCTTCCTACATGAACAGAATCGCATGGAGCGTGATTCATTTGTCGCAATCCAATACAGAAATATTCAATCTGCGGCAATGAACAATTTCGAGAAGGCAGCAAAGACGGAAGCTTTTGGAGTGCCCTATGATTATGGCAGTGTAATGCACTATTCGGCGAATGCCTTCTCCACCAACGGACAGCCGACTATAGTTGCAATGGTGAGTTAATTAAATACATTGATATATACTTTATTATAAAGCAATTTCTTCTCTTAACCCACAGCAATCTAATGGTGGCTCACAAATGGGTCAACGTAATGGATTCTCTGATTTCGATGTAGATAAATTGAATAGCATGTATGAATGCGGTTATATGGGAGCAGCTCAACCTGGAGTTGGACTTGGAGCTGTTGTTCCTGCAGCGCCTGCGTCTGTACCTGGTGCTAGACCACCAGCACCTATGGCTCCAGGTGGAAATCCCATCGTTGACAGTTTTCTCAGCGGACTTATCAACGGTTTGGGCCTTGGAGATGGCGAGGAAGAAAAGAAAGAAACTATCAACTAGACTTGAATTGCCCAAAGAATCTATTATTTCATCTGATCACAACTGCGACAAAACTATTTAATGCATTACACATAATCTAGAATTAATTTTATATACAATTTTACCTGATCAAAGTAAATATATAAGAAATAAATTAGCACAAATCAATTGAAAATAAAGTTAAATTATTTGTTTTGAGTTTAAAAATTTATAGAAACTATACAAGTATTGTTTTTATATAGTTTGAAATATAGTCCCAAACATATTTAAATTTTTAAAGGCATTGTTTTTGTTAAATCTGTTTTTTGTAGCTAGAACCCATTTTATAGTCCTTTGGAGGCCACTATAATTTTTTACTAAATTGATCTATATCTTAATTCCATTAAGTAAATATTGTAATATATATAGATTTCGATCATCTTTCACTATTTAAATTATATTAAGGTTTTTTTTTTGGCAGATATATTATATGGTAATTTATAGAAAATAGAATATTAATACCTGATATTTCAAGATTCTGTGCACAGAATGAAAATCTCTAATGAAGATTAGAGAAATATTTTATTATAAATAAAAGAGCATATATTTTTTGCACCTAAAAGTTAACCATAATTTGTATAATGTAAATATTCAATCGTAGACCATAAGTAGATCACATAAATGTTTATTAAAATAAAAATGATTATTTGTGGAATTAAAATATTCTGCCGCCGGCAACATCTCCATGCTAAAGATCAAAAATATCGAATCTTATAATTACAAAAAATACATTTTATCTTTGTTTTGTGCTTCTTTTGAAAATTTAAAAATTCATATAAAGATTTATTGGTTTAATACTTAAACTTTTTCAAATATATTCAAAGCTAAAGAATAGTTAATCTCATATTAAAATATATACCTTAAAAAACTCTTGACTGATTACACTGAAGGACTTTAAAGTGAAGGTTATTTTTTTGGTTAAAGTCATTTAGAAACATTGTGACTATTCTTAGATATTATAAGAATAACTTTTAATGATATAAGTTGTTTTTTTCTATCTAAATCACAGTCCGGATAATTGTTGTGTTCATATAAATTCATAAAATGAAAAGGTCAAAGCGATAATGCTTATCGGTTAATATTCTATAAGGTCGTAGATTCAGCATCTTCTGTAAGAACATTCAACTTTAACTAACTAAGTAAATGTAGTATAAAATTCCGGAAATAATTTTAAATAGAAAATTTAAGAATATACTATTCGACTCTCAAATACCCTCGACCCAGTTTAGAAGTATCTATGTAAATTTTGTATTTTATTTTAAAATTCATGAATTTATCGCACATTTGCTGAAATATCTAATTTTGACAATTTACATGTATTACAAAATTGCAGTATAGATATACTTGGGTATATATTTAGAGAATTGGCCTAAATTTTCGTTGTTATAAAACCAAGTTGTCTAGAGAAGATGCCAACAAACATTAAAGAAACTGCAAAAGGCTAAAATAATAAAATAATTGAACTGATAACATTAGAGATTATTTCTACCTGAAGTTAGATGGTATAAAAGCCCCAAGTCGCAAACTTTTAATATAGTTAAAATTTGAATAACAATCAAGAAGTAGTTGAAAATGAGACAATTTATATTGTACTTAGTTTTGGGAGCAACACTTACCCAGGCGGTACCACTGTCACCCAACGAAGAGGAAGTGTCTACTAAGGATATCATAGTTTTGAGCTCCTTAGGCAAGCCGGATCACAAGCTAACTGCCACTTTAGTGGACAATTACAATGCCGAAACGGATGAAGTGAATCCCGAGGAGCTGGGCAGTTACTTTGAAGGAGATATACTTGTGCCTGACTCTGAAATAACCATGAAGAATGGCATCATCACACAGAGATCACGTTGGCCCAATGGCATAGTGCCATACCAGATAGAAGGTCACTTTAATGATGATGAGTTGGAGAGCATACAACGGGCTATGGAGCAGTATCATAATTATACCTGCATCAGATTTGTGCCGCACAGCGATGAGAATGACTACATTGCCATAAATAATGATAAATCGGGTTGTTGGTCAGCTGTGGGTCACCTGGGTGGCAAGCAAAGGATCAATTTACAAAGTCCTGCATGTTTTAGACGCTTCGGTACAGTCATCCATGAGCTGATGCATTCCCTGGGCTTTCTGCATGAACAGAATCGCAAGGAGCGTGATGATTATGTTTCCATTCAATATAGAAATATACGTTTAACGGCCTTAAAGAATTTTAGAAGGGTTATGAAAACTGAAGCCTTTGGAGTACCCTATGATTATGGCAGTGTAATGCATTATTCTGGCAGAGCCTTCTCATACAATGGACAGCCTACAATGATAGCAAAGGTGAGTTTAATTTATTCATTAATTAATCTATCTATCTATTAGTTAATCTATCTAATCTTAAATATTTTAAATAAATAGCAAGAAATTGGCAAAGCTCAAATGGGTCAGCGTTTTGGACTTTCTGAATTGGATATAGAAAAGTTGAATCGTATGTATGATTGTGGAAATGTTGAAGAATCTGCGACTATTTCTACAACTGGATATTTAGCATCGGAATCAACTATAGCTTCGAGCTTAACGGATGCTCCTACGGATTCTAATAATAATAATAATTCAGAAATAGATCGTTTAATTGATTATCTTGTCAGTAATTGGGGTCCTGACGATAATGAGAAGGATCAAAAATCTGAATAGGTATTGAACTTTATTGTTAAATGAATTTATTTTATTTTATTGTTAAATTAACTTATTTTCGAATTTTTTCCAATTACTTTTAAGTCTTTTAGAAAAAAAAAACTACTTTAAAAATTAATCATTTTTCCAAGTTCTAATGAACTTTACTATTCAAAAAG
Source organism: Hirtodrosophila alboralis (assembly GCA_035043045.1). Taxonomy (NCBI): domain Eukaryota; kingdom Metazoa; phylum Arthropoda; class Insecta; order Diptera; family Drosophilidae; genus Hirtodrosophila; species Hirtodrosophila alboralis. The sequence continues at coordinate 274,787 of JAWNNH010000593.1, read as the reverse complement.
TTGTATTTAGCTATTTTATTTCAGTTTCAGTAGAAAATCCAGATAGTTTTTGTCAATTTTGTCAAGTTGCAGTTGACACTAAAAATTAGAAACTTTAGTAATTATAATTTAGTGAAATTAAAATTTGGGTTTGTTATACATTTTTTCAGTTTTTAATTAAAAAAAAATAATTTTTTTTTTCTTAGCTTTTTGCAGTAAATTTACTTCCCTTTTTTTTTATTTATATACAAAAATAAAAGTCCAGAAATTAGAATATATAAAAATTATAAAAAAAAAAAATCAAAAAAGCGTTTACTGCATAAAATAATTATAAATAAAATACTTAAAAAATAAACTATTTCAAGTTAGTTTTAATAATTTTGTTTAATATAACATTTCGTTTTTTAATCAGGTAAAATTCAACAGATTAATTTATATTACATGTGAAAGGATCTTTTTTTTTTTTAAACACAAAAAAAACTACATATTTCGCTTGGCAGCCAACATCCTGGAACGGGGCAAACGACACTGGCTGATGCTGTGTAGACGATATTGCATTTCCGGTTGTGTAATCTTCTCGTAGAGCTTCTGTTTGGCCTCCTTGACGGTGTGAATGGCAACGCCATCGCCGCCATCGTCCATATTGAAGGCTTCGCCCTCGGCACACTCGGGACACTGTTGGGTGAGCACAATATCATTGAGATCGGTGGGTAGTTCACAAATTTTCTCAATCTGTTTCACAACATAATCAATATTGCCCTCGTCCTGGCGCTCAAACACATACACGCTGGCCACAATGTCCTGGATGCGTGCCTCCAGCAATTTGAGAAATCGTTCCACATTCACCAGATTGACATGGGTATGATCGCCCAAGAGTGCAGCCAATGGTGTGGCATCCACCGAGCACATGTCACAAAGCATTTCAATGCCCTGCAATAGATTCTCCAAGCGGGTATCGTTGCTTTCGCGTTTCTTGTGTAGATCCAAGTTGGTTTCCTGTTTAGTGCGCACCTGTTCCTCCAGCGAATTGATCAAATCTATTTGCTCTTGCAATGTATTGGCGTTTTCTCGCTTTAAATCGACAATGTCATCAAATAGACGATTCACCGAATTATTGAGCAGTGTAATGTGATAACTCATCTCGTTGGCATAGTTGAAGAATGAATAATATAGACTCTCCTGCTGCTGGAACTTTTCGATAACCTCCTCCACATTGCTGGAATTGGTATAATCAAGAATTTTCTTTAATACCGAATTATACAAATTGATTTTTTTGTTATGCTTGCGACGGAACTCATCCCGGCGTCTGTACTCCTTGGGCTGTAGATCGGCCAGAACCCGTTCCCTGCCCTTGCACTCCACAAATGCCGTATTGTCCGCATCGGCGGCAACTTTACGCATAATACCCTGTAATTCAATGCGTCGCAATTCACGCTCCTTGGCCTCACGCTTGGTAATCTTATCAATTTTCTCATACACATCAATGCAACCATCAAAAGTATTTAGTGCATACTCAATAAGATCTATAAGATACTTTTTATCGCTATTCAATTTCTGCACCATCTTTGTATAGGAATCATTGAAGAATGTACGATGATTGAGGATGCGTATTAACTGCTCCCGTAGCTCAGCATTTGCCGCTGTAAAGCCGCACTCCTGCCGGATGCCCACCTCCAGCGAATTCTCGAGTATGACCATCTTTTTACGCACTTTGGCCACATGGGCCTGATGCTGCTGCTCCGGCACTGTCAAGCGATTCAGATTATAGATTTGTTTGCGCACCCGACTTATCTCACGCTCCATATTGCATATGGATGTCTTTAGCTTGGTTATGTCCTCGGTCAGATTCTCCTGGCACTCCACATGACAGCGTATTTGGCCCAAATAGCGATTATCCTTCTTAATATGTGTTGCACCACCCGCTACCCAAATCTGAGCACGTAGATCATTCTTTTCCTCCTCCAGACGATCGATGGTATTCTCATAACTGGCATCAATAATGGTCTCATTGCGTGTCTTCAATTTGCTGGAAAGCAATTTCTTATACTCTCGCTGCCTTTTGCCCAGCTCACGATGCTTCAGCAAATACCCTTCCAGGAATGCTGTCTTATTGAACGGTGTAACGTCCATTTCGTCTAGTTTCCAAATGTAAAAACCCAAAAATTATTCAAATATCTTAATTATTCGTGTGTTTTTTTAATGGAATAAATTTATGTGTGTAAAATCAAAGCTTTTAGTTAGCTCTAATGTTATTAAATTAATACGCACGACTGAGTTTGTTATACCCATAAGTTTGTGTCTTAAAAAACAAAGCCTACTAGTTATTTACTGAATCTATATACATAACTGCTTTTTAATATTGTTTTTTATTTTTTTTTCAAATCGCTAACAGAGACACACAGCTGAGAAGTTGGATGGCTCTGTTGCCATATAAACTGATGTACATATTTGTAAATATTACAATTTTAATAGTAATCAACCAAATTAAAATTTTCTATATTTAAACTAATATATGTCCATGCAATTATTATATATGTTAAATACATATGAACATATGTATATTTATGCATTTATTTTTGCACACATTGCGCACTAACATTGCGCTTAACATTGCGATTAATATATCACAAATAGAAAATAGATAGACCATACAGCTGAGTACGAAGACGGGTGGCCCTGTTGCTATCTGCAATGAACCACAAGCCCCACACTCGTCGAAGCACACAGGTGCTGGGTGGCCCTGTTGTGAAAGCGTTGATGCGTATCATTTCTTTTTATGAATTAAACTATCTATATACTTAAACGTTTTATTTAAGCTGCTGATCAAGAACATGTAAAAAATTTAAAGAATTTTCCTTAAGATAAATTTTAAATTATTCTAAATCCAAGTTGTTCAGCCAACAATTGTATCGAACATTCAGCACTATTTACTGCTGCGTTATTCCAGCACTCTCCAAGGCGCGGAATATTTTGAATATGGACCAAATATAAGCTGCAGTCCGCAGGTCATTGCAAAGCTCAAACTTATTGGCCGTGGTCTTGATGCCAGCAGCTGCAGATTCCATAACTGTTTGAAGAGCTGCATCCACAATTTCAGCCTCCTTGGTACAATCGCGAATCTGTCTGAGTCGCCTGTTGGGCTCAATCTCTGGCTGTGAATTTTTAAATAATTGATAATATATTTATTTAATATTTGATCAAAATTACTACTTACGTATTCTCCCTCATTGCATTTATTGAAGGATTCATTGATCGAATTAATGACCTCATGAATTAGCTGCGATGTAGTCTTGGAGTTCATTTTGCCGTAGGACACATGATTAATGTTTTTTAGATATTCAAAATATGACACGGTCACACCGCCTGCATTACAATACAGATCGGGAACAAGCAAGACGCCCTTGTCCAGTAGAATCTTTTCGCCCGCTGGGGTTGTGGGTCCATTGGCTCCTTCCAGTATTAATTTGGCCTTAATGTCCTTAGCATTCTCGCTTGTTATGACTTTTTGTGTTGCACAAGGCATCAATATATCACATTCTGCTTTGAGGAGGTCCTCCTTAGCTTCCTGGGCCTTTGAGTAGCCCTTTATGGTTTTCTTTTCTGCCTTGAATGCAATTAGATCCTGAGAAATATTCTCGTATTAGTTTAAAAGGTAACAACTAACAAATATAGTGACTCACATTGATATCAATGCCATCCTTGTTGGTCAAGGATACACCCATCTCCTGAATGCCAATCACTTTGGCACCCGCTTCCATTACAAACTTGGCAGCAAATGAACCCACATTGCCGAAGCCCTGCACAATAACCTTTTTGTCCTTCCAGCCGGTCTTCCATCCCAACAATTCCATCCATTCCTTATCCTGAAGAAACAAATCACCTGCCTTCCATACGCCTCTGCCTGTGGCTGAGTTACGACCATTGATTCCACCTACATGTACGGGTTTTCCCGTCACAATGGCCGCCGCATTGATGTCCTTGTAACCAAAGGTTTTGGTATACTGATCCACAATCCAGGCCATCTCACGCGGACTTGTATTGACATCCGGTGCGGGCACATCGATGCCAGGTCCAATCATATTTCGTTTTAGCAGTTCCATCGTATATCGACGTGTAATCGTCTGCAATTCTCCCACGGTATATTTTTTGGGATCAATTCGAACGCCACCTTTGGAGCCACCATAGGGAAGATTGACACAGGCACACTTGAAGGTCATAATAGATGCCAAGGCCTTCACCTCTGACTCATCCACATCCATGGCGAACCGAATGCCTAAATAATTAATCAAATTAATCATTTCATTAAAGATTTATCCAATGATACTTACCACCCTTCAGGGGCAAACGATTTCGTACATGATGTGCTCGATAACCCGTTATAATCTCATAGGTGCCATCGCCTTTAACAATCGGAAAACTCACCTCTAATGAGGTACAAACACTTCCTATCATATTCAAAATGGCGGATACACGTCCCTGTTTCTCTTCGGGCTTCATATGGGAATATTGATCCATCTCTTTGACCAACTGTTTTTCCATAACCTGAGCAGCCTTATGATAGTAATACAGGACCATGGATGAGAACTCCGGGTCCTTATCCGTTGCAACCTTTTGAACTTTCTCCGGCATCTTATGTTCATTACGTTTTTGAATTTGTGACGGCGTTTGAGCACGCTTATTTAAAAATACACTAGTAATACCGCGAAGCATTTTCTATAATTTTAACAAATTTCAAATAAAAAAAAATTTTTTTTGGTGTTAACTGTTCCAACCTAATATTTTATATACATAATGTGTTTCACAGTAAAATGAACATCAACAAAACCTACTACGTTTTATGATTACAATTTCTGGATTTGAAATAACTTTTCAATGGGTTTTGATTTGTTTAGAAATATCAGATGGAATAGCCTTTAAACCTTATATTGGAATTTTTTGTTAACTGCCGAATATAATATTTATTCATTGAAGAAGATATTCGGACTCAGCGCCCAAATCAAACAATATAAATTTCATTGAATTTATATATATATAGATAAAAGTGAAAAATTGAGTCCATATTTTAAACAGTTTAAATAACGTTTCAAGATCTTAGAAACTGATTAACAAAGTTAATTTAATTGAAAAATATAAGAAATATCTAGCCTGAAAATGATATATTTTATATACACAGATGTGAGTAAAAATTCTAATTTTGTATTTAATATTTAATTAAAAAGCTAACTTTAAAAGTGCTTAAATCAAAATCAATTAAAAAAAAAATTACAAAATGTTTATTGCTGTGATATGCCAGAACTCTCTAAAGCACGGAATATTTTCAATATTGCCCATATATATGCCGCGGTTCGCAAATCGTTGCAAAGCTCAAATTTATCGGATACGCCTTTAATTCCCAGTGCTGCAGATTCCATAACTGTTTGCAGAGCCGCATCCACGATGTCAGCTTCATTGGTGCAATCACGAATATCCTTCAGCTTTTGGTTGGGCACCATTTTCATCTGAAAATAATTTGGAATTTATTTAATTGCACTTGGAATTTGTTGGGTAGTTGAAATACTTACGCCTTTGCCATCAGAACTTTTTTTCAGTGATTCATTAATCGAATTGACGATCTCATAAATGAGATTGGATGTGCTCTTTGCCGTCATCTTGCCGTAGGGCACATGATTAATGTTTTTCAGATACTCAAAATATGACACGGTCACACCGCCTGCATTACAATACAGATCGGGAACAATCAAGACGCCCTTGTCCAGTAGAATCTGCTCGCCTGCGGGGGTTGTGGGTCCATTGGCTCCTTCCAGTATTAATTTGGCCTTGATATCCTTGGCATTCTCGCTGGTAATGACTTTTTGTGTGGCACAAGGCATCAATATATCACATTCAGCCGTTAGAAGATTATCCTTGCTTTCCTTGGCCTTCGAATAGCCTTTTATGGTTTTTTTTTCCTTCAAGAATTTAAATAAATCCTGAAAAGTTATTTCAAATTAAATTTTGGCTAACAAATTAATTCAATTAATCTATTATAACTCACTTTAATATCAATTCCTTCTTCATTTGTCAAGGAGAAATCAAATTCTTGAATTCCAACCACTTTGGCTCCAGCTTTAAATACATATTTGGCTGCAAATGAACCCACATTGCCAAAGCCTTGCACAATAACCTTTTTGTCCTTCCAGCCGGTCTTCCAATCCAACATGTCCATATATTTCTTATCCTGAAGAAACAAGTCCCCTGCCTTCCACACTCCTCTTCCTGTGGCTGAGGTACGCCCATTGATGCCACCAATATGTACGGGTTTTCCCGTCACAATAGCCGCCGCATTGATGTCCTTGTAACCAAAGGTCTTGGTATACTGATCCACAATCCAGGCCATCTCACGGGAGCTAGTATTCACATCCGGTGCGGGCACATCGATGCCAGGACCAATCATATTTCGCTTTAGTAGTTCCATAGTATATCGACGTGTTATCGTCTGCAATTCTGCCACGGTATATTTTTTGGGATCAATTCGAACGCCTCCTTTGGAGCCACCATAGGGTAGGTTGACGCAGGCACACTTGAAGGTCATAATAGATGCCAAGGCCTTCACCTCAGACTCATCCACATCCATCGCATAGCGAATGCCTAAGGAAGTTTTCAAATTAATCATTTAATTAAACATTTATTCAATGCTACTTACCACCCTTCAGGGGCAAACGATTTCGTACGTGATGTGCTCGATAACCCGTTACAATCTCATAGCGACCATTTTTTCTTATGATGGGAAAGCTCACCTCTAGACAGGTACAAACACTTCCTATTAAGTCTAAGATGGCGCTAACGCGTGCCTCCTTCTCTTGGGACTTAAAATGGGAATATTGATCCATTTCTTTGATCAGCTCTTTTTCCATAATCTGAGCAGCCTTATGATAATAGTACAGAACCATGGATGAGAACTCGGGATCTTTATCCGTTGCAATACTTTGTAGTTTCTTGGGTATTTGGTGCTCATAACGCTTTTGGATTTGGAATTGTACCAAGTGTTGTCCATTCCGCACGGATTTTCTGACACGTCGCAACATTTTTTTTTTTCGAATTTAGATAAAATTTTTTTGTTGTCACCAAATTGAAACCAAAATTTTAAATAAAGTTAATTGAACTTTGAAGTTGATATTTTGACAGAAAAAAAACGCAACATATGCAAGAAGAAATATATATACTGACTACAGGATATAGAGTATATAGAGTAATACATTGTCCTTTAAATTAAAATCAGCAGTCGTAGTCCAAGTCACTGATATTTGTAACACCAAAATCACAGTATCGTTTATCTGTAGCAACGCACAATGCAAACAAAGTAGTTTTAAAGTGATTATCACTTACAATTCTCAACTGGTTAAAAGCGACCAATTGATATTTTTTAATAAATGGTTAAGCGCCGAAATATAAGATGAAAATAATTTCTAGAATATTTTATGTTTGATTTTATAATATTTTTGGATTTTTTATTATTGTATAAATACAGTATTTTTTTCAAATTGCTCTACATAATACGTGGCTACGTTCTACGAGCTAGGCTTAAATAGTTAATAGCTATACACAAAATAAAACATATTTTTTGAAGTGATTTAATTCTTAACGCATGGAAAACTCTAAGCAGCCAATAATTAAAAAAAACGTAACTAAGAGTATGCTATATAGAGTTATTATTAATTATTTAGAGTTTATTTTGGGCATACTAATACACATACATATATATATATATATATATAATTGATATATAAATATGTTTGTTTTTATTTTTATTTTTAGGTTTATATTTTATGTTTATACTTTTAGGTTCGCATGGAAGCGCACAAAGTGAATGTGGTATGGGATTGGGATTGGGTTTTAATTAATATTGGGATAACTTAGTTGTACCAGTAGCACAGTTTACATATAAATATGATAGACTTAGGTTTATATGCATATTATTATTATTATTATTATTATTAACTATTTACAATTGTTTGTGTGTAATTGTTTTTAGAACTAGAAAAAAGCGACCCCGTTTGCAAAATGAAAAGTAAAAATTTAACAAAAATGTAGCTTTTAATATCACTTTGGGGACATGCACTCGTTCGTTCTCTTATGGCCTCTTTTAACGATGGATACAATTTGATATATATAGAACATATAGAACATTAATTCGACGACAAAACATATCGCACATTGCACAGAAAAAAATTTTCAAATTTTCAATTTTTCATTCGCTTTTTATTCTTCTTTCATTATTCATGATGATGATGTTTATTGAAACTGGTTTTTGATTGATCAACTGTTCGAATTTCGTTGCTAAAGACTAAGCCTTAGTTATTTTTCTTTAAAAAAGAGCTTAATGCTTAAACTACTTAAATGCTAGCTTAACTTCAATTAATTTCAAATTAATTCAAAAGTCTAATTTTTACACATTATAATTACAAAAAAGTTATTACGACAACGCTCTAACACATTAATCTCGTAGCAAATTTCGCAGTTTTTACTGCTGCTTAAAATTTAACATCACGCTTGCAAACAATTAACTCGTCAAAAGTATTTTATTTTTTATTTTTATATATATATATTTTTTTTTTGCTGTTGAGTACATCAATTTGTGGCCTTTTCCATCGATTTGCAGATCAGTTTATATATATGTTCAAGCACCTTCAGTGCTGCTTGACTGCTAGTCGACATCCTTTTTCTCGATTTTCAAATCAAATTTGGCGACCAGCTCTTCTGGTGTGTGTCTATAAAGATATATATAAAAAAAAATACAGTTAGAGAAATTGATTTAAATAGTTTGAATCTAATATTATTATTTTTAATGTTTATTTTGCCATATATCGATATTTTTGTGGTTATAAATGTTTGATTACTTTTTAAAAAGCAGTGAAGCTTTCATTTAATTTTATAAGTCAATGCTTTAAAAAACAATTTTAATTAATAAAATAAATAAAAAAAAAATAATTAAATTGGTTTTTGTGTAATTGATCAATTTAAATACAAATTTTTTTATGGAAAACTTAAATATTTTGCATAGTTGTAAATTCAGTAAGGAAGTTTTACAATTTATTTTTTTAATTTTTGCGAATTGCTTCTTTCTTGCTTGTTTCTTAATATAGTAATAAATTAATTTTATTTAAATTAATTAATTTTAATAATATCAAAATCAATAAAATCGATAATTCAATTGTACACTAAGGGAAAAATTGCATTGCAAATTGCAGAATAATTCTTATTTTCAATTATTCGTTAAAAAATCTAGAGAAAAAAAATATGAACACAAATTTCAATTTTATTATAGTAAGAAATAAAAATACCCCACTTAAGACAATTCTTAACTTAAGATCATGAATTCGGTATTTTTAGAATGATTATTTTTCTTAGAGTAAGTAAGGATAAAATCGATTTTTTTTTTAAATTTTTTGGAAACTTCTATGATCGATATTTTAGCTGTTTTAAATTAATAATAAAATCGATATATTTGGTTGGCAACTTGTCTGATCGATATTTTAGCTGTTTTTAATTTTTATCGATTACTTACCCCACTAGATTCTGAAGATCGCAAACAAAACGATAGACATAACGCTTGCCCGCCGTCTTATGAATGATATTCTTGTCATAATAATAACGCAGACCGCGACTTAATTTCTCATAATTCATCTTGGGCTTATTTTTGCGTATGCCCCAGCGACGTGCAACCTGGAATAAATATAAGAAATAAATTGATGAGCATATATTTTAAAATATATAATTTTTTTAATAATTTTTACCTCATCGGGATCGGTGAGCTTAAACTCCCAGCCATCGCCCGTCCAAGAGATGAAACTCTGACAGGTTTTATCCAGCAGCAGTTCCAATAGAAATTGCCACAATTGTATCGGACCAGAGCCCGTAAAACACGGCACACCACCTTGAGTGGTATAACCACCCAATAGGGTTTTATCCAGACCCAATGTGGTCATATATGCCGCAGGATGTTGATGCGCATGGGCACCCCATTGATCCATATTGGGCTGACCGGACATTGTCTGGAATTGTGCATCATATGGCGTAAATTCGGATGGAAATGCATCGTATCGTGAACGTCCATAGGCATTATAGAAATCTGGACTGCCATCCATATAGCCATTGCTATTGGTGCTGCCGGAGGTTTGACTTTGATGTTCCTGTCCCGATATTGTGCTATGATAATCGCTATCATCGCCAGCTGCAACATTATTACTTGTGGCGCCACCAGCTCCACTACTACCGCCTCCTCCACCTCCTCCTCCGCCACCGCTAGCACCATAGTGTCCAGCAGCTGCTGCTGCGGCGGCCAAATGTGCGGGCAATCCATAGCTACTGAGATCTGTTGGATCGTTCTGAACATTTGTGGCATAGGCGGAGGCGGCTGAGGCATTGCTAGACTGTGTGCCCGGCTCCTCCTTCAGCTGAGGATGTTGGTAGATAGACGCTGCCATTGTCATATAGTTGATATTATTATTATTATTATTGTTGTTGTTATTATTATTATTATTGTTGTTGTTATTATTATTGTTATTATTATTGTTGTTGCCCGCATTGGCATTGTTATTGCTGCTGCTGCCAGTGCTGCTGCCGCTGCTGCTGCTGTTGCCGTTGTTGTTATCGGCAACATTTTGTTGCTGCTGCTGCTGCACAACTGGCGGCAACATGTTGTTGCTGTTACTGTTGTTGTTGCTGCTGGTATTGTTGTTGCTGTTGCCATTCACATGTTGTTGCCGTTGCTGCTGCTGTTGCTGCTGCTGCTGCTGCGATTGCTGTGCTGGCGGGCTATTGTTGTTGTTGCGTTCGTGTAAATTGCTATTGTTGTTGCTGTTGTAGCCTGCAAGATAAATAATACAAAAAAAATGTTGGTTTGATAAGCTATCGTTTTTTAATTTGAAATTTTATATATATTAATATATTTGTATATATAAAAAAAATATATAAAAAATGCCGCTAAACAGATTTGACTTGAAATTGATAAGAACAAATTATAAATGGTTGCTAATGCTATTATTCACCGCTTATTTATTGGAAAAAATCATTAAAAAATATAAAATAAATATAATCTTCAATTTAATAAAATCTTTAAAATTTTCTAATGTTTTTAATTTATATGCTAAAAATCTCAATAAATGAAAAAAGTTTAAATCTATATAAATAATGTCATAAAAACAGATTTAACTTGAAATTGTTAAGGAATATTTTTAAATTTTTTTAAATTTAATTTTATTTAATTTAATTTCTAGAGAACTATTATTCAACGTCTATTGATTAGTTATAAATCATTGAAAATATATAATAATAATTTAATTATAATTTTGAATTTAGTCAAAAACTAACAATTTTCTATTTTCTATTAATTTATTTTCTTTGTTTATTTATTATTTAAATATCAATGAAAATATATAATAAATTTTATTTTTGTTTTTTGTTTCCTTTTATTTTATAAAAGCTTTGAAATTAAATATTTCGCAAAATTTAAATATATGAAGTTGATAAGAAAATTATAGACCTTTTCTAATAGAATATTATTTATCGTTTATATATTGAATGAATATATTTAAAAAAAAATTTAAAATAAATATATTTCTTGGTATAGTAAGAACATGAACATATTTTAATGTTTATAATTTTTCCTGCTAAACATAAATAATTTACAAAGTTGGACCCAATATTTAAAAAAAAAACACAATTTTAATTCACACTTGTATATATATTTTTTTTTTTTTTTTTATCAAACTAAGGACTTGGGATTGCTAATTAACTTTGGTAGCAATTTCTTTTATTGCTATTATTATTTTTTTTTATTAATATTTAAACAATTCATAGCAAAATATTATTTTAATATTTTATTGCACTCAAAAACAGCGTCTTCTTGTTTTCAAGTAGTTTTTGTTCTAAATCCTTAAATAGTTTTTAATTAAGTTAATTGTTTTTCGGAATTCTGAATATGAATAAATCTCTAGTGAATTAAATTTATCCACTACGCAAATTGGTATTTGATATTTTCAAATGATTTGCTTTAAATTAGATATAGGAATGGAACTGAATATTTTTATATTTCTATTTTCAATTCTAAGGCGTAATATAATATTCCAATCATTTGCTTTGTGGCGTCATAATTCCTATTTATAGTGCGAAACATTGACTTTGAAAGATAAAGTATTTAAAAAATATAACAAAGAAATATTTAAACAAACTTTTGTATTCAACTAAATATTTTTACTATATAAATAAGTTCCTTTATTTAATATATATATTTTAGATTTTCTATTTTATGCTTCTTGGCAAAATGTTTTAAAATACTTTCATAAATTTATTTATTATATTTATTTTAATATAATCAGTGCAGAACAAGCTAACTCTATACTATGCTCCAAAAATTGACATTTTGTCAGATAAATAAATAAATTATGTAGCTACAATTTTCAAGAGTTTTACCAGCTGAGATATTATAAAAAGAATAATATATTTATATTTCATTTAAAGCTTATCTTGGCTGCTAAAGTGATAAATATTTTTACTCCTTAATTAACCAAAATATTCTGGCATTTAATAACTGTCAAATTTATAATTTCAAATCTCGAAAATATCTTCAAATTTTTAATATCCTCAGCAATTGTATTTGATTTGCAGATGGGGCGTCGCTGGCACACGAACACGAATTCGAGGCCAATTGCTTCGGAAGCCAATCAAAATTCGAAGCGCACACATACCAATAGATACAAGCGAAACATAGATACGCACGCACACATAGAAGAGCTGACAGATACAAATACAATTTTGCTGAGAGTGTGGAAGCTACCCTCTCTCTCTCTCTGTCGCGCTCTGTCGCTCTCTGTGCTACATTAATTGCAAATACGTCGAAATTTAACACGTTTGTATGGGCATGTATCTGTGGGATACGAAAACCTGTTGAGATACACACACATAGCTAGTTCGCTGTGTCGCTTGCTCTTTGTGTGTCTTTCTCGCTCTAACAAAAAGCTTGACGCGTTTTTCCCATTCGCTCGGCAAACGGTATTGCGCAGATACAAAGATACAAAGATACAAATCGCGGCTGCTGCTGCTGCCCCGTTGGCTGTATGCGGCATGCTACAAAATATCTAATGGGTGCCTCCGCCCACACGATTACAGCATCTTTTTGCTTGAGATACTATATGTACATACGTATCTAAGTATCTATGTATCTCAAGCATTTAACTTGTTGCGTCGTGTTGCTTGCGGGCAAAACACTTGAAAATGAATTACAATTTAATTATGCGCCCAGTGAGGGTTGCTTGTTTGATTGTTTGAGCTACTTTTTCACACTTCAACACCTCGAATTGTAATTAAAAAATCTTTTGTCATTTGATGTACTAGATGTATGCAAATATTTGCCAACCTGAGCTAAAGAAATTGACATCCGAATCTGTATAATATGCATTGGCCGTTGTTGTTGATCCGGGTGAATAATCGGCCACAAAGGGCGCCATATCATTAAAGTAGCCCAGGCCCAAAGATGCCGCTGTTGAGCTGCTCAAGGCGCCGACCAGGCTGCTGCCAAAGCTATGCCCAGATGTGCTTGAAGATGCACTCGAACTGGAGCCGGAACCGGAGGATGAGGAGGCGGTATTGCTGCCGGTGCTGCCGCCGGACAAGCGATGTTGTTGCTGCTGGGCATAAAGTGAATGTTGCTGCTGTTGGTGTTGCTGTTGCTGCATATGTTGCTGCTGCTGTATATGTTGCTGCTGCTGCTGCTGATGCGTGGGCAGCACATGTTGCTGATGTTGCAAATGCCCAGTTGCTACTGCTGCTGTTTGCTGTGGCAAATGATAGCTTGAATAATTCTCATAGCTTTGTAGCACCATATTTTGTGATTTTAATGTTGCTGTTGTATAATTGTTGCTGCTGTTATAGTTGCCAAATTGCTGCTGCTGCTGTTGCTGCTGTTCTGTTGTTGCTGCTGCTGCGACTGTTGCACTGATTATGGTGGCATTAACTAGGAACGCAGAGGGCGGCATTTCTTAGCGTTTTCCAATTTGAACAATTGTCAAAAACTGAATATGAAAAATGCACGTCATTTACTATATATTTGTAATATATATTGCTGCTGTTTAGCTAGTATATATTCTGCGGGATAACTCTCTTGTCAAATTCAATTGACAATGTCACAGACACACACAACACACACCACACACACACTTTGTGGTTTTTATTATGCTGGTGGTACTTGCAGTTGTATTAAAATTGATTTCACTTTTATTTTTCTTGATTTTTTTTGGTTTAATAAACGAGCTGTAGTATTTTAATTTTTGCACTCTAGTAATCTCAAAATGCGGGTTCTAATCAATTGAGTTTCTCAGCACATTTGGTTCTCATATCATAAAAATTCCCAGATTATATATCTTATATAGATGTGGGCGTTAAAACACTTGAAGTTTACAATTGAAATTTTTTTTTAGTTAAATTAGAAATTTTTTTTTTTTTAAATTTAATAAATTTAATTTATTTTATATATTTTGCTGTTGTTTTTATTTTTTGCAGTTCTTTATTTTTAGCACACTTTTGAAATATCTTTAGCACATTTTTTTTGTTGTTACAAATTCCGTCGCATTTAAGTTTTAACACTTGGCGCACATTTAATGGCATTTAATTGAAGGCAATTCATAAAAAATATATGTATGAAATCTCGCTCAGCGGCTTTATAAATAATACACAAACAGATTAAAAGTAACTTGATAAATTAATGCGCATATCGTACATATTTTATATGGCATTTACACATATATATATATCGCACATATATATTTATAGATATCAGCACAAAATGTTGCAGTTAATTTAATTTTTACATTTTTGTAAATATTTTTTTTATACGTTTTTATTTTTATTTATCTCGCACCAAGTCGCGTATGCTTAATTTATTGTATTCCAAAAATTATTTAAAAATTATAAATTAATTGTGCGAGCGTGCGACGGCAGCTCTTCTATGTTCGACATCCGTTTAAGAACTGAAGTTGCGTTGAAGTTGTGCCTCGTATTGTTGCCTGTCTCACAGCCCCCGTTTGTATCTGTATCTCTCTCTGCTGTTTGTATCTGTGTGTGTGTGTGTGCGCTGTTCGTTTGCTGCCTTCGTGTGCTGCGCTTCGGCTCGCTATAGATACACACACTCGTACACTCTTGCTCTAATGTGCCATTGGCAATAATAATCAACAAAGAGTAGGAAGGCGTACTCACAGCACACACAGCGCTTACTCACAGATACTACGCTTCTAAAAGATACACAATTCGATCTTTTATTTATAACAAATTTTTATGCTTCCAATTTCCACTTGTTGCTGCTGCTTGCGATTATTTAGTTAAATAATTTGTAGAATATATTATAATAAATTAGTTTGCATAGTTTTTTTTGACCATCAGCAACAAAAAAAAAATAAATCAAACAACAATTTACAGCTCCCACTGGCCGCTGCTGGTCAAGAGCATTCGCTTGGGAAATTTGTATCTTTGTATCTGTATCTGAGTGTGGGCTGTAGCTCATCAGCGTTGATGGACCACAAAAGGCAAAAGCACATCAAAAAAAAAAAGCATCTCATAGATACGCTCTCACACACACGCATATAATTAGACAAAGTTGGGATTGGCTGCTGCTGCTGCTGCTGCTGCCATCGCCTTATGTATGAGATCATAAAGCAACGGGCCGGCCAACAAACCCAACTGCGTTTGAAATTATTGTCTTCAGACAAAACTAAATTAGTAGTTGCCTTCATTAGATACCCTTTGCCAAAAGCAGGGTATTACAACATTTGACATTAAACTTGTATAAACTTTGAAAGAATTGAATGCAATTCTGTGCTCAATAATTCAATTAAATGTTTAAGACTATCTTGGAGAAAATTAGACAGAGTTTCTACAACTGAATTGAATCAAGATATTATATATTTTCTAAGGAACAACAGATATCAAAAATCAACAATTTTTTCGATATTTAATTCAATCAATTTCTCTGTATTAGTTTGTTGTTTTTAGTTACCAGAAATCTATAATATTTTCGATATTTATTTCAATCAATTTCTATATATTTTTTTGACTTTTTGCAGATACCAAAATTCTTAAATATTTTCTATATTTATTTCAATCAATCTATATTTTTTTTTTTATTTTTTTTTTCCTATTTATTTATTTTAACCATGCGCTTTTACAAACTATTTAATTTTTTTTTGTTATTTTTCGCTACTTATTAATTTATTTTAACTAATTCGCTTTTTAAAAACTATTCAATTTTTTTGTAATAATTTGAACACTCTATTATATATTTTCAATAGGAATAATCTGTCCTTAAAATACTCTTTATATGGCAAATCTATTTAGCAAAGGGTATCTTAAATCATAATAAAGATAACTTTTATTTTTCTTCTTGTTTTTAATATTAAGGCGTACGTGATTTTTTTTGTAGCCATAATTTGTTAGCTAAAAAACCAAATACACAAAATCTTAATGATTTTTTTTTTTGTTTTTTTTTTATATAATTATTGTTATAAAAAATTAAAAAATGGTCGACCTGTTTTGTGCATATGAAAAACGTGTTGTAGAGCAATTTGTGGCAACAGCCAATGACAAAATGTGTCTTAAAATTTCAGTACGTGTAATATGAAAAGACACGTTCCTATGATGCAAAAATTAAAAATAAATAAAAAAGATAGAAAAATTTAAAATACCTAATGATAAAATGCATTACATAGAAGTATATACTTCTATTTATATACTATGCAGCAATTTAAAAAAATCGTATAAGCATGACGAATTTTTAAGATATTTTTATTATATATTTATCCGCATTTTTATAAAGAAATTATTTTTCTTTATTTCAGCCTCAACTTTATTTTAATTTCCAACTTGAATCAGATTTATCAGCGTTGAAATTCTAATAAAACAATTTGATAACTTTTTATGAATTTTATATAGAACATAATTCAAGATAAATAATTTTTTTTTTATTTAAATTTTCATACATAAAACAATTTATTCATATGAATTATAGGACTTACAATCTTTAATTCAAAAGTATCCTCTTAAGCAAACGATTTTAAATATTTATAAACAATTTTTTTGCAAATGAATTGATCAAATTCGATAACAATTCGGATATAAAACTCTCGGAAATGTGATTAAATAGTATCGATAGTTTTAAAAATATAAAAAAAAAGCCCCAGACTATCGTTTCCTGCCATAGATTTATTTTTACCAGCTCTAATCTAAGCATATCTATGTGAAATATCATACTATATATAAATATACTAACAGTCAGCCATTGGAATGACTTATCGTTAACAGTTATTATCAGTATTAATTCCTATTGACTTTACACGACTGATTAAATAGTATATAAAACGACAATAAAAACTTCAATGGCCTCCAAAAGTTATAAAGCTCAAGTAGTTCCTGGAAAACTGTTGCAAGCTTCTATATATGCGATTATATTTTCTTTATTTTTATTTTTACCTTGTGCGTTAATACTACACAAAAATGCTGATAAAACATAAATAATACTTGCCAATTAAACGGACTTCTATATAAAAATTATGTTGCTTTGAAAATGCTGAGCAGTAAAAGAATACAAAAAAAATAAAGAAAAAATTAAAAAACTAAAAAAAACTGAAGAAAACATTAACATTAACAGCTGTTGACCATTTGCGGTGGCTTTAATGAACTTTACCACAAAAGGATTGCTAAATGGAATTACAAATAATTTTTTTTTTTTGTATTTATACGCTGTGTTTATAATGGCTTAGGTGGGTATATTGAGTTTGTGTACTGAGGGCTTATGATCACCTCAAATAATTGCTTACGAACTTTGTTATAACTGGGAATATAATGTTTATTTATTTTTAAATTTATCACATTTGTCAGGTAGTTTGAAATCTGAGCTATAAATTTAATATTTATAATTTTATAGTTTCATTTAATTTTTAATGGCTGAAGTTTGAAAATTTAGTATGTGTTGAGATATTGAACTATAAATATCTAAGAAAGTAATTTTTAAAACTTTTAAAATTTCAGTCAACAAATTTATATTTATTTAAATTTATCATATTTTTTTATATTTTTCAAAACGAGTCAAAAAATGTATTTTTATTTAAATGTTATTTTTATTTAAAATTTATAGATTTATTTAAATTTATAATTTTATTTAAGAATCTTGAAAACGATTCAAAAAATTAATATTTCTTTTAAATTTATAATTTTTTTTAAAAAAATTTTAAAACGAGTCAAAAAATTAATTTTTATTTAAATTTATGGGTTTATTTAAAAATTAATTTTTATTTTAATTTATTATTTTATTTTACATTTTTCAAAAGGAGTACAAAATTTTTTTTGTTAATATACATATTTTTTTTTATCGAATCAAAAAAATGTATTTTTATTTAAACTTATAATTTTATTTAAAAGTGTTTAAAACGTGTCAAAAAATTTATTTTTCTTTTAAAATTATAACTTTATTTAAAATCTTTAAAAAAGAGTCAAAGAACTAATTTTTATTTAAATACATAGTTTTATTTAAACAATTTTAAAACAAGTCAGGAAAAATAATTTTCTTTTTAATAATTATTTTTTATTTCATTGTTTTTCTTTTTTTTTATTTCATTGTTTTCAAAACGAGTCAAAAATAATTTGTTTGCTTTAATTTATAATTTTTTTTGTTGAGTCAAAAAAATTCATTTTTATGTAAAACTTATTTTAAAACTTGAGTAAAGAAATTGTGTCTGGGTCGTGCCAGTATATTTCTTAAAATATTTCAATTAGGAAGATTTTAGTCTAGAGTCTACAGAGTATAGTACAGTCAGGAGCTGCCTACTGCAATGTTCATAATTGCTTGTTATTTTTTTTGTTTTCAGATATTTTGGCCACTTACAAATTCTGGCAGCACACGCGCCTACCTAACAAATATGGTTGGAAAAAACAAACTATAGTAATGTAAAATATATATATATATTTAATATTTTGATTTGCTGCGTAAAGTGGCAAGAACAATGAAAGCCTAAGCGGAAATACACAAAAAAAATAATAAATATATATATATATATATAAATATATTATATAAAGAGAATACAAGAGTACAATGACAGCTGTAGTATAGGTATTTATTTAGGTAGGAGCGGTTTGTCTAGGGCAGAGAGGGGCGAGGAGAGTGGCAGGGGGCAGGCTCTGATGGCGTTGATGATGCGCCTCGCTTACGGCCATTTCCGGTTGAAGCACGTGCGCACTAGAGAGGCGACAATACACACGGAGTCGGGAATCGGAGCCAAAAGCAACCACCGTAATATACATACATGCCACAAAAAAAAACTTTTTAACCCGCCAATCACAAAAACGGATTTTTTGAGAATCTTTTGGCGACACAAGACACGCTCGGGATTCAAAAAAAAAAAAACTACTTGATAATTATGTGCGTGTATCTTGAAGTGGCAGCAAATGAATAATAAATGAATGTGCGGAATGGTGTGTGCCAAAAAGGATTGAGGCGTTGCCCAGGAGCAGGAACATATTTTCCAGTTGAATTTCAATTAAAAAAAAACTTGTTCTGGCCAAACAAAAGGAGCTAAGGAGCTGAGATGCCGAGTGTATCTAAGGGATTACAATTTAATGCAATAACGCCGCGTTGTAAAGCAAAATGAGGCAGCCATAATGGTTTAGGGAGTTGCAGGAAGCGCCTACCAAAAAAAAAAGGATGCCACACAGCTGTCGAGGGCGGCACACACAGCTCAGATAGAAGTAGAAGTAGAAAATGTAGTTGCAGCAACAGGATTATAGAGCACACTCGCTGACACTTGAGCTGCATGAATATATAAAGGCTCAATTGATATCAAATTAATGCTGCATCTTTTATATTATTTTTACTTTATATTTATTTCTTATTTTTGCACACGTGTGTGCTGCAATTAGAGTGTAAACCCAACCTGGCTGTGCCTATTGTCTGTGTATTGGTAAGCACTTCCTGTCTGCCACACGTGTCTGCTATACTATGCTTGCCTCTCGCTCACGAGCGTAGCTTGCGGCTTGCGGCAAGTAATGTAAATCGGATGTCAATGCAGCGTCGTGATGTGTATAAAAATTAACAGTGAAGAGTGGAGAGAGGGGAGTGTGGGGCAGTGTTGCACTTGAGCACATCAGAACCTGTTAGAAGCCAGGCTAAATAAATAAATAAATAAATAAAACGGTTTGCCAGCAAAACGGAAGGAAATCATAAACATAGTACACTGAATAACATGCTTGAGTTTGTTGTTTTATTTTGACACGCATACTAACATAATTACACATACAAACACACACACACGCGTACACACACCTGTTGCTGCTTCCGTGCAATCGGTGGCTAAAGAAAATATCAATTTTCCACATCAACTGAAAGCTGCGTCCAAGATGCGTCCGCAATTTATAAAGTGCAATCTATATACACTTATATAGAGCATCAACAACAGTTTGTATACCTGCATACACAGATGCTTTGATTGTTAGACTTGTAAACACACAGATGCACACACACACACAGATACAAAGATACAAACAACAACAGGAGGATAAGATTGTGTGGCAGCTCCTTGTAGGCGCATTTAGAACGGAAATGAAACCAGATACTTTGATAGCAATACGCATGTTTAGCGCTCTAAAAGTAAAAAAAAAAAACAAAAAAATAAAGGAACCTCTCTCTTCAACACAATCTGATGAGGCAAAAAAAAAAAAGATTGTTATGATCTGGCCATAAATGAGGCATCGATCTTAGGTACTTGGACTTGCCACTTGTTTATCTTGATTACAACATGCCACTGCTAATTGTTGATCTTGGCTAAAAATGTGTTCTTCAATCTGATTATAAACTGATCAGCATTTAGTAAATACTACTTCAGAGTTGTGATTGCAAAAGGAAATTATGATAGTTTAAAAAAACTTTATAATATTAGAAAGTATAATTATATATATATTTCTTTGGATTTTTATTTAAAAGTCATTTAATGACTCTTAATAAAAAATTTATTTTCTACGCTCAAAAAATGGGTAAAGTTTTTTTTTTAAATTTTATTTAACAATCTTTTTTGCTATTAAAAAGTGTTTTTTGTTGGACTTTTTAAATTGAATAGTTTTATAGGTTAAACAATTAATTATGGATAAACTAGAATTTAAATATTATTAAGTGATTTTTTTATAAAATAGATTATTTTATCTATAAAATCGCTGATTTTTTTTGGGGCTGCTAAAGTGACTGAAGTTTCTTGCATTTATTTATTTATTTCTTTAATTTATATTCATGTGCAATTAATTAAAAAAATGTTTACATATGAGGGCACTAGCCAAAAAAAAGAAGACACTTTTCTAATTTAAAACAAAATCGTTTTACTTCAATTAATTTTTCATTTCATAATATTTCTTACTATTTTCTTTTTATTATTTTATTTAAATTTTTATTAATTCATTAATTTTTTTTATTTAATTACATATTATTTTAATTTATTTTTGAAGAATGATTTTTTATTTCTTGTCTGCTTAGTTATTTATATTTTATAATTTTGCTTTTTATATTTTGTTGCGGCATTTACAACAAAAAAAAGTAAATTTTCCTTTTTAAAATAAATTCATTGTTAAATTCAATTTTTAATTAATGTTATTATATTTCTTACTATTTTATTATTATTATTTTATTTATTTATTAATTTTTGTATTACATTTTTTTTATTGATTTATTTTTGTATTACATTTATTTATTTTTTAGTTTTTACATTACATATTATTATCAGTTTATTTATTTATATTTTATAATTATGTATTTTATGTTTTGCTGCTGTTTAGTTAAATTAATTTTTTATGAATTTCATTTAGAATAGATTTAATTTTCTATATTGCAATTAAATCCAGCATCTGAGCAAAAATTACATTATTCATAGATGTTTTAACAAAAAATTAAATTCCACTTCAGAACCTTTTACAATCTTTGCAAAAAAAATATTCCCGACAAACAGATAATTATATTAAATATTTTAAAGGCTACAATTTCAATTGATTGAAATTGCAAGTTCTTTTCTGTGTTATACTAAAATGCTAAATTAATTATCTTGAAACAATAGTTAAATTATAACCCCGCAGCTATCTTATATTCCGAAAATTCACATTTTAATTTTTGATTTACGAATTTTAAATGCAACAGGAAGTAACCATTATATAATCAATCGATCTTCAATCAGCGCTGCTACTTACTTGAAAAAAAGGAACTGGTTCTCAATTTATTTCTCTTTTTTTTTTTTCTTTCAGGACTTCGCAGACAGTTGGTCCGAAGGAAAAAAAATGTGAGTGACTCGCTAAATGGCTCATTTAATGCTCTTTCCCACTGGGCACAGAAGGTGGCATGCGGTCAACAACAACAAGAGTTGCAACAACAACAACAATGCAAAGCAGCATCGAATGAACCTGAAACTGAAACTGAACCCCTCACAGAAAGAGAAAGAGAGAGAGAGAGGGAGAGAAGGAACTCTTGCAACATCAAGCGTCTGGCTGAACATCAAATTGTGCACCTGTTCAACTATCACCATGACTACGACAACAACAACCCGAAATATTGTTGTACAACATATGTGCCCTGTGGTGTGTAGGAGAGTGTAGTACGAGAAAAAAAGAAATCGACCCCAGGGTCTGAGTACAACCGAGGTCGAGGCAACTGGACAACTGTTGTGTTATATTTTTTTTTTTTGTTGTGTGTTGTGTGTGTGTTCCCTGAGTTTGCGCATTTTTTTTTCAACATAATTCGTAGCCAGATTGTGTGTGCCACACACACACACACACACACACACATTTACACATGCGCCCACACATTTCCGAGTTCTGGTTCCGAGTTGTTGAACGCAGTGTGAGAAAACTGCGGGCAGTCAGAGTAGATGCAGCCAGCTTGATAGCTATAAGCAGGATATTAGAATATATAGGTATACATATACATATATATATCAGCTAAAGGTCTTGTGAGTGTCCTCTTACAGTGATGCCAACTAAGAACTACCAAAACAGGACAAAATCGCACAAGAAAAAGACAAAATTAAATCAACAAAATATAGAAAATGAAAAAAAAAATAAACTAACTTTTTCAACTAAATAAATATTGTAAATGTGTGTAAATTGTGGCAAAAATATAAAACTATCTTTTTCGACTAAATAAATATTGTAAATGTGTATAAATTGTAGAATTCTCACAAAAAATAATTTTTCACATATTTTTTTTTTTTTTTCTAAAATATAGTTAAACCTTTTTTTATATCAAACAAAATTTTTTTGTGGAGCACTTGCAGCCCAAATTAAAAATAATTGAAAAATATAAATTTTAACATTTTTTTTAAATAAAACTCGTTTTAAAATATAGTTTTCAAATTTTTTATATCATGAAAACCTTTTGCAAGCCCCACCTGCAGCCAAAATTAAAAAAGTTCTCAAATTTTAGTATTTTATCCTAAAAACCAACATTACGAGCTAAAATATTACATTACGAGCTAAAACAACAAATTCAATCGCAAAATCAAGACTTTATGTAAATGCTTTTTACATTAAATTTTTGTTGCTAAATGGTTTTTTTTTAATAGGTTAAAGCAAGTTATGTTAAATCAACAAAAAAAAAACTACGTTTAAAAAAGGTTTGTAATTTGTTTAAATAAAATATAACTATTAAAAAGTTTTTAAAAATTATATTCGTCATTAGGTTTTTCTTACTACAGAAAAAAGCTAAAACTTTAGCTGCTAACTCTATAGTAAATCAAAACTAACAAATTTCAGTGCTATAACATCCATGTTATATTTGTTGCAAAATATTATATATTTTAAATAATATTTATACTATCAACAAATTTTAGAAAATAATTTTCGTCATTAGGTTCTACTTACTACAGAAAAAAGCTAAATTTTAGCTATATAGTATAGTCAAAACAAACAAATTTCAGTATTATAAAATTGATGTCATATTATTTTTTACAATTTAATGCTGTTAGTATATTTATTTATAATAAATTTATAAGCCCAAAATATGTGTAAATTCACGTCTAGAGTCTCTTTTTTCATTTTTTCGACTGTAGCATTTTTCAAAAAAGTAAAAAGGCCATAAAAAGGCTAAATCGACAGCACTGGTCCAGTATCATCATCAGGTAGCCGGCAAGGCCACTTTGGCGCTGCCTTTTGGCTTGCCCAATTTACTTGCGCCGACGCATTGTCCTTCGTTGCAGTTGAAAATATTTGCTATCCTTTTCAATCTTGCAATCTAACAATCAGTCAATCTCACTCTCTATATATATATATATATGTTGTGCACTTGTGTGTTTCATTCATAAAAACTGAAATCTCAACTGAACTGAACTGAATTTTTGTATATTCTTAAGGTTTTTTTTTCTTCTTCAAGCATCGATACGGAACTAAAGGAAGTAAATTACCGGATGTTGTTTCTCTCATTTGTTTGTTTGTTCTTTTCTGAAAATATCCTGCAGACTTTTTGTGCACTATACACTACACTACACTACCATAAGAACCTTGCTCATTTGTCATGCTGTTTGCTCTGTTCTTGGTTTCTTCACGCTTTTCGCATCAAATGAGCAAAAATAAACCTTTTTCTTTTTTTTTTTTGGCAAACCTAAAAGCAATTGAGTTGCTTTTTTTTCTTCTTTCTTTGATCCCATGTAATTGCATTTTGTATCTCATTAATTGCTCATATATATATATGCAATATGGCTTTTTAATTGTAGTTTGCTGTCTGTCACATTAGACTGCCTACAACTCAACTGCATTTATGATTTTCCCACGAATTGTGGGGGTTGTTGTTTCAGAAACGTTGCTACAATGTTTGAATTTTGATAAATTACACGACAAATGTCCAAACAAACACAGAATGCAGGCAAAAGGCGAAGGCGAAGGCGGCCTTAACGAGACCTGAAGTTCCAGCTCATTGCGCGCCTGTAAATTTGAGTCATGGCAAAAAGGATAACATTTTAGCGTGGGAGCGTAGTGTATGACAGCTTCAACAAAATATTTTGTTAAAAGAGCTATTATTTGTTGTAAATTAATATAATTAATATATTATTGGTTATTCTATTGTAAGAGTTTTTAAAAGAAAAAAAATACCTACATTCTGAGCATGCAGCAAAAAAAATTAAATATTAAAGAAACATTCATATTTAGAACATATAAAAAAATTCTCTAAAAATGTGTACGATATGTGAAAATTTTCCTCAAAAATTGCAATGTAATACCTATAAGAAGTCAAGAAAAGATATTACTTTCAATCACAAAATAAATTTTCTGGAAAGATCAAGAATAATTTTTTGACAAGAAAAAAAAACCAACAAGCGCTGCAAAGTTTTGGGTAATAGAAAAACTATTTTATTATTATTTTGTAATTAACTTGTCATAGAGGAATCTATTAAATTTTAGGCATATTTCAGTTGGGATATTAAAGTTTAATAGACTCCTATGACAATATAATACAATTATTTTAAAGTAGAATTTTGATATTTTTTTAAGAGCAGTGCTATTATATTTCCCAAAATTTTTCTAGTCAATCAAAGCTTATTATAAACACAAAATTTCATTAAAAAAAAAAAACAAGTAGAAAAATTCAATAATTATAATTTTTTCAGAATATCATTTAAAAATTGAGATTTATGTTACAAAAAAATTAAATTGAGTTCAGATTTGAATAACATAATCTATATATATATTAAAAAAGTAACCTATCCCAATTTATTAAAATATTTAACAAAAAAAGAGTACAAAATAAAATGTTATTTTTTGGCAGTGTTTACTTTAAATAAAATAAAATTTATATATTAAAAAAGTCTTAATTCGATTTAGAACCATTTTTAGTACAAAAATAATTACAAAATAAAAGTGTTGATTTTTTTGTATTATGATTTTAGTGACGTGAATGTTAATATTAATTGGGCCGTTGTGTTGCATTTAATAAATTTAATTTATTAGCACTTTTTATACAAAAAAATTTATCTAAGTAAAATGTTTAATTTTATATAATTTATAATTTTTTTTCCATCAGTTCTATATATATCAGTCCCTATTTCCATATCTAGAAATATTGTACCTGTTTGCTTATATTTATTGATTAAATACGATAATTTTCATTGAACTCAGATTTTCTGTGTATTCTTCGGAAATAATTCTTAAAGTAACATTTAAAATTTCTAGAATAGTTAGGCAGGTTTGCTTCTTGAATTATAGCCAATTTTACAGCTGCTTTATACCCATTTATATACACCCTATATAAACCTAAACGACTCAGCTCTGTTCGCACCTTTCGAATCAATTAAGTTATTGTTAAAAGCAGGACCTTAACAACCTTATTAGCACACACAGTTTACAAGTAAACAAAGTGCAAAGTTCAGGCCTTATCTAGTATGCAAATGAAGTGAAGAACTTGGGCAATTACAGGGCAATAGAGTCTAGAGTCTGGGCAAATAGGCAAACAGGAGAAACGTGGCAAGTAAACAATAACAAAGAGCTGCAAATGAAACAATATGAAAACAGCATTAACAACATTAACTGAAAAACAACTAAAACAACTAAAAAAAAACAACAAATCAGCTGCGCAAGCGCACAGATCAAAAGACAAAATGCCGACAGTTGAAAAATAAAAATAAAAATAAAAAAAATAAAGTTGGGGACGAGCCCAGTTCGAAGACATTGTCCGAGTTTTAAGTTGAACGAGAAAAAAAAAAATTAAAAGCTAAAACAAGCTGAAAATTCAAATTTATTTACACTTTGACGCATTTAAAACAAAGAGAGCGAGAAAAAATAAAATCAACCAAAAAAAAAAAAAAAAAAAAGGCGAACAAAATGTAGACAAATAAATGAGACAAAGCCAACAACAATACGCATAACGATGTGAAAATTAAATGAAAGAGAAAAAACAAGAAAATACCTAAAAATACAAAATAAAAATAAAAAATAAAAATAGGCAACTTAAACAGGGCTAACTGATAAAAATCAAGAGACCAAAGTTTTGCACTGAATTTACGAGCCCGCAGGCCAAATTGCATTTCAACTTAATACGGAATGAGAATTTTCCCACGTTGCCAGCCAGAACTCAAGCTAAAAAACAGAGAAAAAAATTTAAAAAAAAAAAACCAACTTCAACTGCCCACTGACTACAAATTAGAACATTTTTTTAAATGCCCGTTTGCCGACAAATTGTGTGCGCAGGAGTAGGGATACGTTCGTACAGGTCCTTTAGAGGGTTGTTTGTATTTTATTTTTTTTGTATTTTTTTCCTGATAGCCATCAAGTGCCTCTACACAACCCCAAAGAAAATGTTGCACTTGCCACGGCGGCAACTGCTGGAATTCAAGCTGCAACCTCACCCTCATGATCTATATCACCCTCAACTTCAGTCTCACCCTCATATCTCGTTGCACAGGGTATTTCCCTAGCTTATATTTGTTGCATTTCCCTTATACCCACAATTGCATTTCTATATAATTTTATTATTTGCCTGTCGAGTGACAAGTGTTGGCATTTAATATTGTTGTTTTCATTTTCTTGTTTTGGTTTTTAGTTCCCAAGGGTGTTGGGTCACCAACGGGGCTATATGTACAGCGGGGGTAGTTTATATATTTTTTTTATCCTACAAGGTCATTTATGATATCTGTATTGAATATTCCATAAGGTTATTTGCGTAATTTGAGCTCTAATTAGCTGCAAATGCGGTTTGCAAAAAAATCTAAGAAAATGCGCAAGGGCAGATAAAGAAATATTAGGCAGATGGATTAGGTCAAGAACAGGAGATGACAAGAGATTTCCGGAGCCGGAAAATATCAAAAAAATAACAATATAACAGCTAATATATTCAAGAATAAGTCAAGATGATAAAGAACTCGTTGGGCAGATTAGGGAAAAGATATCTCATAAGATTGCTGAAGATTAGATTTATCAATATAATCAAAGATTATTATTTTCAAATAAAATAAAAAAAAACTATCTTAAATCGATATATATACAAACTCTATAAGAGAAATTACATCAGAAATATAAGATTCACATTTAAAAATAAATAATATAAAAATAATTTTTACCTCCTAAATTTATATAAATAAATAATAAGTTCAAAAATAATTTTTACCTCAAAAAATGTATAGCCCCATAAATATTAACCGAAATTCCCACACTCATAAAAACCATCAAATTTTTAAAATTTTTCAAGCCATCTGCGCTTTATTAAACCCTACAAAATCAATAAAATCATTAAAATCAAAAGTCTAGCGAATAATTCGATTTTGTGTAATGAAAACAAAAACTCAAAAAAATTCACACAATTCAATTAGCTGACGGCCACAAAATTGCGTTAATGAAAATTTGTGCAAAATGCGGCACGGGGCGAAAATAAACAAAAATGCATTTCAAATGGCAAAAAGGCCCAAAAAGCCTGATGAAAAGTGTAACAAGCGGAAATATGCAAGGAAATTGCAAAGACGCCGATTGAATAATGTACTTCAATATTTTTTTTTGTTTTGAGGGCGGCGCGATTTTGTAGACGGACGGATATTTGTTCTAAAGTTGGTTCGGAAATTGCGGCTTATAAAATGAAGTTGAAGTTTTGAATGGGTAAAGAAAGAAAAGAGAGAATTTAAGCTATTTTTTAAAGAAAGTGATTTGAAACCGAAGGTAATACTTATTTTACGGTAGAGTCTAGTACTGACATAATACCAATTTTTTTAAGATTTATATATTTTTTTAACAATAATTTGCTTTAAATTAATTCAATTTTTTTCTCAAGTATTTTGTTCGATTTTTATTTTGGCGGAAATAAATGTTCTGTAAAGTGTTTTCATTTTCACTATAGACAAAAATTTTGAGGATTAAATTCACGTTATTGTGAGAGAATTGAGAATTAAATTCACAAGTTTAAGTCAAAAGTAAATCTAATCATTTTCAATAAAAATTGACCCACCCAAAATCATTTTTTTTTGCGGATTAAATTCACATGCAATTGTGAAAGAGGTTTTAATTCACTAGTTAAATATAAAAAATCTAAATATTTAAAATAAAAAATGAACCAACCAAAAATCATGCTAAAAGTGTAAAATTCTTTAAATTTATTATTTATATATTTATACTATTATTTTGTATTATTAAAAAAAACCTCAACATGTAGAAAAATAATTTAATTTTTAAAAAACCACAAACTTCAACTTCAGACTGCTAAAAAATTGTCTTTACCCAAAAAAACATTTAATTTAATTTTATAGACAAAAAAGAGAAAAGTTCATTATAACTAAAGCATGTTTACAACATAGCATTTATTAATTTTGTGTGCCTTTGGACATGAAATTCGCATTAATAATATAATTATTGTAAAACACACACACACACACACACACTTACACACACACATACAGGAGCAATGGCAGAAAAAAGCGCAGCCTCACATCCGGTCAACATTTTGTCGCCGTTGCCGTCTCTTTCATGTGAACTCTTTTGAGGCAACAAAAAAAAAATTTAAAAAAAAAAAAAATAGCAGGTAAACCAAATTACATGAAGCTCTTGCACAAAAAAAACTAAAACACACAGAGATAAATAGATATATATATAGTATATATATATGTGTATATATTCGTAAATTGGAGATGAAGTCTTTGGCAGATTGTCCGTTGTTTAGTTAAGCGCAAAATCTAAAACAAGTTACAGTTCATTCATTTCCATTCATTTCCATTCATTCATACATTCAATCGAGCAACGAACCGGCTTTTGGTGTCCCATTCATCGATGCTGCCACACAGCGGATGTTGCCGTAGTTCTTTAGGGGGGCCACAGAGCCCCAGTTAAAGTCTCTGTCTCTGTCTCAATCTTTGAGACGATCCCCTCCTTTCCCTCCCCTCACAACTAAACACACTCACGAACATAATTTGATTTTATTTATTTGTTCGTTTGCCCAGAGTTAATAATTATAAATTGGCGTACGAGTTGGCCAACCTATAGCGACTTGTATATATCATTTTGCTCTATGTGTACATATTTCTCCATTTTGTCGTTTTTTTATTTGTTTATTTTTCTATTTTTTTTTATGTTTGCCTAATTCTTAATGATGCATTAAGTGCTTGAAGTTGTTGTTCCTAAAGTTTTGAAAGTTGATTGCAAATTAATTGCTAACCTGCCAAACCAAACCAATTCACAATTTTTGTTACGCTTTTCAAAAAGTTTTTTCCATTGACAATTATTGCACATGTCATTAATTATAATATATGCACTATTTGGGTTAATTTTGACATTGTCTATATTGAAAAGGCTAAGAGTTTAAACTATGCTTTTGATTTAGAAATAAAGTTAAGAAATCTACTAAAATTTATATATATAAATATTTTTTTTACTAGCTTTGTTTTTTTGTTACGTTTCAATAATTAGCTTATTTGCTTAGCAACCAATTTTTCTTTATTTTTTTTGGTTTTTAAAACTTTCGGTTCAGTGATTTTTATTAGCACTCAAAAGCATATATATATATTTAAACAAATTAAATGTTTAATTAATTTGAATTTGATTTGGTTTTTTACTAAGCAACCGCAATAAACAATATTTAATTATATCTTTTTTCCTGCAAACGTTTTTTGTGTAAAAAAATTATTTACGTAAAGAAAAAACAAATAATTTTTGTATACATGTTTGACAATTTTTTAGAAATATTATATCGATAGTTCAACAAATCGATAAATATATTTTTATGATATTTATTTTTGATTTGGAATAAATATAATTATCGCTGTCATGCCATTAAAGTTTTTGCATAAAACCAATTGTAAGCGATATAATTATTATTAAAACTACTTTGTGTGCGTCATTTCAAACTAAAGATAATCGACACTGTGATTTTGGTGTTACAAATATCAGAGACTACGTCAGATTTAGACTTAAACAGATTCATAATTTAACGTATAAATTTATCAAAGTTATTTTTTCTTTATTTAACAATAAATATATATGAAATGTTAATGCTAAATCAAACAAAACAGTTGCAACTATATGTTATATTACATAATTTCTGTTTAAATATTGAGTGAATTTTTAAAATTACAATTCTATATATGTGAAATGATAATTATCATTGTCATGAAATTTTTTTAAATATTTTTATTATTAAAAAATATGTTTTTAAGTGCAATTTAGCATGCCAAAAAATTCATTTTAATTAAAATTAATTTTTGGTTTTTTAGGCTAAATATATTAATGAAATTAGAATTATCATTGGCATTAAATCAATTAAATATTTTGACTATAAGTTTTAATAGTGATATTATATTTAAAATATATACTTTTAAATTCATTTTAAATAAACTGCATTTTTGTTTATTTAAATGCTTTAAATAACATCAATTTTTCAATTTCTAAAATTGTTTTCTAATTGTAGATCACTGCAAACTAACATTTATCAAAATTGACATGCACTTAAATGTTAATGAACATTCGTACAGAAACTGTTATATAAAAAAGAAATGTTCTGTTATATAACAGAATTTTAGCAGCAATTTAGATTTAAAATTTTTTTTTTTTTATTTTTAAAATTTTAGTGCTAAGAATTTCTCAGTTTAATTAATTAAATCACATATATATCTTAATAAACCACAAATATAATTAATAAATAATAATAAATATATACAGAATTATGCAGATATATTTATTTTTAGAATAAACCCTTATTTTTGTGTAGTGTTTTTTTTAGAAAACCCTTTGAAAACTTTAATCCAAGTTCAGGGCAGTTCACACTGCACAAGGCATATAGAATTACCCAAGTATATAAATATATATATATAGTTTTATCTGATCAACTAGCTGCAGCTCTAGTACTACCATAATATATAGTTGTATATGAAATCTAACTATATATATATGAATGTATTCACGTATTCACAATTCAATGCAATTTGTATCTTTCGTCTCTGCGTTACGTTCATTGCCTTTGGCGCTGTTGTTGTTGTGATTGTTGTTGTTGTTGTTGCTATTAGCGGCATTCGCATTATACAATTTAATGTTTAATTTTTTATTTTTCCCCTGAGCTGAAAAATAACAACAACAAAAAGTCCAACTCACAGTTTGCCGTTGATGTTGTTCTTTTGAATGTTCTTTGTTTTAAATTAACTCGACCGTAACGCTTTTCTATGGCGTAAATTTACATCTACGTACGTAACGAAATAAAATGAGCACAAAAACTAAAAAAAAAAAACTCTATATATAACTATAAAACCTGAAAAAAAAGGCATTTTTCAAGTCCCGTCATCGTCATCGTCGCGTCGGCGTCGACAGCAACAATGGGCATATAAAAATATATTTGAATATATATATGCACGTGTATATAGTATGAGTATATTTGAGTATTTGCCACCATATAACAACCAGCCTTAAAATCCCCATTTGAATTTTTTAATCTATGAAACACTCTTGTAGATACTACGTAACGCCCTCACCCCCTTAATCTGCCTCTCTGCCCCTCTATTAGTTCCAATGCCATTTTTGCTGGTGTTGCCCCGTTGGCGCGCGTCAGATTCAGCTGAATATGGTAATAAATTAAACGAAATCTAAAACAGAAAATAATTCTACAATGTTGCAGCAACAGCCGCAGTGGCAGCAGCAGCAGCAGCAGCTAACTGACGATCGCAGCTACCACAAAAGGCAAGAATTAATATATGCGTAAGTATATTGCAGTACCAACCAATATATACTCTGTTTTATAGATACTTTATTTTTAGAAAATAACTTTGTTGCCAATATGTTGAGTCTAGCTATGAGGGCATAATTATGGGGCAGAATTTAGCTCATAGGCATTATTATTATTTTTTTATTAGGAAGCCAGGAAAAAAGGAATTAAAGCAGAATTTTGCCTATAAACATTATCCTCATTTTTTTTATTATCAATAAAAAAAAATAATGATAATGAAAATCACATTTTATTATCATTGGAAAAAAGTCACTTTATTGAAATACCATTTCTTTGGATATTAAAAATATTTTAGTGCAAAAAAAAATTCCACTAGAATTTAAAAACGTGCTAAATATATCTAGTTTAATTAGAATTAATTAATTCATTTATTTAGAATTTTAAAAATTAATGCAAAATAAATAATATCAGAGACTATATATTGTCTTCGATAATATTTTATTAGAATTTTTAATAAAAAATTTTACTAAATAATTTAGTTGTTGCTTCATCTTTAATTTAAAGGCTATATCAATTTTGATATTCTAGCAAGAGTTTATTTTTGCCTGTTTATAGATACGGAGATTTTGCTGGCGAAAATAATTTTTATACAATTTTTCATGAAATTTATTAAGAGCACTCATACCAAATTTTGTAACTCTAGCCATGAAAATGCTTGACTTTTTGAATTTTTGATCCATTAACTGGCTTTAAATAATTTAATAAATTTGCTAAATAAAAATAAAAAAAAAATAAATAATAATAATAATAATAATAAATAATAATAAAAATGTGAAAGATATTTTTTAAATAAAGCAATTTCTTGAATTTTTGAGCCCTTAAAGAAAGTATAATTTAATACATTTTCTTATCGCAGGAGAAAAATAACTGCATGGAAGATATATTTTAAATACAAGAATTTAAAAAATTGCTGAGTAAGAATGAATTTTTCAAAGTGTTTCCAACATTTTATTTGCCTAGTTTTAATAATGACAAAATATAAACTCTTTAATTAAACTAGTCAAATAAATAAATATATAATAATATAAAAAATAAGTTGACAAAATACAAACTCCTATTTTTTTATAAAAATAGAGTATATAAAAGGGAAACCACAAGCGTTGCAACCTCCCCCGATTTAAGAAGAGCGCAAAAATTCTAGGTTGTGCGGCTTTTGAACCGTGCTAAAATACTGAAAAAAAAATAGCATTAAAGCAAAAACCGTTGACTTGAAATTTTCACAGCTCTCTGCGTCGCTCTGGCACCCACAAAACAACAACCAAAAACTGAACCAACCACCAGCACCACTAGAATCACCATTACCAACTGCCTCAACCACCATTAGCCACTCCAGTAACAGCAACAAAAAAAAAGCTAAAAAAAAAAGATAGATGACCAACGAAGCGCGCAGGCGCGTAGAACAAATCTACAAAACTTCAACTCGACTCTTTATGTTAATTAGCAGCAATGTGATTTCTGGCTTGAAGGCCTCCAAGAATGATTAATATGCCTATATATATATACATATATAGAGGGTCTAAAACTCTTGGAGAATAGACTCGCTAAATGCTATAATAATATGCCTAGAATAGTACAGAGCATTTAATTTACTCTTTGGCAAAAAAAAACTAAAAACAATGGCGTTAAAATTAAAAACGAAATTTAATTTTATGACCTTAACAAATTTGCAATCAACATAATTTTTATTTTTTCTTATATTATGACTCTAGGGGTTTCTGCTAGTCTAGTATGAGTTTTAGTTTTAGTTTTACTATATTATATATTAGCCTTTACACATCTTTTGAAGATCTTTTGACCCGCCCCCTCCCTGGTGTGTTCTGCTTCGTTGCCACATAATTTGTGGGAGGTGAAAATTGTCTTGCGTTAATGGTTGAATTTAGCGTAATTAATATAGGTGAAAGATACATTTTAAAGTTATGCATTTCAATGTGCCTTACATTGTATGTTAATAAACTGACAGTTAATAAAATATTTTATGTTTGTCTTCTCTAGCGATTCTAGGGCGTAATTTATTAGAGATTCTTTTTTTAATCTTTACACTTCATTTGTACTATTACGAATTTGATTTCGTTTGTTTTAGAAAAATGGAAATAGTTGTTTTTCAGAGAGTTATTCTCAATCAACTGCAGAGCGTTCTTTATTGTTTAGTGAGTGGCATTTAAGATACTTAAATACTTTTGTATACATTTCGTAGGATAAGATAGTTTAAATACCGCAAATTTGCATGATTTTGATTTTTTACATTTATGAAAATATATTATAAAATTTTATTTCGTAAATAGTTTAGTTTTTAATATAAAGCTAAAATTATATAATAATAACATATTTTTATAATTATGATTAATTTTTAGAGCAATTGTTACGCTATTTTAAATCGTTATTTGAATTAATTTCTAAGCCAAAACAAAACTAAAATTAAATATTAATAATAAATTTTTAATAATTTTTTTTAGAAAAATGTTAACACTATTTTTAATTGTTTTTCTCATTAATTTCTAAGCCAAAATAAAGCTAAAATTTAGTAGTAATAATATTGGGCTATATTTTAAATTTTTTTTGGTAATATTTTAATATTGAATTTATTCCAAGATGAGTTTAATTTTATAACTCTAAAGACAGGCTGAAGAGGCTTCTCTTTATTTTATACGCTAATTGGTTTAGCTTTAATAATTATTTCTTGACTGATTTCCCACCAAATTCACTTTAAATTTAAACTATAATTTTTTACTGTGCATAAAACTCTCGTAATTGAAATAGAAATATGAAATACAGTAACATTTATAAAAATTAAACACAATTTATTTTTAAATGTTTATCAATATTTTTTTTTTGTAGAAACTTTGCAATCTTAGTTACTCTAGAAGAAGGCAGTTTGTTGCCAGATATTTAAAACCTATATATAATTTATTATAGCCAAATTTCGCACTTCCGATATTTTGGCAGTTCTATATCTTATCGCTAAAATATTGTTTCCGCTTCATTTGATAAATTTTACTATACCTCAATAGCTTAAATTGTTTTTCTATCGATTTATTAATCAACTTAATAATATTAAGCAGTTCCGCTGCTTCCAAGCAATGAAAAGTAAAGTGATTCAGATACTTTTACTAAGTAAGTGTGTGTGTATGAAATTCCATTGTCGCTTTCAAAATCAACAAACTGTAACTAAACTCAAAACACACTCCAAACAGTCCACAAATGTCACAAATACTACACACTTCTTTGAGAGTACTTGTATCTTGTATGTTTTGAAGTAATACATTCGCAGTTATTCACTCTAAAAGATACATTGTGTGACTGTGAATGTAAATGTAAAAATATGTGTGACACGCAATGTGACAATCAACGGCGTTAGTTCTGACTCTGACTGTGACTGTGACCCCGAGGCGTGTATGCGAGTGTAGAGGGGTGTACAGGGGGACGCAGGCGGTGTGGCATCTTTGAATGCGCAGTCAAATGTATCTACAAGTCAAATATGCATTAAATGTGTCATTTTGTGAGGCAACAACCTACGCGCGGCACGAGCAAAAAATCACAAGAAAAATATAAAAAAAATCAAAAAAAAAAAAAAAAGGAAAAAAAAAGATGAGACTTGCACGGCCAAGCGATCTGAAAAGCGAGTGGAGCAGTCACCAGACTGACAGACAGACAGAAAGACAGATAGATAGCTAAACTGAGGTCTGTCTGATCGGTTGGTTGGCTGGGCTGAGGTTATATGTTGTATGCCGACATCAGAATGATGTTGCTTTTGATGATGATGATGATGATGTACATGATGAACATGAATCAACAGCCAGGCAACAACAATGGCAACAGCTCTTCAAGCTTGGACAAACATTTCACGCATCAGCCATTTTATTGTGTAGAAATATATATAAAACAAAAAAAATAAAATAAAAAAAACATAAAACCCACAAAAAAAGAAAAACAAAAAATAGAACAAATTATTTGCAAAAAAAAAAAAATAAAAATATACATTTAACAATAGTAAAAGCTGCTAAAAGATTCTGCCCAAATCTTTAAAACTTTATCTAGGCAAAGGGCAACTAATTAAGGCCCCAAAAAAAAAACAATCTTAAGATTGACCATATTTCAAGTCGCATTGTATCTAAGAGAACAATGAAAAAATTCAAAATAAAAAATAATAAAGCAGCGCTAATAAAAACAATTTTGCGTGCAAATATCTAAGATACACTAGCCTAGATGCGCTCTCAACCAAAACACTCAAAGACCCTGGCTGTCCACACACACACACACACACACACACACCTATATCTTCAATCATATGTGCTTTAAGTATCTGTGAGTTATTGTATCTTTTTGCCGCTTCTATGTACAAATGATGAGTAAGCGTTAACTGCAAAAAATTGATTGAATGTGTGCTAGGAAATTCATGAAAATGAAAAACACAAGTTTCAAGTTTTGCATGTTGTGAGATTGATCAAATTAAAGATACCCTAAAAGAATTTTATAATTTTGTCGCATTTATAGAGTATCTTTGAGGACACTTATTTAAAGCTTTAATAAGTGCGAAAATATTTTTATTTATTTTATATATATATTTAAGGACATTTATTAAAGATTTATACTCTGCGAAAAAATTTTATTTAATTTTTTTAATTTTTATAGATTTTTCAAATATTTATTACAATTTTGTATAGAAATTATACATAGAAATTTTCAAGCAGTTTTATTGAAAGCATCTTAAATATGTTTTTGATATCGAAGATATATTCAATATAGTACTAGTTGACATATCTATATGAATTTGTACTGTACTAAGAACTTTAAATACACTAATATTTAACTCAATATATTCTCTATTTTGCACTTTATAAAATAACGAAGAAATGCAAACAAATCCGTCGATATCTCAAGTTGTAAAATATTCTAAGCTTCCAAGAAAAATAAAAATAAAATAAATAAAAAAAAAACTAAATAAAATTTTTAAAATTGAATTAATAAGACAGCTGTGTTTTATTTTTAATAAATATTTATTATTTTTAATAAATAATAAACATTATCAACATAAAAGGAGCCCACAAATATATACACATAAAATAAAATATTTGATTCAAAAAGTTTGCTCTTTGCTCTAAAGTTTTAAAATATCCTAAGGTCAAAAAAAAAAAAAATAATAACTATATTTGATTTAAAAAGTTTGGACTTTGAGCCTTTAAAATAAAATTTTTTCAAGCATAGAGTGATTAACAAAAAAGGATTCATATTTAAAAAAATAAATAAAAAAACAAAAATGGAAGCGATCTATGTTAAAAATGTAATTGAAATATATTATAATAATAATATTATTTTTTTCGCAATTTATTATGAAATTCCAAGGCCTTTTATTTGTATATAACAATCATCTTATTTAAATATTAAATATTGTAACCTGTAAAATAGGCTTAAAGTTCAATTTCTAACATTTAAAAATTAAACTCATATGGCAAAATAGAGACAAATCAATTAATCTTTTGTTGCCTATCAAAAAACGACTTTATTTTATTTTAAACAACATTTAAACAACTTTTAAAAAATTTTAATTACTACAGGGTATTAAAAACTTTCATTGAAAGTGAAGTTTTCAAGCAGAACTTGCCCTTTTTTTCACACACATAACACCTAAAAGCTAATGCGTTCCAGAATGCAACAGCAGCAGCAGCAGCAGCAAAATGTTGTAAATCATTCAACTCGAATTTGAAGTTGAGAATTGGATAGGAAGTTCAACTATGGATTTAGTTTTTTTTTCTTTTTGGTACAAAAATCGTTGTCCGATGACGAAACTCGAAAAAAAAAAACTTAAACTCATTTTCAACGTTTTTTGCGCTTCGTTGAGTTTGTTGTAGGTGTTACGAGGAGAAGGTGAAGCAGGCGCTAGGGGGGCCGCAGGGGCACAAATTAAAAACATACTTTATAGAAGAATACACAAAAAATAAAATAAAAAAAAAAACAAAAATAAAAGACCATTAAAATAAATTCAAGTTAGTAGCTGGGCGTTCATGACACTGTTTCTTGGATATACTAATAATAATACGTATACGAGTATTGTGTGGTAGTTCGAGTGTTAAATTTGAAAAGAAAACCAAAAAAAAAAATAATAAATAAAAACTTTGGCAAGGCATTAACTCAATTTTAATGAGCATAATTAATCATAATTTGTTTTAGCTTTTAAAAGCTTTTCATTTGCACTGTTGAACTAAGAAAATAATTAAAAGATTATTAAAAAAAAATATTATAAACAGACTCACTGATAAAAGTTAAAAATGTATCGAAGAGTATGAGGATAATTTAAAATAAATAATAAACATTTATTATATATAAATTAAATTCAAAAAAAAAAAATAAATTAATATATTTGTGATAAATGTAAAAAAGATAGCGTAGAGTAGAAGAACAGTTTTCAATAAATAATAAACATTTATTAAAAATTAAGCACAACGTCCTTATTAATCCAATTGCAAAAATATTAATAATATAAAAAAAAATTATTTAAAAAAAAATTAAATTAAATTAAAATAACAGCAAGAAAAATAACACTATTATTGGCAAATAATAACAAGAAAAATAGTATTTAAATTTAAATTGTGTTTCTCGAATTTAAAGAACAAATAACCAAAATGTGATATGGTCCATAGGATGCATCGATCCTTTGAGAGCTCTAATATATATATATAAATCTGATTCTGCTTAAACTTTGTCAAATTATATAGATCAAAAAAATCAGTCAAACTGGTGAGATTCGTTCCGATATCTTGTTAAGCAAAAAAATATTTCACAAAAGAACTAATTTTTCAGATCAATTTTTCTATGAAAACTATATAATATAGTGATCCGATTTTGATAATCATTAGTCAAATTTGTCAGATTACAAGTCTACAGCTTGGTTTTGATAACTTAAAACTTTTTTTTCAACCGAAAAACTAAAAATAAGGCAATAAAAATATGATTTTTCAATTAAATTCAACCAAAACAAATAGAAAACCTCAATTTACAGGTTTGGTGTGTTCAGAAGAATTGAAGTTTAAAATATTTCGAATAATTTAGCTTAAGTGGGTTTTTGGAAAAAAATCAACAACAGAGATATAGATCGACAAAAAATGTATTACCTTTGAAAAAAAAGCCTAAAAGAGGGTTAAAAAATTCAAATTTTAGATTTGAATGGGAAATCAATTTAGAGGTGAAACTATGATCAAAACGCTACTTCGAATGAAAATCTGATGAATTTTGACCAAGTTATGGATATATGAAGTATTTTAGGGTAGCTTCTATAAAAATGGCAGTTCAGAAAATACTTAAGATAAATGTGAAAAATTTTAATTCAGAAATCAGAAAATACCTAAGATTAATGTAAAAAAATTCAATATCAAAATTGAATGGAAAATCAATGTTGAAGCCATTCAGAATGCCCGAAATAGACTGAAAAATATTATTTTGGGCAAGTCTGATTTTTCGATTTACACAGTGTAAATAACAATAATACAAATTTCAAAAAATATATTTTAACAAAGTTTAATATCAAATTGAAAAATATATATTAATATTATAAAATAAAATAAAAAAATAAAAAAAATATATATATAAATATATATAAGAAATATTTAAGTGTTAAAGCAACTAAATGCTCTAATATATAAATATTTGCAGCACTAGAATATACCAATAAATAAATAAATATATTAATACCTCTGAGCTGAACCAACACCTGGATGCAATAAATATCAAAACTTAATTAACATAATTGCCAATGCACTCAAGGATTATAAAAGAACTTAAGAGTCAAAGTGTCAACAAGTCACGCACTCTAAGCCTAAACCTAAACACAGTATAACTACGGATTGTTCAGAATTTTCACACAACATACTGAATATATATATGCAAATGAAATGGCTTTAGGCATTTCAACAGATATCTAGGGAGAGTGAGAGTCATATATATATATATAGAGGTAGCTAAAAAAAAAAACATCAATAATATGTAAATGCAGCAAATTAATGACTGACAAAAAGACAATCGAAACGAATTAAGCAACAACCTACAAAACCAGCAGGAGGGTAACTAAAAAAAATAATATATATACAGAGTATATTCACATTCAAAACCACAATGATGACAAACCAAGTCGCATTATTTATATGCGGGCAGTAGGCAGCAGGAGGGGGACGTCCAGTGCCTGGACAATCCATGAGATGACAAAAAAAAAAAAGATATATATATACAGGCATATATACAATATTATTGAATCAAATTGAAGACATTGTGCCACAACAGAGCGAGAGAAAGACTAAAGCAACCATTTAAGATTGTCGACGATTTATGATTAAGAATTAATGTAGATTTAAGCTTTGGGTTTTTAATCTTTCAATAAAAGTTGTACAACTAAGTGGTTGAGTTTGCTACATTTATAAAAATTTATTTAAATTGGAATTTAAATTCCTATCAGCAATATTATTTACAACTTAATATTTAAATTTTCCCAGCACATTTCAAGGCTAATTTTAAATTATCATTATATAGTTTAAACGCAGACAGTTTCAGTTTTTATTTTCTTTCGAAAGCCAAAAATGCATTTATTTTTTGGAGCAAGAGCTTGGCAATATTAATCAAGAAAGGTTTAAAAAATACAATAAAGTTTTAAAGTACAAAAAAGTATTTCTTTAAGAAGCATGTGAGAGCCTAATTACATTTTATTCTATTTAAGAACAAAATAATATGGAATTTAGTTCAAATATTTCATAAAATAAAAGCCGGAAAATCTAAGGAATTTTCAGTTAAAAAAAATTAAAAAATAATAAATAGATAATAAGAAATAAATCAATAGACATTTTATATAAATAAATATTCCTTTTTTTACTATTGTTGAGTATATAATTTTGCGCTTCAAAATAAATTAAAATAAAAAATAGAAATTTTATAAAAATATATATAATCCGCTTTTTTATTATTTAATTTTGTTATTTTGCTCTTTGAAAGAAATAAAAATAAAAAATAATAAATAAACATTTTATATAAATAAATATTCTATTTCTATTCTTTAATTTTTTGCATTTCGTAATTATGCTGTTCAAAAGAATTAAAAAGAAAAAAAATAATAAATGAATATTCCATTTTCTTATTATTTAATTCTTTTTGCATTTTTGCAACTTTGCTCCTCAAAATAACTAAAAATAAAAAGGAATAAATAAACACTTTATATAAATATATATTCTTTGTTATTATTTTAATTTTTATTTGATTTTGTAATTTTGCTTTTAAAAAGAAGTAACAATATATAAATAACATAAATATTCCTTTTTATTATTTAATTTTTTTTTTTTCGATTCGTAATTTTGCTCTACAAAAAATTAAAAAAAATGTTAAAAATAAATAATTTTTTTTTATTTAATTCTTTTGGATTTGTAACTTTGCTCTTTAAATGAATTAAATATTAAACTTTGCTAATAATTGATTTTTAGCAACTATTTTGAAGATACTCTGAGCTTACTTTAGGCAAGTGTATCTCCACTTCGTAATGTACTTTTGGAGAACTTTTGAAATTCATTTAAATTTTTTCCATCAAATTGGTTGATTATTTCATTAGTAGCGCACACTTGTGTATCTGTATATGGAATTATGCATAACATTTATGGCCATAATGTGTCAAAGACCATAAATTCAATTAATTTATTATAATGTCAACAACAACAGCAGAAGCAGCAGCAGCCGAAGCCGAAGCCTAACTGTATCTGTATCTGTATCTGAATCTGTTGTGGGCAGCGTTTCGTTCTCTCTATTGTCGTCTCTTTCGCTTATGATTAATAAATTTGTGGCGCATGCTATATCATGTTAACACTGTGGCAAAGTCAAAGTTGAAAGTTGCAGATGCATCTGCAGCTACAGCAGCGTAAAAGATACAATGCATTAATGATGCGACGCTGTCGCTCCAATTTGTTTGGCCGGCGTCGCGCAGCATTAAATAAATGTATCTCAAGCTGTGCTATGGCTGAGATGCCAAATGCCTAATATGTAAACAATTTAAATAGATATTTAGATATGCTGTCGAGCGGCGGCAGCAGCCTACGCTGGCGCCACATATATATGCCACACACCGCAGCGCAGACATTTTTAGCTATTTGTTTTAAAATTTAATTTCCGTTTCAATTTCAATTTTCACATAAATAAATTAAAAGGCAATCCAAAACACAAATCCATTCGATTGGATTGCATTCCGCATTGGCAATTAATAAAGATCTCGATTTGCCCATTACAGGCATATATATAAAGACAGATATTGCTGCTATATATAATCTTAATCGCAATCACAATCGTAGGTGCTCTGCTCGTTTGTTGAAATAACAACAATTCCAAACGGACGGATGCACTAAACTAGTCTGTGCGTGTATCTATTAGATACAGATACTTGCCATTGCCCCAAAATGCCACTAGAGGATGTGCCATAAACAACTTTGATGCCTTAATGGTATTAATGATGTCTTGCCATGAAAAATGGCGTACATCATTTATCATTCAATTAATTCGATTAATTAGTTGCGCATAATTTAGAGATTGTTTTTTGTTTTCGTTTTTTTTTTGGATATAAATTAAATTATTTACTTGTAGCGAATTTATGGAAAGTAGGACTACACCAATGTGAATTTTATATTTTAAAAATAAATTGGAAAACATTTTTATTTTTAGCTTATAAAAATAATTGTTATTATTTCGAAAATTCTGGTAAGACTTTAAAATAGCTGAAGGTGGCAAGACAAATAAAGAAAATATAATTTTTTTAAAAAAAAATTTAAATACAAAAATAACATTTGTTGTTATTTAAAAAAATTTAGGAATATTTTTTTTTTGAGTTTTTTGTTTTCGGTTTTATATAAAAAAAAAAACGTTTTAAATGTATCTGTAAAAACGCGATGTTCGTATTTTAAGTTTTATTTTGTGGGGAAAATAAATATATTCAATTATTATTTTGGAGTAATAAAATATAAATCTCAACAATAAAAGTTTTTAATTGAAAAATGCTTTTCAGACTGAACGACTCGCTTATACAAATAGCTAATGCCAAAGTTGCTATTTTGTATTCAATAAGTCAAGACAAAAAAATAAAAAATAATTGCAACATTAAAATACAAAATTTATTAAAGAAAAACATTTATTTTTGGTAATTTTTCAAAATTTAGAAAACAATTTTTTTTTGAATTATCTTGCTTTGTTTATTGAAAAAAATATTAAACTTTGGATATTTAGGTATGAAAGCGACATTGGAGAATTTTTAGTTTAATTTAATTAATTGAAAAAAAAACAATTATTATTTTTGGACAATAAAATATAAATTTCAAATATAATTATTGTTAATTTAAAAAATGATATTTACGCTTTAAAAAAGCTAAAAATAAATAGCTAATGGCAGGATTGTTATTTTTTTCCAATAAATAAACCAAGACAAACAAAAAAAAAAATGAAATTTTCAAATTTAAAAAATGTTTAAAAATTAAGAAAAATTTTTAAAAAATTTTTAAAAATACAGAAAATATTTTATTTAATTTTCCCTCGCTTTGTTTATTGAGAAAAGCTAACAAACTTTCGATATTTAGCTCTAAACACGACAGGTTTTTCAGATTTTTATTTTAAATTGCTGAAAAATATTTTTGACTGCCTAAACTTTATTTTGAATTAAAAAAATAAAATAAATATATTTATCAATCGTTTGAAACCAATTAACCATAATGCAATGTATCTTATGGATATCAATTTTTATAATATTTTATTTAATTCACTTACCGCTGTGTGGCATGGCAGGTGTTGTATGAAAATTGTTGCTCTTATCACTGCTCGACGCTGCGGCTGTTGCTGCTGCCGCGGCTGTTGCTGCCACATAATCCATGGACAGGCGACTTGCAACGCTGTTGTTAGATACTGGTGTTGTTGCTGATGTTGCACTTGTTGCTGTTGTTGTTGCATAATTGGCTACCTGATGATCTGATCCACAGACCGAGCCGGTGGTTGCCGATTCAAAAGAATTTCCATGCACAATATCCTCATTTGGTTTTTCACAATCTGATAAAAGTATGAAGAAGGGAAATTCAATTAATTAGACAACAAGTTACATTGACGAATCCTA
The DNA here is from genome assembly GCA_035043045.1 of Hirtodrosophila alboralis. NCBI lineage: Eukaryota > Metazoa > Arthropoda > Insecta > Diptera > Drosophilidae > Hirtodrosophila > Hirtodrosophila alboralis. The sequence continues at coordinate 229,986 of JAWNNH010000593.1, read as the reverse complement.
AACTAAAAGCTTTTTAAATTTAATAAATTATTAAATTTTTTATTGTTACACCGCCTTCTAGCTTCCTCTCTTCTCTCCTCCTTCTCCCTGCCAGGTCAGACCTCTGGCAAATCAAATTTCAAACCGGACAGGAAGCAACAGGCAAACGGTTCATAGAACCCGTTATAAAGCAAACCCCCCGCCCCCTTCAGGACTTCTGGACAGTTTAACCCCCTTTTGCCAGGAGTATTAGGTCCTTGATTTCGTTAGCGTTTCGTTTGACTCTGGCCCAAGGACTTCCGTCAACTCAGTTTATTGAAATGCTTTGCCTTTTATACCTTAGCTGCCAATTCTCAATTTTATTTAGCTACTAAAGCTGCTTTATTAGGTTTAAAAAAAGATACAAAAAAACGTTAAAAATATGTTTAAAATAGAAATAATTCCAGGTCATAAAAACTATAAAAAAAGGCAAAAAAAAATTAAGATTTTTGAGTTTTAAATTGTGTTGCGCCATCTAAATTTCTCATAAAGATTTCTACGCTTTGATTTTTTTTTCTTCTCATCAAAAATTCTGTTTTATATTATATAAACTAACGGATATTTAAGGTTTCTCAGCAATTTATTTAATTATATTCATTTATTTTATATAAAAAGAGTATATTTTAATAGAGTATAAGATAATAATTGTGTGCTTTAAAATCAGAAAAGTGAAAATAAAATTTTAAATTAATTATATTCTCTCTTTAGGCCACAAAATTGTATTCAAAATTCAATAAAATATTTTTTTAAAGAGAAAATAAACTTTAATTAAATTATTTGATATTCAATAATTTAAAACAAAGCACAAATAATGTTCAAAATGTTTCTAAAAACGGAATGGCGCTCTTAATAAATTCCTTAATTTGAAATATGAGCAACTTTCTTGGTATCAAGAAAAATTAAATAAGAAAAAACATTATTTTTTTTTAATTTTCAAAAATTTAGAAATTATTCTTGCTTTCGTTTATAGAGAAAAAATATCAAACTTTTGATAATTGGCTATAAAAACGCTAGGATTTGTTTTAAATAGTCTGAGTGAACAAATGATCCTGATTTTGTTGCTTTTTGATATTCCTATATCATTTAAAAATTTGATTAATATTGTACTTATTTAAATTCCAAAATTATATTAATACTTATTTAAATTCCAATAAATTGTTTTTCATTTAAAATTGAATTTATTTTTTTAGTGTACATTTTTGTATGCTGATTCAATACTTAGCTATAAAAAAATACAGGATTTGTTTACAATAGTCTGAGTGAACAAGATATCATGATTTTGTTGCTTTTTGATATTTCTATATCAGATTAAAAATTTTGTTAATACTTATTTAAATTCCAATAACTTTTTTTTCATTAATAAATTTCTTTTTTATTAATTGTAAATTCTTGTATGCTGAATTATTTAAATCAAAAGAAACTACATTTTAAATGATGAGAAATTTTCTAAATAAATGCATTTGAAAGTTCAATGTTTGACAAATTGAATAATTGATGGAATAAATGATTATTCGAGTGGCGCCACTTGCTCTTAATCAAATGCAAGTCACGTGTATATTTTTTAATTTACCTTTTTGTAATATATCCAAATGTTCCCATAGAATATCACCGGTAAATGCTGGTGTTATGGCCAAGAATTTCTCTTTGCCCAATTCGACCATTTCGCGGCCTGTCATCTTGCAAAATGGGCCCAAATCCATCGATAACAATGAGAATTCATTTTTGGCCCAGTTAAGCCAATAGATGACATGCTCCTCAGTCCATTCACGAGGATCTAAACAGAAAAAATAAGGTTATAAAATTGTAATTAAATTAATTGCATTTTTCTATTTGTCGAATTAATTGTTATTATTGTTGTCGTTGCGTGGGAGCGTTGTAAACCAAATTTTCATTTCTATTTATATTTCTATTTCAATTTCTATTACTGTGGGAAACGATTAATATTCATTTATGATCACGTCTTTCTTTCAATGTTTGTTAATTATTATTTTATTGGCGTTGCCAATTGAATTTTTAGACAAGTGCATGGGAATTCTATTGTTTGTTGTTATTTTGTTTCTATTTATTATTATTTTTGAATTTTTTAGCAGTGTACAAATTGATTTACCTTTGGTTATATTACAGTTTTGCACCTCCTTTTCCCAGGAGGCAAACGAGGCTTTTAACACCTCGTTCACCTTGCGATTGGTGCCTGGCGTCAGCGGTGGCAATGTTGTGGGCACATCTGTAATTAAATTGAAGGGAAAACATTTGATTAATATAAAAAAATATATTAAATAATTTAAAGATAAACTTTGTTAACAGTTAGATAGTTAAAAGTTCTTATAGATTTTTTTCCAAGTCATCTGAACTGTTAAAGAGATGGCTGTTTGCTTGGTAGAACTTCAGAAATTAATTTTAATTAAATTGATAAAAAAAAACATTTTATAAATATACAAAATGTATTTAATAATTCTTAGGTATAGTTATTTAAATTTATAGCTAAATAAAAGTTATTTTAGATTTTTTTCAAAGTCATCTAAAAATTATTTAAAGTAATATCAGTTCCCTAAAATGCTTCGAAAGTGTTGTAAAAGTTAAAAAAAATATACATACAAAATTGCGAAATTATATTTTAGAAAATGTGAGAAATATTTGAGTTTTTATATATTTACAGCTTAGGCAAATATAAGTAAATTAATTATACAGTTCGAATATTACTAATTCTAGCAATTAATGCCAGATAGTTGGAAATTATTTCTTTCCAAAAAATTGAGTTTTATTTTAAAATTGCATGTCGTCACTTTTTATTAGGATTTTTTAGGGAATTGCAGTTGCAAATAAAAGAGTTGTTAAGCCCTTGTATTGTCAAATATATTAAATATCCTTTTAAAAATGCTTTCGGCAGGCAAAATATATTTCAATACCGATATATTAAAAGTATACTAATGAAATGCCATTATAAAATAAAAAAAATTAAAAACAAATCAATTCATTCTGTAGAGTAGAAAGGATTTTTTGAAGCCTAAGTTAGAGCTTTGTTTAAGAGAAAATATTTTTTTAATGTGGCAAATCGTATATCTTGGCTTAATCCGCCGTGTTTAATTGACTTATATGTGCAATTTGGTATTATAATTATTTATTTATTTAAGAGTCTAAATCGTATACCATTAATCGATACAAATTTTCTTTTTTCTTGCCATAATTCGGAGTTTTTCAGGCGGAAAATTAAAGCAAACACAAATCCTTACATTTTTTAAATGTTAATCAAAGCAAATTTTATGTATAAAATGAATATAAAAATAGTGCAAATATTTACTAAGATGAAAATAGAATAGAAATAGCATTTTTTTTTTAGTTTTTTTAATACATTTTATTCCGGACAATTCGCTAAATCAGACACTAACTGTTTTTTGATGTGAATATTTTATTATAAATAATCAAGATTTAATTGAAAAATCATTTAAATAGTCCCAATAATAGTTTATATCGTGTAGCTATTATGTTATGAACAATTTATTAATTAAAATATAACCTCTTTTTCTTATATAATAATAATTATAAAAATAAAATAAATAAATCAATTTTCAATAAATTTATTTCCATTTAATTTAAATTTAAATAACTTATATTGTGCAAATATTAAATAAACATGTTGTTAAACCCTAATATTAATGCTTTGGCATATATTTAATTTAAATACAATTAACCAAGAAATGTATCTTAGCCTTAAATACATATATGTATCTTTTGGATTACAACGCAGCTTACAGCACAAAATACATTCTTAAATATTTAAAAATAATTTTTTTCTTAATCATAAAGAATGTATCTATGTATCTGATGGATTTACCTCGCAGTTTGGCATGGCTCGTATGCAATTGTTGCAATTTGTGAGCTTTTAAATGAAATTTACTTGTTAAACATTGATAATTGTTGTTAAGAAATGTTTGATAATTGTTGTTGCAATTATTGTTGTTGTTATTGTAGTTGTTGTTGCCATTGTTGTTGCTATTGTTGTTACTGTAGTTGGCTGTGCGCAGCGGCGGCAACATGCGGCAATCATTCCAATCGATCCATTCATTTGTCATAATTTTGCGTTTATATTCTTGTTGTAACTCAATTAATTAAATTGTTAATGTTTTTTTATTGTTTGTTATTACACTTTGGGTGTCAAATGTCAAAATAATTGAATTTGTTAAGCCTTATAATTGCCGTCAATTGATGAGCGTGAAAAATCAAAACAAAATTTAACCCGAAATGTCAGTAGAAGTCGCGTGCGACCCTTGTAAGAACTTAAAGATACAAATGTATCTCGGATTCAATTTTATTGCAAATTGAAGCGCATTGGAAGGCTAATTAAATGAGATTTATTAGCTTTGAGTTTCGTTATATTTTCTTAATTTTTTTTTGTGTTTTTTAATTTGTTATAAATAATTTCAAAAGTATCTTTTACACACACACACTAAAACACACACACGCGCGCGGCATTTGTTATTTTTTTAAGTAAATTTTTTTTTTTGTTGCACAAAAAACAAAAACTAAAATTTTGTTAAAAACTTTTTTTGTTGCTTTAATTCTCGGTTCTCTGTGTATCTATTGGATTGCTGGAAGATTGTGAAGACAAACTGAAACTGAAACGCAGCGCGATCGAACGCAACGTTCCGTTGTGTTGTATCCTAAACAATGAGAAGAAACGAGCCAGAGCGTGCATAAGAGAGGGAGATAAGAGAGCGAGAGACCGCAACAAGTGGAATTGAAATGCTGCTGGCATATTAAAAATCTCAGAGAGAGCGCGCGCGCTAGCGAAACGAAATGGAATTCATTCACAAAAACGAAACTGTTTTAAGTATGTGTAAGCGTGTGTGTGTGGAACGGAAACGGCCATCACAACGTGCCGACAACAACAAAAACAACAACAAAAAAACACCTAGTAAAACAACAAGGCAAATAAAAATAAAAAAAAATACACGAAATGAAAGCCAAAGCAAATAACAAATATAAAAAAAACAAGCAAAGGCAAAAGCAAAAGCAAAAGCAAAGCCAAAGGCTGGACGGCAACAGGTGACAGCGCGCTGCTACACAGGGTGCAGCAGGTGCGCAATAAGTCAACTAGCCGCACTCTCCCTCTCTCTCTATCGCCCTCTCTTTTAGGCTAGCGCAAAAAAAAGAACTTTGCACAGTTAAATAAACCAGATTAAATGACCAAAGGCTGCATGTAAATATATTTTAACTAAAGTGCACACACACACACACACGCTGATAAAACCTGTGTGCTGCGGCACATATGGCAAATCTACTCAAGTTACACACACACACATATGTACACACATATGTAAGGCGGCGGCGGCGGTTCCTTGTGCAGCCAGAAAAACAACAACAGGCAAAGACAACGTATTTATGAATGAATTTCTTATGTTGCCTTTACACGCGCATTCGCACAAAAACGAACAGAGACAATGCGAGACAACAACAACAACAACGCAGCAACAACAACAGCAGCAGCGACAGCAGCAGAAGTAAAAGAAGAAGGAGAAGCAGCAACAACAACAGCAGCAGCAGCAGCGAAAGCAGCCGAAGTAAAAGGAGCAAGAGAAAAAGAAGAAGAAGCAGCAACAACAACAACAGCAGCAGCGACAGCAGCCGAAGTAAAAGAAGAAGCAGCAGCAGCAGAAGAGATAAAGTAGCAGGCGCTGTCGGCGTGTTTTCTTTACGTCAAAAATACATGCAACAACAAGAGCAACAACAACAGCAGCAGCAGCAAGAACAAAAAAAAATAAAAGAGAAAAAAAAACAACAATGATCGACGTCAACGTCGACGCTTCCGCTGCTTCCGTTCGCTGCGCGCTGCGCCTTGATATTCATATCGTATGTGTGCAATGTGATAAAGCAAAACAATGAAGCTAGAAGAAGAGCCAACAACTAAAACGAAGACGAAATTAAATATATGTGCGTGTGTGTATGTAAGCACATATAAAGAAAGAGAAGAGCAGAGAAAGAAAAAAAAACAGCAAAAAGGCCATAAGATAGAGCTATTATGACTACGCGACCAGGTAAATTTATGAATGAAACAAAACGGCCGACGCCCGCACGACGCCCGCAACTCCCTAAACCCAACGCGCCGCGACACGACGTCGTTTTCAGTCTATCAATGAATTGAAATTACGTGCGGCGACGCAAGGCAGCGGCGGCGGCGACGGGGCAGCGACGCTGAGATCATTTGGTCATTATCACAATAAAGAAAAAAATAAAAAAAACCGCATATAATTATAATTGGCGACAAACGTAAGGAAAACTCTTCCACAACAGCACTTAAAATACATATATGTATAGCGTATAGTGGGTACAAGAAGTATGCGTACACTATTTAATATATTATATACGTGTCTTATACAAATTCTAACCAGAAAATAAAATTTATACAAATTCATTTTTTATCTCATTTTCGCTCTTTTATATATAGCTATATAATAAAAGTATCATCAGAAAGTTAAGGTATAGTATTTATATAATACTAGATCATCCCGGCGTGCGTTGCTTCCGCTCCCAGTGTCAACCTACGATATAATAGAAAGCTACAGTAAAAATTATATGTTTCTAGCTTCTACTGTGAGTCGCCAAACAGTCAGTCAGTCGGGTTAAACAGTTTTATATTTATATATATATAGAATATAATAGTAGATCCAAGAATATATATTATTTAAAATCAAACGTATAGCAATCAGATCAGATTTAAAAATCCAGGTTTTTTGTCTGATGTATCATTAAATACTTCATTTTCTCCTGGTAAAAAAAAGTACATATTTGTCTATAAAAAATCAGGAAGAACAAATAAAAATCAAATAAAAAGGATTATTTTTGAGTTACATATTGCTCAAAAATAATTATTCTTGCCTAAGCTTTATTTACAATTTCTCATAAAAATATCAAATATTAATTTGTATAATTGAAAAAATAAGCGAAAAAGTGAACAATATAAAAAATCATAAAGGATATGCGTAATCTATCCATAAAGTTGCTTCAAAAACATGAAAAAAAAAATCACGAAAAAAATTTATTTAAGGGCCTGGTTAAAATTAATTAAGACCAAGGTGGCGTCTAGATTGTAAAATTTATAATTTTTTAAAATAAAACTATGCATAATTATGAAAAAATATATTTAATACAAAATAATAAAAAATTGATAATTATGATTTAAATTTAATTAATAAAAAATCAAATATTATTACGTATTTTTTCAATGCAAACCTTTTCTGTAATATTAAAAATTTATTTTTATGTTCTGCCAAAGCAGGAACAAATATAAAATAACTATCCCAACCTTAAGTTAAATATAAAATAAATTTTTCATTTTTCAATAGTACAATTAATTAATTTTACCAATATTATGAAATTCTATGTCTAATATTTTATTTTTGTAAATTTGTTATATTTTAAAATGATATTTTTTTTCAATAATTTGTAATACCTTTACACATCTTTTGCACACACTATGTAGAAACCCTACTACATAAATGCATAAATGTATCTGCAAGATACAATGGGCCCTTCGAGGTGGGCGCATCTGCGTGTTGAACAAATTGCTTTACACAGAAAATATATAAAAAAAAAAAAATACATATTTGACATTGCACATATTTATGTCTTATGACTTGTTGGCCAAAAGGGAAGAATAAAAAAGTCTTTAAAACGCAATAGTTACAACCTGAAATTACAAAACGTCTGTGCGTGTTTGAAATTCATTATAAGCCCAGATGATGGACTTCCATGTGCTGGGCCACACACCAAAACGACAAAATACAAAAACAAAAACAACTTGGGTGTTAATGTCTAGGTTTTATTCCCTAGCTGGATATGTATCTGAGAGATACCTAGGCTAGCATGCAATCTGATGAGCTTGACAAATGTACTATATACTTATGAGGTGTTCATTGTTTGCTCTTCACAATGAATTAGGTCAATCAAGTGTTTACATGATGTACAGATACGAATCAAGCTGTTAAAATGAATATAAATGAATATATATGAATATAAATGAATATAATATAAATGTATTTGAATATATGGAAATACTACTCGACTGTAAATTTCATAGTTAAGGTGTAAACTGATTTTTAACATTTAAACAAATTTTATAATTAATATAAGGATAATCAAAAAAAGAATTTACGATTTATGAATTTTTAAGTTGACTGCAAATTTGTAGGTTTTATTTTAATGCAATAGAATAAAATGATAATCAAGAAAAGAATTTGCGATTTATAAATTTTTCAGTTTAATTTTAATTCAATAGATTCTTTTTAATTTAAAAAACAAATATTAACTTTACAATTATTATTAGAATAATTAAAAAAAAGAATTTTAAGTTTATGCAATATTAAGTTGTCTCAAAATTTCATATTATATTTTAATGCAATATATATTTTTCAATAAAATAATTTATTGCAATAAGAAAGTTAATAATTTTTAAATTATTAAAACTGTAAATAATAAACGTTTAGGTTGCCTGTAATTCTATAATTTATTTTAAAACAATAGAATATTGTTTAAACTAACTTCAAAATTAATAAAAATATATTTTATAAGAGGATTTTCTATTTATGATTTTTGGGTTGAATATGAAATTTAAATGATATTTTAAGGCAATAGATTTTTGATTAAATCGATTTTCCAATTTTAAAATTAATTTACAGGATTCTAAAATTAATAATTTTAAATTTATGATTTTTTAGGAAGAGTGTAAATTTAAAATTATATTTTAAAACAATAAATGATCTTAACCAAGCATATTAAAGTAAACATTGTAATTACATTTACTTTAAGTATATGAAGATATTTATAAAATGCTTAAAATGCATTCATAGCTATTTTTAATCTTTTATTACACAAGTTTTTTTTTATATTTATTTTCTCTTATTTATATTATATATTAATATTGGTGACTAACATAAAAAATATTACGTAGTCCATAATTTCTATGCAAATGTAAAATCAACTCAGAGACTGTAAAATACAACACACGCCCATCAATCTCATTGAAGTCATGTGAGTTTGTTGGGTATATTATTATTTCTAATCTTCAGTTCTTTTTTTTTTACTCTTTATATAGTATATGTATATATGAATAATGCGCAATTCTAAAACTGAGCTATCCAAAGGCGCTTATCAAAATTCCAAGAAAACGCACAACGTCAAAAAAAAAAAAAATAAAATAAAGTACGTTTATATTTTTTTATTTTTTTATAAAGTGGCCATCAAGGAAATGGAGCACTCGCAAAAATTTATTAGTGCAGGTTATTTTTGTAGCTTATCAGTAGACTGATAACGTAGACTCTCTCTCTTTTTCTCTCTGTAGATAGGGCCACAATTACGATCACATTTCCGAAACATAATTGTAATTAAGGCCGTAGACAAAACTGCTATAAAACTTGGCTTCAGCATGTATCTTAAGTACATTAAAGATAGTATATATATTATACTTAAATGCAGACAAGTCTCTCATTTAATTTTGGCACGCGTGCGAAATTGTTTAACTTCCGGTTGTATAACGGTGCCATATGATTGTTATCACACTCTATTTTGTTTTTTTTTTTACACTTATCAGCAATACAATTAAAATTCACTTTATATTGATTGCATATTTCCAAGAATTTGAACATTGCAATCAACTTAAATTAAAGCTGAATGGCAAATGTTAAGCATAAAATTTATTGCAAAATTTTGCAAAATAATTATACAAAAAATTGGGTAATTAAAAAAACAGGAAAATAATCATAAAATATAGGAAATAAGAAAGCACAAGTTAAATTTTCGGGACAGAAAAATAGCTAAGGGATAAAAAAATTCGAATTTTAGATTTGAATGGAAAATCTATTTGGCGGTTAAACTCGTATCAAAATGCCATTTCGAATAAAAATCGGATGAATTTTGATCAAGTTGTGGGTGTATAAAGTCTTTTAGGGTATTTATAAAAATCTCGGGTCACAATATACCTAGAAATCGCAAATTTTGAAACATTTGGCAATATGAGTTCAAACTCGCAGTGTAAAAATGCCTAAAAGCCTTTAAACATTTTTTTCAGGTATCGGAATTCTTATAATTTTTATATATTAAAATTATGAGTTAAAATATATATACATAAATATATTTATGAATTTTTTCAATTAAAATTGGCAATAACTCTTTTTTAGAACCGAAAATAAAAATTGATAATAAAAATTAATTGTCAACTTTTATTAAAAAGTTTAATATAAAAACGTTTTTTCAATTTTCTTTTTTTAAATGGTAAATAATCAAAATTGATTTTAAATCTCTTCTGAACCACGCTGTGTATTTCAAATATATTCATAAACCAATGAAAAAGTATTGAGTTAAAGATCACTTATATATTCAAAATCAATTTTTATAATTAATACTTGAACTAGAAATTAAAAAATACCTTTTATTTAAATTAAATTTAAATTTAATTATTATTTCACAATTTAATTTTATGGATCGAAAAATACAATTTAATGTGTAATTTAAGTTTTAATAAATATTGGAAATAAACATTTATCCTGTTTCCAGGCTCCTGCATGCTGAATTAATAAACATATTTAAGATTTCCTCATTCAGCTAGAAAATCTTTTTCAGGTTTGATTTTCTTGAATTTATTATCTTGAATTTATTATCTTGAATTTATTAGTCTTATTTGCGATTTTTTCGTTACTAAAGAAAAGGAATTATATATTAAATCATTCTTTACAATGTCTTTAAATCAATTTAAAATGATTATTAACCGAAAATACTTTTAAATACTTTTAAATTCAATTCATTTCAATTTATATTTAGTTGTTTATTTAAGCATTTCAAATACACTTTGATTTCCAATTTCATTATCATATATTATTTAAAAAACATTTTCTCGCACATTTCTAATTGACACCCGCAACTCTCTCTCCCCGCAGCCCCTCAACAGGTGGGTCGTGCAACAAACTACAAGCAATTTGGCCCAGCAATGGGGAATTAGCAACAACAAATGGCAGCCAAAAGGCAAACAATCAAACAACAAACCACAAAGCAACGTAGAGCAAAGTTGGCCGGGCCAACAACATTATTAAGTATTTGCTATTGACTTCCGGTCGTTAGATATTTCATTACCAACTTCATGGACTCGAAGGTCTGAGAGAGTTGGGGATTTTGTATCTTTCACTCAAAGAACTCAACTCGACGGCAATTATTAAATTGTAGATACTACTCTATAGATATATAAACTATCTCTGTAATAGCTAAGAAATTATGTTAGTGTTGATTATTATTGCTTCTAACTTAATTTTATATTACCAACACCCAACCAGTGCAATAGTATCTCGAATATTTCTGTAATTTACTTTTATTTTCTGTCTTGCAGTGTCCTTTGATATTCATTCAACTAGAAACGACTTTAGCCTCGGGATATACAAGGCAACTTTGTACAATTTTCAACTAATTTGTTATAAACTCCGATTGAAGTTGATTTCAACAGGCTTGCAGCTTAATAAGATACAAGTTTGGAACTCAAACGTTGCGCTTTTAGTGCTTAAATCGTAAATTATGTCAATAATGGGGCGACAGAAAATACAAAAAAAAATAAAAAATAAAGAAAAAAATAAATGATATAAATACAAATTCAAACAGCAGCAAAATGTCACAAATTCTTGGAATCAAGTTGTGAACATAAAATAGAGTATATCAAATTTAAAATTGATGACAAATTAAAGATATTTATATATTGAAGGCATATAGAAAATATATAAGATATAGACAAGGTGGCAAATTGATTTGAAATTGAAACTTAAAAATTTAAAGATTAAATTCTAGAAATTTTAAAGGATTTTTAAATTTACTTGGATTACTTAATTCGTGGACATCAAAAAGCGCATCCAGAAATCGAAAAATAGATATTTAATTAAAAATAAATAATTAAAATACATGAAAGCACTTAAATTTATATTAAAAATTTCTTAAGAAATTATAATAAATGCTAAAAAAATTCGTTAAAAAGTGCATTTGAAATAATTAAACAAAATTAAAATTTATTATTTCATAAAAAATTATAAAAAAAACTAAGAAATATTTAACAATATTCAGAGTATTCAGACTTTAATTAAACCAAACTAAAAGCTATTATTACATTACAAAAAAAATAATAACAAATCTAAAAAATTAAACAATTTTCAGAGTATTCAAGCTTCAATAAACAATATTTAATTTGCTTTATCGTTTCAATTCTTTGAAAAACGTATGCACTTTAATTTTCCTTAATATCATACAACAAATACTTGAATTTCTGGATAAAATGGAGAAACTAAAAAAGCAAAAAAAAAAGAAAAGAAAGAAAAATTGTATATTGAAAGCGAATAAATCAAATAATGTGCATCCAAATTACGACAAAACACACAGTAAATAAATATGTATGCATGACAGGCTGTCTTTGGCTCTGTCTGTCTGAATGGAGCCTCTGATAGTGCATTGGGGTGTTTCACTTTTTTTTTTGTATACTCTTACAAAGGATATTATACGTTCTTTAATATAAAATGAGAAGTGCATTAAAGTTTAAGAGATTTTACTTCAACAGAAAGACGAGAAACTGATTCAATTCTTTTCAGTAAAGCCTTGAAAAATTGTTGTAGAATGGCTTCTATTTTCAATATATTTCTTAGGTTTTTTAGAAGAAATCAGCTTTAAATTTAGTTGAATAAATATTATAGGAATAATCGATAAAATAAATTTTATTAATATTTTGAAAATTATAATAAAAAAACATAATTAAAAAATATAATAAGAAAAAATAATAAAGATAAAATACAATACAAAAATATAATAAAAAAAAATATAATAAAATAAATATATTAATAAAATATATTAAAAAAATATATTAAAAAAATTATAACAAAGAAAAAGTATAATAAAAAAAAGAAATGACAGTTTTAATTATACATTATACAGTTTGTTACGAATTCTTATAGCTGCCAAAGGAAACGAATGAAAAATAAGATTATATCTTAAAGTATCCATAATCTTCAATAATAATAATTTTTTAATTGAGAAAAATATTTAAAAATGTGATAAATAAATATATACATATAAAAAAAACTAAGAATGAAAATTATTTTTATATTTTTTTATAGTTTATTATTAATTTTTATAGGTCTTAAAGAAAAATAAGACTATATCTGATAGCTTGCATAATAATCATAATTTTTTTTTGACAAAAAATATGTTAATAAAAAAATAAAATATAATAAAAAATAAAAAAAACCAACAAATGTCAATTTTAATTATACTTTTTACAATTTGTTACGAATTTATGAAGCTGCAAAAGAAAAAAAAAAAAGAACATCTTATAGCTGTCAAAAAAAATAATAAGAATATCATATAGCATTGGAAAAATTAAAAAAAATTTTTTTGATTGAGAAAAATATATTGATATGTATATATAAAAAATATATATTGAAAAAAAACTAAGAAATTTTATACAATTTTAATTATAGTTTCTACAGCTTGTAACTAATATTTATAACTGCTTTAAAAAGAAAAATTCGAAAAATTTATTTTTGCTGAAAACCTTTAGCTTTAAGGGTATATATATACGCCAACCCAATGATAGCTGTGCTTTCTTGTTATTTATTTATTTTTATTTTTTTTTTTTTCGATATAAAAATAATTGCAGGAATTGTGTGAGACAACGCTGACGGCGCTGTCGACGTCGTTTGGCTGACAAGCAGCGCCAAAAACCAAATGGACAGATACTTTTTGTTGTTGTTGTTGTAGTTGTTGTAGTTGTTGTTGTTGCAGTTGTTGTTGTTGTTGTTGTTGCACATTTGCAGCTGAAACAGCAAAAGCAGCGTGTGCAAGTGTAAAGAACAGTGCAACAAGCTGAAGAAGGCGAAGGAGTAGGAGTATGGGTAACAGGAGATGGGGAAGGGAGAAGGTGCCGAGGAGCCTAAGAAAACCAGCCAAAGATGCAATGGCTCTGTCGACGTCAACTGCGACGGCAACGTCAACTGCGACAGCGACTGCAAGCTGAGTTGTCGTATGAAAACTTACTACACCGGAAATATAAAATTACACACTCAACACTTAAATTGTGTATGCCCGCCTCGGTAAGTGTATATGTATGTGTGTGTGTATATTTCTCACATGTTGCATGCTGCAACCGAAGATTCTAGTGGCTTGCCACGGTGTGCGTGCGACGCAAAAAAAAAAAACAAAAAAAAAAAACGGGCTGCAAAACGTTCGAACCCAATACGAATTTTAAAAATATTTAATTTTTTTTTTTTTGAGTGTCAAGAAACAATTGGTTAAAATTTTATAATTAATTGCCATTTTGATGAGGGTAAGTTGAGAGGCAAGAATTGCACCTTCAAAATTACAACACCTGAACAGTGTGATAATATTTTGAATTATATTCAATTTACAGGGCATAAATAAGCAAGATAATTGCAGTTGAAAGCTTCCGAATGTATTTAGTGAAAATTAGTAAAAGAAAAATTAAAATTAAAAAATAAGATAATTGTATTTTATGAACTGCCAAAAGAAAAATTAAAATAAAAATAAGATAATTGTATTTTATGAACTGCCAAAAGATCTCAGTTTATAATGTGTTCCCCTTTACCTGGCTAGTAAACATTTGTTTAATGTTAAATTTAAAAAAAAAATTATTAGTAATCCTCATCAAATTTTGCAACTTTTACAAAAATATTAAAACATAAATTTAAAAGTAATTTTGTATTTTTCCAAATTCGATTTAGGGTCAAAAGACACAGCCGAAATCTTAATTAAAAACTTAAGTGCCAATACAAAGATTTAACTAATATTGAATAAAGCTTGAATTATAATTTTATTCAAAATTATAAACATTTCTAAAATAAATCTAAAAAAAAAAAGAAACTCAAATTAAGAAAAAAAAAATTAAAAAGGTTAATTTAAAAACCAAAAAATGCTTAAAAAAAATTATTTTAAAAAAAATATAAACTGTAGTTAAGGAAAATACTTTTCTTACAGCATAAATGTCATTGGAAAATTTTTAACATTTCATAAATTCTGAACAAGAATTTTCAATAGAGAAAGAAGGTCACCTAGGGGATACTTGGCGATCCCCTAATGGATTATTAAATAATTGTTTATAAAGAAGGAAAAGAAAGAATTTTTAAGTTTATTGAACTATTTTTTTAACATTCTCTTAAGTAATCAACAAACCTTTAATTTAGTTTCCCATTTTTGAAGCAAAAGACAATACAAAAAATATATGCCAATATAAAGACTAAACTAATATTGAATACAGTAATAATAATATTGAATACAGTTAATTAAATTATAATTAAATTAAAAATCCTAATGATTTTTAAAATATAACTGAGAAAAAGGCAAAAAAAAGCAAATAAATTAAAAGACCTAACTTAAAATAAAAAAGGATATTTTTATAAAAAAAATATTTTTAAAATTTTTACTGCAGTTACAGAAAATAATATCTTTACATCAAAAATATCTTTGGAAATTTTTTTACTTTTAATAAATACTGATCAAGAATTTTTATATTTTTTTTATACTATTTTTTTAATTAAAATGCTCTTAAGTAACCAAAAATCCTTTAATTTAGTTTCCCATTACTTAAACAACAGACACAATAAAAATTCGCAGAAAATAAAATTCCCACGCGCTTGAACTTGAAAAATTCATTTTTGGCGATTATTTTGACATATTTATATGTATGTATTTAAATATAGGTATGCTGCTTATATATTTGTTTTAGGCAAAGAAAAAGATGGAATAAAATATCCTCTGAAAAAGAAAGATACGACTCGAATTACAAACACACACAAAGTGAGAAGAGACATATCGAATCTGAAGATCCTGCTGCACAATTGAGGCTGAATTTCAGCTTTTACCTGCTGGATATTCTCAAAGGGAACACAATGAATACCCTAGCAATTGCGGTGCAACGGCATGCTCGACTACTTAGCCACTGTGTGTGTGTGTACTATCAGCATGTACATAATTTAATCTCACATTTACTATCACTTACTAAGGCATTCGTACATTTCAATGCCTCGATCAAGGACTCTCTACGCTTCTGGCGTCTGGCCCCAAGAGTCGTGGGAATCCAAAATAATTTTTTGGTTTCATTTTTTGTGCCTTTTCTTATTTTTTTTTGGGTAAAAATTCTCAAGCAGCCGCTCTGAAGCTCTTGTCTCCCCTCAATCTTTTTGCGCTGATTTCATTTCATTTTATTTAAGTATTTTTTTTTTCTTTCTTTTTTCATTTTACTCCCACTAAGGCTGTGCGAAAATTTGAAAAGACTCAACAAACCAACTGCTTAGTCACCTGACCATCTACCTGGACTTGAACTGAACTGAACTGAGCTGGCCAAGTATATAATTGGGTTTGCAGTTAAGGTAGCCCAATCTGACGATAGCTGAGCTGATAACAAAGCCGCTTCAATGTCTAGCTGCTGCCCCACAGTCAAGGGGCATAATAATAACTAAAGCAATAAGGGCGAAATATTATATTCGAATGCGGAAGACAAAGAAATACCCTTTGTAGAGATGAGTATTAAAATTGCTTATATAACCAATAAACTGAACAATAAAGTTTCGAATAAAAACAACTTAAATTTCGACTGTGAAAAATATATAAAATAAATATGCAATTCGAATCAAAATTTATTAAATAAAGTAATTATGATTTTGCGATTTCCTGAAAAACAATTGAGGTTTTTCCTTTAGCAAAACATTGTTTTATCGATTAATTTTACAGGTAGAACAATCGATATTATTTTTTTATATTTTCTTCTCAATTAATCGTTGTTAAAAAAAAGAACTCAATTTTTACTCTGAGCATATGAAAAGAATTTCCGATTTTAAAAAATTTTTTAATTCCCCACTGAAAAGGATATTTTTGATTAAGTTATAATATTATTATTAGGATAATTTCTTAAGCTAATTTTAAGTTGTTTATACGAATAAAAGAAGGATAAAATATATATTTAATAAAAATAAACTAAGGACTATCAAGTGTTGCATACTTGAAGGCGCTGTTTGTTGCACATCTGTGCGCTTTCAATTCTTAAACGGTATAACAGGACAAGATATAAGGCATAAAGGTTTTTCTACATTATAAAATATTTTTTTAATGTCTTGGTAAATGAATAATTTTCTGTTCTAAAGCCAAATAAATGCAAATAATAATTTACGATAAATAATTTTCTTGCAGTAAGCACAACTAAAGTATCGAAAAAATAAAGAAGAATAAACGATTTTTTTAATAGAACAATAAGATTTGAGTTTTTTGAGATAAATATAACAAAAGTAAAATAAGTTTTTATACAACTTAATTTAGAACATATTATTTTAATTTTGACTTTAAGTCGTGAAAATATATCTACAGATTGACTCAGCTTAAAATAAACACTCTATATAATTTATATATATTTATATATATATTTATGTATTTTAAACACAACTCTTTGCAAATTAATAATATCCTCTGAAAGAGTATAATAACAAAACCTGACTATCGAGTGCAATATATAGATATAAGTAGAACAGAGATAAGAGCAATTTTAATTTCCAAGAATTAGTACTTTAAGTTATAACTTTGAGTAATAATATTTGTTATCAAAAACAACTCAAATAACGCGCTGTCTGTGGCTTTAGTATTTTCTCGCTAGACTGCAACCACAATGCCCTGGCATTTAGCTTTAATTTGAAAAAATAAAAAAAAAACAGAACAGAGTTCTTTAGAGGGGTTGAAACTTATGTCTTATAGCGACATTTTTCTTGTCTGCCAGCAGCTGCTTTAATTGTTGTCTTTCAATTTTAATTTTACTCAATTAGCCTATGGAAATCTGACAAAAAAAAAAGAAGTATATAAAATATTTATATAGAAAATTGTGCGCGTGCGCAAACCTCATCGCATTTTATTTTAATTGTGCGTAGTTAGCAAGTCAGTTTGTCAGTCAGTCAGTTGGTCAGTTAGTCAGTTATTCTGTCAGATTTCAAAGCTTCTTAATTAATAGTGGGCAGTACGAACAATATATCTAATTGCATTTGCTCATAATTGTAAAGTTTGTGCACAGTTTTGTGTTGGATTTATGTTGAACTTTGACAGAGCAGCATTTATTTATAGGAAGTGTAGGGAATTTGAATATTTATTTAGCTGAGAATTAAGCATCTATAATATATTTTAAAAATATAAAAAAATATTAAAAATATTAAAAGATAATATTAAAAAAATATTTAAAAAATGTATTAAAAAAAATATTAAAAAATATATATACAAAAAAAAATATACAAAAAAAAAATATATAAAAAATGTATTAAAAAAAATATTAAAAAATATATAAAAAAAATATATATACAAAAAAAATATACAAAAAAAAATATATAAAAAAATATATCAAAAATTATAAAGAATTTTGTCAGCAAGATAATGAAAAATTTTAGAAAATATAAATATACTATGCAGTTCTATTTTTGACTGATATAAATACAAGAAAATGTTTTAAAAAATTGAATAAAAAAGTTGATGATAAATACAAGAAAATGTTTAAAAATCTTTTGTAAAAAAGTTGATTTCATTGCAAAATATTAATATATAAGGAAAATCTCTAAATTATTATATACTTAATATTATCAATAGTATCTTTAATAATTCAGAAAAAAATATCATCGATTGTCTCAATTATTATTCAATAATTCAAATAATTATTCAATTATTTATCAATTCTATTTCAGCTCTATCGTCTCATCAATCTACAAATAATATTAGGATTTTTTTGCATTATAAAGTTATACAAACAATAAATAATAACAGAGAACTTTCAATATAAAATTGAGTCAACTATCTAACAAATTGAGTCAGCACAAGAATGTCAGATAAAAAATAATTTTTAAATACTTTTTAATATCTAAAGACCCCCTGCTCGTAGTATTTACGTATTTAATTTTCCTAGAAATTCAACATTATTATTAAATACACATTTAACTGCTTTTCATTACAATTACGTATGGTATCATATTTTTAAAGACAAATGGCGCAAAAAAGGAAACTCACAGGAACAACAACAACAATAATAACAACAAATACAAAAAAAACTAAAGCAACAAATGAAAATTTGTTTATTTAGCAAACGATCAACACAAAATACAATTTATATAGACAGGCCAAAGTCAATCGATAGCTATAGACTTGTGAGAGACTGTGAATATAGTATGTTTATAGAGACTCAGGCCATCCCCAACAAATAGGAAAATGTAATGATTGAAATGAGTTGTAAATTTTGAGTGTGGAAATATCAGATACCCTGTAAACTAGCTCAGAAATATATTATGTATACATAAACTGATTTATGCAATTTTAAAAAAATTATACATTTAATAGTATTTGAGTTAATTGTATATTATATCTATAAATTTAAAACTAGCTGAGATATCGGTGTGAAATTTGGAATATATAATCTCAAAACTTCAATGCAATTTTGAATACCAAAATGAAAATAGGCGTGGCTTTACAAAGGGCGTTAATAAACAGGTAAATACTTTTTTTTTCTTTTTTTTAAAAAAAAAAAAAGACAAAAAACGATGAAAAAAAATTTGTAAATGAAAATTAGTTTTATTTTAAAATTTTGAAATTAAAAAAAAAACAAAAAAAAATAAAAAAAATTTGTTTGATATATTTTTTTTGGATCTCACAATCAATTTGTTTAGTTAAACAATATTAAAAAGGGCTTAAATTAATAACCAAATACAGATTTTTATTATTTTATTAATAAAAATTAAGATAAAATTGTGAAAAAAATATTTAAAAAACCTAAATTTATTTTCGTTATTTTATTTTAAATTTTTCGAATAAAAAAGCAAAAGAAAAAAAATAATATACATTTTTCTAAATATATATTTTAGTATTTATTAATCAAAATTTTTAAATAAATGGAATTAAGAAGCCGTAAATAAACAGTCAAATACAAGTTTTGATTATTCAAAAATAAAAAAAAATTACAATAAAAAGCCAATAACATTTTTTTTTAATTCCTAATCTATTTTCGTATTTTTATTTTTAATTTTGTGAATCAAAAAACATTAATTTTATTTTTAAATTTACAATCTAATTATTTAATTTTTCAACCTGTTGGCGCAATTTAATTTAATTAATCTACCTGTAAACAATTAGATATATGAATTTTATTTAAATTTAACACTGAAATATTTAATTTATTAATTTCTAAATTAGCATACACTGCTTGAAAATAATCTGCATATGTTCATTGCTGATTACACCTAATTTTTTCCCCAACTTCTATACAGGGTATTAAGCAACAACAAACACCTTATGTAATAAAATTGATGATCAAACGAAAACTCTCACATTTTGTGCCTAGAATCATCATCGATGAAACAAGAAACGAGAAGCGAAGAAAGAAGCAATTCGAACGGAACTGAGATCAATCGTCTCAAAGTTTTTTCCTTTTGTTTCTTATTATTTTTGGGGGGTTTTTCTATTCCCGCTAAAAGCGAATAAATTCATTTTTAATATGTGTATTTTTTCAATGGCAAGCAAAACGCCACAGACAACAACATAATAATAATATTGTTTTTCATATTTATACAGCGCAAACACACACAACTTTATGGGTATTTTGTTACAACAATAAAAACAATAAAAACAAAAACAACATTAAAGAACACAAACAGACAGCGCGTCGTTTTTTAAATTTCAATGAACAAATTTTCGTGAAATTTTTGTATTGAAGAAACTTCGCCGGAACTTGTCATGTTTACAAACAATGCCAAAACTACGGGCTCACATTATGCTAAAAAAAAAAAAAATTTGGGGAAAAAAAGATTACCAAATACAAAATATATGTGGCAATATATTTGGCGAGCAAATTGGTGCACAATAAATTTTTTTTTGTTCTAAAGTCGCATCCGAAAAGCGCATTGTTTATTTTCCAACGATTTTCCAGCAGTTGAAAAAACATCAAACGACAAAAAAAAAATAATATAAGCTAAAGCCAACAAAAACGCATTTTTATGTATTTTCGAAATAATTTGTTATATGTAGAATGTTTTTTCATCCTGTGCCAATAATTAAAATCCAAAATCTATAACATAATTATGACTATAAAATTTTAGTTAGCTATGATTTGGGTATGGAATAGAGTATATATATATAGGTGCTAGTAGCTGAATGTGAGTGTTGTTATTGCAGTCGATAGATCAAAGCATTTGCTTTCATGTTTGTTGCCATTGCACTTGTTTTGTGGCTGCATTGAGAGAGAGAGAGAGAGAGAGAGAGAGAGAGAGAGAGAGAGATCTGAGGCATGCAACACACAAGGTGTGAAGAATCTAAGCAAACGGAAAGCAACCAAGTGTCTGATATCAAACAGACACTTTGGCAACTGTTTGAAGTGCACTAGTCATCGAGATTATGATTATATATACACACACTCAACACACACTCGGGCGCGTTTATGAGCATTCAAAAAATGTTTCAAAAATGCACTCATAAAATTTATGAAAGGAAATGCATTTGAATATGGGCATTAATTATGATTTTAGTGTTGGAAAAAAAACTATCAGTAGTTTTGATAGTTGATTGTGAGCAGCTTTATAATCGATAGTTTTAAATTTAATATTAATTAAATTAATTTAAGAATGCAATGCCAGAAAAAAATAGGTAAAGGAACGATACCAACATTATCATAGTAGAATTTAACATTTAAAAATCGGATAAAAAAAACTCATTAATAGTTTTCAGATAAGTCAAAATGACAAACATTTTCCTGCACAATAAAGTTGTAAAAAATAACAAAAATAAAAAAAATTAAAGAAAAATATATATGTGGGCCTTTTTATTGTGGCGTTACGTGACAGTCGTACGTCTAAATTTGAAAAAATCATGAAAAAAGTCAAATATAAAAAAAAAATTATATCAGAGTAGCAATTTAGCTGGACTATATTTAGTAAAAAAGATGAAAACATTTGTACTATCCGATTAAAAGATATAAGCAAAAAAAACAGGTGTGGCGTTACGTGACAAGAATAGATATCGGTTGTAAAAAATATATATATATCGTTTTTAATCTAAACAATTCAAATTAGTTTATTTTTGTGACCATTTGCATTTAGTACTTATATTTAACATTTAATAAAATACTTTAAAAAATGCATAAATAATTATAAAACTAAAAAAAATGTATATATATATTGATAATTTCTACATAAAAATTTTAATCTGCAAAGCAAGCAAGGTTTATTCAAGTATATAATCAATAAATATGACTAATTCCATTTAAAAATGAAAAATTGTAAAAAATATTAAAAACAATCGATAGACACAACCGAGAATAAACTCTTATCGATTCTATCGATATTTTAGCAGCAGATGCCATTTATTGAATATAATTTATTAAATCACACTTTAAAAGATTTTCTTTCGAATTTTGATGAACAAATATTCTATTAAATTTAAATTAGATTGTAAATAAACTATTTGAAATTAATTTTAATTAACTTAATTCAGTCAATACCAAATTTTTCATAAAAATAATTTTCATTCGAATTTTGATGAACAAAAATTTTATTAAATTTAAATTCAATTGTAAATAAACCATTCGAAAAAAAAAATTAAATTCATATTTTTAAATTAACTTTATATTATTTATTTCATAAAAATAGGATGTAAAAATTATTACGATTAATATAAAATTGCATTAGCACTCCCCATGCAACTTTGTAATATTTATATTTATTTTTTTTTTATATTTTTTAATATTTCATCATAATTCCCTGAGAACTGCAAAAATTGCCAAATGCCCAATACCCTAATAAATCAACATAAATTCAAAAATGTAACGATAAATTGATTGATTTGCCAATTTGGCTTAAATCTTTCAGTGTGTTAATTAAATAAAACCAAACTAAAACCATAAAAAAAAAGATTGCCTGAACATAAACAACGACAGAGTAGGATATGCCAGATATATATGTCTATATACATTTTATAATAGTTTATTTTATATAGAGTATATGTAGATAAATTGTTTTATGCTGCATGATGATGTTGTCTACATAAATCGCATGAGTAACAAAATTTTAATCAACACTCATTAACTCTACAAGATCGCCGGTAATATAATTAAGAGAAATTATGTTTCCACTGGCGCTACGTTGACGTTGACGTTAAAAAATCGAGTTGTTGTTGTTGTTTTTTGTTGTATATTCGACCTGTTGGATCAATGGACCAGCCGCAATCTCAGCTAAAAAAAACCAACAACAATAAGACAAGTTGCTTAGTTTTTTTTCTTCTTGTTGTTGTTTAACAATTTCGCAATTCAGCTGTCGATCATTTCATTCATAAAATGTGCATGGCACGGCATGAGGGAGCACACACACACAGTCTACATAAACGAGTGTGTGTCTATATAGTATATATATATTCATTCATTCACACACAGTTGATCGGTTGATCTGAAAACTTGCACACATCCGCACACGCTGGTTTAATACCAAACCACCCGCCTGCTCCATCAGCTTCCACAACAAACGAAGTGATTAATTCATGTGGTGCTGTCTCTTTCTCCCTTACGCTCTAGCTACCCCCTCACTTCGTCACATGTTATATACGTTATCCAGCCAGTACTGTGGCCCCCAGCGATTCTCCAATTCAACGTTTTCTCAATGAAACTGGTTTCATCAGTTCGATTGCTGTTGTTGTTGTTGATATTGGGGTTTATGTTATTATATTCATCCTCACCTGATCCCCAGCAGCTGCTCATCCGGTCAATGTGAGAAAAAATATACAACAGCACACTGCAAAAATAAAAACAAAAAAAAAACACACACACAAAAAAAACTATCTTTGGTCTGACGAACATAAATACCCTTGCAGCAAAAGTTTCTAGAAAAAAATTTAATTTTCTAGAAAAAAAAATAAATGTCCTAGGAAAACTTAATTTGCCATAAAAAACGAAATTTGCCATAAAAAACAAAATTTGCCAGAAAAAACTTAATTTTCTGCAAAAAAAAACTTAATTTTCTAAGAAAAAACTTACTTTTCTAAGAAAAAACTTTATTTTCTAGAAAAAATTTATTTCTCTAGAAAAAATTTAATTTTGTAGAAAAAAACTTAATTTTCTAGAAAAAACTTCAATTTTTAACGATGATTTCAATTTTGATAAATTAAAACACACTATAGAAATTATTATGAAATTATTTAGTTCTAAGCTTAGCTCAGATTTTTTGTTTTGTTTTCTTTTTTAACATAAAAATTCTTCACTTAAAAAATCTACATTGCACCAATTGTTCCTATTGAAGCTATAAGATATAGTACTATACTGCGATGTTAATCAAACTTAGATCAGGGCATTAAATAACAATTATTTTTTTTTTTTTTAATCACAGGTTAATAATTATTTTTGTGATATTTCATATAAATTGGGAAATATTTTCGGAGCATTCAATAATTTTAGTTAATTTTGAATTATTAGAAATAAAATAATAACAATTCATTCTAAGCTTCACATAATTTTATCTATTTTGGAATTAAATGAAATAGAATGATAACTTTATTCTCTGAGCTTTAAATAGTTTTTATTATGTTGGAATTATAAGAAATACAATAATAACAATATTTTCTGAACTTTAAATAATTTGAATTATTTTTGAATTAAAAGAAATATAATAAAAACTTTTTTTCTGAGCGTTAAATAATTTTAATTATTTTTGAATTATAGAAAATTATATTTAAAAATAGTTGTTATTAGTTTAAATTTATCCTCTAATGGCGATAGCTAAATTATGAAATTTTACTTTTTTGCTTAAGTGAAAATTAAAAAAAAATATTTTTCAAATTTAAATTTTACATTTTCAAAAAAAAAGGTTTTTTTTTATTTATTTATTTTTTTTTTTTTTACTACAAGTGGCTTTTGCACTGATTGTTTTTATGGCAGCTATAAGTCGGGATTTTACAGCTAAATGTTTGGCATTTTCTTCATTATTAAAAATAAAAAAAAAATAATCAAAATTTAACATTTTTAAAAATAAAAATATGTCTTATTTTATTTATTTTTTTATTTTTTTTTTCTTTTTTGCTACAACAAGTAACTTTTGCACTGATTGTTTCTATGGCAGCTATAAGATGGTATTGTACAGCTAAATGTCGAAAGTTTAACCTTTTTTTTATTGGTGAAAAAAAAAAAAAATAATACAAATTTAACATTTGCAAAAAAAAAAAAGATTTTTATGTTATTTTATTTATTTTTTTTGCTACAAGAGGCTTTTGCACTGATTGTTTTTATGAAAGCTATAATATTATATATAATATCTATAAATCTACAAAGCTATAATAAAATCAATATTATAGTGATTTAAACCGCTAGATTTCGATACATATACATATATAACTACTTGTAGCAAAAGGATGCACTAGTGTCAATCGGATAGACACATATATATTAACTCAACTGCAACTGCTGCTGATAATCAAGAATATAATATATATAATTTATAATAGTCAGTTAAGCCTCCTTTAATGCCTTACACATTTTATCACAAACTTGTAATACCCTTATCAAGTGTATTTAAAAAAATTAAAAAAAAAAAAAAAAAAACATAGACAAGCAGCGTAAAGTTGCACGAATCGAAAACGCATGCAACTTTTTCTTTTTGCCAAGCAGATCATTTAACCAGATATTGAGCTGAGCTCTCTGTGATCCAGTGAATGATGTTGGGGTGTGCACACACACACAACACACACACAATACACACACATTCGGACAACTGGGAGCGTTAAATGAAATGCGAAAGCTGTTGTGTTGTGCTCAGGATATATCTGGCATTCAAATCAGAAAAAAAAGAGAAAAAAAATGGAAAACTGCAACAAGTGGCCCCAGCCCAAAGTCAACCTATTTCAGCATCCGCAGTTGCCGCAAAAGGAAGCAGCTATAAAAGAAGAAAAAAAAACTGGAAAAGCGTTGAATTTTCCCCTTCAAGCCCCCTCCATACCCAACCCCTTACTAACTGCGGAAGTTGGGCCAAGCAATGTGTAAAACAGTTAATGCACACAGGATATATTTCCGGACCAAACGAGTTTTTGGTTTTCTTGTCTCTCAATCAATGTTATTAATTATCAATTTATATTTTTAGCCAATGAATATCATTTGCGTAGATGCTAAAGCCAGTTCTTGGGCTTTTGATTTAATTAGCTTTTAATTGGTTTGGGAAGCGTGCTTTAATATTTTCACAAGTCTTCACGAACAATTAATATGCACAGCAATGGGAAGTGGCACATGGGAGATATATTTCGATTTGAACTTTTGATTTAGTTTCGTATTTATTAGAAAACAAGTTCAGCAACCTATTCAAACAGTGCAAAGTTTAGGAAATGGACAAAGAACCTAACGGTTAATTATTGTAATAAATCACAATTAAGTCACGTTATGATTTGGTAACGTTTGAATATATGGGGAATAAATAAATAAAAGTAATCAAAAAAATTGCAATTTTTTTTATTATAATTTAATTATATTATTCAAAAAATATTTGACTTAAATTTAAGCACATTTTTTTAAGAAAAATATTCTGTAATAGATTAAAAGTAGAGCTGTCTTCGATTGTAAATTTTGCAATTTCAATATTACCGATTTTATATCGATTAAATTAAATAAATTGCTTTATTATTATTATTATAATTTAATTGACTGATTTCATTGATTAGAAAATATTTGGCTTAAATTTAAGCGCATTTTTTTTAGGATATATATTCTTAAATAAATATAAAGAAGAGCTGTGTTTGATTATAAATTCTACAAGATCAATCTTATCGATTTTAGATCACATTAATTTGTTTATTATTATTATTACGATTTAATTATATTGATTAAAACATATTTGGCTCAAATTTAAGCACATTTTTTTTAAGAAGAATTTCATGCATTTGCAATATTTTAAATCGATAAAATCTAGTTTAAATCGATTAAATCGAATACAGCTCTAATTTAACGATCATTTTGTATTAACTCGCGTTGCCAACTACATTTTAAATACTTAAGTTGCCAACTAGCTGAGAAAAATTGAATTTATATTACATTTTTCATCATTTAAAACATTTTAGGCAAAACAAAAAAAAAAATTCTTTAGTTTCTAGGTTTTTTTTGAAGCCTCAATTGCTAAAAAAAATTAAAAAAAAGATTAAAAGTTAGTAATTTATCCTGTGAGCCAACATTACGAGCTAAAATATAGCGTCTTTGCTTATATCATAACTATAATTCAGTTGAAAAAAGTATTAATTGTTCTTTTTATTTTATTTTTTTTTTTTTTTGTTTTTTTAGAAAATTTGCGAAAATTTGCTGTTCGACTAACCAAACAATGGTCTAAAACGTGTTAAAACATTAAATCTTTCTAAATTCATTTAACTTTGTCATCAGCTAATCCTTGTAATCGATTAACTATTGGTGAAAGCAATTCAATTTCACTTTGTCATCGGTTAACAAGTTAATCTAAAAAAAAATGCAGTAAACGACCCAAAATATCTTACAATTTTATTAGGCACTCAAAGAGTATATAAATTGCGGAAATTGAAAAAATGTTAGAATATGCTGAACTTGAAAATTTTTATTAAAATAAACAAAGATTTAAAATTAATAATAAAACATAATTAAGCAGCGAAAGGAAGCGCTTGCTGAGGCAAGTCAGCTTGAGGAAGAAGTTGCATTTGAAAGCGCAAGATAAACTCACTTGGATGTAACTGTTGCTGCTGCTGATGGCATCAGCTGCCGCGTTGCTCAACTTGCGGCTACAACAAACAACATACAACAACTACAACAAACAACAACAACTAGATCGTGTGGAGATGCTTGAGCTTGGGCTGTCCGGCTGGCCAAACAACTGAAATACAGTAGCCGCAGATCAGTAGCAGTAGCAGTTGCCGGCAAACAAATTACACACAATTCCAACTCCAAACAGAAACTTCACAGCATCCACAACGAACAACAACAACAAAGAACATCGAACAACAACAACAACAACAAACAAACAACAACAGCGACAACATTATTATCTCTGCTTTTTATGTCCCAGCTTGAAGCAGCACAAATGCCTGGCGCTTCAGCTGGCACCCCACTCACTGATGATCATCATTTAAATGTTGATGATAATGATAATAATAATGACGATGCACTGTGGGCACTAAG
Source organism: Hirtodrosophila alboralis (assembly GCA_035043045.1). NCBI lineage: Eukaryota > Metazoa > Arthropoda > Insecta > Diptera > Drosophilidae > Hirtodrosophila > Hirtodrosophila alboralis. The sequence continues at coordinate 201,779 of JAWNNH010000593.1, read as the reverse complement.
CATATATAAGAAAATGTTTCTAAAAATCTTAATGTAATGGAAATATTGCAGGAAAAAACTATACAAATTCGGAAAAAATAAATAAGTAAAAATTTCCTAAAAATGTAAAATTATTTTGCTATATCCTAAAATTCAAAGTGTTCATATTTAATAAAAAATATAATGTGATTTGGGAACTGGTAGGCCCAATAAAAATTAAATGATTCTAAAAATCGAAACGTAATGGAAATATTGCTGGAGAAAATTTTACAAATTTTGGAAAAAATAAAAGTGTTAAAATTTCTAAAAAATGTGAAATTATTTTGCTATGCCCTAAATTCAAAGTGTTCATATTCAATAAAAATCTAATGTGATTTGAGAATTTGTGGGCTAAAAAAATTAAAAATTAAATGTTTCAGAATTGAATTATCTATATTTTTGCAATTTCTTGATCACATGTTAAGAAATTTTAATAGGCATAATATTAGACAAATTTAATATAATTTATATCTTAAAGGGAAATTATTTTGCTATACCAAAAATATTTTCATAATTTTAATAGTGATCTTATGTGATTTGGGAATTGGTAAAGTTTAATAAATCAAAAAAAAAAAAAAAAAAAATAAAAGAATATTTTCATATTTTTAATGATGATTTTATGTGATATGGGAATTTGTTAAAAAGTTAAAAAAAATAAAAAATATAAATAAAAGTGTCGGTTATGAATTTTTTTCTTTCCGATTCCCTCTACAAATTTTTCGTGATTAAAGTAACATTTAAGAAAAAAATTCAAAACTTCCCAGTGATATTAAGTATTTATGTTATGTATATACACATACACTCACACTCAAAGACAGTTTTAACAAGTGTTCTAAATAAAGGCTACTTATAATAAGATTGGCTTGGCAAAAATCGAATAAGTACTATCTAACCTAGCCAAAAAATTAATTTTCTTTTAATTTTATCACAGACTTCCTGATAAAGGCACAAAAATGTACGAAAGTGTATTAGGACAATTTTTAATAAAATATTTAACATTTATTTAAAATTAAACACAATGACCTTATTAACCCAATTGCAAAAATATAAACAATGCACAATTCAATTATCTAATTAATTATCTAATTTAAAAATGTTGTAAGACAGTTAAATAGTCTGTTTTATTAGCTTTACAAAAAAGCGAAACATCTTTAATATTATTAAACTAAGTTCGGAGATATTTTCACTTAATCAAAGCTACCTTTTTGAATATCCAAAAAAATTTAGCTTTTTTGAATATCTCCCAGCAATCTATATTTTAAAATTATATTTATGGATTCAGCGACCCATTTTACATATATGCATTTACCCCAAAAAGTTTGGGAAACAAGAATTTTTTTTTAATTGTTGTTAAATCTGTTATAATTATTTTTCATTTAATATTTTTTGATCATCCTTAATACACATGTATTAAATTCCCTGCTAGTGTACCATAGCATTTAATTTAATGGCCCATGGGCAGATGTAAATATAGTTAAAATGAATTTAAGAAAAAAAAATAAAATTATTATTTTTGTGTTGTTAGTTTTAATTTTACAAGCAAATAAAACTTAATTTTTTATTTTATTTTTTTTGTTTATTTAATTTTTTTTAATTTATTTTTTTTTAAATTTTTTTTTTTTCTAAGTATTCAAGTAAATAAAATAGAGTTTGGCCTCACTGTGCAGCATCATCATAGACATAAGAACCAAAACGAATCAACTCGAGTGTTGTTGTTGTTGTTGTCGTTGTTTGCTACTGTTCAATGAGTGCGTGTGTGTGTGTGTGGATGCTTCGTTGTTCGTTGTTTCGTTGTTGGGTTGTTCGGTTGTTCGGTTGGTTTTTCGGTTAGTAAACCGGATGTTCCTAATCATTGCTAGTTTGCCTCAAATTAAATATGCTTCGTGTGTGTGTGTGTGTGTGTGTATATATAGTCGTATAGTCGTCTATACATATTTAAGTAGATACGCTATCTTTTGTTTGTGAACTGATGTCTATGTGAGCTTTGTACTTTATAGATACGTCGATTATAACTTTTATATATTCATACGCAAAAGCCGCAAAGCAGCGCAAATTATGAATGAATTGAGTTTCAGTCAGCCACTCGAGTGGTATCTAATCATCTGGTTTTTTCTACTATACACAAATCTTGTGAATCTTCTTCTCTTCAGGTCTAACTGTTTACTTAAATAGATACATTGATAACTCTAACGTTACTTCCGCTTATAAAGAGTCGAGTCGAGTTTTTGTTTTTTGTTTTTTGTTTTTGCCAATCAACTTGCAAAACGACTTGATTATTCATTCATGCCCCATTCAAGCCACTGGGAGGCCAATTTAATTGATAGAACTCATAGAGACCACACATCACACATCACAAATTCATAAATTCATTTTTATCAACATCAATTAGCAATAATTATTCATTTGCGGTCCAGCAATAGCTTCTATTTACTTACTTACTAATACTACTGAATAAAAAAGCCACAAAGTGACAAAGGCATTTTTATCAAACAAATAGTTGAGAAAATTTTTCAATATTTGCAAATAATGATATGCATAATGAGATTTTACTTTAGCTACCATTAATAATGTTTATTCATTCATCAATTACTGATTATATGATTATGTTAATTTTTTAACTTTCATAAAACCATTTTTTTAAAAAATTTTGTTGTTTATATTTATTCAAATTTAACAAATTTTTCGCAACTTGCCAACATCCATAACTTATTTAAATATTTAATAAATTTCGAAATGAATTTATGCTTTGAATTTATAATCTGTGTTCTAAATAAGTTTATAAATTTAAATTGAGGAATTAAATAAATTAAATATATTTAAAATTTTCTTATAAGAAATAAAAAATTAAACAATTTTTCAAATGCATTTTTCTTTGAGTTTATAATTTGTGTTCTAAATAAATACATATAATTTTTTGAGGATTTGAAAAAATGAAATATGTATTAAATTTATTATAATAAATTATTTAAAAATAAATAAAATAAATTTTTCAAGTAGATTTTTCAAAATAAATACAAATAATATTTTGAGAAATTGAAATCATGTATTTTGAATTTATTACAATAAATTATTCAATAATAAAATAATTTTCCAAATGCATTTTTCTTTGTATTCTAGGTAAATTCATAAAATATTTTAAAAATTGAAAGCATTAAATATTTTTAAAATTTTTACGATATTTTTACAATTCTCTCATTTTTAAATAAGTGAAAATTATTATTTAAAAATAAATAAATAACATATAACAAAAATTGCACAATTTTCCAAGTGGATTCTATTTGAGTTTATAACTTGTCCTCTAAATAAATACATATAATATTTTGATTATATTTGATTAAATGAAATGTATTTTAAATTGATAATAATAAATTATTTAAAATTTCAACAATTTCTCAAGTAAATACCATTTGATTTTATAATTTGTATTCTTGATAAATACATATTATATTTTGAGGAATTGAAAACATTAAATGTATTTACAATTTGTTTAGAAATGTATCGATACTTTTACTATTCTTCCATTTTTAAATAAAAGAAAAATATAATTAAAAATTTAAAAAGAACTACATTTAAATATTAAACAATTTTTAAGTGAATTCTCTTTGAGTTAAATTATTCTAGATAGGTAAAAACAACTTTAAATTTGCTTAAAAAGTTTTATGCAATTCTATAAATATTCTCAAGTTTTTAATTAAAATTAAATAAAAATTCTAAAATTAATCTATTGTTATTTTGCTTGATTAAAGCTGCAATTATTGCTTTAATAAAAGCTGCAACTCTATAAACTCTACCAACTTCTAGAACTTTACTAAACAAGGAACACACTACTCTTTTTACTTAACATCCGGTTTAGATTGTCATCTAAGAACAATAAATTTTGTGAATATTGATTTCTATTCAAATTGCTATAAAAAATGTAACTCAAAACATCCAATGAATATTGTTTCAAAATGCATTTTAACTTTGAATGTGCATCTAAGAAAGAAATAACAAAATATTCTCACAACTATTCCGTTCAACTCGAACTCGAACTTAATAGCTTTCACACACTTAAAACAAAGTAATAATAAAACCGATTAACCATTATAATCTCAGTGGCGGCTTTTAACAACCATTTGGAAACGCCATTGCATAAATTAAAACACAAAAAAAAAACAAAAATTAAATGTATCTTAAAGCATTTTGTTTGCATTTATTATGGCTTAAATGTTTTATTTCTTTTTTTATTTTGGTTAGATGCTGTGCCGTTTGGTTTGTTTGACAAATATATGGCCATTAGTTGATAACAATTAAGATGAAGACATTGAAGGCATCCGAATGATGATCAGGCCTTAAAAAGTGTGACGGAAAACATTTTAGAAAAACTGAATTGATAAACCAAAATCAAAAGACAATATTAATTGCCTTTTTTTTAGATGCTCTTGCTGTGGGTATTTTAGTTTTGTTTTTGAATGTGCAACGCGTTGTATTAAGTTTTTGATTAGCTGTTGTATATACATTCTTATGTTATTCATTTTAAATGAAGATATCTTTGCTTTAAAGTTGTATAAATAAAACTTGACACAAGTGTTGCTTTTTCCTTATATTGAATCTGTTTTAATAATTTGATTAAATCATATTATTATTATTATTAGAGAAGGGTTTTTTGTACTGCGACCTATTAGATATATTGTACCCCATACCCCCCCTGACATAAGAAAATTAACAAAAATTCAGTGATTCTATGAAATTCTATTTGTTTTTCCAAATTACACTTAATGCAAGTAAAATAAATTTTAATAAAATTAAACAAAGATATACTTTTAGCTAGCATAGAAATTATGTAGGAAAATATTGAATTTTTTTACAAAACTTTTATGATACAATACATAAAAAATACCTGTGTCAGTGTCTTTATTCAAAACTTATGTACTTTTTTAAGGCTATTTTTTCCCTTATTATTATCATTATTATTATTATAATGTTTTGATTTATTGGACAGAAATGCTTGTCTTCCAAATAAGTAATATAATAATATAAATAAATAATATAATTATACAAGAAATAAAATATATATAAAAATATAAATATAAGAAGAACAGAAATTTAAATAAGAAATCATAATAAGCACGCTTAAATTGGGTGTAAAATGCAAAGTGTTGCATACGTTAGGGCGCGGTTTGTTGCACACCTATAGACCCATAATTCACAAACCGTTTCAGCAGTCGCTATATAAGGCATAAGGGCTTCTCTACATACCATTTTTTTTTATATATATTTTTTTTTTATATATTTTTTTTTTATATATATTTTTTTTTATATATATTTTTTTTTATATATTTTTTTTATATATATATTTTAATTTTTATATATATAATTTTTATATATTTTTTTAAACATTTTTTTTATAAATTTTTTTATATATTTTATTTTACAAATATTTTTTTTATATATTTTTTTATATATATTTTTTTTATATATATTTTTTTAATATATTTTTTTCAAGCAGAATAATCTTTAATTAGCTGACAATAATTAATAATTTCATATAAAATATTTTAAAACAAAAAATAACAAAACAACGATCTTAACAAATCCCTTAATAAAATGTGAACCAAATGAAAATAAATTGAAAAATTTTAGAATAAATATTTTTCTGAATAAAGTTACTTTTCATAGTTAAGACTTTAGCTGCTTAGCAAAGTGTATTTAAACTTCGGTATCCCGTTTGGCTGTTCTTAAATAAAGTGGCGCCTGCAGCCCACATATCATTTTGGAATACAAACTATATATACATATATATTTAAATCCGAATTGATATCAGCTTAATTTCCTTATAACAAATTGACAGTGGGCAGCTGTGATAGCTTCTTGCTGCGTTGCAACATAATTTTATTGAATGAAAATGCAATTTGAGTTCCGTAATAAGCCCACGCGGTGCAGGCAGAATGCAACTAGCAACTTGCAACTTGCCACAGCAACAACAACAACTGGACAATCAAGTGTTGTCCAGTTGGATGATGGCGTGCTATTTGGAGCATCTAAAGCATAACACCTGGCGTTTGCCCTAAGCCTGTTGTGGCAGCGAGGCAGAGATCAAACTGGAAGCTGCACTTGAATATTGTGCGTCGTCGTTGCAAGTTGTGCTAGTTGCTAGTTGCAAGTTGAATCGTCAACACCCTCCCTCTCTGTGGTCGCCCAACATTTGCATAAGCGCGGCACTACAACACATTGATCATTAGACTATTTTTAATAGAGAGTCAAAGCAGACCAGTTTGCCAGTTAGCCTGCCACTGCTGCTGCCGCTGCTGTTGCTGCCACAAAAGTGGTCTGTCCAGCTTAGGAGACGTGCCCCAAGTTTCACCTGCTCCTAGTTGAGATTTTGCAGCTTGCGTGCTGAAGTGTTTGTTGGCATTGCTCCTCTCTATGTGGCATGAGGCAAACAGATTCACAACAGCAGCAAGCAATGAATGCATTTGTTGCTCCACCTTTCCGGTGGAAAGGCAACGGATTGCAGCTACCTAAACAAGCCAAAAGCCAAAGAAAGTGCCAAGGAAATAGCTACACTTAGAGAAAAACTATGTTTAAGTTGGAATTAAAAGCTTTCGTATATTTAAATATTTTAAATAATTAAATATGAAATTAATACTGAATTTAATCAAACTGAAGAGTTAAGTTGGAATTAATTTTTGTGGAAATTGAATTGGAAAATTTAAACTTTTATCGGAAAAATTTTGCCTATTATAATTATATTTATATTTATTTTTTATTAATATACTTTGAATTAAGACAAAATTACAAAAAAATTGTTTGTAGCCCAGAGCAAAAAATGTCATCAGATTTGTCTATAATAAGTAAAAAAAAAAAATGTATAAAAATTATATAAAAATTATATAAAAAAAAAAATGCTCTAAACGCAATTTTAGCTATGATTAGAAAATGTTGCACATTTTTTTTTAATAATTCTCAAAAACCATAATTAATATTTAAGTTCATGAAAAACCTCAAGAAATAAATATTATTTTTTGAGCGAAAAATTATTTTGAAATGATTTTTAAATAAAATTCAAAAATTTGAACTTATTTTTTGAACAAAAAAAAATCTTTTTAAAAGAGAAATAAAATGAGATTAGTTGGTTGCACAAGCAAAAAAAAAAAAACAATTTAAAATAACATCTCTTATATGGAAATATAATATGTAAATATTGTTGTATATACTTATAAAATTCCGCTAAAATTTGTGTAAATATTGTTGTATATACTTATAAAATTCTGCAAAAAAATCTGTGTAGTAAATTATAGCGAACACAAATATATTCAACACTAAAAAAAACCTTTCGAATAAAATAAGAAAATAAATAATGTCTCTCAAAAGTTTTGCAATAATTTCTCTATGATTTTGGTTTAAAAAAAATGTAGATATTTTTTTCAATTAGTAATTTCTTCAAGTGTACGCATTCGAGTACTTGTGGCCCATGAAAATGTTTCAACAAGACGCCAAATGCCGATCAATGACAAACTAATTTATGCGCCCAGCAACAAATCTTTTGGCTCAAATAAACAAAACTAAATGATACCCAAGTATATACAGATTGTTTTTAGCATAAATTAACTTCCGATATACATCCATATATATATATATATATATATATTGTTTTACTTGTATATCCCAATTGGAATGTATACAAATTTATGCTCAGTCACAAGTGAAAATTCCCTTCATGGTGGTGTGTATTTTCCCCCGTGAATTTGAATTTGAATTTGAGTATTCAATTGGTGTTATGGTCAGCATCAGGCGGCAACAATTAAAAATGCAATGCAAGCTACAAAAACACTCAATAAAATGCGTTGATAAATTGCGCCAAGCATCAAAGGCGAAACAAAAGGCAACCCACTGTGTCTATGGCGCTACATAGCCTCAACAACAACAATAAAAACAACAACAAAAAACAACAACAAAAACAACAACAACCATCACCCTGAATAGAGCCAACAGCCACTTGCAATCTTGCTCTGAAAAATTTATCGATTGTTTTTGTTTAGAGCAGAAAAATCGAACTTTTGTTTTTTTCTTCTTTTATTTTCCATGCATAGACACAAAAGCGCCAAAATAAAACCAAAATGTGGCATAGAAGTGAGTTGAATGTCAGATAAAAAATAAAAAATTAGATATTGGGGTTACAATAGTACACTAATGTATAAAGAAAATTAATTTTAAAAAAAAATAATAATATTAATCTAGTTATTTTTTATTTATTGCAAGTTGAAAAAACTTTAAGTTTTGGTTAGATTAAATACTAAATTAAATATGGTGAGTTAGTAAAAAATTTAGAAAATTATAAATTATATAAATAATAATATTAAAAAACTAGAAAATAAATAAATTAAATTTAATTAACTTAAAAAATAATACAATAATTTCAATAATAAAATAAAAATAATAATAGAAATGGGACGGCTATTAATATAACTAATTTAAAAAAATACTGGTAAGAACATAGAAAAATAAAATAATAATACAAATAAATTTAATAACAAAATAAAATAAAATAAAATAAATGCAATAGCAAAATAAAATAAATTCAATAATAAAATAAATTCAATAATAAAATAAAATAAATATAAACTAATTTAAAACAAAAAATACTTCGAACAACATTTAATTTTAAATTGAAAAGTTGTGAAATATTATGATAAGAAGTTTTATTAGGATGTCCAAAAATTTTAATTTAGGTTGTAGCACTAGGATGTGAAATTAAATAAATAAAATAAATAATATTATTATACTATTATATTATAATAATAATAATATTTTATGACAACAAAGGCAATTATAAAAAAGTGAGAAAAATTAATGATAAAAATTTTATGCCCAGTTATGAATTAATAATTATAATCTTTGTAAATAGGCATTTAATAGAGTAAATAAATAAATTATACTAAGAATTTTTGTAAATTTTTAAAAGCCTTTTAAAAGAATTAAATATATTTTTCGCAATTAATTAAACATTTCTCATAATAAACTTAAAATTATTTCAAGTTTTTAAAGTCAATTCAATTCTTATTTAGAGTTCATTTCTTTCAATTGTTTAGCTATAAAATAAATTTATCAACGCGAAGAATCTTTTAACACCTGCTTTCATCACAATAGAAAGCTAATAAATTAAGTGCATGTGAATTTTAAACGGCAAATTCGCCGTTGTATTCAACCAAATGCAACGTTGAGCAAGTTAGCATTGAATGTGCTCGACTATGAGATACTCTAAAATTGAGTTTTAATATCATCAAATACAAATATGTGCGTGAAGCAGTGCACTGCTTGCATTTAAAGCAGTTCTAGGGTTTAGAAAGCAAGCAGCGTAATTTAGCTGTTGCCTATGTCGGTTTTAGATGTTAATAAGAATTAGTTAGGAATTTAATTTAATTTGTAATATAAATTTAAAAAAAAAAGTTCTTTAAAATATAAACAAAAATGGCATGGTTTTTTTGACAGTTGTTAAAATAAATTACATTTATGATATACAGGAGCCTACATATTGATTTTGACCTTCGAGATGCTGTAAAAATTCTAACAATCAAATATATACTCGAATACTCGAATATTCCTCAATTAATCAAGAATATATATATCAAAAAAATTTATAAAATAAAATAAAATAAAAATATGTATATATATTTAAGCAATAGAAAAACTTTAAAATATTTTTTATTGATCAGAAAAAAAATGCCAATTAAAAAGAAAATTAAATAAAAAAAGAATTTGAATTTGTTTTAACTAATAAAATTACTATTTAAATTAAAAAATTGGTCCTATAAAATAAATACATATGCGTACGATATTTAAATATTAATTTTTCATTTTTATTTTAATATTTTTCATGTTTTTTCTTTGCCTTTCTGCTCAAAATTGGAATATTTCTTGAAGCGATATTCCTCGTAAGCTCGAAAATACCTGAGTAGCAAGCACATTTATCTAACTTCATTTCATACAGGGTATACTTAAAAACAACACAATTTTTTTTAGGAAACTGCCACATTGTAAGGGCTTTTAATTTAAATGACAATTAAAAAAACAAAACGCATTTGCCATAAATGCTTTTAATCTATTTTCAAATGTGCTACAAATTATGACAAGGCAAAAGAAAAGAAAAAAAATGAAATAAAAATTTATAGAAACAAACGATGCGACGCCTGCGCATTGGGCCAAAGAATTTAATATTTTTTTTATTTTTTTTTAGGCCAATTGAAGCGTTAAATTATCAATTGGGCTTAAAGTGAAGGGTAGGGCCAGCAGACAGAGGGGTGGGCAGCAGCGTTAAATTGGCCAAAAGGCTTATGGGCCCAGGCGGATACGCTTCAATTGATTAGAGTATAGAGCTCCTGAAATATATATATATATAGCTATATAATACCTATCTATGTATCTTTAACTAATAAGTGCAGGCAAGTGGAAAATTGTGCAGTCAATGTTCAATCATTAAACATTGCAGGTGTGCCATATTTCTTGCAGCAATGTATGATATTTTAGATACTTACATATAGAGAGATCTATAAACACACTCGCTCCAGATACAAAATTTTATATTTCATCGATATTTCGTTTGTCAATTCGCAATTCGTTGTTGGCCCGCTTCGATATTGCATTATCAATTGGCTTCGCTGTCGATCTGTTGACGGCATAGTATAATCATTTGGCCAATTGATGCAGTTCGAAGAACGGGTTTCTATGGCCAAATACATATATATATTTTTTTATTTATCTGCAATTTTGTATTTGCTTTTATGGCATCCAAATATCTGGCTTATAGGCCTGAGCGCAATATCTTTTGCAATTGTGACTTGGTCACTGTGATTAATAAATAACATGTCAAATTGTAGCTAAATATCGATAGCTTTGATAATTTCGATAACTGTGATCATTTTTTTTAATTTAAAAATCATTTTCCTTTAGCAATTTTTTGGCAAAGAGTTCTACACCAAAGTGATCCTTACAATAATCTTAATTTATGCATCAAACATCTTGAATTTTAGCTATTAATACTTGACTTTTTTCTGTATAAATCAAAAATAATATTTATTTTTGAGTAATAAGAAACAAAGCTCAAATATCGCTATTAATTGAGTTTAATTTTCATTTTTTATTTAATTGTTTTTTTATTAATTTTATTATTAACATAAATCGGAAAAATTTATTATTTTTGACCAAAAAAAAAATAAAACTTAAAAATCGCTATAAAATATTTTTATTTTTTCATAACACTTAAAATTCTCCTCACATTTTTTAAAAGCCAAATATGTCAAGCTTGGTATTTATTATAAGTAAGTCAAGAAGACCATAAATAATAATTTTCAAAATGCAAAAAAAAAAAAATGAATTTAAAGAAAAAACACTTCTTCAAACATTTTTTAAAATTTTAAAAATATTTTTTTTTGCCTTTGTTTTTATTGCCTTTTGTTTTTATTATGAAGAAAAATACAACATTTTCGACATTTTGCTATAAAAACGTCTAAAAAAGGTTCTATAAATTATTTATAATCATTTTGAATAAATAAAAATATTAAATTTTTGTAATCTATGCCTCAAAATAAATTAAAAATAGATTTGGTAAATAAAAACAGGTAAAAAAATATCAAAATCGGAGTCTTTAAGCCCATAAAAAATTATGAATTTATTTTTTATGTGCTTTAAAAATACTAAATAACAACGACTATTATTTAAATTCAATTAAAAAAAATATATAAATATAAATTAGTTGTCACTGTGACTGTACAAAATCATTTCTAGACTAAATTGCTATATATGTATATATATATATATATATATATATACATTGTATATATATATATCGATGTATATCGATGTGCTCATAGTAGTATGTTGCCTTTTATTGCACGTACTAATTGATTCATATTTGTGGCGACATTTCGCAGTTGTTGTCTTTTTTTCCGGTTAACTTTTCGAATATATATGTATCTTTTAATAGGCCGCCAAATTTGGTCTTTATGATTAATTGAATTTAGCTTAATATGGTCAAACAAATGCGATTTCAGCTTATTATTATCTTAAAAAGATTAAACAAACGATAATTATGAAAATTAAATACACATGTTTATACTAATTATATAAGTATTTATGTAGATATTAATTATTTTGAACAAAATTAATTAAATGTCGCTTGCATATTTTATTTTTGTTTTTAATTCGAAATTAATAAGAATGTTGTAAATAAATGCTACCGACTGCAGTATACTCTGGTAAATATTTAAAATAAATAAATTACTTTTTTTTATTATGTTTTTAATCAAAATTTGATTATAAAATTTAATATATATATTTTTATTATTTGAAAAATATTTTATTATAAAAAAAAAAAGAAATATTTTTCGAATTTTAAAAAACTTAAAGCATACAATTGGGCGCCATTAAGAAATATGTTGAAAATATTTTTAATAAAATTAATTATTTATTTTTATAATTTTCAAAAATTTCAGATTTTATAGTTAATACATTTTGGTGAATATTTTTATTGTTTGGAAAAATTATTGATCTTTTTATCGATGCAAAGTTGAGCATATTTATCGCAATTGTGCAGATCTTAATACACATTTAAATGCTTTCATTTTTAATTGTAGCTATTATTTAAAAATATTGTTAAATTGCCAAATATTTGGCTTGTATTAACAGTCAGCTCATATTAGTAGCATGTGTATCTCTCGTATTATATTCAGAATTGCACTGTTGGCATTTATATTAATAATCCTCAAATCCAGTTATGTAAGTAAAAATTTTATGTAAAAATGTAAAAATTTATATATTTTATAAATATTATTTAATTTAATCAGGCATTTAAGTTTAAGATGACAAACGTTGTCTGCGAATCCTACAGTAAATCAATGCAAATCTATGAATGCCGTCTTCGGGCAATTAATCGCAATAAGACAACTTTGACGATTTTAGGAAATATTTTAGAACCATTCAATGACCTAAAAATCAGATTCAGAGTATTCAAAAAGGAAAATGGATTTAAGCCATGGCTTATGGATTATACATTTGATTTTTGCCAAATAATGCGTAGAAATAATCATCCAATGGCAAAATTAATTATGAATATAATAAAAGAGAAAAGCACATTTAATCATTCATGTCCGTATTCGGTGGGTTATGATATTAAATTTTCTATTTATCATACTAATATTAATGTTTTTTTTTTCCAGGGAATAAATGGTGTAAAAGATTTTTATCATATTGAGAATTTACCAATAAGTCTACCAACAGGTGAATACCTGCTCACATTTTCTTGGATTATATATGAAAAGTTGGCTACACTATTTAAAATATATTTTTCATTTGTGGAGGATTTTTAGAATTTGCCTTTAAGCTTGTTAATTATTTTTATTTGATTTGTAAAAATTTATTACTAAAATGTTTACTTTTGGTTTAAATAAGTTCTTGCCGGTAGAATGTAAAATATTAGTTAAATTCATAATTTGTGAATTATTGGAAAACATAAATTGATGCTATTTATACAAATATATAATTGATCGTTTTATCGATGAAATTATTTGACAAACTTATGCATAACATATTAATGCCATAAGTTGACAAGTTAATTGTTCTCTAAAAATAATAGTTTTGTTTTAATTGTAGCTATCATATATATTTACATATTTTTAAAGAGTTTTATATTCAGTTTGTCTTTTACCTCAAATCAGTAGCATGTGTTTTCCACGCATCATTTTTAAACTTGGTTTGTTGGCATTTCTAATCCTTATTTTAAAATCCAGCAATGTAAGTAGATAGTTTTGAATATTGTCAGTTTTAAAAAATAAATATTGTATATTTTGAGCAGGCCTTTAAATTTAAAATGACAAACCTTGTCTGCGAGGGTTACAATGAAACTGCCATTAAATTTGTAGATTGCCGTCTTCGGGCAATTAATCGGAATAAAACGACGCTAACGATGTTAGTTAATATATTATTTCCCGTTAATGACATATTCCTAAGATTCAAAATGTTCAAGAAGGAGAATGGCTATAAGCCATGGCTTATGGACTATAACTTCGATTTTTGTCAAGTAATGCAAAAAAATAATCATCCGATGGCAAAATTGATTTTAAATATTTTAAAGGGTACTCACACATACAATCATTCATGTCCTTATGTGGTAGGTATGTTTATAATTCCCATTAAATATATATTAATTTCTTTGTTTGTTTTTCAGGGAATAAATGGAGTAAAAGATTTTTATTACATAGATGATTTACCATTAATTCCCCCAACTGGCGATTATCTTTGGAGTTTTGTCCTTAGTGTAAAGAAAAAGCAATACATTCGAGTAAAAGTTTATTTTTCATTTGTGGAGGATTTTTAGAAATATAAATCTAATATTATTTTGAGCTTGACATGAAAATTATTTGATTTGTAAATGAAATTTATTAAATTTCATATTGGAATGATCGAATAATTAACACCGGAGTTATTAAAGATTTAGTTTACGTGGAAAACTAACCGGCAGCAGCGCAGCCAGCAGCGCAGCCAGCAGCGCAGCCAGCAGCGCAGTTGCTAGTCAGAGCGGCGCGTCGTATAAATTTGTGTGCTTGCTTGTATGTATTTGTATTTGCGATTTTGCATTGCGTACAGGGTATATCGTAATCGGGTATACTCGACCATAGCATTCTCACTTTTTTGTAGAATGAAAAATTAAACTTGAATTTATATTTAATTATATATTTATGAGATATTTATATTTGTAAGTTATATTAGTATTTTTTATAAGTATTTTATATTAAAGAGTATTTTATTTTATTATTATTATTATAATTATTATATATAGTATTCTATTGAACATTGTATCGATGAAATTATTTTATATTTTTTTTTATTCATTGAATGGTTGACTGCGGCTTTACTCCAACTCTTATTAAATATATATATTATATAATTGTCGCCAAAAATAGATTATATTTCAATAAAAAATTGTAAAGCTTTCATGACATTCAGTTTTTATTTCCCTCGATATTAATAACATGTGTTTCTCTCGGAATATATTTAAACTTGTATTATTGACAATTCTAATTTTAATATTTAAATCCAGCAATGTGAGTAAGGAAATAAACTACCTAAATATTATAATATAATATTATTTAATTTTTAAATTTAGGCATTTAGATTTAAAATGACAAATGTTGTCTGCGAATCCTACAATAAATCATTGTTGATCTTCCCAGAATGCCGTCTACGGGCAATTAGCCGGAATAAGACTACGCTAACAATTTTTGTAAATTTTTTAGAACCTTTTAAGGACATAACCATAAGATTTAGAGCATGGAAGCGTGAAAATGGCTATAAACCTTGGCTAATGGACTATACTTTGGATGTATGTCAATTAATGCATAAAAATAATCATCCAATGGCAAAATTGATGTTGAATGCTATAAAAGGAACTCACACATTCAATCATTCATGTCCTTATTTGGTAGGTTTTTTATAATAAAATAAATAATCCAATTTATATATTTTAAATTATGTTTTTATTTTTACAGGGTTTAAATGGCATTAGAGATTTTTATTATGTTGACAAATTACCTATTATTCCACCAACAGGTGAATATCTATTGACATTTTCATGGAGCACATATAAAAGGCAAACATTTTTAACCAAAGTTTATTTTACATTTGTGGAGGATTCTTAGCTGCAGTTCGTTTTATTTACAAGACATTATTTTATATAAATACAATAAAAATGATTTTTTTGCGAACAGAGTATAATAATTATCATGTTTAGTAGACAGTAACTGAATGCGGTGAGTTTAATTATACCCTAATAACTATTATCGCAATTAATCACTTAATCAGACCCAAACAATTGCTCCATTGATTGATTTCATATAAAAAAGTGATTTTTCTATTTTAAGCATACAAAAGATTTATGAGAAGGTTTCGAATGACAATTTCTGGCTTTTTTAAAGGTGAAATTTATTTATAAAAATTAAAACAAATTTTTTAAATATTCACGAAATAATTGTGTTGTAATTTACTGCAATAATACATATATACTATATATTAAAACAGATCTACGAGTTTATATTTATTCAAATTGCCGAAAATTTATTCAACAGCGCTCCACAAGTATGCAATACTTTACGCATTTAAAGTTTCTTATCGCCGCCCAAAAGCAGGCAACATTTTTTTTAATACAAACTTGTAGCTTAGTCAAGACACACACCAGAACAGCATTATTTTTGTAAATTTCATGGAATAAATTTGTCATTTTTTTTGTTATTTAAGTTATTAAATTTAAAATTTAAAAATTTAATTTTTAATTAAATTTAATTTATATTTAAAAATGTCTGTTAAAATTTTGAATTTTTTCAAAATTATTCAATTGTTGCATTTTTATATAGATTTTTATATTTTTCTAAACTGTGTATATTATTTTGTGTTATTATTTTTATTTTTTATAGCATTTTTATAAAAGTTCAAAATATTAAATACGTTTTGCATTTCTTAAAATAGACATTAACAAATTCTTGAACACAATTAGTTGATTTCTGCCTAATGGCAATTGTTATTTCAGGGTATATACATTATAATATTGAAGTACTGATAACACGCTTATCAGCGACAGCCATAAATATTTATATGTACGTATTTACTTTTCTCTCTCTTTTTTCTTTTGCTTTTTTCGGTTTTTTTTAGTAACACGAAACAAAAAGAATTATTAAACAATGGCAATAAGTTCAAAATTCTTGAAGGTCGTTTCATCGGGCTACTTTTGAAGAGGGGGGGAGAGGGGTGAGCAGTGGGAGAGTTAAGACGACGCGTGCAAGGGCTGCACAATATTTCAATTCTTAACAACTTTAATTGATTCTAATTTAAGACATAGTAGCTACTAGCTAGTAGTAGAAGTTAATAAAATAATTTTAAAAAGCTCAGGCATATATTTAAAGTTTTTTAAAATTTTGAACATTTTTTTTTAGCTCATCTTGGCTCTTTTATTGCAAAAAAAAAAAAATTAATATAAATAAAAATAAATTTAAAAAAATATAAAATAAATAAAAAATATAAAGTAAATAAAAATATAAAATAAATAAATATATAAAATAAATAAATATATAAAACAAATTAATGCATAAAATAAATAAAAATATATAAAAATAAACTTTTTTTTTGACATTTAGCACTAAAAACGATGTTGAAAAATTTTGAGCAAATAAAATATAAATCAATAAATAATTATTATTTTTAATTTTTAGATTTTTATTCTCAAAACTTGGGCAATATTAATATTTTTTTAAGTTTTAAATAAAACCTGCTCAATAATAATAATATTTTTTTTAAACTAAAAAAATTATTTCATAATATATATTTTTTATACTCAACAAAAAATATTATTATTTCAGATTTATGCATGAAAAACTCAAATATTATTAATTATAAATGAAGAAAAATGTAAAACTGAAATATATATAATAATCATAAAGTATATAAAGTCTAGATTATTTTGTAAGGATTGCATTAGTGTAGTTCTCCTCTATATAAAGTTGGGAGCAACAAATAAATAGATTTTTTGATTTAAAAAAATTAAATTCATTGTTCTTTACGATCAGTAAATAAAAATCGAACAATTGTTAATGTTTTTTTATTAAATAAATCTAATTAAACAGAATAAAGCACAATAAAACATATAATTGCGTATTTTAAGATTGGAAATATATTTAAAAAAAAATATGTTTTTTTTATTATTAAATTCATTTTATTTCTTTTAATTTCTTTCAATGTTTTTCACATGAATCTTATATATATTTATCTCTCCACCTTCAACAACTTTATTATGATATTATTTCAATTGTGCTGGGTCAGTTTTTTGTCGTTTTGTTTTTTTTTTTTATTTTTATTGTATTATTTAGCGATTTATTGTTGTTGTCAACTCTCGGTGCGTGCGTGCTGATTAGCCATGTTCCGGACTTTATATTTTATATAGTTCAGTATCCAAAGCTGCGCAAATTATGGGGATGCATCAATTTAGTCATTTCCGTTTTATAAATTTATTTTTTTTATAAAAACGAGATATGAAAGCAAGACAACATCAACGAAAATCCAATTATAATAAAAAAAAAATTATATCTTTTGAATTTGTTTTTTTTTCGATCATTTTATGAATGAATGCGAATGTGATTAGATATCGCAACTTTTTCTATTAGTTTTTATAGTTTTTAAGCGCGTAAATGATTAGTACATTTATATATTATGACATATATATAAAGATATTATATATGGTTGAATAAATATACACTGCAAAAATATATTGCAGTATACTACATTTTTGCTCATTTTCTATATTTTTTTTTAATTTTGAAAAATACATATTTATCAAGTTTGACGTTATGGAAATATTAAAAAAAAATATATATTAATTTTTTTTGGCTGTTTAGTAAGCTTTAGTGGGCGGTGGGATCAAACCCGAGAACTGATGTTCGTCGGGCGAATGCCCTGTCCACTGAGCTACTGTCTGCGAATTCCGCCGTCGCCCAATTACTTAGATCAAGTCTATGCTTAGAAACTTGAAAAATATGATCTAAAAGACTTTAGCACAGCCTTGATCTAAAAAACTTTGATAAATATGATTTAAAAGCCTTTAGTACAGCCTTGATAAATTATAAATTAGGAACCTTTTTTTTCCGGCAAATATAATATAGAATTTATTGTTGTGAAATATGATATAAATTGAAAAATGTTTTAATAAACACAGCAAGAAAAAAAATAAAATCAAAACAATAATTTATTTATATCTTAAATTGCAACTAAAATCAAAACAATATGAAAATATTACATTGTAATAAATTTGTTTGCTTGAGCAATAAATAAAGTTGAAAATAAAGCAACTTTGAATAAAATTTATGAATGAATGAGCTAGAATAAGAGGCAAAGGCAAAAGTAGAAACAATCATAAAAGGCAAACACACAATACATACATACGCAAAGACATATGCAAATATGTATATTTGTATGTATGTATGTGAATAGTGAGTAAAAAGTGGCGTGCAAACGAAATATAAAACAGGCGAGTCAACAACAACAACAACAGCAAGAACTACAAGAACTCACACGCACACAAACACACACACGCTCAGACATTTATATGAATGAATGAAAAATTGTAAACGAACAAAAAAGGCAAAATGTTGTTAACGCAGCAATTCCACGAAACAAACAAAAAAAAAAAGCAAGAAATCTGTGAACAAGAAATTTGAAAGGTAAAAACTTAAATTAAAACAAAACTTAAATAAGAAACACACGCAGCAAGTGTCGAGAGAGGTAGCCGCAGCAACTGGTTTGGTTTCTAGCAGCAGCAGAGCAGCCGCAGCAGCAGCAGCAGCAGCTGTCCACAAATGTGCGTTAGGCGGTTGGGGAGACCGAGTCCAAATTATGAATAAATAAAAAGAAAAAAAACAACAACGTTGGCAGCGAGCAGCTAAAATCAAAATAAATACATTCAAAAGACACAAACACAAAACATGCATGCAGCGAAGGCGCACCACAGCGCAGTTCAAGCTGAGACGGCAGACGCGCCCACGTCGCGACGTCAGCAGAAGCAGCAACAGCAGCAGCAGTCAGTTCGAAGTCAAAGTCGCAGTCAAAGCCGAAGTCAAAGACGAAGACGAAGACAAAAAACGAAGCCGGTTTACAGGAACATTGTTGGTGGGGGCACACGCAAAAAAAATATATATATATACATATATAAAGGAAGGAAACAAGCATCAGGCATCATTGAGTCAAAGCAACAACTGAAACACCCAACAGCGAAGAGCAACGTGCAGAGAGGTGGAGGAACTTCAAGAAAGCAGCAAATCGAAAAAATAACAAAAACAACTAAAGTTCCCCCTCCTCGATGATGCCCATTCATCAACTGCATTTCAACGCCGCGAGGCGATCAAGCAGCAAGAACGAGAAACTTTTCTACTCGCACCGTAAGTATGAATGAAAACGAACGTGTTTTGTCTTTTTTTTTTGTTTTTTGTTTTTCCTTTTTTGTTGTTTTTGTATTTTCTGCTGCAGAGAGCGCGCGACGACTCGCTCGCATCTGAATGAGCTGAGAGTCAAGTGAGCGCGCCCCAAAATGAATGAAAGTTGTGGGGGCTCTCTTGCGCTGCCGCTGCCGCGGCCTCTGCTAGCTGCTCGATTTGTTCTCTTCTTACCAACACACGCATACACGTAATAATTTCATATGAATCTTATTATTAAAATAAAATTTGTATTTGCTTTATTTCTTTTGCCCCCCTCTCTCTTTCACTCCGTCAACGCTCTTGCGGCTTTTGCTGTTATATTCAAAGTTTATGATTAATATGCGCTGATTAAAAGACGCGCAAAAAAATATATATATGTATGCATATGCATATGTATGTGTGTTTGTAATTAAAATAAGGGCAGATTGGGTGTATATATGTATGTACATACGTTAGAGCTGGCAAATATAGGACTATGAAACTATCGATAAATTTTCGTTTTGCGACATTTTTTGAAAATATTTGCTAACAATTTAGGATTTTTTTTTTAATAAGTTTCAACATAAAAATAAAAATATAACATTTTTTTTATAAGCTGAAGAAGATAATTTTATATTTTTAATTATTTTCTATACTTTTTTCCTCCTTGGCAGCACTGTGCTCAATTATTCAATTATCAAAAAATAAAATCGACAATAAAATGATTATCGATTGCATCAACTAAGGAAACTATCGTTTGCTATTATCGATTGTTTACCAACTCTGGCATTTATATATTTATGGAGATACGTGTATTTATACATGTGTGTACGATATATATTCCCCACATATAAAGAAGCATACTTATAAAAATGTATCTTTGCCTTGGCCTGTGCGTATCTTTCTTATGTACTATGTACATATTGTAGTTTTTGTCCCCCCTATAACATATTTTATTATTATTATTTTTGTTCCCTTTCATTGAGCTCCCAGCATCTGCGCAGTTTGTCGCCGTTTTGCATGTTTTTTTATATATATTTTTTTATTTTTTGTTGCCATTTTTATGATTGGATCTTCTAGCTACGAAGAAGCTTGCCAAGGAACTGAGAATTGGGGGAACTGGAATTGGGGAATTGCTAAAGGGTTTGGGTTTCGGCCATATACATAAACATATAACAAATACTAAACTGTATGGAATAGTTGTCTTTATTTTTTCGATTTTGTTTTTACTTTTGTCGTGCGATTGCGACGCGTTGACATTGAAATTGTTTGGGGTTTTATTTTTGTTGATTTTTACGCAGCGATAAGGCATAAATACATTTTGTATATATTTTTGTCATTGTGTGTGCTTGTGTGTGTAGACAAAAATATCTCATTTTGTGATTTGTTTTTATAAACAACATTAAATTCAGACACTTTAACAGCTGCCAATAGCCAGGCAATGCATTGTTTTTAATTTATTTTAACATAAATATATTGTAAAAGACAACAAGTATCTTTGAGATACAAGTTAAATGATAGATTGCAAAAAAAATTTAAGTTTAGAAAAATCTATATAAACTGCTACATTATGAGACATTTATATATTTTAAAATGTTTTTATTTATTTCAAATTGTTTATAACAAAGTCTGTTTTTTTTTTTAAGTTTTTCAATTTTTTGTTCTACCTCTAAACTATTGTAAACCCTTTATTCTTTGTCAGAATTTCCCACAATTGTGCCACAATCGAAACATTTTCATCAGCAATTCACACAAAGCAGCAAAAGATGCATACAAATTACCATAAATTTGCCAGATACATTAAGACATAAATACACAAAATGCATAAACATAAATACAATCATATTTAAGTGTATATAGCATACTATATACATATATACATACATTTATATGGGTGTGTTAAGTGTTGTTAACATTTGAGAGAAGCACAAAGAGTAAAAAAATACCCAAAAAGTAAATTTACAGAAATGTTAATGCTTATTAAAAGTGAACAATGTTATGCTCGAAATGCACTGTAATGTCACAGAGCATTTTTTTTTTAAATCGAAATAATATTAAAATTCCGATATTTAGCTATAAAAAGAAGTCTTAAGAAGATTTTGAGTTTAATTTTTGAGTAATAAAAATATGAAAAAAAAATTGCTTTTCTATGGAAAATAAAATTTAAATTTAATTTTTGCTTTGGCCACAGTCTTGCAATACAGTTAATCGTTCTTTTTTATTTTTCTATCTGCAAACTAACTATAATAAAGTCAAATGTGCAAACACTGATAGTGTGCAATATTAAAGTAGAATCTGAATGCAGAGACAGGCATAGATTGGAATGGACAAACCTATAGAAGACGTACGTAGAAGCCAATGTTTTGTCACATAACGTATACGTAAGGTATTCTTTTAGCGAGTGAATGACTGACGTATTGCCTGATTGACAGCAGCAAGCGACAGCAGCAAAGAAGAAGGAGGAAAAAAAGAGAAGAAAGGTAGGGGAATTCTCTTGCCCCCTCTCTTTCTCTCTATCTCTCTATTCCCTGTGCTTTTGTGCACATTTAAGATATTTATTTCGTGTATTTGAAATGCAAATGTGTGTTTGGTTGGCTGGCAAGAGGCGAACGTTCAAATTGAATGACTTGACTTGGGGGCGAATGAGTGAATGAATGAATGAATGAATGAGTGAATGATAGAATGAATGAATCTGTAAGTTCGCTTGGCACATTGCCGGCATATATATTGCTAAGAGGGAGCTGAGGCAAACTGTATGGACACCGGAAATAAACGACGTGACTTTTAACAAAAATATATATATTAAACAACTATATAATAATATATATATAAATGTAAAGCTATGTAATAAATGTTGCACATAATGTATGTAAATTGAGTAAATAATTGAAAAATCATTTTTATGCGCAACAATTTGTTGCAAAAAAAAAAATGTCTTTGTTTTTTCAACAATCCAATCATAATTTTCATATGAATTCCTTTTTTTTTTTTTGTAGCCTTATCTTATCTGGCAAATAATTTGTATGTGGTTTTTATTTTGTATTATATATCGCCCCATTCCACAGACATATGCGAATATAATAAAAAAAAAAATAATATTAATAATTGCAAAAACAATTCATATAGCCAAAGAGTCTGAATATGACTGATGATGGCATTTGTGTGTGTGTGTATATATTTTTTGATATACGACCCTGTGCACACTCTCTCTTTGGCATTCTCCCTCTCTCCCAATTCGTATATAAAAGACATACACATGTACAGAAACGTTTACGAATGTATGAGTGCAAAGATAGCGCGCTAAAAAGAACTCAAAGAGTAAAAAAAAGAAATAAATAAAAAAAATACATTCGCACAACATATTGCTCTTTAATTATTAACATTTCTAAGAAATTTCTTATCAACAAAAGTCTTAAACATTAGTCCCTCTAGACATAGTAGAGCAAAATGGGTTAATACTAGTTATAACATTCCAAAGTTTAAGTTGACGTATCAAAAAAATTCGTTGTTGATCTATAATAAATTCATAAATCATCCATATCACGATTTATTTGAAATTCCTTCAATGCAACTGCTTAGCGTAATTCTTTAAGCTTCCTTAATAAAATATTATGATATAATTTCCTTATAGCTAAATATATTATTTATTTGACTTCACTTACCCAGCGATGCCTCATGATCTGAAATATCCGATAAACTGCATACGGGCAAATCTTTGCAGCCATCAACAGGTTCCTCTTTAATATATTTATTTGTAGACTGTAAAATTAGCAGAAAAAATAAAAATTAAATATATTAAAAATTAAGTAAAGATCTTCATAGAAATGTATTAAGTATTGTTGTTGTTTAATGGTTAAATAAAGAGCGAAACATATGCAAATTGGGGGCATATATAATTACAAATTAAAAAAAATCAAAATATTTTTAACATAATTAAAATAATTTTATAAAAATAAAAATTATTTCGATATGAAGCCCTTTTTTAATGTCCTGATTTTTATAATATAACTATTTTTTTATAATTATATTTTTATCCAATTTTTTGTTAAATTTTTTTCTATTTTTTTTATCTATTTTTTATTTTTTTTTTTTTTTTTAATAAATTTTTTGTATATTTTTTTCTATTTATTTTTCTATTTTTTTCTATTTTTTTAAATCAATTTTTTTCTATTTTTTTATGTTTTTTCTATTTTTATTTATTTAAAACTTATGTTAAGAAATATTGCTGAAGTTTCTAATGACAAAATATAAATTTAAAAAAAATAAATAAATAAAAAAAACAAATAAATAAAAAAAAACAAATAAATAAAAAAAATTGATAAAAAGAAAAATTAATAATAAAAAATAAATGCATATTAAAATTGATATTATTCTATATTTAAAATTGATCAAGTTTAAATATCAAAAAAAAATTTTAAATGTTTTAACAAATAAAACAAGTTCAAATATCAAAAAAAAAAAAAAAAATTGTATGTTTTGACAAATAAAATAAATATTGCTCTATAAGCAAATTATCACATTTATTTTATCTAATCCCAGAACATGTACACAACGTATATTTTTGTAGTTTTAAAACCGAATACGTTATAATTAATAATGCCCTAGCAAATCAGACCCCTTAACAGTTTAATAAATAGAATGAATAATGTCAAATAGATTGAGCAAATCAATGGAACATTAGCATATATGTACACATATATATTATATTTTTTAGTAAACTAAGGCACTTTTGGATAGTTTATGAGCATGCCCTCGCCCCTAAAAAAAAAATGTGAAAAGTAAAATGGCATAAAACTGGGGATATACAATCAGAACTACATGCTACATGAAATAGATTGTCGACAATTGACAGCAGTGGCAGAGTGTGCGGCAGAGTGGCAGAGTGGAGAGTGTCTCTGCCCCCAATTGCCCAGACCAGTCCCCATGGGTCTCTGATCATGTTAAACGCGTTCTAATAAATTGAATTGTACATTTGACTTCCATTTCAGGCTGCTGAGGGAGAGAGAGATGGGTTTTTTTTATTTTTGTGGGCTGCTGTTCAGTTGTTTATTGTCGTTTATGATAATGGAGGTCAAAGTAGTCAAATGAAATGTTTCATAAATATCGTAATCAATTGACGCCAAACAGACAATTCAATTTGAATTTCGAATTGGAATTTGATTCGTTGATGGTTGGACAGAATCTCTCAAAAAAAATAAAATTGTAGCTTCTGTTATGTGGTTAGTAGTTGCCCCAAAAAAATATATATATATAAAAAAAAGCAACTGAAATTCAAGACACATTTTTAAGCCAGACTATAGATTAAATTACTTGACTGCATTTTACACGCGAGTGCGCATGCGCACAGGTTCAATGAAGGTCCTTTGACATTGCCAGGCTGTTGACCGAGCAACCGGATGAAAGTGGTCAGTTCAACGGATATGTTTACCGCAAACTATATGCAACAAACTGCTATATACATGCCATATACCTAAATACTTTCACATAAGCACAAAAAAGCACAAAAAAAACTAAAGATCTCATCAAACAAAAGAATCGAAGCCTTATAATTGCCATAGATTGTTTATATTGTAATCCTTGCTGCCATTGTCTGCCAATTTCGGAAGATTTAAGTACATATAGTTTCGCATTTATTCGTCTTTACTTTGGAGTGTCTATTTTTGTCAGAAATTCCATGGCACGCTTATTATTTGTATGGCAAATAAACAAAAGATTTTAGACAAAATATTGCTCGACAAGCATATACCCTTCTTATGCAGATAACAAGGCTAAATTTACAATTTTATTGCTGTTAGCTTTTCACTGATGTATACTCAATTTTCAGTAATTTTTTTTTTATTATTTATTTGAGGCGTAAATATTTTATTTTTTTTTTTTTTTAATTTTCCAAGGGAAATTTTGGGGAATATAGATTTATCTGGCAAAGAAAAATTATTATTTGCTTAGCTGCTTAAGATACTCATTTACAATTTTAAAGTTATAAGCTTTTCACTGATATATACTCCGTTTTTTCAATCATTTTATTCTTAACCATTTGTGGTGTAAATATTTTTTTGGTTAAATTTTTCATGAAGAAATTTTGTTAGCTATAAAAATATGAAAGAAATAGTTGAATGTGGCTAAAAAAAAAAATTATTTGCTTCGCTGTCTAGATGTATTTACTTGTCTGCATATCAAATTTAATTGCTCAAGTCTTCATATAGATCCGTAGAAAATTGCGTTTATGTGAATAAATTTAGCCAATACTTTTTCATTTCTAACAATAATTTTTCATTTCTAAAATATGTATTATTTCAATTAACTTAAAAATAGCTTTTCCAAAATATTTATGTTTAATCGGATTAGAAGAAATTTCATTTGCTTTAAAAATATGAAAGATATAGTTTGATCTGGCAAAAAATCAATAAAATTTAATAAAAATAATTTATTTTTTAAAAATTTAAATATTTTTTAAAAACCAAAATTGATATGATTTATTAAATTAATAGCTGATTTATAATTGTATTGAAATGTAGTAAAAAAAAAATTATATACAAAAAATGAATTTCAGTATTATAGACTACAATTTAATTTAAATTTTAACTATATAGAAATAGTTATACAATTCTCCTTCAACTCAACATTAGTAATCAGTCAATAAATCTTTTTAAATCAGCATTGTTCACTCAAATCAAAAGATTGTAGAGTGTTAAAAGTGCATAATACACAACAATAGCATAATTTATAATAATAATTGCGCATTTTTGATTCAGCCAAATTTAGAATCTATCGAACGTGCTCGGCATAAACAAATTCAAGTCAAGATCTCGTCAAATTGTTGTCGTTTTAAATGTGGGGGAAAATTGTGAAGTCTGTCAAACTGGCATAGGAATAAGATGGAGAATATAATCGATCAGTCAATTGATCGACAGTCGAATATAAATATATAAATAAATATAGTAAATATAATAAATATAGATTAAATATGCATTAAACGTAGGTCAGTACGAACGACAGTTCGATTAAGCCATATACTAGAATAGAGTCGATACTGATTAATATTATTATTGATCATATATAACTATTTTACATTCTTAAACGGAAACATCATTTCTGTTTTGTAATTTTGATAGCGAGAAATTTACTTTAATACTTTTTTAAAAATATTGATTTTAATTTACAAAAATTTTATTTTTTATTGGTCTTTTTACAAAATAATGTTCAATATTAACAGCTTAACCAAAAATCATTATTTTTGAGCAAATATATAAAACTCTCAATTAATTTTTGCGTTTTTCACAGGGAATAACGACAAAGTGTATATATTAATATATTATTTTTATTATAAAAAAAAGCAATATATTGGTATATTAATATATTATCAAAAACCCATGATTTTTGATAACCCTTGATTTTTGATAATATATTAAAATACTAATATATGAATATTTAAAAAAAAATTATAAATTTATAATTTTTTTTGGGGAAGAAATATCAATTATATTAAATATATCGATATTATCAAACAGAAAATATCGTAAATACGATATTTTAAAAATATTCGTCATCTCTAGACAAATCTCTACAATCCATTTTAAAATTACCAAAAAAATGTTGGAAAAAAATATTTTCATTAAAAAATTTAAAATAAAATTCAATTTAAAATAATAAAAAAAATTGTAATTTAAAAAATATTTTTATTAAAAAATATTTTATTAAATTCAATAAAAATAAATATGAAATTTTTAATTTTACTCAACAGTCATATAACATCTAAGAAATGTGTCAATAATAAAATTCTAGATTTAAATGAAATTTTAATTTTTGAGACAACAAAGGCAATCCGAATAAAAATCGGATGAATTTTTTCGATAACTTTATAATATAAAAATATACGTAAAATTAACTGAAGAGTCAAAAATCAGATTAAAAGCAGTAATTTTCAGTTAACTTAAAACAGTTTAAACTGATTTATTATAAGCTATTATTTATGCAAATTTTTAATCACACTTACCTCAACTAAACTAGATAAAAATGTAACTTTGCGATTCTTTTTGAGCCGCATATTGCCGCTGCTGTTGCTGCTGCCGCTGTTGTTGTTGCTGTTTAAAATTGAATTGTTGGAATTGTAGTTGGTTTTAAATAAATGTTGTCCCGCGTTGAAATTAAACAATTCGTTAATATGCACCGCCCGATCGAGAAATGAGTGTGTTGCAGTTGCCGTTGCCGTTGTTGTTGCAATTGCCGCAGCGTTTGAAAGTGCGGGTGGCAGCATAAATTTAGCGGCAGATAGATCTGTTTTACAAATTGCCAGTTCCATAATGTGCAATCATCTAAAATTATAGGAAAAGTAAACAAAATTAGCAAATTAATCAAAGTGCAAAGTATCGCAAGTAAACAATTAATAGAAACAAATATTAATTGCGTTCATTAGAACGATCAATATTATGATATTTAGAATTTACTTGATGAAAAACTGTTGAAAGATTGATACGTAATGGCGAATATAAAATAGAATGATATATAGATATGATTATAAAAATAAATAATAATAAAAAATAAATAAATATTATTATAAATATAAAATTGAATGATATATAGATATGATTATAAAAACAAATAATAATAAAAAATAAATAAAAATATTATGCCACTTTAAAAATGTTTTTCTTTTATTAGGGCTTGTTTTATTTATAGTTTTAAGATTTTTCCAGGAATAGTAACTCTTAGACTTTTAAAATTCTAATATAATAAATATATATATTTGTTATTTAATTTATATTTATTTATTGTCCAGAACAGTCTGCACTTAACGCTAAAAACAGATCAAGTATCTTAATTAAATTGAAAATCACGCCTAATCTATTAATATACTAGATTAAGCTTAATAATAAATATTTTAATCTATTTTTTCAAATAACAATTTTAATTTTTTAACAACACTTATTTTTGGTTTTTTTTTTTTAAATTAAAAATTTTTCAATTTCATTTTTAAAAATCAAAAATAAAAAAAGTAACAAAAATTTTTTTTTAAAGTTGTTTTTTTGTTATTATTAACCAGACTTAATTTTGTTTTTTTTTTTTTTTTGGAAGTTGTTTTTGTTATTATTGTTGGTTTGCTTAATTTAAGTTGTGGAAAAATAACAGTAAGATTAAATAATAAAATCAGAAAACAGAAAAAAACAAAAATAAAATAATTCTGCAACTTTTATTTTAAAATTCAAAAATAAAAATCTATTTCATATATATTTTTAAGCCCCATCGATTTTAAGTTATATTTTTATATATAAATAATCTACAGTTTTATCTATATATCCACATATTTCTCTATATACATATATTCATGTGTAGGTAATACTTTGTATAAATATACTTTGTTCTTAAAAAAATACTCTTACTATTTTGGCCTTTGGATTTTTTTGCCTTTTAAATATATTTTTAAATAGATATTTATTCAATATATATTATTCATTTGTGAAAATAAAAATGTTTGAGTTGAAATCCAACTTAAATTGGGCTTAGGCTTTTCAATTTAATTTTAGATTTAAATTAATTTGAAAAATAAATAATATTTAAGTTTCAATTCAAGAAAGTGCAAAAATCGAGCTCAAATAAAATTCCGCTTGCTTCTTTTGATAGTTGGAAATTTAGAAAAATTAAAAAAACTATTGTGAAAATTTTCATTTTTATATTTTATTTAAGATTTCATAGGTTTATCAATTTATAATTTCTTTTTTAGCCATCTTTCTAGTATATTTAATCTTCCACACTCGCATCTAGTTTTTCCTTTCACATTATATTATTATAATTATACAATTCATTTACATTATAAGTGCTCAGTCGACACGTAAAATCAATCTGAACAAAATATTCGTTTGCATATAATATTTTTTGCCATTTTTATGCGTCAATAAATTATTTTCGTGTGAGAAGTATACTAAGTAGATATGTCGAATATATATATAGTAGAAATGCATATAAATACAATATATATGAATATATATATACAAAATCACACTGTTTGCAATTATGTATATATAATATATATTAATATTATATGTATGTCAAGATATTATTATTCTTCTTGTTGTTCCTTTTGCACTTCAATTGATTGCAATGAAATTTTTGTGGACAGCACAGTGAGATATTTTATGATCCATTTAAATGTTGATTAACTTAAATTCGTTTTTACAGCACTCAATCACACTTGATGTACGGATGTGTGTGTGTGTGAGTGTGCGCATTTGTGTGTGTTTATATAATTGGGGTAGCCCGTTTGGTCAGATCAACGGATCAGCAAAATAACGGACATTAAATCAGCAAATCAAATGAAAATTGATTTCACAAGCGAACAAAAAGACAAGTACAAATGTTTTGGATAGAATACAAAATACCCTGTAATTTCTTCATATTAAGCAGTGCACTGCAAAGCAGTTCAACAGCAGCAAGCAGAGTTTCTTTATGAAAATTTTATAGTCGATTATTAAGTCATAATAAACAAGAATGTAAAATCTATATTATATTTTTAATATTTTATTTTTATTCTGCAAATCGGTTTAAGAACTTAACGACAATGCAACGCTTTAACTATATTTTTAAATAATTTTTACAATTAAAACAAACTTTATTTTGATTTTTAAAGCTATAAATTTGCGGTGAAAATGTTATGCACAATTTGGCAAAATAATTTCATCGATAAAACGATCAATTATATATTATTATACAATATATTCACAATGATATAAATAAATAAATAAATACCACCAATTTATGTTTTTCGGTTACTCACAAAATAAAACAAAATATAATTAAAAACATGATTGAATTTTTAGTCGATAAAAAAATAGTTTCTTATACAAAAACTCAATTTGAATTCGATTATTAATATGTCATCTAAATGATATTTTGATTCGCCAGGTTTTTAAGATCTTGAATTTAATACACAGAAAATAGTGCTTCTTAATTTTTAATAAGGAATACGTAGAATTTTTCTGAGCCAAAAGGAAACATATTGGTAATAAAGTCAAGTACTATAAATTGAATTTCTAATATGAAATTTAATAAATTTCGTTTATAAATCAAATAATTTTCATGTTAAGTCCAAAATATTATTAGATTTATATTTCTAAGAATTGTCCTCAAATGAAAAATAAACTTTTACTATATACCCTGGCTTTTTCGGTGTAAACCAGTCAAAACTCCAAAGATAATCGCCAGTTGGTGGAATTAATGGTAAATCATCTATGTAATAAAAATCTTTTATTCCATTTACTCCCTAAAAAACAAAGAAATTAATATATATTTAATGGGAATTATAAACATACCTACTACATAAGGACATGAATGATTGTACGTGTGAGTACCCTTTAAAATATTGAAAATCAATTTTGCCATCGGATGATTATTTTTTTGCATTAATTTGCAAAAGTCTACGGTATAGTCCATAAGCCAGGGCTTATAGCCATTCTCCTTCTTGAACATTCTGAATCTTACGTGTATACCATTATTAAATGGATATATTAAATTAACTAGCGTCGTTAGCGTCGTTTTATACCGATTAATTGCCCGAAGACGGCAATCTACAAATTTAATGGCAGTTTCATTGTAACTCTCGCAGACAATGTTTGTCATCTTAAATTTAAACGCCTGCTCAAAATATATATAATTTTAATAATATAAAACTGGCAATATTCAAAGCTATCTACTTACATTGCTGGATTCTAATATTAGGATTAGAAATGCAAATAAACCAAGTTTAAAAATGATGCGGGGGAAACACATGCCACTGATTTGAGGTAAACGACAATGAAAACTGAATATAAAACTCTTAAATAATATGTATATATATATATATGATAGCTACAATTAAAACAAAACTATTATTTTTAGAGAACAATTAACTTCTCAATGTTTGGCATTAATATGTTACGCACAATTTTGTCAAATAATTTCATCGATAAAACGATCAATAAAATACTTTATATAAACTATAATCTATTATAAAACTATTTTTTTTGTTCAAAATATTTTTTATATATTTTTACTTGGCCCTAGAGTTATTTTATGCTATGGTAGACATAAATAAATATATTTACTACTCTGTACATAAAAAACTTTAAATATTATCTAGAGACCAGGCATTTAATTTTATTTTTCCGTTCTACCAAAAATGCAATTTTTAAATAATAAATTTAAAATATCAAAAAAAAAAAAAAAATTTTAAATAATAAATTTAAAATCTCCAAAAAAAACCTGCTCTAATCAGTTTTATTAAATACTATATATCTAATAAAATACCATATTTTTATTGAGAAAATTTAGAAAATTTTATCATACAACAATTCAGTTCTTATTTTCTGCTTGCTGATACAGATAAGGAATATAGTTATATAGACAAAACATGATCTAAAAGCCTACTACAAGTATATTATACCCAACTGAGCATTTATCAATTTTCATGGGTATAGAGTGTAAAAATTTATGCAGTTAGATCAGCGCGAATTCGAATTTTACTTTGCATTTTACATAAACTTGTATGCAAATAAATGTGTGTGTTTATATATAGAATTTTATATATATTTATATATAGTATATATATATATTTATATATATATATATATATATATATATATATATGCAGATGAAAGATAACGTGCGTAGATAACTGTTTGGTATACAGAGACGTCAACGTCACACAAAGCCCCCAAAACCTTTATTTGCATAACGTATCTAATTAGACAGACATTGGGAGGAACTTCAAAAAACAGATACAGAATGCATAAACTTATATGTATATAAAACCTATACATATATGCATACCAAGTATATAAGATCTGCTCTTCTATTCGACTATATATAATATTACAGAATGTGCAATGAGTTTTACTTTAGTTTTCTTATCAAAACACAAACACAATTACACTGTAAATATTATTTAAAATGCGTAATTTGCTGGATTTATCTTGAAGTTTTATTATTTATAGTGACATCAAAAACAACAAGCTACTGTATAGGACCCATATATGTATATATGTGTATATATATACTATATATAATATACATTTAGTGCGGGTCACTGGTTATATTTTCTATTTATATTTTACATATTTGGTTTTATTCTTTTTTGTATTTTTTGTTAAATAGTTGGCGTCATTTCCGTTGATAAAAAAATACGCTTTAGTTAATTGTATTGCATGTTCTTTTGTAATTTAATATTTTCTTCTTTTTTTTTTGGGTGGGGAATTTTCTTGAAGCTTTGCACACAATATTCAAGTCCAATCTCGTTTAGCTTATCAGCTTATTAGGCATTTTAGTAGATTGTTTAGAGCCCAACCGGAAGCTGTTGTGATAATTCATAGTTACAACTGTATTTAATATAATTTATAAGCGCATTTGTAAGCCCAATAAAAATCAAGTTCTTGTTTTAATTTTATTTAATTTACTTAAATATTTAAAAAGAAAATACATCTTTGACTTTATATATTTTATATACTTAGTTTGTCTGTTTATCTCTGCGAAATAAGACCAAAAAAACAGTGTGCCTACACTGCGAAAAAATGTATTTTGAATCTACTTTAATTTCTATAAATAAATGAAAGTTTTCCTCAAATAAATCAATTTTCTATTGTTGGAAATTAAAAAAGTATTTCTGGGTTTGAAAATAATATACAAAGTTTTGCTCTGTTCTTTAAAATATATTAATATTTATTATGTATTATATATTTTTTTAAATTTCTTCTAAAATTGCAAAATATTGTATAGTAAATACTGAGTACAAAAATATTTGTTCATTTTATTGGAGAAAATAAATTTAAGACGTGATTAAAATATATAAAAAAAACTTTTAATTGAAATTTAAAAAAATTTACATTCAATTTTATTTTTAATAAATAATAAATTCTGTAAATTTATATAGACAATAATTCATTGGAAAATTGAAAATTAGACTTTTTTGAATTAATTGTAACTTTTATTTATTTTGTAGAACTAGTAAAAAATTAATAGTAAATGTAGAAAATTTTATAATAAATTAATAAAGATTTTTAAAAAAATATATTGTGATATTTTTTGACCTTTGTTTGTTAGGAACTAAAGTAATCTCCTGAAAAGAAAAATTATTTTTTAACCTTTTTAATTTGGTGCACATTCATGTAAGCATATTATCTACGTATTTCGAATTTTTTATGATGATCAGAATTTCATTTATTTTAATTTAATTAATTTAGCTACTTTTAATTATCCTATATCTAAAAAATAAAAATTATGGTAAGGATTATTTATGCTTGATATTTTTAGAAAAAAAATCATAAGTAAACCTAAATTAATATTTTCACTGACTGAATCAATATTTACTTATTTTTATATATTTGATGTATATTTTTTTAATTTATATATTTATGCTCATATTCTAGTGTTAAAATTTTGATTTATAAATTAGGGCATTTGGCACCTTAATTACACATTAATAAACTAATTTTCAAGAAACTAAACTAAACGCTCAGTTGGATTAAATAAGTACTTAACATCAAAGTAACTTTTCAGAACTTGCCGATTCTTTTGAAAACAACATTTATTGTTTGTGACTTTTGGATTGGCTAAGGCAAATATTTGAAAAGTCTGAATCCATTAGAAATATATATATATTTAGAAAATCAAACCCCTTAGCTCTAAAAAAAAAAAATAAAGAAAAAACCATATATATGATGGATGCTGTATAAACAAAACTGTCTTTTATATATGCAAACTGTGTCGGCTCCTTTTGTTGTGGCCTTGTCGCCGTTGAGTTGCCCCTAAGATGCGGATACTTTGATGTTGTTGTTTTTGCCTTAGTTGTTCTTTTTCTTATTGTTGTTGTTGTTTTTGTTGTTGTTGTCTCGTGGCGCGATCAACTTTAAAACGTTCCGAACTGTGTACACTGTACATAATGTAGACGTACTTATAAGACTCAACTCATAGCATAGTGTCATAATTTCTTATGTCAACATTGTATCCCTGGCTCAAATTGAGCGTAGAAAGGTGTTAACAACAGACAGGCCATGGTTAAAAGGTGTGAGCCTGGTCCACAAAAAAGCCCAACTGCTAACTAATAGACCAATTATAATAAGCAGCAATCAGTGCGAAGCGCCGCTGCAATTTTTTAAAATAGAAAAAACTAAAAAAAAAAATTCTTCAACTGGTGAAAATTAAATACTTTGAAAACTATACAAAATATTAAATAAAAATTGACGTTAAAATATTAAAAACAATCGATCTGTCTTTATTAAATTATGATCTCAATTAAACGTTGTTAAAAATTGAACGCTGACTATTGATTTGTATTAAAAAAAAATATGAAAATAAATAAATTACAATTTTAACATAATAAAAAATATTCCACTAAATAAATAAATAATAAATAAATTACAGATAAATAATAAATAAATTACACATAAATAATAAATAAATTGTAAATCTATAAGTATGCAAATATAAAAAAAAAATGTTATCTACTTTCAGGCGCTGTTTGTTGCACACCAGACCGCCTATAATTCCCAAACGGTCCTAAGAGTCACTATATAAGGCATGAAGGCTTCACTACATTAAATTTTTATTAAGTTCCCTTATTTCAGTAAACTTTTGTCTTACTAAAATTAAGTGCACATAATTTTTGATAAGTAGAATGCTTACATTTAGCATAAATAAAAGAATTAAACGATTAATCAGTATTTTTATATTTTATATGCTTTACACATTTGCTCAACAAAAAAATAATAATATTCTTTGCAATCGTTAAATAATGCGTAATAAGTGGATTCTTAATAATTTGTTAACATTTAAGAGCCATTCAGTCAACTTGGTCAAGTGGCAAAAAGAAGCGATAATGTTTATCACAATGTTAAACAAGTTTATAAGTATATAATTTATTACTTATATATAAATAGTACTACTACAATCTGTTAGCATAAGAAGTCACTATCAGTCAATTTAGGGGAATTTTGCACATGCTTGAAAATGTTGCTATATTAAGCTAACAATGTTTACTTTTTATAAAGTACTTTTATTTTATTTACACTTAATATTTACTTGTTGATATTAAACTGAAAAAGCCCCTCTAATATTGTGATATATTCTAAAACATAAATTCTATTTTCTAATTGAGTTTTTGTTATGTTAAATTAGATTTAATTGTTGAATAAATTTTGTTGTTTTTCTTGTCAAAAAGTATCTTTAATTTATGTTTATTAGCTTCGTCCCTTAAATTAAGTGTGGCTTTAATTATATTTAAGTTAATAGCTTTGTTATGGCCAAAATTAAAAACTGATTATTTGCTTGACAAAATATAGAAATAAATATTTAAAAAAAAATACATATATATAAAATAAAACAAAAAAAATTTTTTTTAAATATAATAAACAATTTTTTTAAATACCTTGTTTATTAAAGTATTTTCAAGAATATCTAAAATTCTAATATTTTAGTATTGGATATTTTTTTGAATTTTTTTATAAAGTTAATTTTTCTTTTATATATTTATTGTTTAGTTAGAAATTCGAACTCTCTGTATTATATTTTTTATTGATATTTATTTAAAATTTTATTAATTTAAAAATCTGTTTATACTCGTATTTTGATTTATTAATCATTTATAAACTCACAATAGTATTATAATATTTATTACAAGTTAGGAGTTAACTTAACAATTCTATATATAAATTATTTAAATATCTTTAATTTAGTTTTGTTTAAATCAAGAACAAAACTCTTTTAAAATCTTCTAGAGTATTCATAGACCTGATAAGAAGCTCATTAAATTTATCTAACTATCCGCAATATTGTATCTTTAATTTTGCAACTCTTTTTGAACATAACTAATTGAAAATCTGAAACGCTTGTCTCATCATGTAGAGATGTCGCAAAAAAAAAACAAACCAACCAAAGTAGTATGTAATTGTTGTGGCCACAATTCTGTATCTTAACAAAACAGAAAACCTTATCTCACAGTCAGGCAGGCAGGCAGATAAGGAGAGCAGCCAAAAAGACAGCAAGACACAGCGACTGCAACTTTCTACGAAGTCAAATTGTAAATCGGAGCATATGTTTTCCCTAGAAAAGAACGAGTATCTTTACTTTTTCTTTCAGATACACAGAAAGAGATACAAAGATGGGAGAGTGAGAATTAAAAAAAAAAGAAGATGATCCAGCCAACTGTGTGCGGGACAACGGATAGCAGATGCTCAAGGAACAGATTGTAAACGAATATGATATTTCGTTATGGTGCGCACACTCCTTGCCCAAAAAGACTTGGAATAAGTTCCAGATATTAAACTCAGACTCAGACCCAGACCCAGACGATGCTAATGATGATGCTGATGATCATCATGACGATGGCAACAATAGGGGTGCAATTTTTGTGTGTACGTAACGGTAGAATACATTTTAAGTTGTTGTTGTTCTTTTTTTGGAAAGGGATCACTTTGAGATACTTCTTTCTGCCTGTGCGACTGCGCACATGTGTTGACTGTCTGTATCTGAATCTGAATCTGTGCGCATCTGTGTGTATATATCTCTGTGTGTATCTGATTATGGTATCGATCTTAAACTCTCGTCTCTCTCTCCCTCTCGACCTGCCTCGTCTGCAGCAGGTTGATATTCAGCACAAGCAAGGACTCAAAAAAAACATTCAACGTCGCATGGGGCAACGAACGAACTATAAATGCTGTGAACTGTAAATTTTTAAATATATTTTTGTATTTTTAGCACGATTATTTTTTTGCACATTTTTTTTTTAATTTAAAAAATCATTAATGTGACCCTTACAGGATAATCTGTGCATATATTTTATGTTTTTATAAATTATTTTGAGTTTACGATTTTTTTGAGTAATAACTCTTTACATTAGAATTTTAATGAATAGTAAAATTTTAATAAAATTATATTAAGTAATAATTGAGTTTTAATTGTCTTTCCAACTTTAAATCCTATTACTACATTTTAATAGCTAAATGTGGTAAGATTGATATTTATTCTCAATAAAAAAAATCATGGCAAAAATAATAAAAATGATAAAACCACAAATAAAAAATGGTTTCCAAAAAATATTATAAATTTTTCTTATTTTTTTAAATTAAAATAAATTGCTGTCAATTTTTTTTTAATTTTTAATTAAATTAAATTTTTTTAAGCTGTTTTCCTATTTACAGCCAATTGTAGTATAATTTTTAGATCCCGCAAGTAAAGTTAAGATTTTTAAAATTTTTCTTTTATATTTTTTGTGTGACTTTTCGAAAAAAATCTTTGTTTGAAGTTTATGCTTAGATTATTTGGGGTATTCACTTGCCCTAGCAGTCTGGCAGATTTGCAATTGTGCAAGTCGATTGCAGCAACAATTTATGCTGAAAAATGTTGAGTAAAATAATTCAATAAATGAATTCAATACTTTCAATCGAATCTATTGACAATTTAAACATTTATTTATTTTTTTAATTTTTTTTATTTCTTTTTTATTATTATACATTATGCTACTGGACCATAAAATATAAAATATAAAAAAAAAATTTATTATTTTATATTTTATAAATTGCTAAAGTATTTAGACAATACTCCCTACTACAATTTCTGCGAAGCATTTACAAGTTTTATATCATTGACTGAACGAATTGATCTTACGCGTTCATTGATCCACATTTTTTTGTGGCACATTAAGATATAAAACAGTAGCGATTTAAAAGACGATCTCATGGCTTCCACAAACAAAACAAAATAAAATAAAATGAAAAAAAAACCAAAAAACCACAAACATTAACACATTCCCATTAACGAAATGAGAATCGATGTCTATAAAAACGAAAAGAAAGAAATGCAATCAAAAGGTAACACACCGGAAACTGTAACAGTAGTAATTTCAATTATGTACAAGGGTTCAGAGGCAGCATGAAATGATCAATCTAAGCCCCCCGCTACCCTACCTCCTACCTTCTAACTAGTCAAAGTCAAGTATCTAAAAGATTGCCAACAATCCTGGCTACAAGCTCTGAATTGCTGTGATATAGTTAAGGTAGCGCGCAGTAGCCAACAACTTGGCCAAAACCAGTTTTATATTTTTTTCATTCCTAGATTCATTGAAGAAAACAGGCAACACGCACACACACACACACACACATATATCGAAAGGGTTTTCTTGTTGGTAGCTTAAGTTGAATAAAAATAAAAATAAAAAATACTTCAACTACTGTTTTCAACACTTCACTCACCGGTGGGGCAATAAAATAGAGGCGTGCAACGCCCCTCAAATGCTTGATGTGGTAGCCGCTTGTATTTTGTATCTTTTTCCTACGGTTGGTTTATTTTTTTTTGTTTTTTTTTTGTTTTTTCTTTTATTTTCTTTAAACTCTTTTTTTTTATTAGGGTATCCAAATTAATTACAACTTCAAATTAGGCGCATAATCTTGATCGGGAACGCAGGAGCAATATTCTGCCTCTCACTCTCTCTCTCTCTCTCTGCTCTACCTTAGTTTTGCGGTCGCAGCTTATAGTATGTATCTGTATCTTTAGCTGTAACCCTCGGTTTATATCGCGCGGATCAGCAGGCAGGTTGATTATGGCCGGCAAAAGAGAGATTACGTACGTGCCTGAAACAAAGCGCACGAAAGGAAATGCCGAGAATTAATGTGCGACGGAGGGCTGCGGGGATCGAAACGGAACGGATCGGATCGGATCGAGTCGGGTCTTGGCTTTAGTTCGGCTTATAAGACGCTAACGTTGACGTTGACGTAGACGCCGACGCAGCAGCAAATCGAACGTCGCGACGTTGGATCAGAGCGACCCACACACACACACGCAGACAGAGCACGAATACACGCACACACTCACACACTCATACAGACACACGCGCGCACGCACAGGCGATCTTTTAGCGATTTTGTGGTTTATTTTATGATGTTTTAGCCTTTTTGAGCTGCGATTTTGGCTATTATATTCTGAACTCTTTTTTTTTATTGTAATTGCACACACTATTTTGTTGTTGTTATTTTAATAACAATTGCACTAACGATTTACGTTTGTTTTGTTGCTATTTTGTTTTTTATCTTTGGCAACGACCGACGACAATAACGACGCACACGCGATCAGAGAACGAACAGTTTTTTTGCTAATTAAATATTGTACGTTTGTTGTTGTTGTTTTGCTTTTAGTTAAGAAGTGTATTCAAATATATTAAAAAAGACACACACAATCTTTAAACACTTGAGGCAAGACATACAATATCGCGTCCAAACGCAAAGAGAGTCGACAACAAACTGAAGCAGGCAGCGCAGCAGCAAACGCCGACGCGCGCTCATGCATACAAATGTATGGCTATATATGTGTGTGTGAGGGAATTGAGCGAGCGAGCAAGTGCGCCTACTGAGAAGGAGCGGCGAGCGCCAAAGCAGCAAACGTGGAGGAGCTCAGAGAATGGCGACTGATAACGCTAAAAAAAGCGAGAGTAACTTTTTTTTGCGCTGCTTTATGTACTGGTTTGCTTTGGTGTGTGCAAAAAAAGAACATAAAGAACACACAGAATATAGAACGAAAGAATATAAAATGGTATAAATATACATACATATTTATTTACATACTCGCATGTATATATGTATGCATGCAAATATGCAAAATTAATTTTGTCAAAGACACGCATTTAAGATCCAAAGAGAGCGCGTGGGAGAGAAATGATTTTCCGCAAAAAAAAACAGAAAGAGCAAACACGCACACATGCATACTCATGCAGGCCTGAGCGAAAAGAAAATCAGAATAACCCAAACAACAACAACAATGTGTTGCTGCGACAAGAACAACAACAAAAAATAAAAGAACGCTCTACAAGTGTGTATGTATGTATGTGTTTAGGTAGCTGTGTGAGTTTGGGTGTTCTTTTTTTTTGTAAATATGTATGTGTGAGTGTGCGGCAATCATTTTTAGCAAGCGACGCACAGTGACACAAAACAGCAAATTTATTTGTGAATTGTGCCCACAGTTTTATATGAAACGCTGCCAGAAAGGCTACAAACAGGTTTACAAACAAATATTAATACACGAACATACATACTTATGCATGTGTGTTTATATTCTGGCAACGCTTTTCGCATAAATTATGTACATACATACGCATACACATACATATTTATATATTTTAAGCAGCGCTGGCGCTATTGCGAGGAAAGGGCAATAAGATTGAGCGGCTTCGGCTTTGGCTCCTGCTCCCTGTTCCTATTCCCTATTCCCACTTTCAGTGGCAGCCTTGCATAACGAACACGTGTAACAAATATGGTTGACTGGCAGCGACAGCGGCAGCGGTAGCGAAGCCAACAATAAAGCGAATGTCAACTATGGAACAGGGAACAGGGGGAAGCAATTAAATTGCTGCACAGCGACAAGTGCACGGCGCAGCAGGACGAACTCAACGAAGGAGAGTTGCGATCCAAAGAGAGAAAGAGAGAAAGAGAGCGAGCGAGAGAGCGCTTGCGCACAGCATTTGCTTGTACGTATGCATGTATTGTGTGTTTGTGCATTCAACATACAAGCATATCTATACATACAT
This sequence comes from Hirtodrosophila alboralis, assembly GCA_035043045.1. Classification (NCBI taxonomy): domain Eukaryota; kingdom Metazoa; phylum Arthropoda; class Insecta; order Diptera; family Drosophilidae; genus Hirtodrosophila; species Hirtodrosophila alboralis. The sequence goes on along the minus strand of JAWNNH010000593.1, from coordinate 160,265 downwards.
ACGCTGCTTTGCTGACTGCATTTTTACTACGCGTGTAGGTGAGCCGGATTTTATGAATGAATTTTGTTGTGTGCGTGTGTAATTTGATTTCGAGATTGAAAGAAAATATGCACACAGTGCAAAGCAGACAAAATTTATATGGCCAATATAATGGAAAATAAACTGCTAGCTTAAAAGGCAGCTAAACTAAGTATAGTGTATATGTATATGTTTGGGTATATGTTATATGCATGCATTTAATATGTCCACAAACTTAAGTGGCAACAAAAAAAAAACACTTAAATGCAGCGTCAATGAGACACTCGGAAATATCATTTGTGGGCACAATTCAATTTCTAGGCAAAAACTAAAACAAAGCAACAGCATGTGGCAGCTAATTGGCCAACATACCGCATACAGCTGTTGTTAAGATATATGTGCAGTTTTTTTTTATCTCATTGCGTATATTTTTTTTAATATTTTAAAGTAATATAAATAAATTTATTAAATTTTGACAATTAAAAAAGTCACTACAAAATTAATTTGTTACAAATGTGAAAAATTAGAAATGTTTATAAATGCCCATAAAATTAATTCAAATTTAATTTACTTTAATCTCTTTTGTGCAACCAAAATCGTAAATTTAACTCTAATTTGAAATGAAACGTTCGTTGAGCTACTTTCGTTAAATTTGCTGCAGCCGACTTCATGCTGTGCAAAATCGCTGGTCCCTTGAAGTTGGCTGCTTTACGCAAACATCGCATTTTCGATGTTTGTGCAGTGTTGCGTAAGCATGAAACTTGTTCTTAGGAATTCAAATAAACTCCCTTTTATTCAAATTTTTTGGTGCTAAAATAGATTTTTATTTACATTTGAAGTAATAGGTTATAAATAGACATATATCTGATAATGATTACAAATTTAATTATTCATTTTTAAGATGATTTGTTCTCAGCAACTTTTTTGTGAATTACACAGCACTGCTAAGCATCGCGATGTTGATATATTTGGCACTTTGCACATCACTAGCAACCAACAAATGGCGCCAAATTGAGGTAAATGTTTTATGTGATGAACAAAACATAAATTTTGCTAAATATACGCAAAAATGGCAGATGCTGGCAAAGCAAAAGTGCTGCAAAACACTGGCAAATTTGTCAGCGAAACGCGAACCGAAGGGTAGGTGTGAATAAGTGCATATTTTTAGATAGATTTGATTTGCTTCTAAATTGCCAGCGATGATTTCTTCAATGAGGCTGGCTACCGACAGTCGCGGGAGAATGATAAAATCGACTCGAAATATGGCTTTGACAGGGTCAAGGACAGTCAGGAGCGCACTGGCTATCTCATAAATATGCATGCGGTGAGTTTTAAAATGCAGCAGAAGCAGAAAAATGTTTTATATGCTGGAATCTTTTAGAACGAAGTGCTTGATGATGATCGCAGATTGATAGCTGCCTTGGATTTGTTCTTTATACAAATGGACGGTTCGCGTTTTAAGTGCACAGTGGCCTATAAGCCGTATTTATTGATACGCCCCGAGCAGAATATGCAATTGGAGGTGGCACGCTTCTTGGGCCGTAAATATTCTGGCCAAATAGCTAGCCTGGAGCATGTTAGCAAAGAGGACTTGGATTTGGCCAATCATTTATCTGGACTACAACAGCATTATCTCAAGCTAAGCTTTCTCAATCAAACAGCCATGACAAAGGTGCGACGCGAACTAATGGCCGCAGTGCGTCGCAATACGGAACGAGAGAAATCCAACACATACTATATGCAAATGTTGGCCAATTCGTTGGCACAGTCCGCCAGCAGCACAGAGGATGGCGGCGGCAAACGGCAGCAGGACTATATGGATTGTATTATGGATATAAGGGAGCACGATGTACCCTATCATGTGCGTGTCTCCATTGATTTGCGCATCTTTTGCGGCCAATGGTATAATATACGCTGCCGCAGCGGCGTGGAAATGCCAATTATCACATGCCGGCAGGATATACTGGACAGACCGGAGCCCGTGGTGTTGGCCTTTGATATAGAAACCACAAAATTGCCGCTTAAATTTCCAGATGCGCAAACGGATCAAATTATGATGATCTCCTATATGATTGATGGCCAGGGTTTTCTGATAACAAATCGTGAAATAATTTCATCAGATGTCGCTGATTTCGAATATACGCCAAAGCCCGAATTTGAGGGCAATTTCATAGTTTACAATGAGGAGAATGAAATGCAGTTATTGCAAAAATTCTTTGATCATATTATGGAAGTGCGTCCGCATATTGTTGTCACCTATAATGGTGACTTTTTCGATTGGCCCTTTGTGGAGACACGTGCGGCTGTCTATGATCTGGATATGAAGCAAGAGATTGGATTTTCTAAGATGCGTGATGGCATTTATTTAAGTCGTCCCTCCATACACATGGATTGTCTGTGCTGGGTAAAACGTGATTCATATTTGCCAGTTGGCTCGCAGGGTTTGAAGGCGGTGGCCAAGGCCAAATTGCGCTATGATCCCGTTGAGCTCGATCCGGAGGACATGTGCCGCATGGCCGTTGAACAGCCACAGGTATTGGCCAATTATTCAGTTTCGGATGCTGTGGCCACCTATTATCTATATATGAAGTATGTGCATCCATTTATATTTGCTTTAAACACTATTATACCCATGGAACCGGATGAGATATTGCGCAAAGGCTCTGGCACCCTGTGCGAAACGCTGCTCATGGTGGAGGCCTATCATGCCAATATTGTGTATCCCAATAAACATCAAAGCGAGCTAAATAAACTGTCCAATGAGGGACATGTTCTGGACTCCGAGACCTATGTGGGCGGCCATGTGGAGGCTTTGGAATCGGGCGTCTTTCGTGCTGATATACCCTGTCGTTTTAGATTGGATCCCAATATGGTCAAGCAGCTAATGGATCAGGTGATATGAATTTTGATAATACATAAATTAAAGGGTCTTTCACACCTATATGCTTTTGTATAGGGCAGTGATGGGCACGAAAAATCAGCTCGTGAGTCAAAACAAAATTTACATCAAGTCTTTTTGGGTTGATCCCAAAAAATTTCTAGAGTGCGCTTGGAAAACCCTTCAATGTATTTTGTTTTTGCTCGCTCGAGATGAGAACTTGTGCGCCCGACTCCGAGTTTGGGACACACACTCGTGTGTATTTTGTTGTTGCGAAATTTAACAAAAATTCAAAATTATATTACAATTTACCGCTTGGTAAAAATCATAAAATTCCCAAATATACTTTATAATTTCTCGATTATATTGTAATAATCTATTTAATTTTCTAATACTCTGTTGGTGTAGGTTTTCTTTTTCGTTAAATACACTTTAACAAATTTATTCGAATGAACAAACCAAACTTTTGAATTTAGTTTTTGAAGCTGTTTTTGGCTAAAATAATTTAGATTTTGTTTTTAATTTAAATTTAGTTTTTCGGGTGAAAAATATGGTCTTTCTTTTTCTTCCTTTTTTTTGTTAATAATATCGAAATCAAACACAAAAGTGTGTTATTTTATGATTTGGACCACTAAAATATATAAACCCGATATTTTCATATCAATTATGAAAAAAATGAAATATTAATAGTTATAATTAAAGAAATCCGTAAAAATCATGAAGAATATCTGCAGATGAGGATCACATTGGTGTAGCTCCTTTATACATATGTAAATTATTCCAAAAACATTATTTTTTTTTATAGAATTATTTATTAAGGCATACGGCTAACCGCTAGGGTTAGCTTTATCATTTTAAAATTTTTTAACACTGTAATATTAAATTTAAAATTAAAATAAATTTATTTCTTTAATTTATATAGGTGGACGCAGTGCTCAAGCATGCCATCGAGGTGGAGGAGGGCATACCTCTCCAACAGGTCAGCAATTTGGATGAAGTCAAGCTGGAGATTGTACAGGCATTGCAGGGCCTGCACGATATACCCAATAGATTGGAACAGCCAGTCATCTATCACTTGGATGTGGGCGCTATGTATCCCAATATTATATTAACCAATCGGCTGCAGCCATCGGCAATGGTCAGTGACATGGATTGCGCTGCCTGTGATTTCAATAAGCCTGGAGTGCGCTGCAAACGTTCCATGGACTGGCTGTGGCGTGGCGAGATGTTGCCAGCCTCCCGGAATGAATTTCAGCGCATACAACAGCAGCTGGAAACGGAAAAGTTTCCCTCGCTCTTTCCCGGCGGGCCAACGCGCGCTTTTCACGAACTCTCCAAAGAGGATCAGGCTGCCTATGAGAAGAAGCGTCTGTCGGATTATTGCCGCAAGGCGTATAAGAAAACAAAGATTACAAAATTGGAGACACGCAACTCAACCATTTGCCAAAAGGAGAACAGTTTCTATGTGGACACAGTACGCGCCTTTCGTGATCGTCGTTACGAGTACAAAGGTCTGACCAAGACGGCGAAGGCATCGGTGAATGCGGCTGTGGCATCTGGTGATGCGGCCGAAATTAAAGCCGCCAAGGGAAGAGAAGTGCTCTATGATTCATTGCAGTTGGCACACAAATGTATTCTCAATTCCTTCTATGGTTATGTAATGCGACGTGGTGCACGTTGGCATTCCATGCCCATGGCTGGCATTGTGTGTCTCACCGGATCGAATATTATAACCAAGGCACGTGAGATTATTGAGCGTGTGGGGCGACCTTTGGAGTTGGACACGGATGGTATTTGGTGCATATTGCCGGGTTCGTTTCCCCAGGAGTTCACCGTGCACACAACGCATGCAAAGAAGCAAAAAATTAACATTTCCTATCCAAATGCAGTGCTCAATACAATGGTCAAGGATCACTTTACCAATGATCAATATCATGAACTGAATAAATCAGATTCAAGCTATGCTATACGCAATGAGAACTCTATATTCTTTGAGGTAGATGGTCCATATCTGGCCATGGTATTACCTGCTGCCAAGGAGGAGGGCAAGAAGCTAAAGAAACGCTATGCGGTCTTCAATTTTGATGGCTCTTTGGCCGAATTGAAGGGCTTCGAGGTTAAGCGACGCGGTGAATTGCAATTGATTAAAAACTTTCAAAGTTCCGTATTTGAATCATTTCTAGCTGGCAGCACACTGGAGGAATGTTATGCCTCGGTGGCCAAAGTGGCAGATTATTGGCTAGATGTGCTTTATAGTCGCGGCTCCAATCTGCCCGATTCGGAATTGTTTGAGCTGATTGCTGAAAATAAATCCATGTCCAAGAAATTAGAAGAATATGGCGCACAGAAAAGCACCTCAATATCAACGGCCAAACGTTTGGCTGAATTCCTGGGCGAACAAATGGTCAAGGATGCGGGCTTGGCCTGTAAATATATTATATCCAAGAAACCGGAGGGTGCTCCAGTCACGGAGCGTGCCGTACCTTTGGCCATCTTTCAATCGGAGCCCAGTGTGCGGCGTCATCATTTGCGCCGCTGGTTGAAGGATAATACAATGGGCGATGCGGATATACGCGACGTACTCGATTGGAATTACTATATTGAACGCTTGGGCGGCACAATACAAAAGATTATAACAATACCCGCTGCATTGCAGGGCTTGCCCAATCCTGTTCCCCGGGTTCAGCATCCCGATTGGTTGCACAAGAAAATGCTGGAGAAGAATGATGTGCTAAAGCAGCGTCGCATCAATGAAATGTTTACCAGCAGGCCTAAGCCAAAGCCTGCCACAGAGGATAAACAATTGGAGTTGGCTGATATGGAAGATTTGGCGGGCAAAGAGGAGACAGAAGCCACAAGCTCTGGCAGACCCATGGTTACCAAACGAAAGCGTGTAGAGGACGATGATGAAAATGAGGATGCAGCGGCTCAAGCTAAGACCTGGCGTCAGGCGTTGGGTGCACCGCCTCCAATGGGTGAAACACGCAAAACAATTGTGGAATGGTTGAAATTCCAAAAGCGCAAATGGGCCTGGCAGCTGGAGCAGCGACAGCGTTGCAAGCAGCAAAGTAAGCGGCAATGTGCGAGCGATGAGAGAGGCGCAGCTGCTGCCACAAGAGCAACAACATCTACGGCAACACTTGGAGGTTTCTTGAGGCGAGCACAGCGTACGCTCTTGGAGCAGCCCTGGCAAATATTGCAATTGATGCCAATCAATGATCTGGGCCAGTTTACAGTTTGGGCTCTAATTGGCGAGGAATTGCATCGCATCAAGTTGACGGTGCCACGAATATTCTATGTCAATCAACGCAGTGCAGCGCCGCCCGAGGAGGGTCAATTGTGGCGTAAGGTGAATCGTGTACTGCCACGCTCACGTCCAGTTTACAATCTGTATCGTTATAGCGTGCCGGAGCAGCTATTTCGAGACAATTGTCTCGGTATGCTGGCGGATCTGGCCACGCCCGATATTGAGGGCATTTACGAGACGCAAATGACGCTCGAATTTCGCGCCTTAATGGATATGGGCTGCATTTGTGGCGTGCAACGCGAGGAGGCACGTCGTTTGGCTTTGCTCTCAACCCGAGAATTGGAAAGTTTCAGCATTGAGCAGCTGGAACAACGTCCACAATCGCATGTTAGATATTTGCAAAATGCCAGCACCAAATTGCGTAAAATCTATCTATATCAACATAATATACCCACGGCCAAGAAGGAAATGTGGGCACTCTTCCTGCTGCCCAGCAAGAAGGCTCTGATCTTTGCTCTGGACACGGTGCGCACCAATCAAATGCCCAATATGAAGCAACTATATACCGCTGAGCGTTTGGCTCTCATCAAGAATCTGCATCAGCAATCTCAGGCTGATAAATTACCAGCAGAAGATTTAAACTTTGAGCTGCTCATCGAGGTGGATGTGAAGCAAATCTATAGGCACATCCAACGTGCCTTGTCTGCCTACAAACAGGAGCAATTGGGACCCACAATGTTGTGCCTGCAAACGGCGATCGAGGCGAGAAAATTGAGTGCTGCCATGCCGGTGCTATTGGAATTTCCACAGGCTCAAATTCACATCTCGGATGATGCCAGTCTGCTCTCGGGCCTTGACTGGCAGCGTCAGGGTGCACGTGCGGTCATTCGTCATTTTCTCAATTTAAGTAATGTGCTGGAACTTATGTTGGATCAGTGTCGTTACTTTCATGTGCCCATTGGCAATATGCCACCGGACACGGTTCTATTTGGAGCAGATCTATTTTTTGCCCGGCTGCTGCAGAAGCACAACTTTGTGCTCTGGTGGTCGGCCAGCACTCGACCGGATTTGGGTGGCCGTGAGGCAGATGACAGTCGTCTCCTGGCCGAGTTTGAGGAGAGCATTACCGTGGTACAAAATCGTGCTGGCTTCTATGGTGATGTATGCGTTGAATTAGCCCTGGACAGTTTGGCTGTGAGTGCATTGCTGCAATCGAACAAGATACAGGAAATGGAGGGCGCCTCCTCGGCCATAACATTTGATGTAATGCCTCAGGCATCTTTGGAGGAAATGATTGGAACGCTGCCGGCGGCGACATTGCCCAGCTATGATGAGACTGCTCTATGCTCGGCATCGTTTCGTGTAATGCGTTCCATGGTCAATGGCTGGTTGCGTGAGGTGTCCATTAATCAGAATATCTTTTCGGATTTTCAAATTGTTCACTTTTATCGTTGGGTTAGGTCCAGCAATGCCCTGCTCTATGATCCGGCGCTGAGAAGATCTCTCAACAATTTAATGCGAAAAATGTTTTTGCGTATTATTGCGGAATTTAAGCGTTTGGGCGCGACAATTGTCTATGCGGACTTTAATAGAATTATACTCTGTTCGGGCAAAAAATCAGTGACCGATGCCTTGGGCTATGTGGATTATATTGTGCAGAGTTTGCGTAATAAGGAAATGTTTCATTCCATACAATTGAGCTTTGAGCAGTGCTGGAATTTTATGCTCTGGCTGGATCAATCCAATTTTTCGGGTATACGCGGCAGGCTGCCAAAGGGAATTGATGAGACGGTATCCTCGATAGTGTCAGCAAATACAACGCAGCGACAGAGGCAGCCTGATGAGGATAATGATGACGATGATGATGATCAAGAGGATGCTGATGAGGTACAACAAGTTGAAGTAGACGATGATGATGAGCAGCAGACAGGGGAGGAGCAGCAGGAGTTAGAGCTTAACTGGACAATTGGCGAACAGTTGCCGGATGAGAATGATTGTCGTGTGAAATTTGAATCTCTGCTCACACTCTTCATGCAATCTCTAGCCGAGCGCAAGAGCACCGAGCAGGCCATCAAGGATATTTCACATTGTGCCTTTGATTATGTGCTAAAATTGCATAAGAATTATGGCAAGGGTAAGCCAAGTCCTGGACTTCAGCTTATACGCACCATTATCAAAGTCTTAAGCGTCGATAAAACATTGGCGGATCAGATTAATGAGCTGCGTCGTAATATGCTGCGTTTGGTCGGAATTGGCGAGTTCTCCGATCTGGCCGAATGGACAGATCCCTGTGATACGTACATCATCAATGAGGTCATCTGCAAGGCATGCAATCATTGTCGAGACTTAGATCTGTGCAAGGATAAACAGCGCGCCATGAAGGACGGCATGTAAGTGTTATCATTTTGTATATTTTTGTATAATTATTTTTATTAATTGTTTCTCAATTTGTTTGCAGTCCTGTCTGGTTGTGCGCCCAGTGTTATGTGGCCTATGACAATGAGGAGATTGAGATGCGCATTATTGATGTCCTTCAACGTAAGCTGATGTCCTATGTGCTACAGGATTTGCGCTGTGCGCGTTGCAACGAAATCAAACGCGAGAATTTGGCTGAATATTGCACCTGTGCAGGGAATTTTTTGCCACTAATTAGTGGTAAGGAGATTGAAACGCTGCTCAACACATTCAGCAATGTTGCCACGTATCACAAGATGCAGTTGCTGCAACAAACGGTGCAGCAGGCCTTGAAAATGCCGCGTTAGATACTAAGTATAGTATAAGCCAATTAAATATTGTTTTATTATAATTTATTTCGTCTTTCAATTGTTTGTAGTTCTTGTGGGCATTTTTTTGAAAGATGAATATTTTCAAATTCTGTTAAGTTATTCCAAATACAAGCTGTTAGCTGTTCTGATTCCCGAGTTTCAAGGAAATTACAATAGTTGAATGTTTAGAAAGAGCTTTCCATCTCTAATTTAATTACAGATAAATTGGGGATCTAACAAATAATTAAATAAGCAACTTTTTTAATATTGAAATAAACAGATATATTTATTATTATAATAACAGTAATTACATCAAACGAACTTTGAGATTAAATGTAAATAAATTTTACAAGAAATGTGTGTAAGAATTTTTTTTAACAAGGCTTCCAAAGTTTGTGTCATCTAAAAGTGTGTAGGATCCAAAGCAATTATATTTTAAGTAGGGTATTATCCAGCATTAAGGAGCTTAGAAATTAAATGTAAATATGTAAGTTATAGGAGAAATATTATGAATGTAAAACAACCATAGATTTCTTACTGTTTTCAAAGATTTTTTCTTTGTCATCTAATATTGGAGAATCAAAGTCGTTTATATTCTGGGCTAGCACTGGATTATCCAGTAACAGGAGCTTAGAAATTAAATGTAAATATGTAAGTTATAAAAGAGATATTAAGTATGTTAAACAACCGTTGCTGGCTTACTGTTTCGAATATACTCTTCAAAGTTTTTGTCATCCAATATTGCTGGATCAAAGTCATTTATGAGCTGGGTTAGCACTGGATTATCCAACATGGTCATATGATTGCCCTCGATAACTTTAAGTGTCACTTTACCCGATGTTAGCTGGGAAACACAATAATCTTCCTCTATATCCTGCAAGGCGACCTCCGATGGTCGTATTAGCGTAATCGCTGACTTCAAGTCCTTTATGCTATTTAAATCGAACTGAGCGGCCATTTTAACCCTTCGGAACATGGCCTCTACAACAACCCTAGAGTATTCCTTACCATACACACTCTGCTTTTCCACATAACCCATAAACAGATCCATTTTCTGTTCAATAGTTTCGAGCTTATGAAATCCTATAGCTAATATTTCCTTAGTTTCTTCTGGGAATATTTGATTGCAAATACTACTGAAGAGCAAGTCATATAGTGCATTATCGGAGAAATCTTCGCCCAAATGAAGATTTGTCAATTTCTTTAGGAAATGCGGTGCACCGTCGATTAATGTGATATGTCCACGATAACCCAAGTTCTCCAGCATTGCGGCCAGTTGAAGAGCCACAAATGTTCCATACGAATAACCAATAAGATAAAATGGATCTCTTGGCTTCAATATAGTCTTCAAGTGCTGCAGAGAAATACCAATGTATTAGAATAAATTTAGAGTGCCTAGAATTAATACTCACCTCCAAGGATTGTTGAGCAATATCACGAACAGTTTCCAATTTATCAAATTGATGGATTTGTAGGACAAATGCCCTGCTATCCAAGGTGGAACCAATATTGTACCATGCCTGTCCTGCTGTACCTTCTAGGCCTGGTATTATGATATTTGGTGGCATAGTCTGCCTAGCAGCACCCGCACGTGTCTCCAATGGGAACAATACTTGTTCGCAATGGGATTCATCACCCAGGTTGCGTAACAATAATTCCATGCCCGTGAGATTGCCATCCGATGCAAATATCATTTTAACCGCATCGGTATTATCCTTTTCCCTAGCCTGGACATACTCTTGTAGTTTCTGGAACGTCAGGGCACGCAGATCTTGAGGCGTCAAAACTAATTCAAAGTCACGCTCAAGGGTTTGCTTAATTTCAACGGCCATCAATGAGTCCATGCCCATTTCGGACAGTGTGGAGCCAAGGGATACAGATTTTAGATCACGTATGCCCATTATATTCATTACCGTATCGATAATACTTTCATTACCGGAACGACCCGACAATTTCTCAGCAACAACCATACTGGCTACAATTGCCGACTTGGCATTAAGCAATGTGTCCAATTCTTGCAGACAGGACGATATCCTTTGCTGCAACGTTCCACCGATTTCCATATCAATTTTATCCTCAGCCATATCGGCGACAAGCCCAACTTCGCCAACCGCACCCCATTGAATGGCCTTGGCTGGAAGTCCAGCCCTATATCGGCCCTCAATGATGCGTTCCATTACCGAATTGGCCATTCCATAATTAGTTTGTCCCGCATTTCCACGACCACAGGACACGCTTGAAAATACCACGAAATGCTCCAATTTTGGACACAGAGTACGAGATAATAAATCCAAATGTTTGGTTGCAGTTGCTTTAGGTGAGAAGCTCTGCACAAATAGTTCCGCATTTTGATTGGCAAATATTCCATCTCGCAATACAACTGCCAAATTGAATATACCGCCCACTGGGCCCAACTTTGCGGCATCTTGCAACAAATTGCGGCAACCCTCAAATGTTGATATATCTGCTGTATTAATTACAACCTCACAGCCGTAAGTCTTCCAAAGTCTGTTTGTTTTAAATACAAGAGCATAAATATCTTACTGTTAGTACAAATTAAATGTAAATATAAATAGCCCTTGTGGGAGAAAGAATAAATAATTTATACAATTGGGAATATAATAAAACTAAAAAAAATAAAAAAATAAATAATTAATAAAAAATTTATGAAAAAATAATAAATAAAATAAAACAAAAAAATAATATACAAAATAAATAAATAATATTAATAATGTAATTAAAAATGAATATAATAAATTTATGCTAAAGTAAAAAATCTTTGTTTTGTGTTTGTACTAACTAGTGTCCTAATTTAAAAGTTGTACTTGTTGTACTAGAAAAACAACTAATTAAATATGTAAATAAATATACAAAAATTAAAGGTTTCTTCAAAGTCCAGAAATTAACATCTTAAGTAAAGTACTAGGAACAGAACTAAATAAATATTAAAAAAAAAAAAAAAATTCCCTCCAGAAATAAGTATTCTAAGGAAAATCAGAATGATTTATACATCGTGTCAAGTTGAAGAGTATTGCTAATAGCTAATACAAATATATACAGATTTTGTAAATAAAATCAAGAAACATCTTACAGTCTTATATCAACAGATGGCTTGCTTACAGTCGAAAGTTCCCGAATGCTTTATGCTCTGTTCCGTTGTGGAAAGTTGTCATCTCTTAAGAAGAAAGTATATAATACTCATAACAAATTATAAAATGCTGTTAACAAGGATATAGTACACATAATTAGACGGACATAACACACACAAAACAAATATTCTCTTTATCCATTTGAGATCAAAGTAATAATAATATAAATATACATACGCAATTCGATAGGATTGATAGTCCTTGGTAATGCCACGGCTGGAACTAAGCACAAATTTGCGTGCACCACGTAGGGCCATCCAATCCGCCAATTCAATGCCGAAGCCACCCAAACCTCCAGGAATTACATAGGTCAAATGGGGTTTAAAGTAAATTTGGCTTATCACACGCACTGGCAGCGTTTCTGGTGCCTCTGGATCTTCACGCACTTTGATTACAACCTTGCCAATATGCTTGCCACCAATTAAATGCCTAAAGGCCTGCTCAATTTCAGGTGCCGGAAATACGGTTACAGGTAGTGGCTGAATAATGCCATTTGCAATATCTGTATCCATGAGATTTTGTAAATGCTATGCAAAAATTCAGGTAACATTATCAATAAATGCAATTTAATTATAAAGATACTATTGGTATTTACAATTACCCGAATATCGCTGTCGTCGGCTACAAGTAGACAATCAGCCAGCACGGCATGGAAAGTGAGTTGTTTGAGGAAGCATCCCATTCCGAGTTTATTATCATTTGCCATATCGAATTTGCCAATCTCCAGAAAGTGTCCCGAATTACCAAGACAACGCACCGAAGCCAGAAGCTTGTCCTCAGACAAGGAATTCAATACAAAATCAACACCTTTGCCATCGGTTTCACGTTGAATCATTAGCTCAAAGGATGTGTCACGGGAGTTGCCAATATGAGATTCTGTGTAATATAATTAATTTTTAAAAAGTTTAGATTTTAGATTTTAAGATTTACTTTATACAAATACCAAATATATTTACCTTTAAGTTGCGGGAATGTATCCAAAAGAAATTGTTTCTTATGTGGTGTACTACATGTTGTATACACTTCCAGATTGTAGGCCAATGCCACACGAATTGCGGCTAATCCAATACCACCGGTTCCAGCATGAATGAGTATGCTCTTACCTTTCCTAATATCGGTCGACATAAAGAACGCATAATATACAGTTATATAGACAACTGGCACTGTGGCCGCCTCCTGAAGAGACCAGTGATCCGGAATGTCCCAGACAAGCGGTGAGGGTTTCTCCACATAAGAAGCAACGCCACCTTTAACAACCATACTCATAATACGTCGCCCGGTCTGCACATTAATACCAGAGTATTCAAAACCGAGCACAAGGCTCTGATCGAATCGACTAGTACCATATAGTTCAACTCCCAAACGTCCAGTTGCTAACATTACATCTCGGAAGTTGAGCGACGAATACGCGATTTTTACCGTACAGTCTTTTATATCAAGAGGTCCCTCAAACCAACGCAGAGATGACAAATCTCCACGTTGTATTAAATTTCCGTAGATATGATTAGTTCGTGGCTTTACCACATCATCAACTGGCAGCTGCAGATGCCGGAGACTTCCCCAAGAGCCCTAAATATTTAAGTTGTAATTATAATTATAAAGAAAAAATATAGTTTTAAAATAAAAAATAATTTATCTACTTTTATGATATTTCAATCTCAATTAAACGTTTCCCAAAAAAAAAAACGTTTATAAAAATAATTTCTAGTAAGACACTAATCAAATAAAACTTGATTAAGTTAAAAATAATGAAATAAAATAGTAAAACTTTCATAATATGATATTATAATACCTCAATAAAAAAATATATACGAAGTGTTGCATACTTGTAGGTGCTGTTTGTTGCTCACATGTGTGGGCCTATAATTTACACTCGCTTTTGGCAGTCAGTATATAAGGCGTACGGGTTGCTCCACATTTAAATTTTTTTTTAATCTCCTTATAAGAACATATATTTTTGTGTGACTAAATCTAGTAAGTGCATTTTAATCCGTTTATATGGAAATATTTTTTTGTAGCCTTAAGTAAAAATATTAATTTATTAAAATACTTACATGACGATATACGTTGATAGCCAGTCCGAGTGCAAACTGAGTTGAATAAAATTTATCTGATAGGTTGAATTCAGGTGCATGCTTGTCATCAATAAAGAAACATGTTATCAAATTGCCATCGGGCTCCTTACGCAGACAATTTACTAATCCAATTAATCCGTTCGTTTGTTCGTTGAATGCGTACGCAACAACAGAGTTCTTATTGTTTAATGCAGTCTGTATCTGAGTTATCCAATCAAAGTTTTTATCATTATCAGACACTTTGACAACAGTCGGTGGAGTTTGCAATTTCGGGGCGACTTTTTGGAGTAGCAGGAAAACTTCCTCGTTGTTGTCAATCGGAATTGCCGTAATTAAATGGAATTCTTCGGATAAGTTAAGCTTTGCAATATTTATCGTTGGTCGTTCTCTTAACAGAAGGTAACCATTATTGACGAGAACCTTTTGAGCTGATTTTATCACATTCTCATTAAGTTCTCCAGATACACCACCGCCGATAACGTAGTGAAAGTTGGATAATGTTGACAATTTTCCATTTTCTGTATGTACGCCAGGAATTTCATCAATCTTTCTATTCGTTAAATACATAAATTCTCCAGTCACAACAGGTAAATCTTCAATGGCATTGGAAAAGTTCTCCAAGACGGTGTCTCTACCATCTGTATCGACTTCAACCATTTTAATCTTTAACATTGGAGTATTCTCAAGGGCAATTTGAACACAAATGCGTGCTGCATTTGACATTGATAATGCTGGTGCCGACAAATAGGGTAAAAATTCATATTTCTCCAATACGGGAATACCGGGCGGTCTGCGTCTCTGCACAGGACTGGCATGTAGGCCCAAAATTTCAATGCCACCGGCTACAATACGGTCATTCTTATTATCAACATATACATCAAAATAGCGATTCTCTCCATCTGTTTGCTTCATTACATTGAAATGATGTACACCATGAATGCGTAGCTTTCGGATTTTCGTTGGCAGCAACAGGGAACGGGAATCTGTGCCCAATATTTGAATTTGTAACATTGCATCCATGAATGTTACCCAATTATAATTCCATTCAACCTGGCCATATAGACCATCGGCACGTGCACTATTCACTGCACGGAAACCTCCATTATAATGATATCCACGTAGTTTCAGTTCCTTGTAAAAGTCTTTCTTGGCTACCATGGGGAAATCGGAATCGGCCTTAAAGTTATATACCTCTGGTATTGTGGGATTTTCAATTTCACGTATTGTGCCTGTAACAACTAAAGTACCCGCTTCGGTTATCTAAAATAAATTAAAAAAAAAAAATATATTAGAAGTCAATCATTTACTTAATCATTTTTTTCCAAACCTACCTCGAAATGTCCGGAACCGTAATTAATCATAACATTCAGTTCAATTTCTTTGTTTGTTGGTATATTTGTGGCCCTTAAAAATTGCACATCCTCAAATTCAACTGGTACATCCATATAGCTAGGTCCATGATACATAAGAGAAAGTGTTTCCCAAACGAATTGTAAATACGATGTAGCCGGCACAAGAATTTTACCATCAATGACATGTCCGCTCATAAATTCTTCATTGTCATTTCCCAATGATACAATAAAAACGCGTTCACCGCTAGATTTGGTCTTCATATTCTCATATTTTGTCACAAACCAATCTTCACTGTGATCCCAACGAATGAGTGAACTAATGCTCGGAGTCGATCGTGATACAGGAAACTGAATTGCGGGGTATAATTTTGCGACAGGTATCATAATACCGTTTTGGAATAGTCTGAAAAAAATTAATAAATTTTAAATGCATATATTGAAGAATATGTGGCTTCTTTGGTAATACACTGTGGAAAAAAAATGACATTCTAAAACTTAGTACAGTCAAACGTTTAATATTATATTAATATTTATACTTTGAGAATATGAAAATATGTTTCATTATTATCATTATAAGAAAATACAATACCCCTCTGAGAGGGTACGCAATGTGTTGCATACTCGAAGGCGCTGTTTCATGCACTCAAGTGCGCTTATAATCCCCAAATGGTATTAACAGTAAGTATATAAGACATAACAATTTCTCTACATTTAAAATTTTTTTAAATTAATTTTTAAGACAATAATTTTGTGTTCTAAAGTCAAGTAAGTGTAAATAATAATTATCGATTTTTTTTAATGATATAGAATATACTTGAATTAAGATCAAATCATTTATAAATTCTAATTAAATATTTTAAATACTTTGGCATCACGAAAAAGTGAACATACATAAATTTAGAATAGACATTTTTCTCAGTGTATATATAATATTTAAAGGATTTACTTACTTGCCAAGAGCTGTCATGAAGAAGAGGGAATTATTTTTATTTCCTCGATGTGTCAACGGAATATGTAGACCATTTGGCATAGATCGCTTAAGAATAGCACCCAGTAGGCCATGTGGAGCTATCTCAATGGTCAGTGCATTCTTCGGTAGAAGAGCAAAAGTCTCTTCAAAAAGTACACTGCTCAGCAAGTTATTGGTATGATATTCGGCTGAACACAATTTGCGTTCAGGTTGCTCCCATTCACTCATGGGCACACTTGTACTGAGCCATCTGGATGTCCTTGATTTGGGGTGTGGAATTGTCTGTTTCATATGATGCAATAATTGTGGTCCCATCTGGGCAATATATCTTGAATGATATGCAATATTTGAGCATGGTACTTCCTTGGCAAAGATAGCTTTCGCTTTCAATTCAGCCACAAATTTGGTAACATCATCGATGGGGCCAGAAATGGTGCACGAGTCGGCGCCATTGTGGCATGCCACTTCCAATGCTTCCGGCAATATATTCCTAATAACTTTGTAGCCAATACCCACAGCGGCCATGGCACCTTTAATTTTCTTGGCATTCACACTAACCATACCACGATAATATGCCGCAAGTATCATTTGTTCCGCCGTAAGACCACCATCTGCATATGCACAGCCCAATTCTCCAACGGAATGGCCAATAATATATTCCGGTTCCATATCCAATGAATGCAAAACATCAGTTAGACCAATTTGTATCGCTGCAATGCCCACGAATGAGTGTAAGATATTCTCATATATGGTTGGATCATTCGATGTGAGTATATTAATGAGATCTACTCCTTTAGGTTTTAATGTATTATGGCACCGTTCGATAGACTCCCGGAAACATGGTATAACCATCAGTGATGAGCCCATTTCGTTCCATTGTGAACCCATACCACTGAATACCCAGACAATGGGACGTTTAACACCAGTATAATGTTGTACATCCTTGGCCAGGGCCTTGGTTGCCTCCACGCCATTGTTGGGGAATATACCAAATCCACGGAATACCATTCCAGACACATCTTCCTCTTGAATATTGTGCAATAATCCAATAAACTCGGCATCCAATGGTCTCTTTTCGATATCATTGAAAATCTCATTGACAGCATCCTCCGTTCGGCCAGCCCAAGTAACAATACGAGGCAGATCATCTTGCGGTATGCCAAAGTTGACTTTTGTTTTTGGACATCCTTTTAACATGGCATGGGCATTGGCACCACCAAAGCCAAATGAATTAATTCCAATATATGGCTTTGGCAGTGGAGTGCATTCATCGACCACAACTAATCGTCCCTCCGCCAATGATGTTATTGAAGATTTCATTTCTTTATAATTCAGATTTGGTGGAATTACGCCGTGTTCAAAAGCCAAGCATGCCTTCACTAGCGAACAAATGCCAGAGGCGGCCTCTGAATGTCCCACATTGGATTTTACGGAACCAACTAGAAGTGGTGCCTCTCTTTGACTGCAGAGGACATTATCAATTGCCGAACACTCTTCGGGATCACCAACGACAGTGCCCGTACTATGTGCCTCCAAATAACCCAAATCATTTGGTGTTATGTCAACTTCCTGGTAAAATTCTTGTAGCAGCTTTTCTTGAATTTTACCCGAAGGATATGTAATGCCCTCCGGCTTGAAACCATCACAGTTTGTTTTCGAATAAATGACACTTGCATAAATGCGTTTGGCATCTCGTTTCCTTTGTAAAAATAGACTGTTAATTGTCTCGGCACGGGTATAGCCACTGGCATCCTTGTCAAAAGGACGACAATAGCCGTCCTGAGCCAATACACCAAGTCTAGCATAAAGAACATAATTGTTATATTCTCGAAATGATAATATTCAAATAAATATTCTTACCGAGCAAATTGAAGAGTCACAAAGGGATGCAACAACAAATTCGAACCACATATAATTGCGGCATCAATCTCACCATTTCGTAGAGCAGTAAATGCATTATCCAGGGCATACATTGAGCTCGAGCAAGCCGTATCTAATAAAAAGGATGGACCCTCCAAATCCAAGGAATAGGATATCCTATTGGCCATCATGGCACGACTGCAGCCAGTGATGCCGAAACCACCAGACGAAACCTTTTCATAGAACCAAGTCTTCTCCGATTCGGATATGCAAGATCCAACATAGACACCAGTCTTCGAACCGCGTAGACTCTTCGGATTAATACCCGAATCAATAACCGCCTCATATGCCGTCTCAACCAAAATTCGAGTTTGCGGATCCAATGTATGAGCCTGCTTAAAGTGCACACCAAAAAATGTGGCATCGAACTTTTCCAGATTGTTAATTTTACCAGAACGCTTGGGTATCTCTGGATTGAAATGACGCCAACGACGCTCATCATCATCAATCATGTCAATCTGGAATATACAATTTATCCTTTAGTGTCCTGAAGTCTATTACATATTTAAAATTATCCTTTAAACTAGAACTTATATCAGATTTGAATTATCGTTTTAAATTAATTTCACAGAAATATTCAAATAAAATTTCTTTTTATTTAATATTTTATAATTTAATAAGAAAATTCTGATATTAAAAAAATTAAATCCTGATCAATAACTCATTCGAAAGTCAAATTGTCAGCGGCAAGTCTTTAAAATGTATTTAATTTTAATCGAAATCTTATCTTTTTCGGAATCAATTTGATAATAAATAATTTTAGTTAAAATACAAAATTATAATTCCAAAGTAAATTGGTTTTAAGGATATTTAATCTCCTTTGAGCTCAGATTTTTTTTTTTTTTTTGATAATGCGTGGTTAGAAATAAAACACCTTCGTTTGTAATATTTCTCAACTCATAGGATATATTTCTTCATTTTATATAAATTTGTGACCGCCACGGCGCGTCCATACAAACCGCTGTCTTAATAAAAACTGAAAACAAAAATGCGCTGATGCAATATACAAAGTTGTGTGCGCGAAAACGAGATGGCAATATGTAATTTGAATTTCATCATTATGCTCAGTATTGCATGATGCATGTACTCTTGTATGTGTATGTGTTTGCGGCGAATGTGCAGCAAGAAACGAAATGAAAATGAAACGATCGTTGCTATTCAAAATGCACAGCCGGCCGTTAATATTTGAACTGACTGCGTTCCTCAACAATGCGACTTTTGTACATTTCTATTTTGAGTAAAAATGCCACAGATATTAAATTTATTTATAAATGAATTAATTAAGTAGTTTAAAGCGGCAGATTATTACACAATAAAGTATAACATTTATCCTTTTTATAAAATACTTATAAAGCTGATTGATTTTTTGAATTTTTATTAATTATTTTAAAGCAAACACAATTTTAGAACAGCAACACTTAATAAAAATATTCACATTAATCACTTTTCTCAATATTTAATAACAATTGCAGTCTTAAATATTTTTTTTTTCGAATTATTAGAAAAATTTCGATTTAATTTCATTTTTGGTTTTGTTTTTATAACATGACTCGTGTTATATTAAATTGTCCTTATTAACACATTTTTTTTCGATGTGATTACAAACCTTGTTGAAGAGATTATACTCGTATTCCGCAACATTTTTACAATTCGGAAATTTACCGGCCATTCCAGAAATAACAATTTCATCGCCGTCAGTTTCAGGATGAACCCTGGAGTATTTTTTATCTTTTTTCAACATATTTGCGGCCATTGCACTGAGTTTCTAAATAGCACTTGGATATTTTATGTATATTGATAATTTCTTCAAATTGTCCTTGACAATTGTTTATCCTTTTTACACCAACACAGACACACACTGATCGCGTTTTTTATTGTTGTAGTATTTAGTTATGTAATCCACCGAGAGAATGCGTTCGAGTTGCCAAACAATCAGCAAGTAAACCCAAAACCTTTAACATAGCTGCTTTTATACACTTGTTGCCCCTCAAAATTACAAAGTCAAAAATGAATATAAATGGTGAATACGTTGACCACAAACGCTCTAAGTAAATAAATTCAACGAATTGCATAAATAAAGCGTTCAATTGCATTTAAAGGGCACATGTATTGTATATATATATATATATACAACTATGTCTGTAATGTAGTACCTATATACTAGAGGTAAAAGAAAAACCTTTTGAAATTTTCGATATCAATCCATTGAATTGACAAAGTTAGCAGCAATCTAAAAATTTTAAAAAGTAAAATGGAAATTAGTATATAGTATAATTTAATTGATTTTAAATTAACATGCCGATAAGTTAAAAGCTTACAATTTTGAAAATGTTTAAAAACTGAATGACAATGAAATTTTAAGTTTAGATTTTTACAGTGAATGTAATTAAAAGTTTTGATTTTTTTGAATTTAAAAAAAAAAAAAAATTAAAGATGATGAAGAAATCGTTTAATATATTATATTTGATCTCATGACTTTCGTTAAAAGTTCAAAACTATTTTTTTTATTTATTAAATATTCTAAATAACAAATTTCAAGACAATCTAAATGAAGAACTTTTTGTTAGGGAAAATCAAATTAGGATTTTTTGTTCGTCTTTAATATATTACAAATTATTAAAAATCAAGTGTAAAATTAAGCACTTTAATCATTGAAAAGAAAAATTAACATATCTTGATGCAAAAACTAAATTATATAAAATAATTGGTTTTGTTTAAAAAAAAATATAAATTTCTTTGATTTTGTCCCAGTTTTATTATACTTCAGAAATATTGATAGTAGCTTGATATAAATATCAATTTATGTTTTTGCGTTTAATCAAAAATGCAAATAATTATATTTAAGTCATATGTTAAGTATTAAAATAAAACAACTTTTATGTAATACTCAATTATCAAATCTGCTAAATTTAAAAGTATTTAATTGGATAGAATTTTCTATAAATTGCACAGTCTAAGCAGCCGGATTACCTTTTCAAGTAAAATAGACTATTATGTAATCATAGAGTTTTATTTATAAAGGCAAATAAGAAACAAGAAAAAAAGTGAAAAGTAAAATCAAAACAAGGAATAATCTAAGAAATATCTACAAAAAGCTTTATTAACAAACTCCAAATTAAAAATCGAGTCAAAAAATTCATAAATCTAAAATGTTTGTTTGCTTGATATAAGGTTTTTTTTATTTAGATAAATTTTTTATCGCTTGCCAATTAAATCATGTAATTTTTATGTCTTACGTTAACATCGAACAATCTCGAACAGGGCCAATTGATATTATATATCTGATATTTTATATATATTTTATTGAAAACCTTAGCAGTGGGCAAATCTGATTTAATTTTTGTTTGCACTAAGAAATTAGTCAATCACGTATAGGTACAAATGAATATATAAGTATTATATTTAAGTAGCTGATCGCTCGAATAGATTTAAATAGAATTAAATTGCTTAATGTTTTCCAGTTAATGAACTTGAACAGCCGCTTAATGCAAATTACCAAATCGTTCGTCGAACTTTCCTAATAATATGCGTGTCTATATACTATTGCTATCAGTAAATATGTACTCTGTTTATACATATGTAAATGTGTAAAATTTAATTGATGTTCCGATATCAATAAAGATTCTGTGTTATCCAGGGCAACAAGTCAATGACGGAAGCAAATATAGTGGGCTGATTTTGATTTTTGCCGCAGCTTCGTCCTCCGTAGGACACTACGCCGTACTGAACATAGCGCACCGTTTGATTAAAAGTATTCCGAAAGAAAAGTGGACCGCCAGAGTCCCCGCGACAGGTCTGCGAAATACCTTCGCCAACGGCACAGATGTGATTCTCATTAACGGGAGCATCAATGTAGTAATTGCGGCAAATATCCAGATCCTGACGCCTAACTACAGCCTTAAGACGCACTGCAGATAGATCGTTTCTCTTCTCAGTTCTACCCCATCCGGATATGTAAAAGCTCTCATCGTAGGCAAGATCTTGTGAGTTACTTGTGATAGGCAGACAAATGGGCTTGATGTGTGTTTTGAATTGAACGATTCGATCTAGTTTTATCAGCGCAATGTCATTGTTGATGAAACTATAGTTGGGATGCGAGCGTATTTCCTCAATGCCATATTCCTCATAGGGTGGCAAGCATTCCCGACGGCGTCCGTCCCGAAATTGACAGTCTTCTTCGGTATTCAAATTGTGCTCGCCCAAGCGTACTGCAATGCTGCGTGGAAAACAGTTTTATGTAAAAAAGTAAGAATGTTGTAGTCGAGTATACCCGACTACGGTACACCCTGTACCCATATCATAATTTTAATTTTCTTTTATTTATTTTCAATTATGCCCGCCCTATGTGGCAAAAAGTTAGTCCGCGGCCTAGCTGGTGCGGTTGCGGAACGCCAAGTCTGCGGTCTACTTCGTACGGTTGCATACGGCAAAATACATAGAAAAAAGCTAGGTTGCAGTTGGGTAGCCGGCCGAGCAGCCTAGGCATATCGTTAGCCCGGGCCCACCCGCAAAACCACTGGGTACCGACTGCGCTGACTACCGACTGAGCTGTTGTACCACGGAAACTAAATCTTAAATAACTTCCTTGTTTATAGTTCGATCATTATGAAATTTGCACAGAATTTTCGATCAACATTATAATTCTGCATGCCACAAATATATTTTAAATTGCCTATAAATCGAAGCGTAAATATGAGACAATCGACAGGGCTAGATTGACTCGGCTTTTGATACTGATCAATAACATATATATAGTTTATATGATCAATAATGCCTCCTTTTGCCTTTTCACAGTTTTAAAACCACCTTTTACCCCATTTTTTTTTTATAGATACTGGGTGTAAAAATATAAAAAAACATTACAACGTACAGCTTTTCATTCCTCGTAACACAATGGGCAGCTGTCAGTACAAAGCGATCGCTAATCAAGCTTCCACCGCATAGAAAAGGTATACTAGAGATTTCATATTTCAGTAGCACCAACCAAGGAAACTCAAAAATTCTTGTAATTTCACCACCGCCCATTACTATTAAGCTTCTTTGAGGCTTAAGACCGCAATCCGTGACAGAGTTGAGCAGCTCCATTCCATGTTGATCGATGAGTTTTAGCCGTTTATCGTTAGCCGAATTATGATTGATATTGCCATCGCTTTGGGAAGTGATCACTTTAGTGCAACATAAATGAATCTGGAATAAGTGAACGATAGTTTCACATTTTTCTAGCTTGTGTAAATATTTACTTCTCCCTTTTCCTGTTTGCAGACCATTTCCCTAAGATGGTTCTTTACCAATTGGGGCACATTGTGTCCATATTTGGCCTGAACATCCAGTAAAAATTGACATTGTTTGGCTGGCACACAATATCCAATGTCATCCGATGGTGTAACGCAGCTCTGGCCTGTCTCTATAATAAGAATTTATTTAATTAATCATAAATAGGCTTTCTTAATTGATTTTTAAAACTATGAACGTATATTGTCATATAAGTTAAGATTCTCAATTAAAATATGTTACATACGCGTCAATACCAGCATCGGAACGGCCAGTAAAATTAGGGTTAAGGCGCCTATATATAGCTGCATCCTGTCTTTGTTAGAGGACGTGCTAAAACTGTACGATCGGTTGTTTATACTTCCCGCACCTAAATGGCAGTGAGAATCATGTTGGTGAATATCGTGCATTTGTACCTCAGATTCGCATGTTTATTAAAATGCATTTTTTACTATTTATCTAGGTTTGTTTTTTCAATTATAGAACTGGTTTGACTTCGCTTCAGTGCAGCATATGTCGTGTCAACATTCAGACCTGTTTCTATTCACTTATCATAGCGATTATTTTAGTTGATCTAAATTTTAGATTCCAAATAGCTGAGAACGTGAGAAAAGCGATTAAATTCCGGGGAACCCTACAATCAACGTGTCCTCTCTCTGTCTCTTTCTATATGCATTAGCGCTCTTCGATATTATAAAAAAACCCCGGTAAAGGAAAACAATTTGTGACCAAGTTTTAATAATAAAATTTATCTTTAACTATATATAAATGATTTTTTTATAAAGCCAATTATTAGGATTTAAACTAAAGATTTTGATATCAATAAAGATTCTGTGTAATCCAGGGCAACAAATCAATGACGGAAGCATATACGGAGGGCATATTTTCGTTTTTATTGCAGATACGTTCTCCGAAGGACACTATGCCGTATTGCACATAGCGCACCGTTTCCTTGTAAGGATTCCGGAAAAAGAGCGGACCGCCAGGGTCGCTGTAGCAGGTTTGCCCAATTCCTCTGTTAACGGCACAGATGTGATTCTCACTAACCGGAGCATCAATGTAGTAGTTGCGGCAAATACCCAGATCCTGACGCTCAACTATCGCCCTGTGCGGCACTGCAGATAGATTGCTGTTCTTCTCAGTTATACCCCATCCGGAAATGTAGAAGCTCTGATCGGCGAGTATATCTTGGGACTTATTTTCGATAGGCAGACAGATGGGCTGGATGTGTAATTGGAATTGAACGGATCGATTAAGTTTAATCAACGCAATGTCATTGTGAGTGGAATTATAGTTCGGATGCGAGCGTATTTCTTCAATGCCATATTCCTCATATGCTAGGCAGTCTTTATGTTTGCCAATAATTCGACAGTCTTCTTCAGTATTCAAGTTATGCTCACCCAGGCGCACTGCAATGCTGCGGAGAAAAGACGATTAAAATAAAATATAAATTAATTGAATCTAAATTGGAACTTACAGTTTTTCATTCCTCGTAACACAATGGGCAGCTGTCAGTACAAAGCGATCGCTAATCAAGCTTCCACCGCATAGAAAAGGTATACCAGAGGTTTCATACTTCAGTAGCACCAACCAAGGAAACTCGCCAATTGTTTTTTCATCAGAGTTGCTTAGTTTATTTATATATTTCTTGCCACAATCCGTGACAGAGTTGAGAAGCTCCAACCCACGTGAATCAATGCGTTTTAGGTCTTCTGTTGTCTGATGCGTATCCTGGGTATTATCATTATTTTGCTTTTCTGTGTTAACCGTATTATTTTCATATATGTTTAGATTCCAATTTAACCAACTTACCCGTCAATATCAGCATCGCATTGATCAGTAAAACTAAACACAAGGCGCTTATATATAGCTTCATTCTGTATTCGATCGGTTGTTTATATTTTCCGCCCTCAACTTAGAATGAGAAATATTTTGTTGAGCATTGCGTCTTTATAGCTCCGACTTGCATGCATATTAAAATGCAATTATTATTATTTATTCGATTTTCAATTTCTCAACTAAACAACTAAATTTAAAAAGAAGTCAGACCTGTTTCTAATCATTTATCATATTGTTAATATCAATTGATTTTAATATTTGCAAGTGTGAGAAAAGCGATTAAAAGTCAGGGAACTCCAAGATTGTTGATTTGCTGAGACAATCTAGGTTGTTAATATAGAAAATTGTTGTCAACATATTTAATAATAATAATTTACAAAATTGTATTATTTAATAGTATAACTTGGGGTTACTTGGCTTACAGGGTATTTGCTAATTGTGCATTATCAGGGACTATAAAATATTATATTTTTTATATTATATTTTATAGTCTCTGATATTATCGACTAGAACCTTCTCACACTTGATATTTGTCTGTTTTAAGCAATTTCTAATCTATTAATTTTATTCAAGAATATACATACATACATACATACATACATACATGCGTTAAATAATTCATCACAAAATTATAATAACCTATCCAAGCTTGAATAAATTGCCATCATTTTGCAAATCTTAAATAAAAATTGGCTTGCAGAAATTTTTTTTATCACACCAAACATCAATGATTGTTGCTAATAAACTGCAAAAATGGCTTGATTGCGGGCAGGAAATGCCCAAAAGGCTTTCCACAATCAAAGGCAATCAAAGGTTTTCGATTTTACATACCTTTTGTACATACTTACATATATACAGATATACTATGAATATACATATGTACATATGACTATTTA
Source organism: Hirtodrosophila alboralis (assembly GCA_035043045.1). Classification (NCBI taxonomy): domain Eukaryota; kingdom Metazoa; phylum Arthropoda; class Insecta; order Diptera; family Drosophilidae; genus Hirtodrosophila; species Hirtodrosophila alboralis. Next base: position 133,885 of record JAWNNH010000593.1, on the reverse strand, counting down.
TCCAGAGGCAACTTATTCTCGCCGACAGCGTCAAATCAAATAGTTTGATATGGCAAGTTAAGGGTTATATATATAAATATATGTATAAAGATATATAGTATTTATATGGTCGTTGTTTATACTGTTGCTAGATATTTAAATATGTGACTTTAACTTAAGTCTAGACTTGATACCCAGATGTAGTAAATACTACATATGCATATAGATTTTCATTTGAGTACCCCAAGGGGCGTCCTACAATTGATTAAATTCCTATAACGCTTAGATCAAAGTTGCTAAATAGGAGATATATCTATCTGCTTTAGTCTTTATTACTTACTTAATTTTTATCCTAACAATTTCATGGAAATAGCGTACAAAATAAGGGATTATTAATAAGCACATTTTCCCAATCAAAATTTAAGGATGTTTATATATTCAATATGAGTGTTCAACTTCAGTCGAATTTCTATTTATTTTTGCTATTTTTTTGAATTTTATGTCTCAAAATTCTGACAGTAAATGTTTCCTGCAATTGAGTGCTATATTTAGTTTATATAATATTGTTTTATTTATATTTATAAGTTTGAACAAAGATTGGACAGCACTTGTCAGACTTAGCTCTGTTAAAATATCTGACAATCCTTTACACTTGACTGACTACAAAAATGATCGAATATTCGACGTATAAAATGAACATATATAATATATAAATTTAGTTTGAAAATATTTATCTGAGAACTGCGGGAATTTTGTCACTCTCCCAGTACTTTTTAACATACTAGTATATATTTTAAAAGAACTATACTTAATATTCCAAGTAATTCAATTATTTGGATCAACTTCAAATTTATGTAGAGCAATATAAATATTTAAGCTTATTTTTCGTTTATACTTTTGCATTTTAATTGGTAATCAAATAGAGATCGTAGTTCAAAGATTTATCATATATAGCAGATATCTAAGCAAAGGTTTTTAGGTGCAATTTTCCTTGGTCATTAAATATTGTGTAAATCAGATAATTTTTTTAGAATAAATACATTTTCCAAGTCCAAACAAGTGTCAACTCTGTGAATAATAAAATACGCAAGTATTAATTAAAATTATAAATTTTTTTTTATAAAACAAAATAAAATCAAATAAATTAAACAATTAAATATGTAGTTTAAATAATTTAATAGAAAATAGAAAGCTTATTTTAGGAGTCTCTTAAATCAAAGTTTTCCACACAAATACACATTTTTCAAGCGATCGTCCCTTCTCCCTTTATGTTTAAATGTTTAATGTTTGTAAAGTATATAAAAAAAGAAGCTATATGATTTATTGGTCAAATTGGGTCACAATTGGGAACTTCTAAATAAATTTCAAGAACTTGTTTTCAATATAATAAACTCTTGTGCAAGAAACTTGAGCAATGGCTCTCTGTGCTTTAATCGATAATCGCCTGTAAGTTCAAGATCAGCTCACTCTCCCGCTCTTTCTCTTTCTCTCTCTGTTATCAGTGCAAAGCTTTGAGAACTAACATCAGCTTAATGCTCTGAAGCTTTTACTCGAAGCTTTTATCTGAAAGTTCAACTGTGGAGCATTTCTACGATTGAATCCAATGTATCTGATCGGCTGAAAGCTTTGAGCGTTAGTCTAAATCGAAATTCGATCGCGTTCAGAGCTCTCGGTTCGGTTGTTGGAGCTGGTTAAAATACGGGTTTACAGGTTAGGCTGCCTTTAATAAGAAAGATTCACAATAAAGCGCTAATCAGCTATTATTTTTGTTGGTTTGACCAAAAGTCAAGGTTATCATAAAATTGCACAGAGCACCCAAGGTAAGCAAGACTTTCTACATTTTGGGGCAGAAAGAAGTTTACGTTTTGTGAGGAAAATCCCCTTTAATTAAATGCTTATAAATAATTGATTTGACGTCATTGTTTACTGGGTATTTCTCATAAGCTAGTCTCATTTATTGTTTATACTTTTAAGCTTGTATATATTAACATACAAACAAACAGTGCCTTCTAGCAAATTGGAAATTTACTGTGCCAAAAAAAAACAAAAAAAACAAAAAAATAATAATAAAAATTTTAATAATTTTTGTATCTACTTCTAGTGAGATTATAAACTAGTTAAACATGATTCACAGGTTTTCTTTAGAAATTTTCAGCATACATATTTAAGTGCTATAAGTATGTATGCATATAAATGAATACATTTCAATATTCAAGATTATTAGTGTAATAAGATATTTAAATATTGTATTTAAGAAGTTAAGCAACAACGTTTTATAGCTGGCAATTATTTGTCTAAGCAATCAAACATATATTAGCAATTTAAGTGGATATAAAATTTATTTTAAATTAAAGTTTAAATTAGCACATTATAATTAGGAGCTCTGTCATGTTATTTGTTTTGTTTTGAATAAAGCTTCCTTGATTCCAATAGAATATATAGATATATGTAGAGTATTACATTTTAATTAGTTTTTTTGCTTTCTCACAAATTCAGATTTCAAATATTGCAAAATAAATTGTTATTGTTAAATTAAAAAAAAAAAAAGATAGTACAAGATAGTACATGACAATAAAAATGATCGCTCATTGTGAAACAAGCTTGGGATTAAATTTAAATGAATTGTTTATCAACCTTTTGAAAATTTACCAAGTCACTTAATAATTGCTTAATAATTCTTATATTTCATGTTAAACAATTATAATATTTTTTTTACAATTATCTCGTTCAAACATACAAATTCATAGTTTTCCTCTGTTTCATAAATTGTATGAATAAATTTTATTTTTGTTTTTTTTATGATATTATTGCAGTGCTCAAAAATTTAAAGTTTTTGTGTGATTGAAGTTGTAGTTTGTAAAACGAGCTTTAAAATAAATTTTAATAAATTTTTTATCAACCTTTTAAAATTCGGCAAGCCAAAAAAATAAATAAATAATTTAAAGAGAAATATAATAAAATAAATGGAAAAAAACAAATTGAAGTTAAAAGAGAAATATAATAAAATAAATGGAAAAAACACATTGAAGTTAAACATAAATAAAAATATATAAAACTTAATAAACGAGAAATATAAATTGGGAAATAAACATTGCAGTTAATCATAAATATTTAGTATAATGAAGTTATGTGAGAAAAAAATACGAAAACATCTGGGGAATACTGTGTTAACCCAATTTAGGCCTTTGTTCGATTAGTCGAACAGCACATTTTGGCTAAATTTAAAAAAACATAAAAAAATACTTTATTCAACTGAACTATAGTTATGATAAAAGTAAAAATGCAATATTTTATTTCATTATATTGCATTTCAGAATAAAATATAAGATTTTATCCCCCTTTTTAATTTGGGCTGCAGGTGAGGTTTGAAAAAAACTTTAGAGCTAAAACTTTTTTTTATTTAATTTGATAAATATTACTTGTTGCACTGGGAAAATAAATAAATACGAGTGTACAAATATGAGTTGTAATTATATAAAAATTTAATTTCTAATTATATATAATTTTCTATATTTTATTTGCAGATTAAAATGGGAAAACATCATTATCTTAAGGTGGCTATACTAAGCATAGCTTTATTCTGCTTTGTAAATGCTGCTCCTCAGGTAGATTCGAATGCTGAAAGGAATATTGATGATATATTCAATACAAATCCCAGTGTGCCACGACAACCGACACGGAATAACGGCGCTGCCCAAGTGGTTACACCCGTACCCGTAGATCCTGCCAATCCTGTGATTGACTTTACCTCCGTCAGTGGCAAGACAGCTAATTGTAATTGTGTGCCATATTATAATTGTGATCCATCGACAAATAGCATTACGGAAGATGAATCATTCGATGGTTTTGGTGTTATCGATATTCGATTCGGCGATGATGATCCTGTTTGTCCCGCATCCGTGGAGGTTTGCTGTGCTGGCAATCAAACCCGTACTGAGGTCCTGAATCCAACGCCTCTGGAACAGCGGCCAAATCAGCCGCGTGGCTGTGGCATTCGCAATGTTGGTGGATTGGACTTTACACTCGCTGGTGCCACACAGAATGAAGCCGGTTTTGGCGAGTTCCCCTGGACCCTGGCCCTGCTGCATGCCAACAATGCAACATACTTTTGTGGCGCCTCCCTAATCCATCCACAAGTTGCCCTGACTGCAGCACATTGTGTGATAAATCGTGCACCGGGCAGCTTCTTGGTACGCGCCGGCGAATGGGATGCACAAACCACAAAGGAACGTCTGCCCTACCAGGAGCGTGCGGCTCAGAGAATCATTATACATCCGCAGTTCAATATCCGGAATGTTGCTAATGATTTTGCTCTGGTTATTTTGGCACAGCAGTTCACCTTGGATGATCACATCAATGTGGTTTGCCTTCCGGCCCAGGGCGCCAATACCGCGCCCCGCACCACCTGCTACTCCACCGGCTGGGGCAAGGATGTCTTTGGTGCCGCTGGTAAATACAGTGTAATTATGAAGCGATTGCCATTGCCGGTGGTGGATTTCCAAACCTGCCAATCGCAGCTGCGGGGCACACGACTTGGGCCCAAGTTTGGCCTGGATCGTTCCTTTATGTGTGCGGGCGGGCAGCGGGGTGTGGACACATGCCAGGGCGATGGTGGCGCCCCATTGGCCTGCCCCATCGGTCAGCCCACCGAGAATCGTTACCAACAAAGCGGCATTGTGGCCTGGGGCATTGGTTGCAACGAGGCGATCCCAGCTGCCTATGCCAATGTTGCCTTGGCCAGAAGTTGGATTGATCAGCAAATGTTGGCTAATGGCTTTGGCACGGATGTCTATTCGGCCTTTTAAACTAAAATATTGAAAACAAACAAAATAAAACAAAGAAAAACAAACAAATAAAATTCAATAAACTACACATATTTATAAATTCTGGCTTATAACTTACATGCTCTGCAAAATTCGGATAAGGATGTAGTCAAGGACTCTTGGGGCTGGTATGTTGCTTGGGGTGGCTTTTGCTTATTAACACACACACACACACACACGCACACACACACAAATTTCTTAGCAAGTTCAAAAAGCCAACTTGTAGTCCCAGTGCTGGCTGCGTGTCGTGTTTTCATTCAGGATATAAATGAGCAGGATTCAACACAATTTACAGGATAAATTTATTAGAACACGTTATAGAATGCTTAGAGAGGAAGAGAGTTAACAAACGTCTTACTTAAATACGCCGTATTTATATATACAAAGGATATATCCCTTTATGAATTTATATTGGAATATTTTTATTTCAGAACTAAACTTTCAGTTTATTCTCATTTCAAGTAGCTTTCTATTCCTATTTATATTTATAATGTTACCATTTTTTTTAAAATTTTTTTGAAATGAATTTAATTTTTAATATTTAACAGGGTCCTTATTTAATTAATTTATTTTTTTTAATTGTTTATTTTATTAGACATATGAACAGACTTAAATTTTGTGTAAAACAAAGCCACGATTATTATTATAGCTACTCGCGGTTTTCTCGAAAACCATTCTTTGAAAAAATAAATGGTTTGCATTTTTGAAATCAGCGACCAAAAATACATCAAAAAAAGTATATGAGAGCCCAGCTCCCTCGATCAAAAAATAATTTGTAAACTAGTGTTATAAGTAATTTATATATATTATATTATTTATATTAAAATATATATGAAATAATCAATTGACAATAAAATATTTTTATATGCTTATATATATTTTATTTATATTAAATATTGAAAAGCTCGCTTGTCAAAAATTATTTCTATATTTTTTTAAATATATATATATAAATATATAAAAATATTCAATATTGAAAAAAGCACTTGCCAAAAATTATTTCTATATTTTTTATACACAAATATTATTAATATTTAAATATATTTGAAAAAATCACGTGTCAATAATAATTATAAAATTTCAATTTATATATTTTTATTTTATTGTTTATGCAATAAAAAACCTTTTTATGTTTATTAAAAATCTCAAGAAATATTATGAAATAATTTTAAATTAAATTAAATAAATTTCATATATTTTTTAATTCAAGAAATCTTTTAATGACAATTATTTACTGACTTTAAAAACAAATTTAAATAAAAAAGATTATTTTGTAGTTGAAAAAAATCTACTAACAAGAACTATTAAATGACTTAAAAAAGAAATTCAAACAATAACAATTATTATGAAATTTATAAAATTTCATTTATTTTTTTATGCAAGAAATCTTTTAATAAGAATTATTTAATGACTTCAAAAACGAATTATTTTGTAGTTGAAAAACAAATTCAAACAATAACGATTAATTTTTGAGATATTTTAGTAAAAGTTAGGAAATGGTGAATATTTTTACTGAAACAAAAAAATCCTTTAATGATTTTTTTTTGTCGCTCAAGAATTAAAATTCATTTTGCAGTAGCGACTCTTCTATGGGAATATTTTATATGTAAGCAAGCATATTGTTTATTAATCTTACGAGTATAAAAAGCAACTTTATTTAATTCTTTATGAATGAATGTTGTTGTTAATTAATATGACTGTAAAATAAATAGCAGAATAATTATATTTTCGCATTTGGCACCGCTCTGTGCCTTTAATAATATTGACTTGAATTTATTTAAATTTAATGAAATTTTTAAATGCTCTCAATTTTTAAGAAATTTGTGCAACACGTGCCCATCTCTAGCTCATAAGTTAAGCTCTGAAACCGATGTTATTTCAAATCTATAATGTTTGAGGCCAAAATAGAAAAAGCACACACACATACACACATAGTATAAGTATATGTACGATTGACAAAGAATGTGGCTTTAATTAAGAACTCCGTCGCCGACAAATTAAGTTAAAGATGCAAACAAATGCGTCCTTAGACCGAAATGGTGTCAAAATTCTTCTCACTTCAAACACGCCCACAAAGTGTTGCAATTATATTTGTCATGCATGCACAGCATCTGCGGGTAGCCCCAGCACGGGGCACACAGATACACACACACACACACATGCACATTTATGCTCTGTTCGTCTATGCAACAAAAAGCGGCAAAAAGCGCCAGAGATGTCTGAACTGGCAACATTGGCGACAAACGTGGCACAGACTGCACCTGCGTTTGAATTGCTGCATCTGGATTTCTGCAGTTGCCTGCAGCCTGCCTGCCTGCCCGCTGCAACGCTGGTGGCGCCACGCCAGGACATGCCACAGCCAAGCCAAGCCAAGTCGAGTTTCATTTTTCAGTTTTGTCCGCGCTGCTCGTTAAGCGTGCTGCCGTGGAACGTGGAACTGGAAGGTGACTGAGCCGCTGTAACTGTAACATAACATGTGCTTAACCCAAAAGCAGACGTAGCATCCACCAAATACTCACACCCCTGCTGCCGTCCACCCCCCTCCCGCTGCATGACATGTTACAGCCTAATTGCAGTTTTTTCAAATGTTGCAGTTGCTTCCGAAAAAATTAGGGTCATGGAATTTTAAAGACGCCTTTTGCCATTGGAGTAGCTGTGTGGCTTAAAGGGCCTCCACAATTGCCCCGCACAATTGCCACAGCCTCCCTCAACTTGGCAACGGCGGATGTCATAAGAGTATAGCATTGGCATAGCATTCTCTATGCCACACGAAAGTACTTAAACTTTTATTTAAATGCAATTCTCATTATAATCGTATAATACGCAGCCTAAAAACTGCATTGCCAAAACCGGGCAAAAGCACAATTGGATTATTTTCAAATTTTCCAACAGAACAAAAAGTTGCTGTTGAAGGTTATTAAGAGGAATATATATATAGTATATATACGTATGTATATTCTGATCTGCTATTAATAGTAGTTTTGCCTTGTCTGTCTAAAGTAGTTTTATTAAACTTCAACGAGTTCATCAGCTGTTCGTACATTGGACTTCAAAATTTAACATATTTATGGAATGATTGTACTATTTTATAAATTTATTTATTTTCATATTTATTTTTTTTTTTATTTACAATTTATTTTGTATTATATTTTATTCAATAATTTTCAAATTTTATAAATTTATTTATTTTCATATTTCTTAATTTTTTTTTTTTTTACAATTTATTTTGTATAATATTTTATTTAATAAATTTCAAATATTCAAATTTAGACGTCAACCTGTCTACTGGTAAATGTCTGAAATGTTCTCTTTAGGATTTTATTTTCAATATGTCATTAATGATTGTAAATATATTTTCTATGATTTTTTAAAGATTTAAGAATATTATTTTATAAAAATTCTTTATATTTGCATACTTGTATTCTAATTGATTTATTGATTTATCTCATTAAATTTCTCCAATTCGTTGACTTAAAAATTAATGGGAATTAATTCTTGAAAACTCATAATAAGAAATAAAAAAAGAGACAAAAAGTTTTTAATGTTTAAATATTGTTGCCTTTACGATTAAATCTGTTTCTCTTTAAACCGAAAAATGATATTTTAATTTAATTTTTTTTTAAAGTTATATTTTTAATCGTTTGCAAAACATCAAGATTTATATAAATCACTAATTAAATTTTTCTTTAAAATTCTCAAAAATTCGAAAAAAATTTTAACTGACAGATCCTAAAAACTTATTTTTATTATATTATTTTTTTTATACCTTCTCTTCATATAACTAAGTCAAACCCAACCAAAACATCATAAAATATTCATATAAAATTAAGGGAAAATATTATTTAAATTGGCTTATAACATATGTTACAGTAAATATATAAATAAAAGTGTAAATAAATATAAGTTATGCTATTTAAATCTTTAAAAAAAGGCATAAATATTATTTGCGTATTATAAAAACATTTTTTTGTTGTTTTACATTTAATAGTTAGCATACAATCCCTTTGATTTTACTAAAATATTTATACTAATACAACAACTTTATACCCAATAATAATATTTTTCTTAAATTCTCTGCTTTTGTTTGCTTCAGTAAAACAAAAAACTTGAGCTGAATGTGCACGAAAAATCATAGATTAAATTTCAACTTATAGGTCACAAAATTATCATCTTAAGATTCGCTTACTAAGCTAAACAGCTTATAAACTGTAGTAAATATTTGTTTTTCAGTATAATCGTTGATTTAAAATTGAAAGTGTCATATATATAAGACTTTAGGCAAATAACTTAAATTAAGATCGGGGTGGGGGCGGAGGCTGAGGAAGCATTGGCAGCTCAAAATGTAAGTCGTATCCGGAATAAAAATGATTGGCATAACGATGCCAGAGCCAGCTGCGGCTATAATAAGTTAAAGAGCATTTACCAACAGACAAGCCGGGCTATGCCCATCTTTACACTTGACTACTTAACCATTTCCCACTTTTCCATTACCTATTACACCCATTACACCATAACCGAATCTCTGGTGAGAGAGAGAGATGAGGAGGAAGTGGCATGACTCTGGCAATGGAGAAAGTTTCACCATGAGGCCATCACAGGCTGCATAAATTCCATAAGGACACCGTCAACCTGCTACACTCACACTCACACTCACACCCACATTCACACTCACAATCCACCCCACTGTCTACTTATGCGTCGATTTTGGTGCCTAGGCGATGTGAAATAGTTGAAATTTTTCAAAAACTTTTCCTGACTTAATGAGGGGCTTAAATGGCTTGCATATATGAATGCAATTGTCGGCTGCCGTTATTCATTTCCGTTTTTTGAATGGCAAACATCATTTCTCTCCATACCGCAAAGTATACTTATATACACATATTAAAATAAAATATTTTAAGAAAATTATTATGTTCTTAAATTAATCAAATTATGGCAAATTGCTGTGTTAAATAAATAAAGAAGAAGTTGTTACGGAGTGATTGATTAATTCAATAATTCAATTAATTCAATAATTTTAAAATGTCTAAGGATGACTAGGAAAAAATATTGTAAAAATTAAAAAAGTTAATATTGATATTTTTTCACAAAAAAAAAAATAAATAAAAATTAAAATCAATTTAAAAAGAGCCGAGCTAGAGATAATAAAGAAGAAATTGAGGCGATGTGATTGATTAGAGCATATTTTAAAGCATTGATTGCATTCTTTATTATTCAATAAATTTAATAGTTTTAAAATGTCTAAGAATGATTAGGAAAAAAAATAGTAAAAATTAAAAAAGGTTAATATCGATATTTTTTAACTCAAAATAAATTAATTAAATTTAAAACCAATTTAAAAAAAAAAACATTGTTAGAGATAATATGAAAAATTCCTTTAAGTTTTAAATCATTAAATCAACAATATAAATACAAATTTTATGATGTGGAACTATCTAAATAATAACTAATTACATTCATGTTTAAACAGAAATATCCCAACTCACTTTTCATAAATTGGTTTTAAAGTTGTTGTCACTTATAATTCTCAACTCGTCTATGTTTATGCGATTTTGGGAATTCCCCTGTTTAAATTTGCGTTTTTCAAATAATTCTTATTTATTTATGTAAATTATTTATTTTTTTTCTTATTTACGATATATATTAAATTTATTTTTACTGGTCAATTTGCCTGTATTGAGCTGGAAATGGCGGAGTCCCAATTCTAGGCATTTGTTAATTAAAACAAACACTTTTCATTTATTTATTTTAAGCGAAGAATATTATAGAACTGAAGTTGGTAATTTTTGGAAAAACAGAAACACAAAACAAAAAAAATATTTTCCTTTAAAAAATCTACATTATGCCACTCCGATACTTTGGGAAAAATTCATTGTTTACAAAAAATGTTATTAAATCCTTTCATTAATGCGTTACATAAAATCCCATATAAACCACTTTATATAATAGTATTTAAAGTGCATATATAGATTTTGCTATTGATTAACAAAAATTGGTTTCCTTTGCTTGTTATACACACAATTTTTTAACACTCAACTTTAAACTCGTTTATGAATAGAAGCTATACAATTCAGAATTCATTTCATTTTCAACCTTTTAACAGGTTGACGTTCTTGTTTCGAGACATACTACAAATGAAAATTAAACTTTTCAAGCGAACTAACAAAAAACTAGAGGCAAAAATGAAAAAAAAAAAAACTGATGGCAGCACGGCGGACTGATTTGGGCGAAGAGGTGATGGAGGGGCAGCAAATGGTGGTAAAGGCGGACAAGCTGCCTCCGCCGTGTACGAATACGTGAAAGAAAAAGATGAAATTCTCGTTGCAGAAAAATGTTCCATTAATTTTTACATACAATGACCTGAATCAGCGTTTTTGGTAGCAAGTCGGCTTCCGCCCTGGACTATGGTATGGTGTGTGGGCGTGATGTAGTAGCTGCTAGGAGATGGAGCTAGGAGATGGAGCCAAAGGCAGTCAGTCAGTGACTTTACCAATTTCAATGGGATGAGAATGCAGACGTGAGTGCGGCTAAGGATTGCTCCTTCCCAATGAATTCTCAGGCTCAGGTGGAGGAGTTTGCGCATTTGCCACTGCAACAGCAACAGCAACAGCAGCAACAGCAACAGCAACAGCAGCATGCAATGTGGTTGGTGCTGATGCTGAAAAGCGTCGCTCCGAACGTGCAGAGAATCTAAAACAATTTATAAAAAGCTTGTAGATAACTAAGGGAAACGTGCTGGAAGCTGCAAGTTTAATATATATTATAATACACCGATTACTACATACCCTAAGCAGGCTTATCGTATAAGTCAATTGTAGAGCAACTAAACACAGTACTGAACCCAATTCACTCCTTTAAATATTTTTTATAATTTTTATACATGCAATAAAACATCAAAGGATTAAATATTTATTATTAATTTAAATATTTAAAGATAAATATTTATATATATATTTACATAAAATTAAAGTGATTTATTGATATATATTAAAATATGTAAATCATATCAAAGTAACAAAAAAAAATATATTTTTTTTTAAATTCCAAAAATAAGTGAAAAACCAATGTTTAATTTGAAATCCAGGTTTCCAGATCTAAAAAAATATATAAATATTGTATAACATTTATATAAATTTAGTATTTCCATACTTCAAATTGAAATCCATATTCAAAATCCAAATTTCACGATCTAAAGAAATATATGTAAATTTTTTACATTTATATAAATTTAGTGTTTCAATATTTCGAATTAAAATCTATATTTAAAGATCTTAAAATATGTAAATTTATAAAAAATATTAAAATTAATTTAAAATTCCAAAAAAAAGTGACTAAGAACTGAATTCTAGGTTTAGAGATCTTAAAATAAATAAATATTGTATAACATTTATAAAAATTTAGTATTTTAATATCTTGAATTGAAATCTACATTATAATACTTCGAAATGAAAAAAGGTTCTTAAAATAATATAAAATATTATATAAATTAATTTAAAATTCCAAAAAAATGTGACCAAGTACTGAATTCTAGGTTTTAAGATCTTAAAATATTTAAATATTATATAAAATTTATAAAAATGTAATATATTAATATTTCAAGTTGAAATCTAGGTTTCAGACTCTTAAAAAAAAGATGCGGGCTTTATTTATTTTGAACATAAATATTTTGAAGGTTTTGCTGGCACACTGTTACAAATGCCATGACATAGTTGTTAGACTCCTTTCCGCCTGGCTGGTCACTCACAATTTAGCCAGCCTTTCATTTGCCGTAGACTAAAGGAACGCACTGGCAACCAAATTATATAGTTATTCGTACTATAGTTAGCAGTGTTTGCTAAAGGCAACAAAGGTCAAGAGAGTTGGGGGCAACATAACAAAGGCCTTCAATTCTGCACTTCACTTCAATTATACTGATCTCTCAAGTAATAAAATTATGAAAGTCGAGTGTGGTTGAATATTTCTTTTAATTATTCTGGTTGAAAACATTTCAAACTAGTTGTAGTTGTAGTTGTAGTTGAGTAGAAAAAACTTAATAAAATATTTTGCAAAAATTCTTTACAAATTTTATAGTATACTGCAAGTTGCTGATACTAACTCTCAGAGTTTTTATATAATTTAATCACTTTTGTAACTATAGTTACATAGCCGATAAACTGTTTATTGTAGACTGTTTTGAAGGTAGTTTTTTTTTTTTTAAGTTTCATATAATATTTAATATATTTTATATAATATTTTCGCTATTTTAATTTGTCAAAAAACCTTTATCTCAGATATTTTTCTAGATAAAGTCATAAAATTTAATATGGGTTATACTGACAACCTTAAAAAATTAATATTTTTATCAAAATCTATATATCTTATATAAAAAGTATTAATAAACTTCCCAAAAATATCTCTCGCTCAACTAAACAAAACGCAGTTAAGAAAAAAGCTAGAACAGAGTATTCCACAGTCAGGAATTTTCGTCTGCAACATTTTTACTTGTTTTATTTAAAAGCTGCAATATATAGCTATTTCTAGTTGCAATAATTGACTTCCACATACACAAATACCTTCAGTTTGGCATGTACTCCTGCTTATCCTTGGCACAAAGGATGTTTTGAGAAATTGCTGCAGATAATATTTTTTAACAAAAATAAAAACATACATGTATATATATATAAAGAGAAATTAGGCAAAGAGCAAATTCTTGAACAAATTTATTTTTCAAATAGTTTTCAACGTTTATATTACAGAAAGCAATCAAATAAAGCGCTGCGTATCTAATTAAAACTTTTGCCAGTGTTAAGTCGTGAATATTGCATGTGCATTCATATTTATTTAATGTATATTTTCGGTACATAAATAAACATAAAAATCGATCCAAAAAACCCAACTGCTTTAACGGGGTTTTTCTGTTTACTGATTTAACGCGGCGAAAAACAATTCGGCAAAAATTATTGGAAATGACCAAAGGGTGGAACCATGTTGTGCTCTACGGGTGACCGGACTAAGGGGGTATATAAATATACAAATGTACATAAATATATATGTAAAAATACATACTTGCAGTAGCGTAGCTGAGAAATATTATTAAAAGTTCGTATGATCATATATAAATGAGTAAATATAATAATAAAAAAAATATATAAGTTACCAAAGAGTTGCTGCACTTTGACATTTATATATTGAACTATATATTACTATATAGAGCAGGAAGTGGACAACAGTTAAAAATTGTATTTAAAACAAAAGTATTCGTTTGTTTTAATAACTCAACAAAAAGCGATATTCGCAAAAAATCAATGCGCTTTGAAAATGCTTTAAAACAAAGTTTTACTATTTTTTTTATTTTTTGATACCCCCAGAACACGCCACTGAATAAACTTATTTATATGAATGTATCTATGTATCTATATGAATATATATACACACATGTGTGTAGATACACACATGTTGTTCCTGATGTTGCTGTTGCTTGCAATTTTAACATTGTTTTATGGTTTTGGCAGCATTTAAACAGCGAATTCATTAAATTTTAGCACAAAAATGGCGTGTGTCCATTTTTTTTTGTTTTGAAAACAATTCAATGTAAATTGTTATTGTATATATACACAATTGATTTAATTTTCTAATGTAGCTACTAAGTACATAAATATATAAAATAGCTTTAAACAATAAATATACTTATATATATGACAGACAGTACGTATTCGCATATGGAATGTTTTTCCAATTTCTTTTCTTTATTATCGCTGTTTTTTTGGTTATGGCATTTCATTAAGTGTTATATTGTTCCATACTCATTTGCAGTATGAATTTATTGCAAAGTGCTTGTGGCTATTTAACGTTTTTAATTGAAAAAGTTTTGTTTTTGTTGTTCGTGTATCCGGAAGGAGCCCAGAACCAGGAGCGAGATCTGACTGACTCACTAGAGAACTTGGTATTTCCATGGCTTCTGCTACTACTAATTCATAAAAACTGTCTTGATAGAGTATTTTACTGCTGTTCACGGTTTACTAAGTACAGTAGTCGCTCCCAAGTTAGAACTCTTGGATATATGAATCTTTCTGGCGTTTTCAAGGAATATTTTTTATTGCCGAATTTTTAATTTTGTTTTTTAATACTTTTTAACGATCTGAAAAAATAGGGAAATCGTTCAATTTCGTGTTTTTTTATTTCTCTTTGTGTGCTTATTTTTATAGGCATTTAATTGTTTGGTCTTAAAAAATTACAATTAAGTGAAATAAATTTAAAAATTTGGAAATCAGGATTGAATATTTAAGAAAAACTTGATGCAGGCATTAAGGGAGCTCTTTAGTCTTAGATTGTATTGTTACAAAATCTGTTATTAAATTAAATAAAATCGAAAAAAATCTAGCAAGTACATGATCAATCTTCTGGTCCTCCGCGGAGTTTCTTAGAAATATCATATTTTAAATTTAAATCAAAAAAAAAAAAAAAAAAACAAACAAACATTACCTTATTTTTAACAAAAGTAAATTAATTATAAATAATTGAAAATAAGAGTTTTGAGTTAAAAAATATCAGACCTCAACAAAATTGGAAAATCTTAAATATACAAATTTAGAATTTATTATCCTGGAAATTATAAAAACTTTTTATTTTTAAAATTTTATTGTAAAACTTTTTTTATATACAACTTATTATTTTTATTATAAAACGCTTATTTTGATCTATTTTAAATTCAGAATAAATAATAAATTTATTTAAATTTTTATTTAAAAATTATAATATAACTCTTATTTTCAATTTTTACTTTACAAATTTAGAATCTTTTTTAAAAATGAATTTTGTTTTGATTTTTAAATAAAAATTGAGTTATTATTTAATATATGTATTTATTTTTATAAAACTCAGCAAATAATTTTATAAATTTAAAATTTTAACCAGCTTTTTTTACATTTAAAACAAATTGATTCTAATTTCTATATCTATGTAAAAATCAGTTTAAAATAATAATTTAAATCATAATATAGCTCTTATTTTTTAAATTTTATTTTAAGAGTTTAGAATCTTTTTGAAAAATATATTTTATATTAATTTTTAAATAAAAATTGTATTATTATTCAATATATTTTTCTTCTATAAAAAAATCAACAAATAATGAGTAGTCTGATTTTTATTTTAAAAATTACCTGCTTTTCTGACATTTGAAACAAAGTGGTTATAATTTCTATATTTATGTAAAAATCTGCGTAAAATTTAAATCATAATATAGCTCTTATTTTCTAATTTTATTTTAAAAGTTTAGGATCTTTTTGAAAAATATATTTTATATAGATTTTAATAATAAAAATTAAATTATTATTCAATATATATTTTTTCTAGAAAAAAATCAACATATCAATAATTTTATGCCTGCTTTTCTGACATTTCAAACAAAGTGGTTCTTAATTGTGAGTGTCCACTGTACTATATCGAGTCCTTTAGACTAAGTTACTGCTGTTGCTGCCACTGCCACTGCCACTGTCAACGACAACTACTTGCAGCCACTTATCATAATTAGCCTTCTGCTTCTACTTTTGCCACTGGTACTGGTGCTGGTACTGCAAATGGAGAAGTTTTGCCTCAATATACATATATACTATATATATAAGTATATATACTTACTAACCAGAGGTGGCCACAGGGCCATTAACAACTTATTGCCACTGCATTGGGTGGGTGTTTTGGGGTTTGAGTTGTTTCGAGTGTTTGGGTTGATTTCCAACAAAGAAAATAAGTACTCGTGAATACATTTTCATAACGAGAACAGTCACTCAGACTACTCACTCTACTTATTGTTTGCAAGAGCTGCTTCATCATTATTGACAGACCTAATCAATTGCAGTCCATTAGACTTTGCATTCGCCCTCAGACAAAGACAATAAAAAAATAAAAACAAAATCATAAAACAAAGTTTTTGCAATTATATCTTCTACATATTTTTTTTTATTGGCAATGTTTAAGCATCCCCCCTCGAAAGAAACTAAGAGTTAGTATGCCAAGGATGAGGCTTAAATTGAATGAGGTCAGTTCGGTTGGTTAGCCTAATCTTGATAAGTATCTCAAGGATATACATAAAGAAAATATAAAACAATATGCCACTTCATAAGTTAGTTGTATATAAACAGAATTAGTTTTTTTTTTTTTTTATATCTTGGCATTTTATAGTTCGCTTTTACAAGGCCAAATAAAATTTGCTTTTGCAGTAAAATATTTTTATAGGAATTTTATGCATATTTATTTGCATAGTTCACTAAAACTAGATGAGAATTTTCTTAAACTAATATTGGATATTTTTTTTTTTAGAAATTATAAAATGTAGAGCAGAAAATAACATTTATTTGAAGGTTCTAGAAATTTTGCGATATTTTAGCTTCATATCTTCGTCTTTTAATTGCCTGAAAAATTAAGCAAAATTTATTGTTTAACATTTACTTACCACACAAAAGGACAAAACATATTTGATTTAATATTTATACGTATAATCGTTTATTACCCTGTTTCATGATTTAACCCCAACAAAATCAAATTATATAATAATCGGTAACAAAATGTTTACATTTGCTTTGCTTTTGATTTCATATTTGAATATAATCTCAATTAGTTTCATAAATAATATTATCTTTTCAAGTGTTGCAATAACAGCAGATACCTCTTACCTTTTGTATGCAATTTGCCTCTTGGCTTTCGAAAATAAACAATTTCTCGATTAGCATTTGGACTGGAAGAAATTACAATTACAATTCGCAAATGCAAACACAAATGCAACAATTTGCGGGCAACAATTTCTAAAGGTTTTCAACTATTTTCTTGGTACATATGTATACATATATGTATTATATATGTATGTATCTATGATTTGATTCTCTCATTCACTATGTACGAGTATATTTAACGGTGATAGCACATTTAATATGTGAAAGGTATTTAATAATTGATGTATTTTTTTTATTTGTTTTTGTTTTTATTCTGTACTTCTATGTACATTTATCTTAAGAAAACAGCTTTGGGTCTCTGAAACCTGCCGTTTAACTAAATATTCAAAATGCAAATATATTTTCATTCTGCTAACTCACAGTTTTAAAAGTAAAAGAAAAAAAAAAAAATTATTTTCGGTTGCCGGAAGACTTAATAAATTTGCAGAATAATGAAAAAAATTGTTTTAGAAAAAATTAGTGCTTTATGTTAATCAGCTTTTAATCAAAATTAGTTCGACTTGTAAATAATATAATTACATTCATAATTTGTTTGGTATCGAATTTTTGATAATTATAAAAATTTATATAAATTAGAGTTTTATGTTAATCAGCTTTAAATCAAAATTAGTTCGACTTTTAAATATTCTATTTGAATTAATAATTTGTTTGGTTTCGTTTATTTGACAAACAAAAATGAAACAAATTATTTTCGGTTGCCGGAAAACTTAATAAATACGCAGAGTAATAGATTAAAAATTGTTAATCAGCTTTTAATCAAAATTTCAACTTGTAAATAATGTTATTAAATTATTAAATTGTTTTGTAAGGAATATTTGAGAATTATAAAAATTTATATAAATTAGAGTTTTATGATAATGAGATTTTAATCAAAACTAGTTCGACTTGTAAATATTCTAAATAAATTTATAATTTATTTGGTAAGGCATATTTGACAAATATATACTATGGTGATCTGATGTAATCGGTTATGTGTAATAAGAAACCGAGAGACATTTAATCATCTGCTGATTCAAAATATATATTTTTTATGAGCTCGGACTAATCTATAATATTCTCTGCATGATTTTAAAAATCTAACTGGCTTAAATTGATACTGGAGTAATTTAGCAGAATTAAATAAATTGAATTTCGAATATTATCATTATTATTATTGTTATTATGTTATTTAACTGTCAAACTCGGCATTTTCTTTGTACGTATACTCACAGGTATACACATAGGTATGTATGTAAAGACATACATACATATAAAGTATCTTTGCTTGTGTTCTAAATTACAATCTGGAAACTCTTCTTAACTGTTATGACTTTTGAATAACTTTTGTTTTGTGTTTTTATTTTTTTTTGTTTTTTGCTTTTTTGGCTTATTTTATCTAAATCGTAACATTGGAGTACTTTTTAGATATACAAAGTTTCAGTAATTTTTAATAATGTTACCATTATTGGTTTTAAGGCAAATAAAACTCTCAAGTTGTGCTCCCAAATTGGATCTCAATATAAACTTTAATGCTCTTACGCTTAACGACTAGAAATTCATGAAATATATATGATTACTATATGTATTTTATGTATGTATTATACTTAACATACCAAATGTATTCGAATGGTATTAAAATTTATACTAATTATATATATATATTTGATTTTGCTAGATGCTTTAAAACAACTTTTTAAATTCTCGAGCCGAGACCCCTTGCCTAAGTAAGTAAGTATATACCCTAAACCATAAATTTGTTTCGGTTTTTGTTTTGGTTATGATTACAGGATAGCCTCTAAGTTGCCATTTTATAATTAACCGTAGAAATATGCGTAAGTTACAATTTTTTAAATGTTTTTTTTTTTGTTTTTTTTTTTACTAACTTGATTAGATAAACGGTTCGTGGAGCGACATGCAAGTCTTAACATTATTTACAAGTAGAAAAGTTCCTCATTATCAGTTTCAGCTAGAGTATTTAATATCTGAAACTGATCCTAGAAGCATTGACTACGTCCAGACATGGACATTTGCATGTTGCCAGCGGTGGGCGTGGTCATGCCCTGACTTGATGAGTTTGGCGGCTTCATGGCATGATTGGCCAATAGTATGGAGGCCGGTCCTGGCGAGGCAGTCACTGTGATCGCTGGTATATCCGATTTATTATTGGCATTAGTATTGGTGGGTGTACCGGCACGGCTACCATTCGATTCATTGGCAACAATTGGCGAACCCAAGCCCATGGTAGCCGACATTGGCAACATGTTGAAGTTCAAATGCGGCTGTGGCCGCACCGCAATCGCAATGGGCAGTGATGCCTTACGGTTTAGCGAGTGTCATCCGTAGAAGTACTGACCACTGCTCTCCGTTGACAAACCGCGGGCCAGACTACGCGGCACCGTGCTGTCATAGTAGATGCCCCCAGTGCCGCTGCTTGTGGCGCCCATCGAATGTGGCGGCATTCCGGCTCCCATACCCGCACCCGGCGGCGGTGGTGAGGGCGTACTCATCAGTCCCATGCTTGTTGGTATTAGTGTACGCCGTAGGGTGCCGGCGTGCGTGTGCTGATGTCCTGGCACCATAATGGTGCCACTTAAATACGCGGGTGAGATGCCACTCAAGTTGGAAGGACCAAGCATGTGAGGACCTGTGAAACGATTACGAATAAGTTAAAACGATTTTTTGTCCTTGACACACGCCTCCTGCATATCGTGACGAAACTAATATAACATTTTCTACCATAATTATTTACACCAGCAAACAACATTTTTTTTTTTAAGTGAAAACTTTGTCCCTCTGGCAAAATTTACTTAGTCATCCCAAGTTTCTAAATAAATGGCCAGACATTTTCAATGTTAAGGCGGTTTAACTTTTAAACTGTTTTATTATGTCAAACAGACCACATAAAACTAAGAGAATTATTTTGGGATATTTGAAAATCTACCTTAATTAGATTTTTTATTAAAATTAAAAAAAAAATATATACATAAGTATATCAGTTTTCTTGGCCACAATCATATTAGAAAACAAAATTTATAAAATGACATTTAATTAAATTGCCAGAAAAGTAGAATTATAAAATTGCATTTAATTAAATTGTCAAAAACAAAAATTATATAAAATTTTATTATTATATTATTTAATTAAATTGCCAGATTTTGCCAAATAAAATCTTAATTTGTTAACTTTTGTTTATTGCTAAAATTACCTATATAATCTTTAGTTTTAATAAACATTTTTAATTACACAAATTTAATATTAAAAAAATTTATATATTAAACAGAAAACTGCACAGAATGTGGCTCATAAATTATATACTTTATCAACAGAAATTTTCCATCAGTTTGTAATAATTCTGATATTTCTGTTAAAGTGAATATATATATAATATATTTTATTGCATATCTATCAAAATTAAATATTTACTTTAACAGAATTATTACAAACTGATGGAGAATTCCTGTTCATAAAGAATATAATTTCATTGTATATCTATCAAAATAATCTTCTACACTATCAAAAATTTTAAGTACTTGCATAAAGCATAAAATAATATATTTAAAATAAAGTATTTTCTATAAATATTCAATGAATACTAAAATCTTCATTGCAAAAATACAATATTAATGAAGATATTCATAAATATGTTTGTGAAATCTAAAAAAAAAAAAAATAAAAATAAAATTAAAATTTTATCCAAAGTGCATTTCATAGTTCTGCACATTTGCGAATAACTAAAATATTAAAAGTTTTCTTTGCTTTTTATACTATTTACTACATTTTCATAAGACTTATAAAAACATAAAAAAAATATAAAAAATCCCTTGCCATCGCAAAATATCTAAATAAAATTCATACTTAGTAATTAATAAAAAAAAACCCTGAATATGAATTTTATTTATACATTTACCGAAGGCAAGGATTTTATAAGTCTTTTAAAAATTAATAAATAAAAAAAATTAATAAAGAAAAATCCCATTTTCAAAAAAATAAAACTGACTTTTATGGTTTTGCGTACATTTACAAATAATATATGCTTATATGCACAGGTTGCAGCTTCTTTTTGAATTTGATTTAAAGTGAGTTTGTAAGGATGTTCATAAATATTTAAATATTGTCAGTTTTTACTTACCAATCGTCATGGCCCCATGGCTGACAACCGGATGGCCCATGCTAGTGTAAATGTTGGCCTGGGAAGACGGTGCCATCATCATGGTGGTGGACGACGTGGACGAGGGATGTGGATGATGATGATGTAGCTGGGTGTTTGGCAGAGCTCCGTAGTTACAGTTGGGCGTTGGTGCGTATGTCATGTAGGTCTTTTGTTTGTCGACCAGGCCCAAACAAAGTTGGCATTGCCATTTTGCGGCCCATGCAGATGTTGCCGCCGAGATGTTGACGTTCAGGATGATGGTGACGACAAAGGATATGAAAATGGCAGAGCAGAAAGCAGAAAGAAAGCAAAGAGTTAAGCTGTGCGCTCATTTATCCTTGTTATTGAAAATGGCGTTGGCAGGAAAAGTCATTGACTTGTATAAGCTGTCACACACTCTCATTTTCTCATATATATATATAGATATATATATAGTAGTCAGCTTTAGTCGCCAGTACTTTTCCTTAATGCATTTAAATATTGCATTATAAATTATGTTAATGCTGTTTACAGTGCAGAGATACGAATAATATCAAGTAAAGGTTCATTTAATGAAAAACTAACATTACAAATAGTTTGTATTTATTTAAATTAATTTAATGTTTTGTTTTAAGTTGCTTTTAAGCAGGTATTGTAAATAAGAATTATTGAATATTTTTTTGATCAAAAAAATTAACTTATAATATCTTTCAGAGTGGGAGAAATATACTAAAAGAATTCCCCAACGATAAACTTTGCATTTTAATCATATTTTAAATATTGATTTAAAATATATTTTGTCAAATTGTTGATAGTCTTAAAAGTTATTCGTTATTTTTAGAAATTTTGAAAATTGATTAAAAACATTTTTAATATTTCTAAATTGATTAAAAACATTTTTAATATTTCTAAATTGATTAAAAACATTTTTAATATTTCTCAAAATAACGAATAATTTTTAAGACTATCAACAATTTCAAGAAATTTATTTTGAGCGAATATTTTTTTTAATAAATTGTTTAAAATGATTTTTAAATAAAAATCATAAAAATTAAAAATATATTTTTTTTTCCAAAAATTGTGTTTTTTATCCAGCAACAATATTTTTTTCATAAATCATATCCACATAGTGTAATATTTAATTATAATTATAAACATACTTTCATAATTCTTATTAAATGAATTTTTATTTCACTCAAAAAATTAATTCATTTTTTTTTAAATTTGATTTAAGTCATTTAATAACTTTTATTAAAACAATATTTTTTTCGCTTAAAAAATGACAAAATCTCTTAATTTTATTTAAAAACCATTTCATGGCTCTAAGTAAAAAAGTCAATTTTATCCGCTAAAAAAATTATTTTTTGAAATTTTTGTCAACCTTGAAATTGCATTAAAAATTAATGAGCAATGGAAAAAATCAAGAAAATGATTTTTGATAATATAAATTACCCTGTATTTAATTAAAAGGACATTTATTCTTGTTTGTTAGTTACAGTCTTGTCGATAAGTATAATTCTGAACTCTTATAATTTGCAATTAGAGCAGTCAACCCGTGTCCCTTGTGTAACTTTCACAATTAAAAGATATGCTATTTGTGCTATTTAATCTATAGGGGCTTTAATGTATCTGCAAGCCGATATTGCAGTAAACATTCTTACATTTGTATTTGTATCTGGTTATTTTCATCCTTTGTACGAGAGATACCTTAGGCGATTGTCCAAACGGTACGGGTGCAGTAATTTTCATTTTCATTTTCAACCTTTCAACATAGTCCCAACAAACCATCAGAATGCTTTCACATTCAAACATACTAGTATAGACCCTATATATATATATGTATATATGTATGTATGTATATATGTATATATCTATGTATATAAAAGCTGACTATGGTTATTGTTGTTGCTCGTTTCCTCATGCTGAGACCTCATGAAATAAACAACAAAAAGCACAAAAATTGTTGCAACGAGCATTTGGCGCAAGGCTGCCTAGCATTTTCCCATTGGCAGGAGAGGAGCAGGAGGAGGAGGATGGGCTTGTTGGATAGCATGCGATTTAAGGACTCGTCCCTTTTGTTTGACCAAAAATGGGGTTTAATGGCAAGGGAACTTCACTGGCGCCCAGTTTCCTCTCATTTCCTTTTCACTGGGACCACAACAAGCCTCCTGGTTTTGATGCGCCCTCGTTGTCTATTGTCGACTTGAGCAAGAACAATGAAATTTCCATATTTCGAAATGATTATTTACCTAAGGTAATGACCAAGGCACCACTACTATGGTTAAGAGCTCATTACAGCGATTGAAAGGTGATTTAGTAAATTACTTTGAACTAAGTTCAATTTGTGACAGAACTAAGCATTGCACAATGGGCAAATTGACAATTTATTTTGGTAAAAAATAATAGCTTGAAATAAAATCTAATAGATATGATTTAAAAGTGTTTTTTGAAAGAAAAAAATAAATAAATAATTTGTATTAAAGATGCTGATGTGATGTATTTGAAAAATGTGATTTAAGAGGTCAAAAAATTTAATTTTAAACTTAAATGCAATATCAATTCAGAGGTGAAAACATTATCAAAACGCCATTCCGATTCTAAATCGAATGAGTTTTGACCAATATATGGGTGTATGAAGTCTCAGGGTAGCTTCTATAGAAAATACACAAGATACTGGTAAAAAATTTTAATTTTAGATTTAAATGGCAAATCAATTAAGAATTCAAATCATGATCAAAACGCCTTTCCAAATTTAAATCGGATAAATTTTGACCAAGTTATGAGTGTATAAAGTCCCTCAGTGTAACTGCTGCCTTAACAGCTGCTAACTTAACAGTGGGCGCGAATGTTAAACTTTATGTAACATTAAAATTTAATGAATTACCACCAAAAGCTTAACAAGTTGCACAAATGACAAAATGAATGAAATTCTCCATAGTATGCGTCGTAATCCCAACACGTACACATAAGTATAATTTCCATTTTTCCGTTTTAGTCCCTGCTTGAACTAATTTGCAGTTGTACTTTGCTAAAGGAACACGTAGTACTTGTATAAATATAATTTTTTTCTTCTTTTGCCAATGACCCTACTTGAACTAACACTAACTAACTAACTTGTAGCATGTTGTCAATCTAAACTTACCTCGTTTCGTGATGAAAGGTTTGACAATGGCACGGGTGTTGTCAAGTCAACATCGACATCAATGTCGGAGATATCGTCACCAAAAGAGTCAGTCAGATGTGTTTCACCTGTTGTCATCTGTTGGAAATTACTGCCACTGCCACCAGTGCCGCCACCTCCAACTCCACCTCCGCCAGCGCCATCAATTTGCGTGTCAGCAAAGCCTTTGGCCACTCCACTGACACTGGAACTTCGTTTCTTCCGTCCGCCACGCCGCTGCAGCGTGAGCCGGCCGATGACAAGCGTCAGACATAGGAGAACTCCGGCTGTCACCGATATGATTAGGTAGAGATAGAACTGTTCCTGGTTCTCTA
Organism: Hirtodrosophila alboralis; assembly: GCA_035043045.1. Classification (NCBI taxonomy): domain Eukaryota; kingdom Metazoa; phylum Arthropoda; class Insecta; order Diptera; family Drosophilidae; genus Hirtodrosophila; species Hirtodrosophila alboralis. The sequence continues at coordinate 108,776 of JAWNNH010000593.1, read as the reverse complement.
AAGTATATGAAAATGCAAATGCAAAATGCGAGTTAGTCAAAAGGGGGCTTTGAGAGGCTTTGCCATATGTATTATGTATTCCTAATGGCAAACTATGTGCAAGTACAAATAGTACACCGAAAAAAAAATACGCTAAAAATATTCTTAGAAATTTTTATGAATATTTTTTTTATTAGTTATTAATCTGTTATAAATGATATAAATGGAAAATATGTTTTGTACTTAAATTAGCATGGGAACTTAAGTTTATATGTGCTTATTAATATTTTTTTTTTTAACGATCTTATATAATTTTATTAATATTTAAAAACTTAAATACGATTTTGATGATACAATCGAGTATACCGGACTGCGGTAAATTTTCTGAGATTCGCAAACAAAAATATTTACATAGGCATACACATTAAAATCAAGCAGTGCAAATGAAAAATTTCAAATCAAGCAGTTCAAAGGCCATAATTTCTTTGTTTATTATCTAATTGCCAAAAGATTTGCGCATCATTTTCAGATCAGCAATTACTTTTACCAAAAACACTATATTTAAAAAAAAAAAAAAAAAATTGCCCAAAATAGCTAAAAACGCTAGTTTCTGGCCTTAAAAATCGAAAAGCATAATTGGTTTTTCTCACTATTCTATGATTTTATACAAAAATTTCAATAAATTTTTTTTTAATTTTCGCTGGTATGGTCATTTTTCGCAGAGGTACAAAATTTTTCGTCGATCTATAACTTTGTTGGTTTTTGTTTTTTCGAAAAACCCTACTTTAGCAAAGTGGTTTGAAATATTACAAAAGTCAACTCTTCTGAACACACCAAGCCTGAAAATTGAGGTTTTGTATGTGTTTTTGGCTAAAATATTGGAAAAATGTTATTTCTACGCCTTTTTTTTCCAGTTTTTTCGGTAAAAAATTTACTTTAATTCAGAAAACATTTTTGTTTGACAAGATATCCGATCAAAACACACCGGATCGTTGTCTTATTGTTATGTGGACAATCAACACAAATTTTATCTAAATCGGACTACTATAACTTATAGATCCTATAGGAACAATCTTATGGAAAATGTGTTGTATGAGCAACTTTTTTGTTTTTAGGAATAACTCAAAAAAAATTGACAATTCTTACCCTTAAAATAATCTGATTAAATTTGCACAAATTCGGAAGACTATATGATATTACTCCTATAGAAACAATCGGTAGAATATTGAAAATGTTTTAAAAAAATCAATGTTAGGGTAAATAACATGCTTGTTTGCTCTTAAATATCATTATACTGTAGGGCTTATCATATCAGTTTTATTTTTTTCTGTGTATGTGCAAGTACAAGTACTAGGACAAGTACAAGTATTAGTTAGTGCAAGCCTGACGGAGCAGCATGATGAGTTTTACACTTGGTTGATCTTCAGTGACTTCAGTCTATATGCGCTCTCGTCAGCGGCTTGTCTGCATTTGCGTGGCAGGCGAAGTGAGTTAAAGTTTTTAATCGGGCGACTTTGTTTATGACTAAAACGAAATCAAAAAGTTTACCATGTGGTAAGCAGCCGAGCCGAGTGCAACGTGCGGCACATGCAACTTTCATTCGGTTGCACCGGTTGCCCCCACTTGTGCTCTGTGCTCTCTGTTGATGACAGCGGAGCGAGTCCCTCTTTTGAGGCATGGAAATGGTGTATGTGTGGCAGGGGAGCGCATGAATAGGATTGTTGTTGGTTTTTTTTTTCATTTTTTTTTTTCATTTTTATTTTTTTTTATAGCATCGTCTGCAGTGTTTCCGAGACGTGACATAGCTGTGGTATTAGTTCGTTGTTGTTGTGCTGTCGTTTTGTGTTTGTGTGTTTGTAACAAAAACTTCGATTAGTTACACATGAAAGCCTTAACTAAACGAACGACATGCCAACAGGGAATAACACGGGAATGGGCAGCAGGGGGATCATCTCTCGAAACTCACTTCGAATGTAGAGATAGGTGTTCAGCCAATTTGCCAAGAAACCAACCACTTCGACACGTTCAGTGACAATGTCCTCCTCGGTGCAGTTGAGACCTATTGGCCCCCAATCATCCACCATCTGGCATTTACGGCGATTGAAGAAATTTCCACTCTCGATAATACTAGATTCTGTATTGGCCTTAATATCATTATCATTATCGTCAACATTAGCATCGGTTACAGTATCATTGACCTCCGTCTCAAACTTAATATCATTCTCATTATTATCGTCGTCTGGTGGGGCAATTGGGGTCGTGCTGATGATAATATGCTCATTGGTCAATGTTGTTGCCACCAATTGATGGTTGAATGAATCTTTTATGCGATTTAGAAGTCGCACAGATGACTGAAGTCTTTCTGCGAAAGATTGGGCGACAAAATTTGGGCGAACAATTTCAGTTAGGTCTCGCATCCATCAAAGGCAAAACGCGAATATATCCCCGACGACGACAACAAAACACGATTTGACGTTACTTAACGTTCCTAGATAATGCACACACAGTTGAGTTTGAGCTGGGAGATTCAAGCTTGGAGCTTGCTTCAAGTGCCAACAGCACAACCCAGATGGCTAATGAAGACGGATGGGCATGCTCCTAAAATATGTATGCACAATGCTCTGCTCTGCTCTGCTCTGCTCAGTGGAGAAGGCACTTTGGAATAAGTGAAAGACATGACGCAGTACGGCAAGGACAGATTCCATTAAAAAGTGATATGAGCACGCTTGCTAAATCAAATTATAAATCTATATAGAACGGCTCAAAGCACCAAACTCTCTGAGATACAGACATCGACTTGAACTGAGCTAGATATATATTTTGTCTACTGAAAAATCACAATTATTGCCAACTAACAGGCCTCGTCGGATCAAAGCATCTTTATAATTTAATAATGAATTATTTCTGTTATATTTATGGCTAAAAATTGGCAAGTTACATTTTTATTTTAATTAAACCGAGCTAAGCGGAAAAATCAACCATTTTTATGAAAAAAAATTAAAATATATATTTCAGCTCGTTTATAATGCAATAAATTCATTTAAATGAAATTTTTTTCAATTATTTTTTATTTTATTAAATTTATTGCATTATGTGCACGTTTAGTATTTATGTTCACTGTTCATTAAAAATATATTTTTATTTATATTTTTAATAAACGAGATAAGCGATGTGCTATCTTTGTTCAAATATAAAAAATTTATGGAAAAAAATACTTGTCACAACCGAAACGAGCCTTTGGCATACTCTATTTAAAGGACACACAACTTACCCTCCAATGAGCCATCGTTGCGGGACAACAGAGGTGGCAGCAACGTGCTTGTAGCATCCTCTCCGGCGGAATTGACATCAAAGTCAAAGGAACGTCCAACATTAGCACCTTGTAGTTTGGGTGCCGGTGGAATGGCCTCAGATTCTTTATAGAACTGATCCTCATCGTATAGCTCATCTTGGTCCAAGTCTAGATCAGTCTGCTGTGGTTCATCCATTTCCGCAGCTGTCTCGTAACGATCTTTAAGTACTTTACGTGGTACTGCAATTTACAAATTTTAATTAGAAATTCTTAGAACTGTATAAATATCTGCGATCGTAAATAATGATTATTTTGTTTTCTTTTTCAATCAAAATAAACATGTACTAATAAAAAATTTGTTATTCTTCTTCTTTTTCAATCAAAAAAATGATTTACAAATAAAAAAGAAAATTAAAAAATCATCGTTGTTAATCAAGTTTTATTTTGTGTTCGAAAAATTGAGCTAAAGTTCTTCTACGACTTCTAGCTAAATGTGCCAAGGATATTTATTCTCAATAAGTTACTAAAAAGAGCCTATAAAAATAATTTTTAAAATTAAAAAAAAAATTATTTTAAAGTAAAACATTTCAAATTTAAAATTTTGAAAATATTTTTTTAGGTTTCCTCTTGGTTTTTTTTATTGAGCAACAAATCAAATTTTCGTCATTTAGGTATAAAAACGCTATTGGGGGATTTTGATTTAAATTTTTGAGCAAAAAAAAATATAATCAATTATTAGAGACTATTTTAATTTTATTTATAATTGAAAATATTTTTTTATAATTGACTAGTAATTATATTCAAATATTTAATTTATAATTATTCGAAAATATTTACTATTACCCAAGTTTTATAAAAAATGTAAAAATTAAAAATACTCAAAAATAAACATAGATATTTGATTTAAAAAAATAAAATAATTCTTATTTACGATCGCTGATAAATATATCTCATTAAGGATACTTACTGCATGTGTAAACAACCTTTAGATACATTCGCACATCAGTCTTGCATGGCCGACCAAATGTGCCCGCATCTGCAGTCACCGAGCAGCGTCGTCTTCCATGACAAATTTGCATTACAGTCTCCGTGGCATAGGACACCAGACAGGCTGTAATAGAGTATAAGTTTAATTGGGACATAAAAATAAATCGAGCGACTCTTAAGACTATCTAAAATCTAATTTAAAAAAATATAAATAAAATATGTAACGATTTTTTATTCGTGTCGTTGCTAAGTTATTAAATGGAAATATAAATTTGTGTTCAATCTATTAATTAAATTTAATAAGTACAATATTATAGAATTCAGTTTTTTATTTTTTTTTTACAATAATTTTTAATAAAAAAAAAATTTTTAAATATAAATAAAATATGTACTGATTTTTTAATCGTGTTAAATTATTTAATGGAAATTTGTGTTTAATCTTTTAATTAAATTTAATAATTATAAAAATAAAATATTACAAAAATCTAATGCAAATTTGCTGTAGACAAAAATAATTTTTTTTAAATAAATTACATAAAAAATTTGATTTCAGAATTGTATATTATTGTATACCCTAAACAGTCCTAATTTTTTTTAAATATAAGCTACTTACTTGGCTGTCCAGACTCCTCTCGGTTGATAACCACTCCACCCGCTGGTGCACCCTGTCCACCGCACTGTACGCTCTCCCGTTCCGTGTGGCCAAAGGAGGCGCTGTAGATGGCAATGCGGGAATACGGATTGCACATCAATGGCATATTGTCATTCTCGCAGGCCAACTTGCTGCGGAATTCATCTGTACGGCGTGGTTGTTGTTAATGTCAAAGCGCAGGCATGCAAAAAATGATGGGCAACATTTATTGAAAAAATGCCAAAAAATGTTCTCATAAAAATATGTCTTAATTACTGTCATTTGGAATTTGTGAAGTCATTGTTAATGGTCACGAATTTATATAGTTATATACGGTGAATTATTTCAATTTAATAACTTGGCTTTCTACTACCAATTCAAATTATATATGAGTGTTCATTTATGCATACAAACATAAGTATGTGGATATTAAATTTTACCCAAATTAATCATACGCCATGTTGCACTCAATGCAATTTGTCATACGAAATTTGCATCAATTTATTGAATAAATTAGTTATATTTATTTAACAACAATATATTCAACAATGAAGTTAAATATGTACGTGATGTGTGTGTCGTATTTCTACTAATTTTACATTATATTATAAATTGCATTTTGAAGAAAAAATTTCATTTAAAATGCACCACAAAATTTACTAATTAAAATTGAAATATTTTAAATTCTCTGAAAATTATATTTAAAATTAAAAAATTATTGTTTAATTTAAAATCAGTAATTAATTTATAATCAATTTAAAACTACCAAAATATGCGATTTGTAAATTTCCAGTGCACGTATTTTTGCGGTTTGAAAAGTAAATTGACAAGAAAATAAATTTTTCGACAATTTATTTATTACACTTATGCTGTGTATGTTGTCCGGAACTTAATTTGCTCTAAATATTTAAGAATAATTTACAAAATGAAATACAAACAAATATTTGTATGTTTATGTGCTATAACAATCAATTATGTTCTTGGACTCTGCATTCTAAATAACCAAAGGCGTTTTCTGAGCAAAATGCGGATATATATATATATTTTCGTTTTTATATGGAGTAATTTACCAATACACATGCACAAGTCTGACAAAGCAAATTGCTGGAAGTCAGCCAAGCTGGGATTTACAATTGTTGAAGTACAGTCAAGCTACAAAATTCTCAACATATTCATTTCCTTTGGCTCGTTTCACTCAAAGGCGCCCATCAAATGTCCAAAAAAAAAAATAAGGCAAACTCGAAGCAATTATGAAATGCGCTGTTGGCGCTTTTTATTTCTTGTTGTGCACTTTGACAGCCACCTTTAAATGCTTTGTACATAATGTAAAAAACATATATATATATATATATATTTATATATATAAATATAAGCGTATATATATGTAGATCATTTGGGTGTCAGGAGTAAGGTCCGAGATGAACTTTAATAAATTTGGTAAATATTTGCATAGCCGTGTTTACAGGCCTGGCCCTTTGGCATTGGCTGAGTAATAGGAGGAGTCGGAGCTGGAGTAGGAGTAGGCTGCTGCTGCTGCATCCTACATATATCCCATAGACACCCACATGGTGTACGTGCACGGCCAGGCTATTGGGTGCTGTGATTCCTTGCGCCTTTTAAGAGTGCCAGTGCACGTTTTATTATGGAGAGACGTGAGAAAAGTTGAAAATTGCCATATTTTTATGACCACAATGTGCCGTCTGGCATGGTGTACTCTACCCTCCGCCCACACACCAACTGTGGCTCTGGATGCTATGCAATGCTTGCCTGAAGCATTCGGTTCGGGGATCTGAGAGGAGGAGTTTGGGCTTGTGGGCTCCACGCTCCCACGCATATAACCAGGCCGTAATTTTTCAACGTTTTCCACTCGTACTTTGCAGTTTTATTACTTGTCGCTGGTGTCCATAATGAGCAAAAGATAACAGACAATTTAGAAAAAATACAAAAAAAACAACAACAAAAACAAAAAAAAAAATACAGCTCTCCTTAATTATATTACCTCACCGCTGCAGCCCTACCCCTACGTTCCACACTCTGTTGTGCTAGCCATGGCTCTGAGCTATTCGGACCAAATACAAGTTGCCCTTTTCCAACCCGCTGTGCATTTCCCTTTTCTAATTTGAATGGATTCGCTCCTGTCTCTCTCTCCCTTTTGTTTCTCGCCTCTGTTTGTTTCACTTCTTCGGTTTGTTTGTGTGCTTTTTAACAAGATAACATCTGCGTCACTTGTCACAAAAAAAATAAAATAAAAATAATATAAAAAAAAAAAATGTAACACAAAAACAAAAAACACACAGAAAAATAAAAATATAAAAATATTTCAGCAGCAGCAAATGCTGGGAATGGCTAAAAGGCTGACGCAAATTACCAAAGAATTACATGAAATGCACAATTCTGCTCCAGCTCTGAGCTCTGGCAGCTCAAATCTGAATTCAGTTGAAACAAGTAAAAAGAGGTGGCAGTTGAAAGCAGTCGACTGTTAAATACTCTGTTTTTAATATAAGAATTAGTATTGGTGATGTACAGGGAATGATTTGAACGTGTATTGTATTATTATTAGATCCTGCATCTAATACACAGCCTTCAGTTATTTTCTTTCATTTTTTCACTAATGTTTTTAATGTAGTAAGTTAAAAAAAATGACAAAATCTTTTATACAGGAAATTTGTAACTATTTTTATTTTATTGAATGTGAATTTTCTTTTAATTTTTTCAATTTACACTTCCGACAAGAATTTGCGAATTTAAATCACTTTTTGTTTAATCAGGATTCAATTTACATTTCCGACAAGAATTTGCGAATTGAATTCACTTGTTGTTAAATTAGGATTCGCAGAAAATTAGGAGATTATTTATTATTTATTTTATTATTATTTTCTTCATATTTTTAACTATATTTTAAATTTAGTATGACAAAAAAAAAAAATCTTTTATACAGGAAATTTGTAACTATTTTCATTTTATTGAAAGTAAATTTTCTTTTAATTTTATCAATTTATACTTCCGACAAGAATTTGCGAATTGAATTCACTTTTTGTTTAATCGGCATTCAATTTACGTTTCCGACATGAATATGCGAATTGAATTCACTTTTTTTTAAAGCAGGATTCGCAGAAAATTAGGTAAAATCAATACTATTTTATAGTTCAACGACAAAGTTATAAAAAAAAAAAATAAAAATTTTACTAATAAAATTACGTAATTTATTTGTCAGTTTACAGTCAGAACTAGACTCAATTCACTAGTTCAATATAAAAAGGTGAAATTTAAAGTAATTCACTTAAAGAAAATTCACTTTTGCGAAATCTTGTCAAAAGTGGAAATAAATATTAAAAAATATATAAATTAAAAACCTCGAGTTAAAAAAGGGGTAATAAAATGCTGTGATATAAATTAATTGCTGAAATTTAAAATGAAAATAGATGAAGGTAAATTTGTTGAATTTATAAAAAGTAAATGTTAGTATTTTGCAAGAATTTATTATTTTTATTTTTTATATATTTTTAACAACAGAAATTTATTGACTATAATCTGTTGATGTAATAAACTTTGTCTGCCTACAAATTATATATTTGCTTTTAACAAATATAAGAACAAACCATTATTTATTTATATTTATTCAAATTAATGGTAATTTTTGCCAAACTATAAAATTGCTAAAATTATAAAAAATTGGTCGTCTTTATTTTAAATGCATTTTAATATGGTACACAACAACAGAAAAATCATTTAAAAATGTAGCATTTTCATCATTTATCAAAAAAAAACGTCAAATGCTTTTTGATGTTTATCAAACCAATATACTCTTATTGCATATTGAAAACGGAGTATTAAAAATTGAACTGTCTGTTGAGAGCATTAAGAACTCGTTTAACGATTATCATCCATACTGCAGCAGTATGAAAATGGCAATGCCAATGGCCTGAATCTCAAAGCAAAGCAAAGTGCCATAATGGGGAAAGACCTTTCTGGTTTAGGTGGTTCATCTGTTCCGCTTATCGGCTTCTGTTCTGAGGATTGATTGCGATTAAACACGAATTGCTTAGCGGATCGTAAATAATCGAGTGCCATTAGCCCAATCGCCATCAGCATTGGACCAAGTTGGCAGCGAGTTGGCAATGCCAGAGCAAAACTATGCAAATATTTCAGAAAATAAAATGAAAAAAAAAAAAATGAAGAAAGTTTACTCAACTATTTTTTAATGTTCGCAAAAGCAAATGCGCAGCTGCATTTTTCATTATGCTTCTAGCTGAATTAAATCTAGAGTAAAAAAGCGCCCAGTATCGCCCACTCTTATCAACATGAAGTTGTCGTATAAACTTAAAGTTCTCATTAATTTTATTTTAAAGCTAAAATATGAGTTTTCTTTTACTTTTTTTTAGAATATAACATCAAACACTTTTTATCAACCTTTGCATTTAGTTCTAACATAGACTGCTGAAGTAATAAATAATAATTATGTTAATTTGTTATGGAAGATAGATGAACTTAAAATGATTTATGGCTGTTAAATAAATTAAATATTATTCTGTGCATGTAAAAATGGATAAAATTAAGTTTTGCAGTCGTTCTAAGTATTCAAAACTTATTGGGCTTAAGGCAGAATGTAGAAATACGAAAAAACTTAACTAACATAAATCATTATAAAGATAATGTAATTTAAAAAATACAAAAATAAAACTTATTTTGTTTTAATCTATCGAAAAACACAACAATTTGTTTGGAATTTTTAATACAAAAATCATAATTATTATTTAATTATATTTAAATATAATTTTTGTTTTTAAATAATAAAAATTAATAATGTGTATTATTTGTAATTTTTTTTTTAATTGAAAGAAAGTAATTTTTACATTTTTAATAAAAAAATTCAAAAATTAAAAATAAAATTTATTTCCCAACTTTTATTTTTAAAATCAAAAATAAGATGCAACGTTCAATTTACTTTTAATTTGGAACTCAGAGGTAAGTTAATTTTCAACTTTCTATAAAAAATAAAATGTATTCTGCTACCTTTATTTTTAAAATCAATAATAAACCAATTTAGTATTATCCTCGAACTTTTATTTTAAAAATCAAAAACAAAATCCCTTTCAAACAAAACTACTTTAAAATTTATAATTTTGATATTTAATATACAAGCCTGTGAAATAAAATGAGTGAACCAATTCATTTTTTATTTTTAAATAAAAAACCTAAAATAGATTTAAATGTCGACATCTCTGTTAAGATCAAAATGAACAATGTTTGAAATTTAAATTTTAAAAATTATTTCAATTAAATATTTTTCTCAAATATGCTGTAGCTGGTTTATTCGGAAAGTTTAATTTTCGAAATCTTTAAAAAAAAAATAACATTGAATTTATTTCGATAAATTAACAATTTATTAAAAAAAATGTAGAAAAAGACAATTCTAGGGCAGAGATATAAATGACTGCATATATACATTAAAATATTAATAAATGATATTTAAATATTGATATATGTTTGTTACAAATACAATTCAATTGATTTTGAGTACTTTCGACTGGTTGTACTATTGTTTATATATATAGATAAAACAGGTAAATTCGCGCCGCATGCACATGGCTTCAATAAATGACGGCTTATTTCTTATAGTCCAAATAAATTTTGTTTGTTTGCTACAGAACTTAAATTGATGTTTGCCACTTTTGCATCTGGCAAATATTTATTTTTTGCAGAGTGCAAATAAAATATAATATATCATGGTTAGCGTGGCAAGGACAAAAAAAAAGAAGGGAAAAACAAGGACCCATAGACAAAATGGCTCTGTGCGCTGCACAATCCCATCGATTAAAAATATTTCACAGAGTGCTAGGAGAATGTGTATATATACATGTGTGTGTGTGTGTGTGTAGAGCAGGTCCTGGTTGGCTGACCTGCTAAAAAGGAGTTGGCATACTTACATGGACGGCATTTATAGGCAATCTCAACGAATTTTCGTATACCCGAACAGGGATCGCCGGATGTGTGCGTTTTGGAATCCGCGGCAAACTTGCAGTGTCTCTTCTTTTGGCAGGCATCCACCACAGTCTGCAGCAGGGCATACTATAATAAAAAAAACAGATATATATATAATATATATACAAAATGATATAGTGTCTTTAGATATATGCAGAGCCGCATTGTAGCATGCGGGCGCTATTGATAGAATATTGGGCACAGATGCTGCTAGGTTGCTGCAGTTGCTGCATCCTTAAAATCAAACGAAACGACAAGCGGCAAGAATCAACGGCAACTTGCAACTTGCTACTTGCAACTGGCAAGGCGCCACCTCTCCAGCTGTAGTGTCGTAAATCTCTGTCTGATTACAAGATTAAGCTATGAATGCACTTTATATGCCTTAACAATACGGCAACAACGGCGCAAAGATGTTGCATATACTACATGGCCATAATATGTGTGCCACACATGCGATTACACGTTAAGCACACGGGCTCTACAATGATTGTTTACCTTGTGTAAGTTGCAGAAGGCCGTGCTAAACAAACTGACGAGTGAGAATAGAGTTGAATCGATTCATTCAAATGCGATTCAATTGAACTAAATTTTGCCATAAACGAATGAACTAAATTCCTGATAACGCTGGACTAAAAAACCTATTTTTCCCTAAACCATTCGGGCCCTATACAAAGTGCAACACTTTTAAAATTAAAAAAAAAATTTGTAAAAAAACTTTTTTTTTTTTATACTTATTTCAGATACTTTTGATAATTTCTCGACATTCTCCCTAACAGTTTTAAAAACCTTTACACATTCTGAAAGCTATTGAAATCTTTATTTATAAAACTGTTTAACCTGACTGACTGACTGACCGATTGTCGACTCACAAGCAGGCTAAACTATAGAATCTAGAAACCTGCAATTTTTACTGTAACTCCTAATTATGTCGTAGGTTGGCACTCTAAAAGAATTTTGTGAAAAATATATTCATAGGTAAGTGGAAAATGCATTTGAAAATTTTGGAGTTGGAGCGTAGCAACGCACGCCGGGAGAGCTATTGTTCTATATATACTTATTAATCATTCATAAACGTTATTAAATTAAATAATTGTGATTTTAGATAATTACCATATCTTGGGCCTTATTTTTTGGTTTTGGACTTTTGACTTAAATTTTTTCGACTTTCACCCAGAATTTTAGTCATTTTATTAAGCCAAGTATTTAAATATTGCTCGATAAATCTCGTTTAGCTAATTTGAATCCCAAAATTGTTCAGACAATGTTATCCTTTTTCGAATCGTTAGTTCCAATAACAATGAAACTCAAATGACTTAAAAGATAGATTAGTTCTTTCACTAAATATTAAACTACTGAACTACTTTAGTGAACTGAAACCAAAACAAACAACTCTATTAAATAGGTAACTGATTAATTAGCTCTCAATGCCCAAACGAGGGTGCAACTAAATGTGGCAAGTTGGAGTACCTTAACCAGGCGTTGCTGCCACAAGCAGCAGCAGCTTAAGGGGTCACGCAGTAAGTCTGGCATCATTGAAATGCGAATTATATTCAATTCAGTAATTGGCCTGAATGCTCATATTGACATAAAGTCAGAAATTAATTCAGGATTTATTTCAAATTAAGCACAATAAAATAAAAGTACTTTAAGCACCTGAAATGCAGATATTTTCAAACGAACATACTATATATATTTAATCTTAGTTAAATTGCAACATTAAATGATGCGGATTTCTTTTAATATAAGTATGTCAAATTATGGCATATCATGGATAAAAATGGTAAATTGTAAAAAATAAGTAAGTATATAAAAGAATGAATTTAATGGATTAAAATTGATGACATTTTCAGCAATTTTAAATTGGTGTAAATTGCAAATACGACTTTTGAGCTTACATACAATATATATAAGAGCTGGGATTGTAAAATATTATTTTTGCAATCAGTTCACAGTAAGGCTAACAAAGGATGCATACGCCAGCAAAAGGTTTTATACATTTTTCTGATTTGCTGCAAAGTAATGAAAATAGAATTCATATAAATACATATGTGTTGCTATAGAATTCTCCAGTTGAAAGGTGTTACTTCGGTGCTTTAATATAGTATTGTATAGGTAAAATTAAGGAAATATAATAAATTTATCAATTTCATTTAGATTTCGAGAAATTAATTCATATTTTTCGGATACCTGCCTATAATTCTGTTTAATGAAAATAAATAATGTGAAGTTATAAAAGTAACATTTTTTGAATATTTTTCGAAAAAATGTTTACTTAAAAAGCAGAATTATATTTTAGAGATTATGATATAAAATTATAAAATAAAATAAAATTATATTATAATATGCAGTTATTACAGTCGACGCTCACAAATTATAAATATTTCAATTTCTGGATGTTTTTTTTTATATAAATAAAAAAAGGAGTAAATTCTATTATTTAAAAAAAAAAAAAAAACAAAACAAAAGGTAACAATTTGGCGCAATACATATTATAAGTTCTTTATTTAATAAAAAATATATGAATACAGTAAATAAAAAAATGTATATGCAACAAAACAAAACATAAATTACATCAAATATAGTTTTCCGGTAAAAAAATAAAAAGTCGATATATATTCAATAAAAAAATAAAGATAATTACCATAATGTTCAAAGCTAAAAAATTAATTCTTAAAATCGACGGATTTCTTTTTTTAGTTTAATATTGCTCAAATAAAACAAAATTTAAATTTTTCTATGCTCAAAACAGGAAAACAAATTCCGAAAATCGAATTTTCAATTCTAATTTTACAGCGTTTAATGTATCACAAGCTCTAATTAAAATGGATATTATTATAATATAATTAAAATAAAATTTGGAAATTCAAATTACTGAAGGTATTAATTTGTGGGTATCGACTGCATCTTGAATTTTTTTTTCAATTCACCATCTATTAAAACTTTATAGCAACCGAATAATAAACATAAAAATTAGTCAAGGAAATTTTCAGATTTTCTGTGTCAGTTAAAAGCAAGCAGTGCATTGCTTGCAGCCAAAAACAATTTAAGGCTAAATAATACATAATCCTGACCCTCCTATACCATGATCAAAGGACCTAAATTACAGTTAAACTATTATTTATAACTTTTAACTGATTTCACTCGACTTGTAGCATTATAAGTTGTTTATTTAGTCACATTAAAAAAACAGTTGTCAAATTTTCTTATTTATCATTAAATATCTCGATTCTCAAAAAACCGCATTCTGTGAATTACGTAAACATTCTCGTACTCGTCACAATGATGCCAAGCTCTTTTAATTGGATTTTAAGTTTGTTGCTGCTGGTGCTGCCAACTCCTCTCTACTTATATCGATTGGACTTGTCTCACAGTAATTTGTTTACTCTTGTTTCTACGCTCGGTCCAATCGCATAACATTCACCCGATTCACCCACACACACATATATGCGGAATCCGGCGTAAGCGTAAGCTGGCGTTAATGCAATGTGCCCATAAGTCAAGAGGCGACCATACGGCCGTATACACAATTCAGTTCCGCTTTAAGGAAGCGCCGGAAATGAAGCGTGAGTGTCCTGTCCCTGGCCTGCTTCTCTCTCTCTTTCTCTAGTTATCCTGCTCCGGCTTGTTCTTGTTTGCGGTTATTGCCACACACACACACACCATACACACAAGCCATACACACACACACATATAAAGTCATAGTCTTACTACAAATTGATGTGCTCAATGAAACGCAATCAAGGCAGCAACCTCGTCACAAGCCATTTTTGAAGGATATGGTTCAATGAAAAATTAACCACTACATCGGTTTCAGTAAATCTACCAACATTGCTCAATATGATTGCGAGAGCCAAACGACCTCATAAATGTGACAAATTGCGATGTAGTATAACTCATACATATACATATTATAAGGTATATATAAGAGCACACACACGAGTATGTATAACTATGTATGGAAACTTTACTAAATTAAGTTTGGCTTCAGCAATTTATGTTACATATTTCTAGAGGAGTTGCAAAGGCATCGACATTCAATAGCATCGATAAAAGCGGTCACATATTTTATATATTTCAATTAAATATTAAATATGTTATTCGGATAAAATTTCTCCTAAGCTTAAGACATATAAATAAATAAATAAAGAAAAATCAGATCGGATAATACTTCCTGTTATAATTAAACATAAAATAGTAGTCACATTTTTCATACATTTAAATTAAATATTAAATATGCTATTCGAATAAAATTTCCCTAAAATTGCGTGCATATAAATAAAAAAGTTGTCTTTTTCAAAAAACTAGATCGGCAAAAATAGTTCGTATTAGATCTGCAAAAACATCACGATTCGATAGTTTTGATAATAGCGCTTAAATTTCTATTTAAATTAAATATTAAATAAATTATATGGATAATATTTTCCTAAAACTTTATACGCATAAATACAAAATTTGCTGTCTTAAAAAAACAAGATCTGGAAAAATAATCCCAGTTTGTGGTATATGTATAATAGCTGCAAGAGCAACACTATCAAAATTATCGATAATAGCCGTCATATATATTCGGATAAAACTTCCCCTAAGCTTCATACATATAATTTAATAATTTAAAAAAAAATCAGATCGGATAATACTTCCTGTTAAATAATATTTCCTGTTAAACTAATTTCAAAAATAGCGATCACATTTTTAATATATTCAAATTAAATATTAAATATATTATTCGGATAAAATATTCCCTAAACTTCATAATAAATAAGACATATAAATAAATTACTTAAAAAATATACCAGATCGGGTAATACTTCCTGTTAAATAATACTTTCTGTTGCACTAAATCCTAAAATATATGTCACTTTTTTTTATATATATAAATTAAATATTAAATATATTAATCGGAAAAAAATTCACCTAAACTTCATACATGTAATAAAATAATTACAAAAAAAAATCAGATCAGATAATACTTATTATACTTCTTATACTTATACTAAATCCAAAAATAGCGATCACATATTTTATATATTTAAATTAAATATTTAATTTATTATTCAGCTAAAATTTCCCCTAAACTTAATACATATAAATAAATGTTTAAAAAATATATCAAATCGGGTAATACTTCCAGTTTAATAACACTTCGTGTTAAACTAAATCCAAAAAGAAAAAAATAGTTATTTGAATTTGGGTTTAATTATTTTGAATTACTTGAAATTTAAAGTAAACAATATTTTTATTTTTTTTAATACTCACTTTCAAATAAAAAACATTTCGAGACCAAATTAACTTAATTATTTATGAAAACTAACAAAAAGAAATCATTTAAGGTTTGTATAAAACTAAAAAATAATTTATCGTACCATTCAAATAATACATTAAAATTATAATAAAAATAACATGTTGCAATTTACTTTGCAGCTGAACTCCAAATATTCTTAATTATCTATATAAATAGTAAATAAATATGGATTTCAAATAATTTACTTAACGGCTAGATCTATTTCGCTATTCCCATTTTTCTAATTTTTTTAAATAACCTAATTTTTCACACAATTGTTCTTATTGAAAAAAACACTATTTTTTTACTACAGAAAATTTTTAAAGCATTTTTTTCGTTTTTTGCTGCATAGTGTAGTCGAAACCAACAAATTTTAGTGTTATAACATCATAACCACAATATTTTCCACAATATTATATTAACAATATAATTTTTTTAACAAATATATGAACGGCAAAAAAGCACAAATTTCCGGATAGCGGATGTGCGAATAATTTTCCGGCAAAAGCAATTTAAAAAAGAAGAGATCTAGCCGGAAAAAGACTAAGTTGGCAGCACTGCGTCAAACCAATAAATTCGATACATCGATAGCGTCATCGGTAGTTTTGTAGCTCAATTATAGGATTATATAGAGTAACATTTTACTATGTAGTTTCTTACAACAACACACATTTAAATAATATCTCTGATATTAAAAATATACTTCAAGCACACCCGTAGAAGTAAATAAGAATTACATTTCAGACAAAAGTAGACAAGAATACATTAAATTCAAATTTCTACTTTTATGACCAGAAATGATAAACTGTAAAAAAGAAAATCATATATTTTGCAACTAATGATTACTAAAATCTTTTGTGTTAACAATTTTGACTGTCTGACCATGGTTTACACACATATATATGCAGTTTAGATGGGTTTTAAGCTAAGTCCTTAAAATCTTTTTTATTTTTTTTTTTGGTTTTTTATGATTTATGCTTTTTGCTTGGCCAAAGTGAATCGAATCGATTTTCATTATGAGTTATTGCTGTTTTTATGGCATCGTTCTACTTCACTGATTTATTTGTAGTACTGCCTGGTCTCCTCTACATATAGGTTTTTATAACCAAAAAAAGCTATTTTTACGCGCATATATATGTCTTTGAATGCACGTTGTGGAATCGTGCGGAAAATGGGAAAAATACATTTAGGCGAAAAGGTAAGCCAAACGTTGTATGATGTCTGAGTCAAAGGAGCAAGCAGGCTCAAGTTGTTGCAGCATTTGAAAGGATTTACTATAATATATATATATTTTATGTAATATATATATTTTAGTCTGTCTGTGCGACATGGGCTGAGCCTGCTTTCGATGATGAGTGCGACGATGATGGAATTGCAATTATACTGATTCAGCTTACCTGTAATCCGCTTACGGTACACGTTTCCGGCGGTTTGACTTCGATTTCGGTGCCACTGTGGATGACAGCATCGCCGGCACTTCCGGTTGTGGTGAGGTCCTCTTGCGACACTGGCGGACACAAGCTGTGGTCGGATAAATCTGTTCAAGTGGACGAGCAAAAAAAAAAACAAAAATGATTTTTTTTTTTTTTTTTTATGTGAACGTGTCGTTGTACTCGTCCTTTTCGAAAAGTACGTTCAAGTGGAGCGGCTGCTGCTAGAGTCGAGAGAATGGAGGTGAAGTGGCCTAAGAGTGTGGAGTGTACTGGATACGAAGGTTGAGTGTACCCTCCAAAAGCCAAGTAGATACAGAGAGCATTCAATGCAAACGTTTCGATTGACCAAAAAAAAAAGAAAAATTCGCCATCAACCATGCATGCTCGTCCGGTCGGACATATGTACGTATACTTGATATGGGCGTATGCCAAACACGGTCCGATTTTCATTTGCTTTCCATGTGTGCAAGTGCGCAGAAAAGCGACGGTGGGGTGTGCGGGGGGGAACACACACACACACAAATAAGTACAAATACAATGCGTACAATCGACGCGTGTAACGGACAAACTTTAGGCAACAATCAATCAATTGCGATATTGGCAGTCGCTTCAATCCAAGAAGAGTCCGACCATTCGTTGTACAGTCCACTCCAAAAAGCAGGAGAAGCTACACCTACACCAACACCTCCTCCACCTCATCCCCACAGATAACGCTCGACTATCTCCACTCTATGTACGTGACAATGGCGAAACTTACCACCCGCTCGTCCGTATTGGGCCAACTCTATGGAAATGCTAGTGCCACGTGGACAGCTGAGTGACAGCTGCTCTGAATCGCATCCGGCGCGCTGGTATGTCCGCAAGGTGGCAGCTAGCAGAGCTGAAAGCAAACAAAAACCCAAAAATGGGGCTGCATTAATATATAGATGAAGCACAAAGCGAATGTCGAACAAATAAGAATCATCTTAGTGTTTTGGATGTACTCGACTATAAGATATCCTACATTAACTACTCTCAGTATTCCTCAACTACAAACTTAGCTGGGAAAATTATTAAAAAAAAAAAAAATGAAGTGCCTGGAGAAACTTTATTTACAATATGATTTAGAATAATTGATGCACAAATAAATATATATATATAATTCATTTTTAATATGAATGACAAACAATGCTGTCCCGTAAAAGAAAACGTTAAAATTTTTTTTTTTTTTATATTTATACATTAAATTATAATATATTTGTATATTCTTTTTATGTTTACGCTTTTATTCAATTATTACTATTAATAATTGACTTTTTTATTTATAACTTAGAATTAATAATGTGATATATATAATATAGTAATACTTTTGAATTAGAAAAAATAATACTCAAAGAAAAAATCGTTATTATTCCTCCAATGACTTTTTTTTTATAGCTTAATGTGATAAAATTGGAATTAATTCTCAATTCTCTATATATCAAAATTTGTGGCAATAGCTCTTATAGACCTAGATGTGTGTGTTTATACAGGTAGACGGACAAAGCTATATCAACTCGGTTTCAGATCAAGAATATATATATTTTATATAGTCAGAGATGGGCTCTTATAACCTCCTTTTACCCATTTTAAATAAGTACAGGGTGTAAAAACGTGACTTTTAAAAATAAACTAATAAAATAAACTAAGTACGCAAGTGCACATATGTATTCTCCGAACATAGAAGTCAAGCAGTGCATTACTTGCACTGCAAGCAGTTCAGCAGCAGTGCAAGCAGGCAGAGCAGTTTATATGTCGACTGTTTCTCTCTGCTGTGCACTGTGCAATTTATTATGAGTTTCAAATGAATCAAAAGTGAAAAGTATCCAAAAAATCTAGGTTATATATACCATAAAAATTAAAAAAGGGTAGGCAGCGAAAAAGTATCCAAAACTTTGATTTATTTCTAGCTATATATATTTACTATATAAATTCGAAGATGCATTGTTCTGCTCGTTACATATTCACAGTTTTATTACACCCTTTTGAACATTTTGTGTGTTTACAGGGTACAAACGTTGCCAAATAACGCATAGCAAACCAATCAAAGCGTACGAGCTACCAACTAAGTACATAAATATAGCGTATGCAAGAATTCGCAATGGCAGCATGTCTGAAATATTCAATACTAAAATATAAAAATAAATTCCTTTTAAATTATGCAACAAGGACAACATAAATAAAACATTGGAAAATTATGAAAACATTTATTTATGCTTTCATTAAATGCTAAAGTAAAAATAAATGTGGCAAAATGCATTTTATATAAAATTTATATGTAAGAAGTATATTTAATTATATATAAGTATTATTATATATTTAGCCATGTTCCTGTTTTCACTTCAGTTTTGCGATTCACCAAAAAAATAAATTTTAGTTAATTATTTATTTAATTATACCAAAATAGAAGTTTATGTTTCCTTCAAATCAAATTGCTAAAAATATTGCGATTTTGCAAGCGGCAAATATTGCGATTTAAAAAGTAAATCGTAAATATTAAAAATTGCGTTTTTGCAAGCAGCAAATATTGCGATTTAAAAAGTAAATCGCAAATATTAAATTAATGAAGATATTCTAGCTAATTTGGCATATAAATAAATAATGGCCAATAAATTTACAAAAAATAAAAAACATTATTTCTCTACAGCACCTCAATTTGCTTTATAAATTAAATTTATTTTTGAAATGCATACACATAATTAAATCTATCGAGAATGGAAAAAAGAAATTCAATCACAAAAAAAAAGTAAATTGAATATTGTTCATACACTTTTTAACAATTGTGCTTTTAATTCCATAGTCAATTTATATTAAATATTTAAATTGTCTAGCACTTAGCAAGGTAAGACGAAACTGAAAATGAATTTCGTGTTACATAGTTCGAAATATACCAAAATAAGAGTGGATAGAGTAAATTGAATTTCCATTATGCAATCGTTCAGTCTTCAACTTAACTGACACTTGACACCTAAACAAACTCAGACATTCAATTTCATGTGAAATTATTTCCGAACTTTTTCTCGTTTCACTCCACGCAGCGAAAAAATGGAAAAAATTGTCTGCCATTTGTTTCTGTTTATTGTACATTTCTCTTATCCACTTTAGAGGCAACAAAATGGTGTTGGGGTATCCTCTGAGCCACTGACTTCATTACCCAAATTGTATACGTGTGTGCGAGTGTGTGTATACATACATGAGTGAGTGTTTACACTACAAGACAAATGTCTCACAATGCCAAGAGGGGGGTGCCAATGTGTATTCCGGCATATACATAAAACGCGAAGCAATATCTGTCTGTATTTTAGACACATATACTAAAAATATTTAATATGTATACACACATAATCTGCTGCATAAATATGTTAACATATTATTGAAAATCATTTCATTTTTGTTTTTTTTTATAAAATATGTAATAGTTCAAACTGTGTCAGCAAATAAAGCCAAATGCATTATTCAAAATGCGTTGGCAAAAATATTTATATATTGTTATAAAATTTTAATGCGATTTGTGGTAGATATAACTCGTTGGGATTTTGTTAAAAATGTTGTTCAGATTAAGAACAAAGCAAATGGTGGTAATCATTTTTATTTTTATTTTAGTCTTAAATTTCTTTTTATTTTTAAATTTACTTTTCATATTTTTAAATTTTAAACACATTATTTTCAGTTTAAGAAAAATGTACACTCAATCTAATAGATTGAATTGAATCTATATTGTGTAAAAATAAATAAAAACTGAACTTAACAAAATGTAAATTGTTTTTACAGCCATGTTTTTATGCTCTAGATTGAATGAACTATTACATTTTATGCATTTTTCATTTTAATTTTTTATTTTATTAATTTTTTTTTAAACTTTTTTACCTCTCCAAAACTGTGTAAAAAAAGCACTTTATAAACTTTGAAATATCATAAATTTGATCAATATGCGATTGAGTTATTTTATGTGCATTTATTCAGGTTATTTTGATTTTCATGTAGTTATTTACTTTTGTATATAAATTTTACAATGTTATTGTAAAAAATTTGAAATATTTTGCTTATCAATTATTTATTTATTTATGATTTTATTTTTAATCAATTTTAGTTTATCAAAAATTAGCATAAAATGTTATTTAAAAATATTTGGCGAGTTTGGTAAATTTTTCGCTTAAAAATGTCAACAATATTTTTAAAAATAGTTTCAACTTAAATTGAGTTGAATTAAAAGCTTGGTCATGGCATTTAAGCTTGTTTCAGGACTTTTATTTTATGTTTATAGTTGAGCGAAATTTTTATGTCTTGTCATTTGATTTTATGGCTATGCTACTAAATTAAACTAGACGCTTTGACTGCTAATTGCTAGCCTAAAATGTGTTTTACTTTCAGTGCTCTAGTGTTAAACTTGTCAAATTTAATGTGCACCTTTTTAAAGGTCGGGAAGCCCTTTCGAGCATCTTAATAATTGTAATTGCGAACTGTATGTGGCCATTAAAGAGAAGGCTGTGAAATGGTTCAAAAAAAAAGAAGGAAAAAAAATAATAATAAAAGGAACAGCAAACGCCCCTGGGTACCCGGTAACGGTAACAAGGTACAAAGTACGCATTACATGTGTGTGCACGTTTATATTCTCATAAATCAGAAGCCATGCGCACTCTCGTCCCGACATTTTACGACCGCGATGCCAGTTGCAGGACCTCCCCCGCTTTTTAGGCCTCTACAGGAGCAGGAGCAGGACTAAAGGCGGACGTTTCATGCAAATTTATGCGACATAAAATGATAATAACTCTTTCACTTTTCATAATTTTGGCAAGCATTTACCTGGCTGTTTAGTTAGGTAAACGCCGACTACTTCCGCTCCAAGGATAACGCAAGTGTTATTATTTTGAGACTAAGAACAATATGTACATTGCTGTAGACGTGTGTCAAATACCCTGTAGTCATTTGCATATCAATTTGTATATGCATAGGTATGTATTTGAGCTGGGATTAAATCTGTGACAATTTTGCAAGTAATCGATAAGTGTTTGTAACTAGGATAAAAGGCTATTGAGGTATTTGTTTTATTAGAAACATCCTTGCAATTTATTATTTAATAAATAATATTATTTTTTTATATAAAAAATATTTCTGTGTATTAATAATTCAAATTTGATACAAAATTAGT
Organism: Hirtodrosophila alboralis; assembly: GCA_035043045.1. Lineage (NCBI taxonomy): Eukaryota > Metazoa > Arthropoda > Insecta > Diptera > Drosophilidae > Hirtodrosophila > Hirtodrosophila alboralis. The sequence continues at coordinate 86,027 of JAWNNH010000593.1, read as the reverse complement.
AAGCCTACAGATCCAAAGAGTAATACAAAAAACCAAAATTCCAAAAATAGTTTTTTTTTTGAAATGGGCATATTTTTATGCAAAATTTCCATTTCAGTTTTTAATAGCTTCTAAGCGAAAAAATCGAATTAAAAAATGTTGTTAAATAGGTTAGTAGACCATTTTATTACCTTTATTAAAATAGGTATAAACTAACTTTTAATATCAATGAACATATGAAATTCGGAGTTATTGTCTTTTGTACCAAATCTACATTTTAATAGAATAAGTGAAACTCATTAAAATATATGCTCTTTTCGATTATCTCGAAAACGGTTATCGGCAACACATTTTATGTTGAATTTTATCTTCGGAATCAGTATCCCATTTCACATGATAATTTGACTTATATTTTCAAATTGCTTTAGGCTTAGTAGTTATTAAATATATAAATATGTTAATAAAAAATTATTTAAATATGGAACACAATTTCAAATCTATTACATAGATTAGCTCAAACAATAGATAAAATTTAATCTAATCTCAAAAAAATTTTAAAATATTACAGATTTGTAAATATATTTTTAAATCGTAAAGTTATTGAGCTGTAACAGCTACGACTTTAAAAAAAAACAAAGAATTACGATTTAATAATTATTTCCATTATTTTTATATTAGCTAAAACTTAACACTAATTATTTTGAGTTTTATATAAAAATAAATAGAAAATGAACAATAATTACTACGTATTATAAATTAAAAGTGATTTTTAGTTTAAAATCTAAAATTAAAATGATTCAGCAAATTTTATTTTAAAAACTAAAAATATAAACTTTTTTCAATTCAATTTTATTCACTTAAATGTTAGTAAGAATTTAATATTGGGGAAATAATGTAGTGTTTATAAAGATTAAAGTCGACTTAGCTATTTCAACCTAATAATACAGCCTTGGAAAAATATTTAATACTACAAAATAACATTTAAAAGCGGAAAAAATTATACAAAAAAAAACCCAAAAAGAAAACTACTTTTAAATATATTTAAAAAATCAAAAATAAAACTTTTTTTTTTAAATCAGCAATACAAATTTAAAGCTAATTAAAAATCGCCAAATTAAGCATACACTTTTAATTGTTGGCAGCACAGGGTATACAAAATAGAAAAACAAGAATATTAACGACCCTGGCCTCTGTTGTGCCAGAATGTGGCTAGAGAGTTGAACCATCTCATCTCAGAGGTGTGTAGGCCCCCATTTGTAAGGACTCTCTGCCATAGTCTCTCCTTTACTCGTGTGCGGGTATTTCAACATCCTGTCGCCCTCAGTTAAATTTTACAGCTCATGCAGGGCACACTAAAAGCCAACGTATATATACTATGACAAAGGCGGCACAAGGATACAACATTTTCATGCCACTTCCCCTGCGCTGCCCCCAGGCTCTAGCAGTGTGGCAAGCAAAGATGGCAGATTAAAGCACATCTTAATGTGAACCGGCTCGGGGAAATGTGCCTAGATCCTGAAAGTCCTGGAAACTTGGCGTTATCAACGGGACCCAAGGCGCCAAAAAAAAAAAAATACGAGAGTACGCAAGGTTTTTACCATGGTTTTTAAGCAGATTCTACGATTAGATGGGCGCGGCCCAGTAGTATACCAGATGTAACTTGCTTGCGCTATCTATCTATCTTAGAAATATTAAAAAAAAGATACACACACACAGATACACACAAACACAGCAATTGAATATTTATAGCGAGCGTGTGTGACGCACAAGAAATCGCAAATGACGCCCATTTAATGGTAGTTCCTTTGAATTGTGGCCACTTTAGCGACAACACACACACACACACACACATAAATTGCATGTTTTGGCCAAGTTCTCGAGCGTCGTAAACATGGCCTTGAATTTAATGACCCAGACCGCCAACAAGCACTTGTAGCAAAAGTTGACAAAAAAAATAAAATAATATCATTTAATTATCTTGAAGTTCATAGAGACGTGTGTGTTGTACTTAAGTTAGTTATGTTAGCATGAAAATTTGTTGCTTCTTCTTTTGAAAAGGAAAGTTTTAACTTTCTACTGCAAAGTTAGACAATTGTGAAAGTGCTCTAACCAAATGGTAGTTCTAAACTTTATCGAGATACCTGAAAGTCACTTTCAAAAACTGTGTCAGTATGAAAATTTCAAAACTCACAACATTTATTTAATTTTTTCCAAGTGAATGTGTTCGTTTAGTTTTAACATTTTCACAGTGTTCAAAAAGCAAACTCATTTAATAACATCATATACTCTGTTTGCAGTTAGAAAGAGAGTATTTTGGTGTGTATACTGTAAAGGTTCAAGGGTGTAGTTAGTTGGGGATAGAGCAATAATCCTGAGTACAGCAGAATTTTTCATTAGAAAAACAGATTTTAATGAGATAATTTTAAATAAAAAAATTAGCTAAACTCAGAATATTGTTAACATTAATTTTTTTTATATAAAATGGTAGAAAAAATGGGGCAGACAATTTGTTTTGCTGTTGAAAAGTAATTAATTAAATTCTATTTTAATTTTTAGGTATTTCTATAATTTTTGCTGAGGCTTTTTATGGAATTTCAAAATAAATTTTCAATTAAAAGAGATTATCCACTGAATTAATAAGTTTAAATGTTTATAGCCCTGTATAAATATATTATTTAAATTAAATACGAAACGGATATTAAGCGTAGAATTTCACTGATCCTGAAAAGTTTTTTGCAGAAACCGCAAATAAATAAAAATAAAATGAGCTCAAGAAAATCCTGCACTAAATATTCTAAATGAACGGAAAAATCTAAGATATAATAATTCAGAAAAGGGGATCAAATTTTATTTATAATTTTTATTACAAAATTAAATTTTAACTTGTATTTTTCGCTCAAAAAATAAAATAAAGTTTTAATTTAAATTTTTATTTAAAGGTTGAAAATAAATGGTTTTTTTTTGCAATTTTTATTTTAAATGTTTTATTTCAATTTTTATTTGAAATATATAAAAATAAAAATTGATTTAAAATATCTTTTAAACCAAGTATTTCAAAAGTTATGCATTTTTCGAAACTATATTATTTTTCAGTCCGTTTTCCCCTCTAGTATGCATTTTCAATATTCTTGCAGCTCTATTAAAACCAAAGTATATTGCAGTCGAAAATTTGTAAACACAAAAATTCTGATTTATTTCTATATTGCCAGCAAATAGCAATTAATTTTTGTTCGCGTGTTCAATCTGTCGATGGCTTTAATCGATAAACACAGAGAACATTAAAATGTGCTGACAGAAAAGCAAAAAAAAAAAAAAAACATTTGAAATGAGTTAAATTTTGCAACGTAAATTAAATAGTTATAGTATACTTTTAAACTATATAAATATTTCATGATGTGTTTAAGCAGCTTTTTCGATTAAATTGATAAAATTTAAAAACGAAAATCTATAAAAATTTGTAATAAATTTGTGCCTAGAGTTTGCCTAAATATGTTTAGCGATTAATATATATTTTTATTATATTATATAATAATTCCAGTACGCTGCACAATCATGATATAACATTTTAACTAAGATTGGCAGCAGCTCTTTGGGTATCTACAGCGACAGGCAGGGCAGTTAATTACTATGGTTTAATTTATGATTGTTTGCTTTGGCTACCCTATTAATCATTAATGACGAACATAAATATTTGGTCGCTCTCGCTTTCAGATCATTTATGAAACTTTGTCCGTAGACAAAACTGAAACTGGACAACGTTAAATTATATATATATATATATATATATATATATGTATATAAAGACAAAAGCATTGGACAGCCACAACGTTGAGTGTGTATTTGTGCTTAATTATGATTTATATATAATACATATATATATTTTCTAGTTATACATACAATTTTTGGCAGAAGGACAACGCCAGTTGAGTTCTTATTTCATGCAAACAAAAATATTGGTGTGTAGTTGGGGTTTTTGGAGTTGGGGTTTTGGGGTTTAGGGTTGGGGTTTGGCGCCTGAATTAGCTTAAAAGCGTCCCTAGGTACTATAAAGCCACCTACAAATTTTATTTTTTTTTGTTTTTTTTTGTTATATCCCTACAACAGTGCTGCCAACTATCGTTTATCAAAGCAGAACAGATCGTTCAAAAAAAGTACAAAAATATGGAAAAAAGTATAGGAAAAGAGGACAGAATTTTTAGTTAATATCTTTGTCCTATTACAGAACATATTTTTAATGTAAAATAAAGAGAAAAGTAATTTTTAAAATTTTTCTATGATAGCTTTAAAAATTTTGGATATTTTTTTTCCATCATAGTAAAATAAAAGTGTAGGAGAATTAATGCTATAGGAACTTTTAAGAAATTTTTATAAATTTAGGAGATTTTTTTTCCTTGCAAAAAAGTTATTGTAGCATAAATTCTCCTACACTTCAAACAGCCATAACTATGTCAAAAGTATGCAAATTTTTATTCGGAATCTATTGTTGAATATAATTGTTAATTCAAAATGATTTGGCGTTCAAATTTGCAAATCAAAATATTGTCGATTTTTAGATTTTTGATATTCCCAAAACAGTGCTACCAACTACCTAAAACAGATCGTTTAAAAAAAATACTAAAATAAAACTAAAAAGTAAAAAAAAAGAGAAGAAAATAATAAATTATCATGTCTATTTAATTAAAAAAAATATACGTGTTGTAATATAAAGAGAAAAGTAATTTTTAAAACTTTTCTAAGATAAAACTAGTTTTAAGAAAAAACCTAAAGGTTTACAAAATATATTTATTTTATTTTTTATTATTTTATATTTTATAGCACGCATTCTCCTATACTCCAAAAAGCCATAACTATGTCAAAAGTATGCCGATTTGTAAACGGAATTTATTTTTGGACATAGATTATAGTCGAAGCTTATTTTGCGTTTAAATTTAAAATTTAAGAATTTTTTTGAATTTTTAAATTTAAATTTTCTATGATGAAAAAAATTTTCTAAGTTTTTAAAGCTTTGCAAAAAAAATTTGTATAGCATTAATTCTCTTATACATACTTTAAACAGCGTTAACTTAAAAAGAAAATTAATATTTTGAGTTATAAACAAATTTAATTGCTTACAAATTATTAACTTTGTTTTTGATATAAAAGTCTTTTAAAATTGATTAAGCTAGTATACGTGAGTTATTAAGTTGAAAAACCAACCAAAAAAAGAAAGGATAACAATATTTGGTTAATTTTAAAATTACTTCTGCCGCAATTAAAATAATTTATTTAGGCCTCAGCCTTATTACAGGAAATAGCTAAGCCTTTACTGCATAGTGTAGTAGTAACCAACAAATTGCAGGATTATAACATTTATTTAAAAAAATTTTTTTTCTATTTTAAAAAAATATATTAGCTCAAAAATCGGACATATTTTCGACTAGGACCTGTTTGCTTACTTTTCCGGCTAAAACAATTTTTAAAAAAAAAGCACAGATCTGTGCGGAAAAAATGCCAAGTTGGCAGCACTGACCTACAACCTAATAGCACCCCTCCCCGCCCCGCTAACAGAGCAGCGGAAGAGGGGGGCAAGTGCAGGGTTATGGGCTTGCAGATAAAAACGCAAAAACCAAACGCGAAATTTCAACATGTACCTCGTACTAACTGTGGCTGTTGTAGATATGTACATACATACATATATATCTGAAATATGTGTAAAAGAGAAAAATAAAAACAAAACATTTACCCAAAGGATCAACTCGATAAATAACTTCCGGCATGACGGGTCGCGTCAGCAGGCAGAGAGCAGCGAGGAGTAGAATGGCGACTCTGCTCCAGTTGAGGATCCAGGAGCTCGGGCCGAGCACGTGCCGACATTTGCTAGATTGGGGTTGATGTGGCGATGGCGTTGGGGTTGGGGATTGGATTGGGAGCCCATTCCCCTGCTGCCATTGCAGATGCTGTGCAGGATTGGGATTCAGCTTGGCCATTGCCAGCGGCCAGAATTGTTATCCTTGTTGGTGTTGTTGCTGTTGCTGCTGTCGTCGAGTCCTTGCTGGCGTTTTTTTTGTTTTTTTTTTTTGGCTAATATTATATATATCCTTGTTGGTTAGAGGCGTCTGCTGTTGATTTGATGTTCTTTATGGTCGATTTTATTGTGCGCCCTCAGATTTGACAATTTGCATTTTTTGGCATTTTCATATTTATTGTTATCATCAACGGCGTCGAATGTGATGGCTCTTACGACTGGTCAATATACTGACAGCATTCATATTCATATTCATATTCAGATATAGATTCATATTCATATTCATATTCATATTTATGTTTATGGCTTTGGCGCTGCTGCATTGGGTTGAATAAAAGAATAACATTTTATTTTATACACAATGTTTTTTTTTTGTTTTTTTTTTGTTGTTATTTGCGCACAAATATTTACTTAAATTTTAGTTGCACTTATTGCGTTTCTTTATTGCCTTTGTTATTATTGCCACACATTTTTTTCTATTTTTTTTTGGTTTGTTTGCGCTGGCAAAATTATTTATTTCATTTCACACTCGCTTTTTGCAAAAGAACTTTTTCAACACAATGTACATATTTCGAATATGAAACAAAATTTTATTACGCACAACTCGATTATTGAATAATCAAACAAATAATAATTATAATGGCATCACAAAAAAGGACACACAATTCGCTTTGAACAATTTTTCTTGTTGTTGTTGTTGTTGTTTGGTTGGTAACCAAATTATTAAATTATGTATTTATTTTTGCAATTTTCACAATTTTCGCGCCGCGCGTTGTTAATTGGGTTTGAGGCTATTTATTGAATTTCAAATTAATTTTCAATTATAACAATTTCGCCACTGAAATCACAATTAATTAGTTCGGTTAGCAATTTGTAAACTTTTTGCCATTTTTTCTTTTTTTTTTCTTTTTTTTAATAATAAAATAATACCCCAAAAGCAATACTCAGCAAACACAGCAAATAGAGTAGGATTACTGGGCATTTGTTCTTGCATACACTTTCAAAGTCCCCTGGGGCTTATTTTGTCAACATATTTTATAATTTAGGTTAATTTTGATAAGCCTGTAAATATTTCTGGCTGAGCCCCCGACCAAAAAAAAAAAACAAAATTTACTTGCGAATCAATTTCAATAAATTAAAAGTGCGATAATGCGACAGAGGGAAAACTTTTCTAATGGCATATTTACAAAATTACATTAATTTGTAATCCGAATTAAGCTTAGTAAACATATTATTAGAGATTTAAGAAAATTTGTTCTGTTTGTTCAATAGCTCAAGTTAAAAATGCAATTTCATAGTAGTTGCAAACTTCAAATGGAATTTCAGCTGTAATAACAATTAATTATGGACATAAGCTTTTGGAATAAGAAAAATCAAAAATTGTAAAGTTGAAAAATAAATTAATAAATGAAAATGCCAGCGGGAATGAATTGCGGATGTGTTTTGACAGCTGTAAATTGGGAAACGGACAAGAAAAGTAATTTAAAGACTGAATTTATTAAAAAAAAAATGAGGGTAAAAGAGTGTAAAATAATCTATTGCAGAAGTTTGTAACACTTTTTTTTAGAAAGAGCAATTACTGTAGTAAATTTTTATATTAAAAGAATATGGTCAACCCAAATATTCAACTCATATAATACCATAAAAAAAAATATATTTATAAAAAAAACTTTATTATTTTTTTTATATTATATAAACTATTTTATTTCTATGCCCAATTTGTTAACCCACTCTCAACACTTTTCCCATTTATACAGAGTATAAAAGGATGCTGTTCTGACCAAAAAAAAAAACCCTTTAATTTGATCATCTTTCTAACTGAATGCTATTCAATTAATCAAGTTGAAACATCTGTCAGTGTTTAGAAATTGTAAAATTGTATTTTAAAAGCAATTTAAATTTATATATACCGTTTTATTATTTTAAACTATATATTTTGACAATGGCTAACAATCAAGCGACACACAATTTTGATAAACTAAAACACGACAGTTCAATTTATGCATTTTGCTTTAGAAAAGTGAAAAATGACAGCATAAAATGTAAATAAATAGTGTAAAATAAATTAAAGAAAAGTACAAAAAATTATATAAATTTAATACAATAGTTTAAAACTACGTACAGGGCCTAAACTTGTAATACTCATCAAAAGTGAACTTGTTTTTATGAAAATATATTCAAATGGAGGAAAACGCCTATTCTTAGTTTACTTTGGCAAGACATGAATATGCTTGCACAAAATTTTTTGCAAATTCTTTTGTATTTCTGGCTTGTAAAAGCAAGAAACGAGTAGAAGAAGAAAATATAAATTTATGCATCATAAGATAGAATGTAAATATATATTTTTTTTGTATTTTGTATTTTGCCAGCTGGCAAGATTGAAGAAAACTTTTATCAGAACTGTTTTTATCCTGATTTCCAACCCCGGCTATAGGTAAAAGTAGTTTCAATGGTGATCAGCTTCTATCGTTTGAGTTAACAAGTGAACTGGGGGCGCTCTGGCTCTGGCTAGATTAAAAGTACACAAAAGGTATCAATTGTGTTCATTTATCCATGAAATTCTAACATTGATGTGTGGCAAGCCAACAGCAACAACAGCAGCAACATATCCCATTCAGGATGAGTAATGGAAGGTATATGCCAGTGCTGCCAGCTTATCTTTTTTTTTTTGATAAACTTGTACTCTTTTAAAACGGCCATTAAAAAAATAGCTAAACAGCCCCTTTTCGGAAATCTGTTAAATTTTTTTGAGCTTGTTATATATTTTCTAAAATATTCACAAATAAATGAAGTTAAAAACAATATGGCAACACTGAAATTTAATGGTTCCGCTCACACTGTTCAACAAAAGTTTAAGGATTGAAAATATGATGGAAAATAATAAAAAAAAAAATAAAAAAATAAATTTGTTTGTTCCGTTATACACTATGCAATAAAAGCTTAGCAGTTCTTTTGAGTAAAACTAAGTCCGATATATTTTAATAATAGAAAAGTTAAAAATTAAAAATTTTTAAAAAAAAAAAAAAAATATATATATATATAGGAATAATAAGGAAAACATATAAACATAAAAAAAAATATTATAATAATTTTATAATAAATATAATTTAAATAATAATGCAATTGTTTACTATCCCAATCTTACTAAATTTGTTGTAAAAAAAAAAAAAGATTATATTCCAAATTTTTTTACAGTTTTTACTAAAAAATTAAAATTTTTAAAATCTTACGATAGATTCATTTTTTTAAGATTCTATATAATATATGTATAAAAAAAATGAGTGGAGTAATAAATCCGTTACGAAATGAATATTATTGCAAATAATATGCATAAATTTGGAATTCTCTTAAAATATATAGTTTAAATATTTATGTATATTTTTTTAAAATTATTTTTAATATTAAGCGTTAGACATTTGTTAAATTTTAGCCAGATAAATAACGCTTAGACCTCTACATAGTCAACTAATGGACAATATGAATATTCTGTTCACTTTTTTTTGCCATTTTTGCATTATTTATTGTAGCTTTTTATAGCTGACTGGCTGGCAGCACTGGTCTATAACAATTCAAAAGCATCTAAATATACAAACACATACAAATATCTTGCATGAGAAACTGTTTCGGATGCCTCAAGTTGAGGTTTTGTGCAAAGTTGGTAAAAAGAGATGCGAGTTGTATGACAAAACATTCATTAACTGACACTTACGGACGGCTGGTCCGACAAGGCCAAGACAGGCCTAGACAGGACGAGACAGGAGCAGACATGAAGGCCAGAAATGTGAATTTGACGGGTGAGCATAACACAAAAACTGAACTGATGAAAGCTGAAACCTAACCTAAAGGGGACAACGCAAGTTTCGAGTTTGGATTCGGATTCTGGTTTGGGTTTGGGTGTTTGTGAGTATTAAGCATGCAGGGACCCAAGCATAAATCCCTTGTTATCCTAAGAGCTATGAGTAAGTACGTCAGCTTGAAACACATACAAACAAACAAACAAGCAAACAAGAACAAACATGTATACACAAGCATATACACGCCTGCATATGCTTAGCTGGCCCTGTCTTGGCTGAAAAATGCTTCTTTATGTTGGCTTAATGTATTTCTTGGCGTTTTCTTATTGTTCGCTTGCAAGAAACCCAAAAACCGCAAACTTTCAAAAGCAAACTTCATATTTTGCAAACTGAGCGGAAAGTGCTTACCCAGCTATATACCCCCACTTCCCCCCTCCCACACACACTCTCACACCACCCCCCTCCGAACACCACAAGGCTGCACTATGGACAAACTAAACACTTTTTGTGGCTTTAAACCAATTTTTTAAAATAAGTACAAATAACAAAGTTTTGTTTACCCCAATATAAATCAAACTGTAATGTTATATGGGTTAACATAACCAAAGGCTGTTAAGTTAACAGCTGCATTTATTTATGGTTTCAATATAAAAGTTTGAATTGATTTAAATTTATTCAATATCATAATATTTCTTAAAGAAAATTATTTTTCTTACATTACAATTATTTCTGTGTTTTTATTTCAAAGCCACATTAAATTGAATTAAATTGAAGTCAACTTTTTGTTGACTTTTGGGTTTTTTCTAAACAAATAAACAAACTTTAAGGCATTGTGTGTGCTTAATTGTTATGTGACAAAGAGTACGAGAGCGAATGATTGGCAAAATTAAAGTTTTACAATGAGTAAAAAGCAAAAGCCAAAGTTTAAATAACCTTGCAGCCAAAAGCTAATTATTCGAAAATGTAATTTTGTTTGTTTCTATGACAGCTATTAGAAATCCAATTATAAAACATTTTAAGCTGTTTTCAGAATGGAATTGGAAACATGGAAAAAGTAGTTTCGAAATATTTTTTTATATTATTTGTACTTTTATCAAATATTAGAAAAATCACCAATCACACTTATTTTTAAAAATTTCAAAATAGAATTTTGAGTTTTATTTTAAGCAAACAAAAATTTATACCTCAATTATTTTTGAGTTTTATTTTTAATTTACTCAAAATAAATTATTATTGCCTAAATTTTAGTAAAAACTCAAAGAATATATAAATTAATTTTTATATAAAATAAACAAAAATATAAATTATTAATACAAGAAATATACATATATATATAAAACAAAAAACAAAAAAAATATATTGATAATTATTTTTTGCCATTTTAAAAATAAAAATGTATAATCCTTACGGTGCCTAAATAGGATTTTGAGTTTTATTTTAAACAAACAAAAATTTATACCTCAATTAATAACAATTATTTTTGAGTTTTATTTTTAATTTACTCAAAATAAATTATTATTGCCTAAATTTTATGTAATTGAAACTCAGAAAATATATTAATTAATTTAAAAAAAAATAAACAAAAATATTAATTAATAATACAAGAAATATATATATAAAAAATAAATAAAATATTAATTATTTTTTTGCAATTTAAAAAAAAATATATATATAATCGGGACCGTAACCTAATTTATTTTTTATAGATTCGGTAAAGATACTTCCTAAAAATTTAATAAAATATCCAAAGCAAAAGTATTTAATTTTTAAGAATAAATTTAAAAGCAATAACATAAAACAATACATTTTTATATGATTTTCACGCTTCACATTAAATAATTCTAATAAGTATTTATTCTACTTATTTCTTTTATATATTTTCTATTTACTATTAAATAACTATAAAATTTTTAAAACAGCTAAAATATATTTTCTAATTTGGCTTCTGTCCAGTATCAAACATATTTTTTTGAATTGTTTCTTTTTAGGCCTTTTCTTTCAAGGATTAACTAAAAAATTAAACCTTAAAAAACTTATTTAATCTTCGAGTCATTAATTAATGCCACAAAAAGTGCAAATTTTTGCCATGGTGCTGTGATTTATACAATACTAGTAGTGACACCATTATAATGCTAAAGCTGCAGCTGCAAAGGCTTCGGCAGCGACAGCGGCAGAGGCAGTTGACGTCGACGTCAACGTCAACGTCGAGGCTTGTGTTAGGCTTGCCTTTGTATCTGTATCTGTATCTCAATCTGAATGTGAATCTGTCGGATTCTGACGTGGCGTCGCAGGCGTTGGCTGTTGCTGCTGCTGCTGCTGTTGCTGCTGTTGCTTGTTGAAGGTTTTTGTAGTGGTTGTTGCAGCTACCACTCATGATGATGAACTTTCTGCCAAACTTTGGTTTATGGTTTTTCAATGTTTTTCTTTTTCTATCTCTCTTTTTTTTGTGGCTTTCTGCACTAAAATTAATATATATATATATATATATATATATATATATATATATATGCGAATATATATTTGAGCTTTCATCTTGCCACAAGTTTCAAGTTGCAAGCTCACTGGAGGGTCGCCTGGCTTAAAGAGTGCGGACTTTGACGGACATTAACAAGTTGAGTTGCGTACAATCATTTATTTGAATTTATTTAAGCGTAAAGTTGCGCTCGCAATTTTCTCATCTTTTGTGCTCAGTTCAATTTAGTGGAAAATTGAAATCATATTGAAATTTTGTCGGTCAGCGAACTTATCCGCGAACCACCAAAAATATTTTCACTGAATTATCAAGTTGCCTATTTGTTTGTCTGTGTGCATGTATCTTTTTTATTTATTCGCCCAATGAAATCAATTGCATTTTCAACACATCGATTGATGGAATTGTCTACCGCAAAACATGAAAATATATATATATATATTGAGGCAGCCACCCGCGTCGAAACTCATCAGTCGATTTTTGGCCGCAACCAGCTGAAAATTTGGTTTATGGTTTATTTTAGCCTGCTGAATAATTCTGTTAAATTGCTTGATTCGACATCACGGTAAATTTGCATTAGAGTCAACTCACTGACTGCCTTGTTGGCCAATAATCAACGGCAAATGGTAACGACTCTAAATTCAACTGTAAAATGGTACAGCAACCCGACAGAATTATTCATATTTAAACTGTTACACTAGGAAAAATATACAACGCTTTTTGTTGATATCAAAAATGTTAGTAATATTTTATTTAAGGATTTTTAAAGGTCTTTGGTCATTAGTAGTTATTTATTTGAAAAATTTAGTATGAAATTTTTATCATTTAAGATCACATTATTTAATAATTTAAATAAAAATATTTCAATAATTTTTCATTAAAATGTTTGACCATTTTATTTCTGCTTGATGTAAGAATATTTTTTACGAAAAATTATTTTTGCACATGATTTTAAAATAAAAATTTTCAAAGCAATTTAAAAATAATTTTTATTGTAAAGAAACCTTTATGTCTTTTATACTGACAGCCTAGACCATTTGGGTGTTATAGGCGCGCAGGTGTGCATCAAACAGCGCCCCAAAGTATGCAACACTTTTTTAATTTTCTTTTAATGTGAGAAAAAAAATATTGTGTACTTTTTATGTTATTGTTAGCTTACTCTTGCAGTAAACAATTAAAAATAAACTTAATAAATAAAAATAAAAAACCAAAATTAAGTCGTATTATAATTTCTTACTATGGTAAAATCAGAACTTGCTTTTGCACAACGAATAATAGAGAACAAAATTAAAATTGATTGCTCTCTAAATATTTTGGAATGTCATATTTCAAATAAAATTAAAATCGATTGCTCTATAAATTTTGGAACATTATATTTTTCCCTCAGTGTACAAAAGGAGCTCACACACACTCATAAGCAGACAGTTCAAAGGAGATTTACTTTTTGGGGGCCCATAAAATAGATATAATTGGAAAGAGTTGCCAGGCATTGAATGGGCATATATCTTGCATAATGCACACATAAATCTTGCCTCGAAAAATACAAAATTCATATTCACATTCTGTGATTGATGGCCAATCTTTGGGCAGGATAGCCTCCTGAATATTGTAATTTTCGTAGTTGTCTAGTCAATATGTAGTAGGAGCAGTTGAACCCTTTGCCTGTTGTTGACACCACTGTGTTTTAGAAAAGATAAATGCACGCTTATGGAATCCCAAGCAGCTTTCGAAGGGGCTAAATCAAAATTATGGCCCAGTCAACACAGGGATTGAAAAGTTTCTTCTTTTATTTTTTATTATTTTTTTGGTTGTTGGCCAGAAATCTGCATGGGGGATTTTGGCCAGTGAGCAAGGTAAATATTTATTAGCTCAATAATTTGGCAACATTTCGCAGGATTAATGTGCAAATTCCAGAGCCATAAATTATTTGCAGTCCCGTATTCCTAAATTTTATTAAATAAATAAAAAAGAAAAACCCAAGCAATCACGAAAACAGACGTGAGTGTGTATGCGTGCGTGTGTTTGAGTTGCGGACATGCTGTATTGTTTTTTTTTATACACTTCTTGTAGCAGGGTATTATAATTTTGTCATCAAATGTGTAACACATTGAAAGAGGCAGCTACGATTAGAAGAATATAGATTGAATGAGCAGCCAAGTCGGTGGTTAGTTTGAATGACATCTGAGTTAAATTAAAACAAAAAAAATAAAATAAAAAAATATAAAAAATTTTATAAAAAAAAAAAAAAAAAATAAATATAAAAAATAAAATTAAATAAATTAAAATTAAATCTGTTTGTAAATAGCGTCCTAAGTTATTAGTAATACTTGTTGCACTATGCAAAAAACTGATTAAATAAATCAATAAATAATTAATAATAAATTAATTTGATTGAAATGTTTCTCTTTACAGCAATATGTATATAAATCGGAGGGGCTTAGATCGGATTCATATTTTTTTAGCTGCGTAGAAACCAACAAGGCAAAAATTAATATAAAATAAAATTAAAATAAATATCCCTAAAAAACTTTCAAGTGATTACTTTTACTATGTTTCCTACAATTTGCTCAAATTTCTTTAATTGTGAATCAATTTATCATAAAGTTTTCAAGGACATATTTGAAAAAAAAAATGTAGGTGTTGAATGTAACAAAAAAAACTATTTTCTAAGAATATCTAAATAAAAACACTGCTTTGCGTTGATTTTATCAATAAGGTCCCATCGAAAAAATAATTGGAAAATTTATTTTTTGTAGGAAAAACTTTTTTTTTTACCAATCAATTCACAGCTGTTATATTGTGTTAAACAAATTTACAAAATTGATAAAGTGAATTTGGAGTACAATATAAACAAATAGTTCAAAAAAAGTACGCTAAAAAATTGAGTTGTATGCAAACAAATCATTTCTGTATTTTAACAAACACAAACAATATAAATATAATTTTATATTATACAAAATAGTATATAGTATTATATATATTATATACAATTTAAATACTTGAAAAAAGAGCACTCGAAAATTGGGTTGCAGAAAAAATTAATAATTACTGATTTTTAACATACACAAACCAAACTTATTTACACAATTAACAAGCTCTAATAAAGTTTAACTTTTTTAATTAAAATTGCAACCCCACGAATATATTGCAGTTTTATGAATAAAATACAGTTTTTTTTTTAAATTTTTTAAGTAATTGAATAGTTTAAAATTTTAGAAATACGCCTTTGAGCCATAAAATAAAAATATCAATTTTAAATTATTTTATAAATTTTTCAAAAGTGCAATTTTTTTTATGTCTGTGAAAGGGCATCAAAAACTTCGTTTAATCAAAAAACAACTTGATTTTCTTCATTTTTTTTTTTGTTTCTTATTGCAAGGACACGCAACCATAATAAAAACTTGTTGAAAAATTTACGAGCATAGCAGCGTCAAAGGACAACTCGGACAAACAGCGAGGGCCAATGAGCCACGTGAGAAGTAGCCGCTTTTTTGGCCGCTGGTCACGTTCCGGTCTCTGCTTCAGCTACTACTATATACCGCTACGTATTCTGGAACCGTTAGTCCCTGTTACTAAGAGGAGTCCTCCGCCGTACACTGTTCTCCCCGGCGTAGGCAGATGGGCGTGTGTTTATTTATGTCGTGCCCACCGCTGAAAAGTTTAGTCGTTGTACGTGTCAAAAACTTTTGACAGTGCAATGGCTTCTCAACTTGGGGAAACAAGAGGCAGCTGCAACATATTTTTGGGTACCCCAGCTGCTCTGGGCCTATTAAAACGCACAAAAGTGAACAGAACAGAGCAGAGAGTTCTCGTAATAGGATGGCAAAGTTAAGACACTGAGTAATTTGGTTAGCGGGTCTCGTACAACTTTCATTGCTAACTAGAATGTGTTATTAAATAATGTCCGGTACATGCTAGGCAAAATAAAATCAAAATATACTATATATACTATATACAAAATATATATATAAAAATCACAAAACAGCCACGTGACAGCAGCAAGATTAAAACCAAGGCGTCTTCATTCACTAAATAATTGATCTGGGTTCCGTGCAAATCTCGGAGCATCTGTGCCCCGTTATACATGCGGCATAATAAATGTGGTCTAGCTGCCCCTGGCTCATGTTTGATGAGGATATAGTTAGGCCCAACCAAGTCATGCAAAGACCGCAATTGCTTTTCTTTTTTCTTATTTTTTTCCTTTATCACTTTTCCTACACACAGCATCAGCTTTAATCTCCCAAAAAAAAAAATAAATAAAATATATAAGAAATTGTGTGCGCCTAAGTTATGCAAGACAATTTCACTTAAGGTAGCAACTGGCTTAACGAGAATATCGAAAATAAACCAAAAAGAAAAAAAAAATAAATACAGAAAATATTTGCAAATAATTGTGGCTTTCGCTAAACTTTGCTTTTCCCATTGATTTTATAAAAATTGCTTAAAAATATGCTGAAGTTTTTTCGAAATTGACTCAACTTTCAACTTTTATGCTGAGATGATGCGTGCCAGATATTTCAAACACAAATCATAATTTGCATGCTCACAATTTGTACTCACACAATGGTCACGAATTTTCATAAAAGATGTTATACCCTGTAAGCATTGGTAAGCGTGTGAAAGGGTATAACAGGCTTAAATTTTAACTTTCATAGCTTTGTCAAAACTAAAACGATTTATTGTTGTTTATTTCTTTCTATTTTCCTGTATAAATTAACCTTAGAATCTTTTGACAGTAAAAATTGTTGTACAAAATTTCTACTACAAATCTAGCTGAGTTTTTTTTTGTTAAGTTCCTTAATAATATTAAATTATTTTATTTTTTTAATTCTTAGTGTATTCAAAAGTCATTAAGAAACTAAGAAAAATTATATATTTTTTGAAACCCAAACTCAATTTTTAGAACTGAATAATTCGGAAAAATCAGAAATACCAGAATACAATTAAAGTAAAATATATTTCGTTTCGACAAATGTGATAAAAAAAATTAAAAATCTAGCCAGAATATTTATTATAAAAACTTTCCCAACTTTCTTTAAAAATACTCTCTCCAGATTTCTTACTTTCGTAACTTTGACGAAGCTGAATCGATTTCTCAGCAAATTGATTTATTGGTCATATTTTCGTATTAGCTATTTAATATATTTTCATTTTTTTCAATTCAAAAACAAGCCACATCAGAAATAAATGATATTTTCTCGTATAATAATAGTAAAATAAGATAGATTCTCAAATCTCAATCAAAATTAATAATAACTTAGTAAATAGATGTATAATAATAAAATAATATCTCTTTATTGATTTGGCAATGCCTAAAGATATTTCGCATTAAAGTCGGTTCAGTTTTGCAAAAACATTCAAAAATACTATTAAGGTAATTTTTTTTTTTATATAATTTAAAATATTATTAAAATTAGAAATTTAATTTTACTGTTCTGACTAAAGAGGTTTTAAGTATACAATATCTCAGAAAGATATATATACATATATACAAATTATCCTACATTAGCAACACATTTCTAATAGGGTGTTCACTTGACCCTAGCACCCTGGCAGCATGTTAAATGTGCCATACCTACTAAGTGTTACACTAAGATCAGAGGGTCTAAAAAAACTATTAAATAGGATAAAATTAAATAAAATAAAAATTATAGTTCTATGTATTCGTGTCACATATGCAATCAAGAAACACGCTCAACTCTACATTTAAGAGTAAAAAAAATAAAAAATAAACGCAATTCATGCACCATTGGAACAGGTGCTCTGATATTTTCTAAACGTAAAGAGCTTTTCAAGCACATAACATTCATATATGAGAATATACGCGCCATATATTAAAGTGCTCCCAAAAAAAAGCAAAAAATAACAAAAATAATAAAAAGCGAAAAAAAAAAAGAATAATAAAAACGAGTGAGACTTAACAAAAAAAAAAAGTGGTTCGTGGTATCAAGGGCAAAAACATACATTTTTCGCTTTACGATGGCATTTGGCGAAAGTAAAATGAAAGGGGCGCTGAATGGCCAAAAGGATGGAAATGGGCATGGGAATTGTATAGGAATGGGACCGAGTACGGAAACGGGAATGAAATGATGAGGCAACGGAATGATGATGGGGACGATGGTCATGCTGCCGCTGATGCTGCGCAGCTGCGTAAAATGGTGAAAAGAACAAAGAAATCGGAGTCCAAGACGAAGTTGGAGTCGAAGTTGAAGTTGGAGTTGAACTTAAAGGAGCCGGAGAGGAGGGAGAGGCAGCGTTGTGGACGATGAAATGTTGGCTCCGTTGAAGGCAATAAAATGAAATTACAACTTAATTGTCATAAATAATTCAGGAGATTCCTTGCCAGCGACGACGTCAGAGAGTCGAAAATTGTGTGTTTGCGAGCGGCGAAATCAGCGCGAGACCCGCAAATAATACGGCCCTCGGCCCCCTCCTATCCGTAGCCAATCCCCCAATCACTAAAGCCCCCCCCCTGTCCAGCATTTTCACTGGAGGAAAATTTTAAAGCCAGCTGCTACTTTGAGCCAAGGAATTGGTTCACGGCAGCTGCAGGAGCAATATTACGTGTTTTATTATTAACAAAGTTAATCCCCTGACCTAGTTAAGTTGACTCAATAGCGTACACACACACACACACTCAAAGAACACTTATACAAACAAACAAGCTAATGCTGATGCTCACAGACAAGCCGCATGAGGCGTTAATAAAATATTAGAAGAGCTTCAAAAAATAAATAGCTGATTACTGTGCATCGAAAATTTTTGGTGTCGCCGTTAAAAGTCAAGCGGATTTTTATTTAATTACAGCTTAAAATTTGTAGATTAACTTTAATCTTGATGGAATATCTTTGACAGACCACAATTAATCCCATCAACTAGGCATGAATTAATTTTTGATTGAGAATGGAAATTTTTAGCTAAAACTTTTTATTATAAAAATAAACTAAATAAATGAAATAAATGAAATAAAATAAAATAAATATATACAAAAAAAAAAAAATTCTAAGAGATAAATATAAATATAAATTATAAACAAATTTATGTCAAAGTTGAGATCAATTATATATGTATATAATACACAACAGACTTATTTCTAGAGTGCATGAATACATGCTTAAACCTTTAGAGAATTACAGGCGCAGAAAGTAAATTTCTTGTAAGCCTTTTAAAGGGAAATTTTTTTATAATCAAATAAAAAATTTTTACACTTTTTAAGAGTTTTTGGGATTGATTTCAATTCTATTTTTCTGTGTACTTGATATAATAATAATATCCTAATATCGTATTTAAACTTTCAGGTACAAACTTCCAATTTTGATATATATTTGACAGACCACAATAATTCCAATTACCAGGCATGAATTCATTTCTTATTTCGAATCGAAATTTTTAAGTAACATTTAATGTTGTGAAAATAAAATAAATACATGAAATAAAATAAAATAAATAAATTAAAAAGTTAGAAAAATAATAATAAATTTAATTTAAACTAATAAACAAATTTTATTAAAAATGGAGTTTATTTTATATCCACAACATTTATTTATAGAACGCTTGAATATATACTAAAACTGTTTAAGAATTACAGGCGCACAACGTAATAATTTTTAAACCCTTCAAAGAAACATTTTTATTACGCAAATAAAGAATTTTCAGACTTTTAAGAGTTTTTGAGATCGATTTTAATTTAAATTCTTGTTTACTTGATATAAAAATAATATCGTAAAATCGTACTTAAATTTTCAGGTACAAACTTCGGATTTAGCTAAGATTTTAATACCATTTTTTTAATGTGTAGTTATTTTAATATCTAAGAAACCTGCCTTCATATATTTGATATACTTTAAATACTTCTAGATGCATTTTTTTGGCTGTTACATTTACAATTATATAAAGCACCGTCCTAAGAAAAAGCCTGGTTATTTTTATACGTTAAATCACCTGTCATGTCATACTCTAATATGAAGGCTGATTCAAGGCAATTAATAAATAAAAGAAAAAAAATAAAAACATTTAAAATGTTTTATTACCTTCCTTTTTCCAACCTTAATGGAACTATATATACTATTCGAATAATAAAGATCTCTCAGTATACTGAAAGCAATTTAAAAATTAATGCAAAAATGTTAAAACGTTTGCCATTTTATGCAAAGACAGCAAAAATAAAATCAAAAACCATTTGGAATGCATGCCAAAACAGATACACGCACATTTTTGACAAATTTCTAACATACTTAATATAGTCCCAGCAAAAATATATATGTATCTGATATATGCCACAAAATTTGGCCAACAAAAAAAAAAAAAAAACATATTCTTTAGGCTTATACCCCATGTAAACAACAAGTAAATAATGGTAAATTAGCAAAATGACAAAAGTTCTTCAACAATCACATACACGCAATCGCCCACACGCTTGTAGGCTTACAAAAATTTGTTGGTAAGAGGGAGGGGCAAGTAAGGGGTAGGGCAGGGTAGGGTCCTGATTGCCAGTTAAGAATGTGCAAACAAGCAAACAAACCGTCGCGACGGCAGGGTCTGATTGTGATTGTTATAAACAGAAACAGAAACAGAAACAGGAGCAGCAGCAGCATCAGCATCCTCCCCATTAAAACAGGACCCCAGCCAGGTTCATAGAAATGGGCAAGGACATGGAAACTGCTTACGAAAACAAAAAAAAAAAAAACAACAAAAAGGGAAGAAAGTATAACATGTGTTCGATGGAACATCATATTTCTATGCCCTTTTGCCAATAAACCACTTTCGAGAATTTTGTTGGCTGATAGAGCATTTTGTAGGCCTTTAAAAATGTAACACTCTGTTGAACAAACAAACGAACTATTTATTTTGGTTTAATAATAATAAAAACTGGCAAAAGAAAAAAAAAATAAACCAAAAATGAAAAAGTGCAAGACAAGTAAAAACCGAAAAAAATAAACCGGAAATATGTATAAATGGCCGCCAGACATTGGAGCCGAAGCCTGGGACTCGACTCCTTTGCTCTGAACGTAAATTAAAAATAATGTAAATATTCGCATTCGTATAAAGAACAATGAAAGAAAAACAGAAAACAAACCAAACCAAAAAAATAAATACAAATAAAAATGACAAAAAAATAAAAGTAAAAAATGAATATACGGCAATATTGTACACAGCATATAAATCGTAGATCGAAAAATGTCAACGGAAAATGCTTTTACTCCTTTGTGAGTTAATAAAAATTAAAAGGAAAAACAAGAAACGAAATAAAAATATGTGTATATTTGAAAATATTTGATTTGGGAATAGAGTTTAATTCGAATAAATTAAGTTAAGCAAAGTTGGTTTTTGTCGCTTGAGAAAAAACAGTTTATATTATAAAAAATATTTCTTAGCTTCAATTTGACTTTAATTAGGAAATTGGCTTCTTATTAAAAGTAAATTCCTAACATTTATTTTAAGGTACACAAATTACACTATGCAAGACTATTTTATATCCTGAGCTTCAATCACATGTGAAATAGCTCGTTAATTCCGAAAAAAAAAACATTTAAAAATTTGAAATTTGTTTCTATTATAAATAAAATAAAATTATTGATATATGTGTAAATAAAAAAAAACTTTAAATATGTAGACTTACAATTGTACATATCAAATAAAATTTTAATCTGTCTTAGCTTAAATTTGACTGTTTAATTACGATATCAATGCATTTTGTTAACTTATCGATACAATTTTGCCTACGAATTTAAAAGTAAATTCCTAACATTTATTACACATTTTTTATCCTTAACGTTTGAGCTTCAAATCACATTTAAAATCAGTCTTTTAAACCGAAAAAAATTTTCAAAATTGTTTTATATTTCTTGATTTTTTTTCTCAATATAAATAATCAAAAAAATGTTTATATGTATATAAAAAAAAATAATTTAAATATGTTGATTTACAATTGTTAAATACATAATAAATAAAATTTTAATCGGTCGATAAACTAAAGATGTTATTTTCCTTTTTTCAAATATCTGCATCTGTAATATCATTAAATAATTTTTGGAAATATTGAAAGTTTAGTATCCAAAGCTACCTTTTTGAAAAGTCGAAAATCTGGCATTTGTTCGATCAGCCCAAAAAATGACAAAAAAAATCCTAGTTTTTTTTCTGAATAATATATATAAAAAAAAAGGACAAATCGATCAATATTGTATAGTTAAAAAATTCAATAGCTTTTATGTAGCAGAATTAATCGATTAAGGTACTTTTTTTTAGGTAAAATATTAGATTAAAATGAATTAAAATAAATTCAAAAATTCTCCATGTAGGTGAAAAAATGCAATAAAATATATTCAGTGAAAACTGTTAAAAAATAAATTAAACTTTGTCAAATTTAAAAGTCCGTGCTCTATCATAAATGTACTTAAAAATACTGCCATTAAATAAAATCTTATATAAACGGTTTAGTATCCTTGCTTTCTTGATAATCCTAGTTATAAATAGCTTGCTGTGATTTGTGTTAGTTGTACCGGAAGTTTGTAGGCATTACGTTTAAAAGTTTTTGTGCCATTTGGAATTCTAGTTGCGTTTTTAGCTGCAGATTGTTTATCTGGCCGTGAAATGTTTTTGTTGAAGAGGCGTTAAATAATTAAGTTAAACTTGCCGAAAATCTAAGCAAGTAATTAACTAGAACCATTGCCCCACACTCCACATCCTTGCTCCTTTCTCCTTTATTTTTGGCTGCGTTGCCAAGTTGCCCAGTTGCTGGTGAGTATTTTCTCATCTTCCGCGATAAACTTGCGATAATTTAATTACACGCAAAACTCGAAACTGATGCCGGGCGCAATAAAGTCAGCTAAAAGCTGGAAAGCGGAACGTGGAGTGTGAGAGGCGTGTCGCATGTCAGGACTGTGACAGTGACAGAGAAAGAGACTGGGAGACAGAGAAAGAGACAAAGACTGAGAGACAGAGACTTGAGACTGAGAGTGCTGCTGTAGCAACTGCGGTAAGTGGCAGCAATGTAAATTACGCGTATTAATATCAATTTATAATCCGAATCCAAAACCAAAAAAAAAAAGCCATACATTTTTCTATCTGGTTTTTTTTTTTTTTGCAGCGTCAGAATGCCGACGATGATGCTGCAAATCCGTGATAAATCCTTAAAAATTACTTTTAATTTCGCAACGGAGAATGCAAAGCCTCGAATTGATGCCACAGCCAGACGGCGGGTCCTGCTGCAGCCAGCGAACTGAGCGAATTGTCCGTAACAATCAGAGAAGGAGCTAGCTCTATTAGAGTTGTCATTTCTAGTTCAATTTATGGAATAAGTTCAGGGGTTCACTTTTGAGTCGTGAGCCAGTTGTGTAGGCGTTCATTTTGTTTAGCTTTAAAATCGTTCATAAATATTACTGATGACACTAGATAAAAAAAAAATGCACTTTAAAAATTAAACCATAAACTATTTTCTTTAAATTTTTTAAATCAGGTAATTTTTTTTAAATTTTTAAAATTTTGTTTTTTACTCATTACTCGAAAATCTAACAACCGATTTTAAAAAGCTTCACACTTTCTAAAAGCTTACGAATATATCAAACAATTATGCAAGTATCTATTAATCATAATTATTATTATTAATTATTTGTGGTTTATTTGTGCAACCGAAACAAAAGAAACTTGTCATTGAATTTGTATTTGACTTTGAGCAAATATTGTTCACTTTGTTGTACAACTTGATTTGTTCTATTTTTTTGAAGTGAGTTAATTAGTTTACTTGCTTCTCTTTTTACTACTTAGTTATTAAAAGATATCCTTAATGGCAACCGATGCAAAAGCTCGTCAATTTGCATTGCAGTTGTCGATAATCTTTTGCCATTTTGTAGCTATTCGAGTGGCTTATAAACAAATGCCATAAGCATAATAAAAGCACTTTCACTTTGCTTGAAGCATTTTCATTTTCATATCTTGCTCTGTTATTTTTTTTTTTGCTTAATGCCATTATTTAAGCAAATTGTCTATTTAAAATGCATATACATTCTTTCAGAAGATAGAAACGAGGAAAAAATAAATTAAATGAAACGAAATGAAAGGTGAACAATTAGAGAGGTACAAGTTCAATGAGCAATTTCTTCTTATTTACTCACTTATGCATTTTAACTTGAATAATTCTTAAATACATTCAAATGTATATTACACATTTGCTTATTAAAAGGACTTTAAGTAAATTTCGTTTCTTTGAAATTAAACTGTTTTTAAATTTGTTTAATCTAGCTTAAGGCTATTTTCCTTTTACATTATTATCGTAATATTTTGCCTTTGTCTTTAATGCTTTCTTATATATATAAATTTGCCTAATTTGATGTCATCAATAGCAATAAAATTATATCAAACGTCGCTTTTCTTGGAAAAGAAGACAAATTCTGACCACACTGAAGCTTGGCCAAGGAGAATGTTAAGGAGGAGAAACGTCATGCTCGGCTCCCGGCTATTTTTTTGAACAAATTCTGAGGAATTGGCAATGGAAAAAAACCGTAATTAAAAAATATAAATAAGAACTCAGAATCAAGCGAAATAAACATTTTTAGGTATTTTTGGAATAAAATGAACATGAGCTACTGATGAACTGAATAAAATAAGTCATTTTTAGAGATGAACACGACCATAGCCCAAACTTCAAAATTTAAAAAAAAGACGATCCCGCTCTGATACTTTTAAAATTTCAGAAGAAAAAGAAAAAACAAAATAAAAACTACCTAAAATATTTGATGTTTTACTTAACATATAAATAATTAAAATTTTTATTTAAAAATAAAAGGGCTCTATGTGCAGTGTGACCACATTTAATTAGGATAATCAATTCAAAATTTTTGCCTGTGATCTAAAATCTAAAATATTAAAAATTGGAACGATCGCAGGCAAAATCTGACAAGGATGCAACAAACTTGTATTATATGTGAACTGTTCTATGAAAGAGACCTTACAAGACCAAAAATCATTTTCCATTTTTTTGGCCGATTCGGAGAGAGCTTGAGACTTTCAAATGGTAAAAATAATTAATTCAATAATTTAATAATTTCTTTAAACTTCCAGTCAGTATTTAAAAGGAACGCACGAAATGAAGAACTGAACGAAACGGAACGGTGGCTCGTTCAACGCTCAACTGATCGCATTGAGCAACTTAACGAAACCGAATGAACCACTGTAAAAGCAGATGAACAACTTAACGAAACTGAATGAACCACCGAATAGGTTCCCTACTCATTTACCCGTTCCCCCGTTCCAATTAAGAACTGATTCTGAACGAATTGAGACAACATTGTTATCCAGCTAACCAATTGACTTTGGCTGGTATCTTGGCTGAGACTAGAGGGGCCGCAGCTAGATTAAAATAAGTCGAGCGATGAAAATAGATTACGCGCGTATTTTGCGAATGATGCGGCTCAGCTGAGCGTCGCCGTCGCCGTTGACGTTGGCGCTGTGGCGCGCTGCCGTTGGCGACGCAGCGTCAGCAGAGGCGTGAAAAATTCGCCACAATTTAATTTGAGTTTTCCCGACGTTGCCTTTTGTTTGATTAGTCGATTTTGTGGACTTTGGCGCTAATTGTGCACAACGTACAAACACACACACACACACATGTATACAATCGCCCACCCAAATATGTATGCATATATGTATGTGTGAGTGTCGAAATTGCATATACAATTTGTTCAAGTGTGTGAGCATTTGGAAGCAGGAACACGCAGGACCAATGCCGCATCCGCTTATGCTAATCAATTTGAGCTGGCTAGCGCACACATACACACATACACACACACACACAAACACACACATAGAACACTCTGTGTTGCCGTTATATTTGCATAATTGCTTTTGTTGCTTTCGTTTTGTCGGCTTTGGCTTGACGCTTTGGCGTTCGTGTGCCAAATATTTGCACAGTCAACGTCGCCGTCGCCGTTGCCGTCGCCGTAATATCTCCTCTGTCGCCGCCGCCGGATCTCTTTGGTCGCGCACAATTTTTGGCCAATTTCACAAGTTGCACTCGCACATGCACACAAACACACACACATTAACATATTATAATTAGCACGTTTCCACTGTGTATATATATATATATTTTATACGCATTGCACATTGCACTAATAACATGGCAACACTTAGGAGCCGCCAGTTGCCGCAATGCGTTCAAGCGACTCCGACTGCGGGCACGCTGCCCGCTCTCACGGTATTTTTATTTGGCGCTCTACTTTTCAAAATTTGCAACCGCAAGCAAAGCGACCATTTGCCAAAAAAACAAAAAACCGTAAACGCCGAGCGTCGACGACTTTTTTTTTTGGCATCCCCGTTGCGGCGCAGCCATTGGCGATGGCCTTCGAAAGTGTCAACAGCATCTGTGTTGGATGCTGCTGATGTCACTGATGCCAACAACAGCAGCAGTAGCAGCAGCAGCCGTAGACACTAGACACTTACATTTACTGTACGAACTGTAAGAACGTTGGGTGGGGGAATTACGGGCACCCATTACGAGCACACACGGACAGAAAACTGCAGCAAAGCGCGCGCGTTGTTGTTTACGTATCCACTGGTCCCGTTAGACTGGCGAACAGAAAACAGAAAATGTACGAAGCAAGAACGAACGACAATTTTGCGGCAAATTGAATAGACAACTGTACGGCGAATTGGAAAGAACAAATTTCTGTTAGTTGAGTGCTGTTAAATTGAGTGCCTTGACTCGCTGTAAGCTGTAAGAGAGTAAAATGGCCAAAAAGTCGCTACAAGCAGTGCTGTCAGCTATTAATTACAAAAATAAGGTTAGATTTTGTTTTAAAATAGCTAAAAAAGTATATCTGTTGTTCTTAATAAATAAAACTAACAAAATAACTTTATTTTTAGTTTTTTTTTATATCTTTATAATTTTATGTAGTGTGTTATAAACGATGTTTTTACCAAGGACTAGAAATAAGAGATGTCATCAAATTTCAAATTAATGCAACACTATAATAATAATGTTTTAGTCTGGATTATTGGAAAAAACTCAGTAATTTGACTTTCTATAATTTGAAAATAAAAATCTTGTTTTAATAATTATTTTCTTATTAATAAATTTAAATTTGTATTTAAATTATTTAAAAATGTTTGTTTCTTTAATTAATATCAAGATTTATTTTGCAACTTTATAACCAAACTATATACTTAAATTTATGCATTAAAACATTGTTATTGAGCAGTCTACCCTAAATAATAATATATTAATAATAATGTTAATAGCAGAGACTATAAACAAGAGTTCTGTGTGCAGTAATTAAAAATCAACAAAAAAATCTTATTTTAGTCGGAATTATCGGAATTATCAGAAAAATACAGTAATTTGATTTTCTGTAATTTTTCAAATGAAAATCATGTTTTAATAATTTTTTTTGTATATTAATAAAAAATCAATTATTCTTTGTTTCTTTTTGTTTTTTAATTAAATGTAAAAGTTATTTTGTAACTTTATACCCAAACTACATAAACAAATTTATACATATTAATATTTATATTGACCTGTCTAGTCTTAAGTAAAAATAGCTAACTTGGCATCTCTGTTTACAACTCTCAGTAAAAGAATTCTCTGTAATTTTGACTTGTTGCAAGTCTTTGTGGCACGATCTAGGCGTTAAGAGGCAAGATCTCAGTGGTCTTAAGCAATATGAAATATTGTATTTATAAATAAATACAATTACTTTTTTTTTGGGAGTTTTGTGATAAGTTACAAATTTTATAAGAAATATTTGATCGTGTATTATTAATTCCCAATTAGAACTTTTAATATGTTTTTCTTTTAGAATCAACAGTATACATTTCTGGCAGTTATAAGGAGAATTTACATTTAAATATAAATTCTTTTATGTTTTTATACAATTGAGGTTCTTTGAGAAATTGTGGCCGCAATTAAAATATTTCTAAAAATAAAATATTTCTAGTGAAATTTTCTATTTGTTACACTACAAATGTGTAGTTAGTATGTTTATTTATAGTTGTTAATTTTATGATTTTAATATATACCTGGCTGTCAAGCAATTTTGAGATATTTAGTACAATTTACAATTTACACATTTAAATGTTTTTTTTATTACAGAATTCTCTCTCTCACTGTTATTAAATGTTGCTAGCAGCAAATGTTGCCAAGCACAAATGTTGCAGAGCGAATTGAGAACTCTGATACGCTCTTATAATAATACCAAAAATGCGCAACAAATGCGAAATGCGAAAATGCGTTAGCGGTCACTCTCGAATGTCCTGTCGTCGTGGAGGACCTAATTTGATTCTAATTTATGTAACAATTGACAACAATAGAGTGCCTACCACAAGTCCTTATGACGGCTTTTTGTTTTAGCCCATTTTTGTGCATTCTATGTCGTCGTGTGGTAAGTAATTTCTATAAGTAGACGAAATGAGTTTTTTTTTGTTTTGTTTTTTTTTTTGGTATTCTTTGTTTTTTATTTTTCTTAAGTACCTTGTACAAATACCAGTAAAAGCAAATAAACATTAAGCATTTTTCTTAGAATAACCATAAAATGTATTTCGATTTAGTTATACTATATATAAGTCCACATTTACACAGAACTCTGACAAACAAATTTATGAATTCAGCAACATTTGAGTTTTATCGTTCGATTTTCGGTTTCCAAACTCATTTTCAAAGTTTTATACACAAAATGTAATTAAGCCTGTGGTTCACCGTTTTTCATACAGTTCAAATAATTGGGGTCAATGTGAAATTGTTTTAACTTTTCCTTTTTTCATATCGGTCTCAAACTCAATTTAAAAACTTTTCATGAAAAAAAATTTAACGACAAAACTCATACTTTACTAATATTTCAAAATTGAACTTTATTAGTGGGAAATTGAACATAAGTATGCTTAAACTGAGAATAGAGTTTATGTACTTTAAATGTTTATATGTATTTAAATAAATATTAATATATTTAAATTAATTTATTTAATTAGTTATTATTTAACATGTAAAAGCTATAAACTGATCCTGTCACAAGCAAATTAAAAAAAATTTTTTTTTAATTTTGCATAATTTGGCATTTATTATTACGTTTGATTTATTAGAATATATTTTTCATTTTTTTTTTTTTTCAAAATTGTTTTCCTTTTTTTTTATTTTTTTATTTTATTTTTAGTATACTGTTTGTTGTTATATTTATAATTTATTAAGTAGACGCTTGATAATTTAATTATTTTTAATTAGAAGCAATTGGAATTAATGTATTTTTTTTCACTTTTTCTAGCAACGTAATGTTCATCAAATATATTTAAGTATTTAGAATTAATCTTATTTGTGATTAAATTAAAAAAAAAAAAAACCCATTCCACAATCTTGTATTTATCAGAGACCGCAAATAATAATTATAATTCATTAATAAAACCTAAAAAAAAATAATCTTCGGCAAATTTTAGATATACTAATTTAGGTTGCAGTTTCATAGAAACAGGATAAACTTTTGCCATTAATTTTTTTGAAAAAATTTAAAAATAAATCTTAAATTTGATCTAAATACAAAAAATTAAAAAATAAAAATTATTTTTCAATTTATATTATAAAAGTTGACAAATGAAAATTGAATGTAAATATATTTACTTTTATTATATAATTATTAATTATATTTATGTGCTAATATTTAATTACTAAGAAAAATTACCCTTTGTTATAGCCAAAGAAAAGTATTATTTATATATATATATATATATATATATATATATATATATATATATATATATACGCTCGATAGATAGAACTATATACTTGGTAGAAAAGATAGATTTAATTATAATTATCAAAATATTCGAATTGCTGATTTTGGTATTTTATTAATACTTCTATTAACGAAGAGTTCATTTAATAAATTTTAGAATTTATAATTTATCGAATTTTTGCAACAATTAAATAATTTTCCCCAATTTTGTATTTAAAAATGATTATTTATTTATTATATTAAAAAAAAAAGTTTTGTTAAATAATATTTGAATGTTCAGCATTAAATCGAAATGTTTGTTGTAATTATCGAGCGTCAATTGTATAAATGAGGATATTTAATATTATTTAAATATATTTATTATAATATATTTATTTTACATAAATACTTTTAGTTATATTTAAAATGAAAACGTTTCATATATCTGTCAAATTAATAATTATTTTAAAAATCTTAATTGAAGATTATAAAAGTTTAGTTTAACAATACTGCAAACAGCTTACAAATGTTTGCAAAATAATTGCTAGTTTATATAAATTGAAATTCAAGAAACTACATTCATATAGGGATTTTAAACGCTCCAATTAATCAAAGAGTTAATTAGCTGGCAGCATTACGTCAATCAATAGAAAATGATATCTAATTTCAATATACATACGTTGATTGCATAAAGTACATATGTAGATTAAATATTTACCAATCGATGCTTATGCTTCATGTAGTACTTTGCCAAAATGTAAATAATACTATATATGTATATGTATATACTAGGTACATATGTGATTATGTTGCATGCAACCAAATGTCGACACACACACACACTCAACTCGAATCACGTCTAAGCCGAAGATTCTCTTGACAATCAGACGCTGTCGGGCATTTGCATAAAACCAAGATAAATAAATTTCAAATGCAGACGGACAGTGTCAGCCGCAGATCGACCGGGTTAAAAGGTTAAAATACCTACAGATATATCTACATATATCTACATATATATATATATATATTATGCATATATTGGAACTGAGTGTGGTATTTGGCCCTTGAATTGTTTGGGGGGTGCCCGGAACGTTTAAATCGTTGCAAATGTAAAAACTGATTGAAATTTTCCTGCAAACCGAAATACCAGGAACATGGTCAACAATTGTAATAATATTTCTTTTCTCTTTTGGCATAATGGTATGGAATTTTGTATTGTAATTGCAATTTACCAACTACAGATCATTTATATATGCATATATACGCATATGCTCAGAGTTGAGTGAAAAATTCAGAAAGTATTTGTAATTGTGCATATAAATTGAATGCAATTTTAATGTTAAATGTACACGGAGAAAAATTATTGGTATTAATATTCCATTACTTTATTTATGAAAATTTTGTGACCATTTTATTTGTGGTTAATATGAGACTGGAGTTTTTAGAAATTAATATTTTTTAATAACTCGATTTTAACACTTAAAATTGTTATTACTATTACAACAAAAAAAAAATAAATAAAAATAAAAAAAAGTATTTTTACAAAAAATTTAAAAAAAAAAAATTAAATAATAAAAAATTAACAAACATTTATGCCTTATATACTGTGTGCTACAACCATCTGGAAATTGTTGGTGCACATGTGAGCAACAATCAGCGCCTCAATATATGCAACACTTTTTGTATTTAGTATGTTTCAATGTTGATTTAACTCTTGATATATTTTTACTGAAAAAACCATTTAAATTAAATTTATTAAATTATAATAATAATATAAAATTAAGTCTAATTAAATATATATTCAGTGTGGTATTATTATTTATTTTATTAATAATTAGATTACAGATTATTTTAATATGCCAAAATTCGATTAATTGCGAAAAAAATTAAAAAGTTGAACATCGATTATTCTACAGACTTAATTTTTTTTTTTTGTTATTATTGTTTGTTAAGTTTAATTTAAGTTGTTGAAAAATAACAGTAAAATTAAATGGTTAAAAAAAAAATAAATACAAAAAAAAAATGATTTAACTCTTAATATGTTTTTGCTGAAAAAACCACTTAAATTACACTTAATAAATAATAATAATATAAAATTAAGTCTGCTTAAAAATTCATTCAGTGGTGTATTATTATAATTTTTATTTATGATAAAATTGCCGATTGTTTTAATACGTCGAAATCCGATTAATTGCGAATAAAATTTAATTATAGAATACCGTTTATTCTCCATTTTGAAACATAATTTGTTTTTACTATTATTGTTTGTTAAGTTCAATTTAAGTTGTTGAAAAATAGCAGTGAAATTAAATGATACAAAAAAAAAGTAAAATATCGATTATTTTACATTTTGAAACATAATTTTTTCGCTTAGTGTACTACGCGAACTGTAAAAAATTAACCTTTTGCTGTATTACTACAGGTCGAGGAGCTGCCTGGCCCAGTTAATCAGATGCGTGAACATATTCGAAACTAAAGGGAGCGCTAAATGAATCCAAGTGCAACACTTTTGAATCATTCAAACGCAACACGTGCACAATTTATTCACACGTTTAAATGCATTCAGGCAGCTATTTAAATGTTCATTTTGAATAAATTATGTACGGTAAACAATTGTAGATATGTGTATATATATCAAAGCCAAAAACTACCCCACACTACCTAACCCACTATATATTCCGGATTCGGTATCCGGCAGTTGTCGGTGACGTCGTTTATCTTGCTGAAGCGGAAATTGCGGTTGAGTTCGCGCTTTAAAACTTTGTTGCCAACTGATTATCGCTGACACGCCGAGAGCTTTTGCTCTCTTGCTACAACAAGTTGCAAGTATTGCTTTCAGTATACTACTACTACATATATATACATATGTGTGTGTATGGGTGGCAAGGATATGGGGCCAACATTTGCTGTCTACTGTGTCACGCAAAAGGACGAAATCAGGCAACCAACTCTTTGCCGGAGAGACAACAGCTCGACATTTTGGCGATAATTAATCAAGACCATCTGCATTCACGGGGGCGTAAAAATGAAATGTCACAATAAAACCATTTGCGAGTCCTTTCGCATATCCTTGCACACACACACACACACACACACATACACTAGTGACAATTAGCTTTTGTCAGAGCCCATGACAAACGGATTATACAAACGCCTCAATCATTCTGCCACCAAAAAAAACAAAGAATAAATAAAAATAAAAAAAAATACAAAACAAGAACCGCGACAAGAAGTCATCAGGCCAACGGCTAGTCTGACAAAGCTCCTAAATAAACGATTTACACAGAGAGAAAAATATGTTATATACAATTGTTTGACTCGGGGGTTAATTGGGTTAACTGCTTTAATATGGAGCAAATTAATAAAACTGCATAAGAAAAATATATATTATAGTTAAGAAAGAAGTTTATTGACGGTAAAATACTTTGTTTGCAGTTTAAAACGTTTTTCAATTGGTTTTTAAATATTTAAAAGCTTTGCAAACATAATTAATTATTAGAATTTAAATAATTTTGAGTTTTTGATAAGATTTAACAAAGCTCAAACCAGAAATATATAAACATATGTACATTAAAATATGGGTTTGTAAATACATAAAAAAAAGGAGTCAAGAATTGAATTTTTAGATTTAAATGTGAAATCAATTTAGAAGCCAAACCATGTTCAAAATGGCATTCCAAATAAAAATCGAATGAATTTTTTCTAAGTTATGGGTGTAAGAAATCTTCCAGGGTAGATATTATAAAAAACAAGGGTCTGAAATTATTATTGGCAGTTATTTGACTATAAAACAAAAAATTAATTCATTTTTTTCTCCAAAAAAAAAAGTGAAACATGGAAAAACAACACAACATCTGATTGCCAAAACACTGTGGGAATTACAGTAAAATATACAAAAAAAAAAAAACAATTCAAAAAATTAAACAATTAAAGCTGCTTTTTTATAAAGATTATTTACAAAAGTTTGTGATTTTCCGAGCAACCAATAAACAATTAAACTCGCTGAATTAAAAAAAAAAAAAAAAAGAAACATAGAAAAACAACACAACATATGACTGCTAAAACTGTGTGGGAATTACAGTAAAATATATGAAAAAAAAAATACTCAAAAAATTAAACAATTAAAGCTGATTTTTAATAAAAATTATTTATATAAATTTGTGATTTCCCGAGCAGCTAATAAACAATTAAGCTCACTGAATTTTTAAAATCTCTTTTACTTAAACTTAAAGTAAGTTTAGTCAACAAATTAAACCGAAAATTCTAACCTATCTTATTCAAAATAAAAAAACAATATTATAAATGATATTCTATTCGGTTAACATATATTTTCAGGTCTTCAATCAAGTCTGTTCGGAAAGTCTAAGCATAAATCTATTTCATTGTTAACACAACAAACAAAAATTTCAAAATTTTCGATTTACATATCAATTCCCAGAAGGAATTCTATCCAATCTGTCGACACAAGTCAATTTATTTAAAATTCAAGAAAATATTTGGCATTTTGTATAGCCCAAGTACTTTAAGTGTACTTCTAGGCCATATATAACAAACCTAACAGACAACTGTTGTTAGCTGTTTGTTAGGCCAGGCCAAGCCCGATTCAGTTGCCCTGTAAATGATGAATCCCCTCACGAACTTTGGCCCCCACAGACAGCTTGGGGCGCGACAATTGTAAAGCTGTCACAACATTAATCAAATCGAGAGTGCAAAACAAATGCATGCCATAAATTTACAGTTCAGTCGCCAGACATCGACTCTGTGGGTTATCCTTTGTGGCAACACCCCCGCCCCCACCCCCGCCCCTGGCTGGTAGTGAAAGTAGCAGTGAAAGTGCGACCTGATGAGCCCCCGAGTACAATTTCAAGTTTGTGATATATAAACTTAAGCACATATATGTTATGTAGCATGTTGTCTAGGCAACTGTAATTCCAGGTAAGTATTTGCACTTGTTTTATTGTGGCAGGTTGCAATTACATTTAGTATATAGTACAACATACAATATGTATGTATATATATGACTCTGTGTTATCCTTTGGCCCTTAGTATGAGTGCAATCGGCCCTTTGAGGCGCAAGGACATTTGCCCTTCCGGTTGTTAAACATCTCGTTTAATGACGCTGCTGTGTAGCTGCCAATGATAATGATGCCGCTGCACTATGGGGAATTTCGATTTGAATTTAAATACAAATTTAACTGAACAATAGGTTTTTAAAAAGAATTTCTTTTTTTTTTTAAAGCCTAATCAACAGCTGAGTGGGTATGAAAAGTGCTGCATTCTGTGTTTTTTATACCCTTTTTCGCCTGTAAATCCCAAGAGGTTTAAGCAATCAGTACTTTGTGTTTGTGTTATTATTTTTATTTTTAGAAAAATATTAAAATTAATATTTTATATTAGAGTCAAGTAACTGCCAATAATGATTTCAATAAATAAACGCAATATTCTTAAATTAAGCAAAAAATTAAAATAAAGTAATTACTTTAACTCTGAAAAATATGTATTATCTTTTACCTTTTAAAATAACAATATGCAAAAATTTGGAAAAAAAAATATTGTATTCCTAACTTTTTAGAGTCGAAATATATGTAAAATGGGTCGCCGATTTTGAAAATAAAATTTTAAAAAATATGTTGCCGGCACCAATCTAATAAATAATTGTTGGGCCATTTCATTACCTTTTAAATCATTAAACTATCATTAATATCATTAAACAATGTAATTAACTAAAAAGAAATATATACACATTTTGTTATATAAGTAGTTGTCTACATTTTTTTTTTATTTATTTAAAAGTCCGTCACAGTCATTTTGGATAGTTTACCCTATAAAATCCCATTCAAGCAAAAATTATAAATAAAAATTGAATCAATTTTTGTCGACAGATTAGCTAAAAAATATTTTTTTTTTGTTTTTTCACATTTAAAATTTGAGCATGGCCAAAAACTTATAATAAAAAAAATTCGAAAGGATTTTAAGCCTTGAATGAAGTTTAAATTATTCAGAATTGCATTTAAAATATTCTAAAACACAGAATAAGTGATGATCTTAATTATTTATATATTTATCAAATTTTTAATAAATCTGTTAATAAAATACATATTACCATCATTCTTGAAACAAATTTAAGGCTATGATATAATTGGTTATGATATCGGGATTTTTAGGATAATTATTTTTGTTATTTGTTGTTTTTCCAATTAGTTATCAATATTTTATGAAAGTTATCTTCAATTTGGACTTTTTTCAATACTATTTAAGCAATTAGAGTGTGTTATCTATGTTTAAAATTCTTACAAACAAAATTCTGTTTTGTTAAGTAATAATTTAAGTTGTTAAAAAATAACAGTAAGTTTAAGTGATAAAATTAAAAAAAAATAAAATAAAAAAATAAAATACATAAAAAATATTTTCCTAAAAGAGCTTTAAAACAAATAAATGTTACCACATGAACTTTCTTAATCTTAGCGTTATTAATTAACTATTAAACTTCCCATGAAGTGTAGTTGTTATTTAATTTTTAAAATGTCATGTTATAGTACATTTAGAAAGCTGCTTCTTGACAATAATAATAATAAACAAAAAGAATTAAAATAAAAATATTAAAAAAAAATTTAAAAAAATAAAATATTAATTTACTTCATAAAAGTGATAAAATTGTCCATTGTGCGCCGCTGGCAGCAAAGATGACAGTGCCACATACACACATACACACATATACGCACGTGTGTATCTATGTGTGTGTGTGCTTCTAGTATACTTGACTAGCACAAGCGTTTTGGCATGAAATCAAGCTTGTAGTAGGATAGGATAGAAGCTGGGCTCAAAGCTTACTTATGTGACAATGGCATTGCAATGCCATCCAGTGGCAATTAGTCGACATGATAAGAGAGGTACGAACAGGAAAAAAAAAGAAAACATTAAAATAAAAAAAAATATACATTTATCTGTAACGGGCTGCAAAAAAAAAAAAAATAAACAAAATGGCCAACAATTCAGCATAGAGTTGGCAAAATTGATATAGATGAGGATGTCCTTGCTGCTGCTGTTGTTGCATGTTCACTTGAGTTGTGATATAGTATGATATGTACATATGTTCGACAAATAAATCATGTTTACTTAAAGCTTTAATTATTTTATACCCCATAAGATAAACATATTTTACTGAGTGAATGCAAATGTTGCAATAATAAATCCTTTGACATACAAATGGATATGATTGTAAATCTGATTAAATGGCTGTAAATCTATATATATATATATATATATACTATATAAATATATGACGTGCTACTTAACACAGCATTTGTCAATGTTAAAGTGATATATATAATCATAGTCTTAAATATACATATATAAACACTTAAGTAATAAAGCATTTAAAGTTGTTAAGCTATTTTTATAAAAGTTAAGCTTTTGGATATTAATTAAAGGCTAAATTGCTTACAAAAAATATGAAATTATTTTTTAATTTCTAAGGAAATTGATTACAAATATTTATTGAAAATCTAAATATACCTTTTATAGAGAATCCATCTCGGTATCAAATGTGACTCTAATCTAATCAGGAAAATTATATTATCCTAAATAAATTGACATTGTTATTAAAAATAAGTCTTAACTATAAATAATAAATCATTAGTTGTACTCTCTAATTACATATATTTTCTAGTTTTACTTTATAACATTTTTTCCAATAAGCTGTTTTTCTATATTTGACTTAACTTAGATAAAAATTATAAAAATAAATAAAAAATCTCCAGTCTCTCAAAAATGTAAGCTAATCAATGTGAAGAACTTTTTTATAAATATTTAAATTAAAATACACTTGCATGAATTAAATTAAAATACATTTTCAAACCAAAAATTTTAGAAAAATGAGTTTTCATCGTATTAAATAAATTTAATAACATAAATTTAATACAATGAAAAACCACTTTTTCTAGCGTTTTTTTAAATCTGATATATTTAACATTAGTTTTAGATTCAAAAAAATATATAAATGCTGAGTATCGAATTAACATTGACATGTGAGTATATAAAATAATAAATAAAAAATAAAAACGTTGTTAAAATAAAAGAAAAAATTTGTTGGATAGTTTTTCATTTACTTTGTATTGGAAATTGGATGAGAACAACATCAGTGATGAGTAGAGACTGTATATATTGATGAACTGGCTCAAAAGTATTTATTTATACCATTTGAATTTATTGACAAATTTATAAAAATTATTTTCAAGCAAGGTATTTATTAGGAACATTAATTAATTTGTATTAACAAAGTAATATTTCCTTAAAAAATATTATTAACATATTATTTATGAATTTATGAATAGATTAGGAATTTATTTATTAATATTTATATTTACAAAGTGATATTTCACTAGAAAATAATATATACAATTTATTTATGAATTAATAAATAGATTAGGAATTTATTTAATAAAAAACTAATGGCTTTAAATTAACACAAAACAGAATGTCACAATATGTGAAATAAAAATAAAATAAAGAAATTGAAAATAGTTTTAAAAACAATCATGAATGTTAGCTGATCCTGAAATGGATAAGATTTATGTTATATGTACTATGACCCTATAAACCTGAAACAGGGACATTTCGTAATAAATTTGCTAACAAATATAACGTTGTCTCCAGACATATTTTTTTGCTGTTGCTGAGTAAGCCATCATTTTACTAGAACATTGATTATTTATTATTTGATTATTCCTATGGAAAATATTTAAAAATGTTCTCCTGACTAACTAAATATTAAAGTAAAAAATTCATAGAAAAAACTTGCTCCCCTAGCTAGTTTCCTTTGGAATAAGTGTTTGTGTAACCCTCCAAATTCAACCATTTAAAAAACGATCTGAATTGATAATGACATCGATGTTTCGACACTTAATGGTCGAGGTTAGGGATGAAGGGCTTGTGGACGGTGGGGGGAGCGGGTCCAGCATTCCGCTGCAAGTGATTTGGCTTTGATCCAGGTTAAACACCTAACACGCTGTGAACCATCGCGAATCTCGGCAAATCCACTCATGTGGAATACACTTAATGCCCGCACATGTTACTGCCACAAAGAGTGGAGAGTAAGCGGTTGGCTGGAGTCGAGTATCCTGATGGGTTCAACATGAGACTGGCGTGGCTGACACACCACTGCACACCCTCTGCCCCTTGTTCCCCTCGCTTCTATCAGTTGTGCCAAAAATAAATAATGTTGTGCAGGGCGACAACGACACCGCTCATACTTCTCACAAAGCAAAAAAAAAAAAAGAAAAAATACCAAACAAACAAACGAGCACGATTTTATATATAGTATATATATATGTATATATACCATATAGTATGTGCGACATGCACAGAAATCCTGGCGATCGACATGGTAGGTAATGCCACACGACACGGCACACAGACACATGGGGCACATGATGTCGCGCCACCACAGACAATGCCACACCACCAAACAGCACCAACAGCTTGCCGCCTAATTCGGATTTCTGGGCCTGTCAGCTCACGCTCCCTCTCTCTCTCTCTCTTTCTGTTCTTTCTACCATTTTTATCAGCTCTGCCGCCTGTTGATAAGGCGGAATTCGGTGGCGCCTCCACTACTTAATACACAGAGGAAAAAATAACGATCTTTCTTTTGTTATAATTCAATTAATTGCTTTTTAAAAAATAGAAAATAATCAAATAAAAATTGTTAAAACTGCCACTCAAAAAATATTAAGAAAATTTAATAAAAAAATGCTAAGTGATGCATACTTTTAGGCGCTGCAAT
The DNA here is from genome assembly GCA_035043045.1 of Hirtodrosophila alboralis. Lineage (NCBI taxonomy): Eukaryota > Metazoa > Arthropoda > Insecta > Diptera > Drosophilidae > Hirtodrosophila > Hirtodrosophila alboralis. The sequence continues at coordinate 46,312 of JAWNNH010000593.1, read as the reverse complement.
GCACCCATGCGCGCCTGTGATTCCCAGACTGTTGTAGCACTCAGTATATAAGGCCTGAAGATTTCTCTTAATTAAATTTATTTTTAAGTGCCTTTGTAAGCGAACAATATTGTGTTCTAAAAGCAAGTAATGTTCTCACATTATGCACAAATAAAATGGCCACAAAATTAATTAAATTTATTAAAAATAAAATATTTTAATACAAAGAACTAATGATGTTCAAAATATTATTAATAATAGAGCGGCGATCTTTAAAAATTCTTTAATGGAATGTCGTCAACAATTTTTGTATATATCATACTATATTTTCTATCAAATGGAGTTCGGTAAGTTTGGAATGTATATTTTTTCTCAGTGTACGTACGCTTGACGTTGAAACATGTCATGTAGTTTTTCTTTCCAAAACAACCGACACCCAGAAACACAAACACGAACACGAACACAAACACAAAGACATTCATGTTGTGGCTGTTTGTGGGTGTGAGATTGCTTCTGCATGTGCGTGTCTATTAGAGATGAGCATTATTTACATATTTGTCACAGATAAAAATTCTGCGACATTGTGACTGAGAACAAAAAAAAGCAAAAAAAAAATAAGCATTGTGTTTGAAGTGACTGAAACAACTCAATTAAATTCTTAAAGAATTTGAGATATACATAAATTTGTCAAGTTGAAGAATTTTATTTATGGTATGAAAAATAAATAGAAATATTTCAAATGCCATATTTATGCCATAAATTTATTTATTTATTTCGATAAGCTTCGATTAGTTGCAATTAGATTAGAAAACTGAACCATTAAATTGTTTTTCATATATTTATTTATTTTTTGATAGTTGTTTCTGAAACCGAAATCCAGATTTATTTGTAACGCTAAAATTGCTTTAGTTTATTTTCTAATACTAATTTTTCGATTTAAAATTCAGTAATTTTTCATTATATTTATTTATATATTTTATTTCATTTTATAATGATTTTTATCATATTAAATATCACAAAATGTAAAAAATTAATATACTATGAATATGTCGGCATTTAATTGCACATTTCAATAAATTTATGATAATATGAATCGGTGCAAATATAGCAATTTTTTAGCTCTTAAAAATTTTCCCAAGTAACAGTCACATAGTAGCAGTCACAGTTTCGATAACTCTCATCTCTATTGTGTAAACCGTAGCGTTCCAAGCGACACTTTCACTAAAATGCGACACCACACACATTCGGTGGGTTTGTCTGCTGACTTTTTTTCCTCCACAATGTTTCGGCTGTTCCGTTGAAGTTATAACGATGAACGGTAGCGTCTTTTCGGCGTGCTTCCTTTCCGGTTTTCCACTATATATATATATGAGCCACGTGCGGCAAACTTGCCGTTTCCTCCGTCTGCCCTCAAACGTGCAGTTGCGGTTAGTTTTCTGTTGCTCTTCCCACGGCAACACACACACACGCCACCAACTCCCCGCCATCCCTTAGAGTTGACTGCTTTGGTTTGCACTGGAGTGTGTGTGTCTGTGGTTGTGTGTGGTGAGTGTGTGTGTGTGTGTGTTTGGGGGCAATGGTGAACGCGGTTTCTTTGTCGCACCAACAAATGCGGTAACGCTCATTGGGTGGAACAGATTGGTTAAGAGTTGATTTGATGGGGCGTACAATGGCATGCCCGGAAAGTGAGACTTTTTGTTTAAAGATATCATCATCAGCATGCAAGTCAATTTCCCAGATATATATATTTTTTTATATAAAAAAAAAAATCAATCGCATTTCACATATTAAGCACAAAGTCTATTTGACTATTTCCAGAGAGTTAAATCTATAAGTTGTTGAGTTTTCCAGCGTTTATTTAAGTGCACACAATATTTAATATTTATCTGTATATATTACAGGTAATTAACTGTTTGCTTGTAATTGGCGTAAAGAATATACATATTTGTTAAATGCAAAATAAACAAAAGACTTGGTTTAAATGATATTTAATTAAAGTCGAAAACAGGCGCACAATTGTTGAAAATTCTTTTATATGGAAATGGTCATAAGTAAATTTATGTTAAAGGATTTATTAAACATTTTATAAACGACTTTAATTTTGTATTTTGATTTTTAAACATTATTTAAACATTTTAAATAAATATATCGGATTGAAGAAAAAAGAATACAGAAAAACTTGTGTTTCATTTAAAAACATAATTTGCCCTCGAGCCGACTAAAGTAATCCCTATTTTAAATAATGTTTAAATAAAATATTATTTGTGAAGAATGTGTAATATTTGCATTATCTTCCAAAATTTCGATATGAAAAAAATCACTTATTCATCGAATTCAAACCATTAATATTATATATATATTACGCATGACAATTCGCTTGATGAGCTGTCTAATTAATGGAGTAATTTATACATCTAAACAAAGATGCCGGGGTTCGAGTTTCCGGCATTTTAACCAAATGCCAAAGATGCCAAATAAAATTGCTTAATTCAATTGATTGTTAAAATTTTATATAAGTTTAATTGAAATGTCTACTGTTAAGGAATAATCTGAGGAAAATATTTGAAAAATATAAATTACTTTAGGTTAAGATCTTCAAGTCCACATATCTAAAAAGTGGTGCAAAATACGAAAATTCGAGAAATTTGGAGATAAATGACTGAAAAATAATAGAATTTCTTTATGAAAATGGTGGTGTTAAAAAAAAACATATTTTTTTTAAGCCATTTTTCTCCAATTCTCGAATTTTGGTATTTTGCATCGCTCTTTTGATATGTGAATTTGAAGATCTTAACCCAAAGTAATTTTTTTATTTAATCCTAAATAACTTGGGAACTAATAATCTAATTAAAAAATGTTGTATGACAAGTTGATACTATTAATAATTTAATTACCCTTTTTAAAAAATTAAACATAGTTACTATCATAAAATTATATTTGGAGTTATTTATAGTTATGCGAAGCAAAATTTTTGAGAGGTCGAAAGAAGTTAAATTTTTGAAAAGATGAAAAAGGCTACATTTTTCATTTTTCGAAAATTAAGCTTATTTTGTTTAGAGAAAACTAAAAAGTTTAATTAAACATATTTTTTTTAAATTTTCTTAAGTTTTTTTCATTTTTAGGAGGGTTTTCAGGAGTGTTTTAAGCACAAGAGTAACGATTCATTTTTAAGTCCAAAACTGTTTTAGCTAAGTTTCTAATTCTAATTTCTAAATCTGAATTCTGCAATTTTACAAACTACCTAACCATTTGCACTCAATAAATTGCGCAATTAAATAATCTGTACACTTTGACAGCTGATATTGATATTGATTTGCAAGTCAATAATTTAACAAAGAATTTTCTGCAGTTTACCATAGAGATTATTAGACAATAATATATACTTAGGCCAATATATAATAACCACAATAGCCAGAATGCCATAAATTAAACAATTTCAATTAAAGCACGTTGTTTGAAATTCTAATTACAGTAATGGGATACCAGCAAACGTACTTTGGTAAATTTCAGTTTTCAGATTTCAGATTTATGTAATTTCAAAACTTCGACAGCTGCCAGGAGCAAAAGTGTGTCCAGTTTTGTAGACAGAGGAAACTGTTTGTGGCTAACATGGAACATTGAAGCTAACATGTGCCACGTACGGACATTGACTTAACATACACGTTGCACTCTCAACCCCTTTGTGTGTTTCCGTTGGCAATAATATCCCCGACATATACCCTCTTTGAGCATGGGCTTGGCCACGACCCCGACTCCGGCTCCGGGCACACACGCCTTTGTTTTAGCCGTCATCGTTGTCAGCGCTTTTCGTGGTCGGGAAAATGGGAAAGCATTGGGAGCTGCTGCTGCTGCTGCTGTGGCTCATGTTACGAATTCGATGACTACGTTTGCGGCTTGTCGTAGGTCTGCGAACTCTGGCTCCTCATTTCACCTCACCCTAAACTCAACCCGAGCACACACCTCTCCTGGCTGACTGGCTCCTGTTGGTAATAGTCGTTGTATTTGCTTGAATTGTCCTTTCTTCTCCCTACCTTTCCCTGCTCCACACATCTTTTGTTCTTCGTCAGACGCACAGTTTGTAAGAGTGTGTGGCAACACACACGTGGCCAGAACAAACCGATGGGACTTTGCGGCATGCTGAGAAATTGGCGGAACATTATATACACGGCCTCCTGACTGCTCCTTAATGGCATCACATAAGGACATGGGGCACGCACATATGTCGTATGTTTATTAGCTTTAGATATGGCTGCTCAGCGAGTAATTAGAGACATGATTCGAATAATTTGCTCTCGAAAAACCTGCTGCTTTTGCTGTTTTGCCAGCACTAAACAGCAGCAGCACTTCATAAAGGATCTTTTTTTTGTAGGCATATGCCGAAGGATCTCAGTTAACTGTGGGTTTTGAATTTTTGAACACACTTTCACCCAGAACAATAATATAAAGTAATAGAGTTTTAGCCTTTCTTACTTTATCTATAAACAGTTTTGTAATTTAGGATTAATTTTAAGTTACAATTATGCTTAAAATAAATAAATGGAGTTCCTCTAAAAACTCTATATTGTTTCAATTATAGCTTTATGATATATAAAAAGATTTTTAATTAAATTTAAGATAAATTATACTCAAATAAAATAAATACAGTTTTTCTAAAAAACAAGATTGTTTCTACCACAGCTACATAATATATTTGTCAATATATTTTTATTTAAAATTAAAATAAATTATACAAAGTAATACTATAAATTTTGACATTGCTTCACTTTAACAATTAAAATATGTTTAAAAGCATAAAAGTTGCACAAAAACTCGTATTTCTGCTGAATTTTTAAACCTCTTCAACTACAGGTCAAGAGTTCAGAGATTTCTCTCTAACTCAATTTCTTCTCTATATTCTTTTATTCTCGTTCTCCTTAACTCTCAGCTTATATATATATTTTTTTTTCTTTCTTTATTCATCACATATTCTTTTTATCCTATCTGTGCATCTTGTATCTTTTTGCTGCAATTTCTTTTAGTACTTGAATTATTTGTAATAGCTTTTTACAAGTATTTTTCTTTAGCCAATAAATCCATATCGATTTATTACTAATTTTTAATGCTATATCCTTTGTGATTTCTCGTTAAATTTTAAGCTCAATTCTTTTATTTATTATTAGCTCTCTTTTATTTAGTTGCAGGATATAATAATGACATAGTGGTGAAGCAAAAAAAATGCATGAACTTTTGACTACTTTTATGCCATCTTTATTCCTTAAGTTATTTAAGAATTCGTATATTTTATATTAATAAATTTAATGGGATAGCATTTTCTTTTAAACAAATAAAATAAATTTAAATTAAAAAATACACTAGATCAGATTTTAATTAAAGTTAATTAACATGTTAAAAAATCACATAATTTGCTCAAACTATTACTACATTTTGGACAGATAAATATATATTTTTATATATTTTATAATACCCCAATCCAGCCAGTTTCAACACATATTCCAAATGCAGAAAACAAAGAGAAAAGTGAGCTTAAGATAAAGGATCAGAGACTTCAATTTAGATGCGTTACACATTGTGTGAGAAAATTATAATACCCTCTGCGAAGATATAATAATTCGAAAAATATTCCATTTGACACGTTTCGGTTTGTTGTTTCCCAGTTTATCTACATGTTGTATTTGTATAATTGATATGTTAAATATTTACAATGTTGCCACAACTCATGCATTGTGAGAATCCATAATCAAATGTGTCAGAAAATATTGTTTGTAATTTTTATTTTGGACATGCCCAGGAAAACTATCGATTTTTAGGTTTGTTAAATTGAAAATGCGCCAAAAAACGCCACTTAAAAAATAACTCCAGCATGTTTCTAATAAAACAAAACTTAAACTTAATTTGAGTATAAAAATACTACGCAAATTACAAAATAAGCTAAAATCTTTAATTTGTTAGCTGTAAGCTTTAATTTGCAATTAAACTGGAATGTAAAAATTCTAAAACAAAAGTTAAATACACAAATTTAACACAAACTACTAAATAATCGCTTAAGTAACTAATTTGCAAGTTTTTTGTAAAAATGTCAGGTATTTAGTTAGAAATGAAATCGTTGAAAATTCTACTTCATCTGATACTTTGCCTTAATGTGATTTATGGCAACCCTCGTCGCAGAGTTTTCTGGGTAAAACACATGTGAAAATTCTTGGATTGGGTTGGGGGGAAAACTGAGGAGTTTGTTGGTGTTGTCGTTGCCGTTGCCTGGGGGTTGCCAGAAGCTGATTGCGAGCTATTTTTGTTTTAAACACAATGGGTGTTAAATTGGATTTATCGCTTGACCAAAATGATTTTCCTGCCTTTTGCGTTGGAGGAGGCTCTGGGTACCTTAATTAAATTTCACAGTTTTAGTTTATTTTTAAACGAAGTTGACAACGAAAACAGGTCATTAGGAGCATTATCGCATCATAATTCTGTCACTGCGATAACAAAGCTTTCAATTCAATTTAACTACCACACACGCACACACACACACACACACACAACTTCTCACACCCCCTTAAAAGTGTTGCTTGTGTGGATTTTGAGGCCGGTAATGTTCAGTGCAAATACGAAACGTGATGGGACTGATGAGGCGGGTTGGATATTGTACTATGGGCAAGTTATTTACATTTCTGAAATAAATTAATAATTATAATTAATGGCACAAAAATTAAGCGACCTCTAGGGAAATCGTGTGGCTTTAAAGCATGGACGCTCAGGACTTTTGTTCTTGGCATAATAAAAAAAAATAGTACAAATAATTCTGTGTCTGTGTGAAGGCTCATGGCGAATGAGTAGACCTCGGATTTTGTATTTTTTTCTTTTTGTTTTTTATACCCTTGTAAAAGTATATTTTTTTCATCAGATTGGTACTAAATTTTGTATTTAAAATTTTAGTGCAAAATATTAAAATATATGAAAAAAAAAGATGCAATAAATTATGCCAAAAATATGTAAAAAATATGCAAAATCCGAGGTCTATTTATGAGTCATAAGCAAGCAAAAATTCAAACACAATTTTGACAACCGTACTACTGCGTCAAGCACTATCCGTTGTCTCTTTTCGTCGACCGTACGATTGCGTTAAGCACTTTTCGTTCTTTCTTTTTATAGACCGAATCGAATCACGTGCTTCATTTATGTATTAATGAATAAGTTAACATTTATGTAATTTATATATTGGTGTTTGCACTTTCCTTTCTAAAAATAACTTTGAGCGTCGTTGTTTTAAAATGTTTTTGACGAAAAACATTTTTTTCTCCTATTTTTATTCTTGGTCATGAAAATATGTAAAAAAATGCAAAAAAAAAAAAAAAACACGCACCTTGAGTTAATTTTTCCGAATTCAGCATTGATAAATTTACATTATGTATTTTGTGGCATTGCTAACAAAATTCTGAAACTCTACAAAAAGATAACAGTTTTTGGAAAAAAAGTATTTTAGGCTCAGGTTTTTTATTTACAAAAATAACAGAAATACACGTAATATAATATATACGTAATATACAGATCTTTCAAGAAGAAGTACTGACCACACAGGTCAATATCCATCACAAATTTTATTAAATAAATTTAATTGTTTTAAGATTTAAATCACTTTATTTTAACCAATAATAAATTAAATAATAGCAGTACTTGCTTTTCGTTTCGAACAACTATTTTAACAGCTGTTAACTTAACAGTGAACGCAAATGTTACATCTTTTGATATGTTAAATTTAAATTTGAAGTATTTATAATATACTAAATCATCCCGGCGTGCGTTGCTACTTCCCGCTTCCATTAAAAAAAAAATAATAATGAAAAAAAAAACACAAACTAATTATATTCTACAATGTCATATTTATTGTAGCCAAATTTCAAATGTATATTCAACCCACTACCCGATATATTTTTTATAAAAATTTTCCAGAATAGCAACCTACGATATAATTGGAAATTACTGCCACAAATATCAGTTCCCTAGCTTCTACCGTTTGGCGGTAAATCGCCTGTCAGTCAGTCAGTCAGCTTGAACAGTTTTATATAACAACAAAAAATTAATTTATTCCACAAAACCGATCAAATTTCCCATAGTTTATTGTGAATGTCTATGAGAATGGGGAAATGCATGTGTGTAGGTAGGAGTACTCGTAGTACATACATACACATGTCTATACATAGATATGAGGGCCAGATTCATTGTATTCATATGTAGTTGGCCAACAGAGACTGTTACAGATTGTCATCCCTTGGAGACAAAGCCGTGTAGCTGTGTAGCTGTGTAGCTGTGGGGGATAGGACACAACTGATGCGATGTTTAAATGCACAGGCTGGCATAAAACGATATTGTATCATGTCGAGGACATTGTTATTGCTGCTATTGCTGCTGTAACTGGTGTAATATATAATTTGAACAGAAACACAATCAAACATCTGTCAAATGCTATACAAAATTGGGTCTTTGTTTACTTTTTAACAACGACCCATAAATGAACTTACTATTTACCCAAAAAAAAAAAATGGCTCATGTCCAATGTGAATATGCTTGCATATATAAAATGCCAACTTTTGAATATATTAGTAGGATCGTTTAGAGCAATCAGTGTACGTCTGCCATTTCAAAGTGTGTCTGCCTGTCAGAGTCCTTGAATTTGCTCCTCCTTGCACTTGCCACCCCCTCCTCCCTCTCTCAGAAAGTTGCGTTCTACACGGCGGGCATTTGCAAACATTTCAAACATAAACTGCCAAGTAGGCATTTCGGCCATAAGAATTTGCATAATTTACTTAGTTGAATATCCGACAAACCGCAAAGGGACAATCAACAGCAAGCAGCCAGCAATCCGGCCAAATACCCCGGACTCTATACTAGTTGGATAACAACAATGTAAATATATATATATATGAGCATTATGTCCCCTTGTTTCTATCTGGTTCGTCTTTCAACAACAACAACAATTATTTAGAATTAAATATTCAAGGTCACTCGACTTGAAAAATATCCTGTAACCAAGTTTTTAATCTAAGTCGAAATTTAAACTGAACAAGTATCCCCTAAAATACTGAAAATCTTTAATGCAAAGCAAAGATTTCAGTTTTTGTAAATGAATAAAAATTAAATATAATTCCAGGATTTTGTTAATTTAATTAATAATATATGCATATATATATAATAAAAAAAAATAAATAAATAAAACAACATGTATAAATAAATAAAATAAAATAATAATAATAATGGCCTCCGCAGGATTTTTTTGATAGCTGTTACAACAAAAAATATAGCTAATATAAATCGATGCAATATGAAAATATATCGTAACAATGTTAAATTGGAAATTAATGATCTAATGATCTCAAATACAAATTTATGTAAAAAACAGCTTCGATTGAAAAATAAACTGATATTATTCTGAGTTTTTAAACGTCAAAGACCATTAAAGCCATATTTGAAGCCTTTGATTAAGAATTTCCATAGCTACCAAAATTTTAAAACAATTTTCTGCTTGATTTTGTAAATTTACAATGTGTCAATATTATAAATTTTACAGTTTTCTTTAATCAAAAAATATTTTATTGAACTAAGACTTGAAGCAAAATTTTAATTATATTATCTAAAAGACGTGTTTTTATATAAAAAAAATTAATAAATAAATAAGTAATAATAAGCATGCATCATTTAAATATTTGAAAAAATGAATTACATTATTTATAAAAATCTAAATTACTTTGTGAATTAACATATTAGAAATATTAAATTAAATTTTTTATATCAGCTCAGTCTTTGTTGCAATAGCTTTTTAAATTTATTAAATTAATTATTAAAATTGTTGGCTGGGTAATATTTTTCATAAATAGAATTAAGCCAAATATATTTAAGTGCTCATTTAATTTGTTAAATTTAATAAATAAATTAAATAAGCTTGCTATAAATGCAGAATCACATACTTTAAACTAGTATACATTTCGCCAACTTTATTATACCCCATCTATCATTTTATAATGGGTATCTTTGGTTTAATAACATTTGAGTTTAGTGTGTATGTCTGCGGCTACAAACGGACCAAAATCTGTTGATAAAGTTGTCCAACTTAAACTGAAACTCTTCGAACTGCGAAAAGTGATTCCCATTAGGTGTGTCAATGCTCTGGCACTTCATCCATGGCCATATGGATCTCTATATAATAGTCCTACCTTTTATATGTATGTGTGAATGTGTCTGTGATAAGTTTAATTGAATTTGCATATATCATTTGAAGATTGTTTCATTCAACTTTGCACAGTTGCTTAAGGTTTAAAGCCACAAAACAAGCTGGGGATATTGCAGCAAATTATTTTATATAATTTCAATATATTGCATATATTGCTTATAAATAATTGTGTGTGTTTGTTTAAATGCCATTGTCTTTGAGTTACTGTGGAATTTTGGTGCACTCAATGGGATATTAAGTAATTGCATATTAATTAATTTTCACTTGAGAAATCAATCAATAAAATTGATATATATAGGTTAAGAAATCCAAGTAGTTATCACTAATCAAAATGCTGTCTTCCTACAACTTAAATGACATTTAATATATACATATATATATACATGTGTTCGTTTGACATTCCAAAGGTTTTCAATGTGTTGATTTTATGATACTTGAGCGAAGTATGTAAAGTGCACTTGAATATTTGTTTGTGTCAGCTATAGATGACTTGTTGTATGCTCTATTCAAATATATGTTATGTATATGGAACTGATTTATGTCAGGCTATGAAATTAACATCTGTTTACTCATATCGACCGGCACTAATTGCTGGAAGCATTCCTCATAAGCCAGAGGCAACTCCATGTGCCTTGTGGCTCAGCACTCTCTGATTGATTTTATGTGACTTGTAAGTTGTCGTTGATGCTACATTTCTTCCCTATTTCCGAATCCCTATTCCCTATGCCCCCCCACCTCCCGTTTGCGGCTTGTGCTTCCCGAAATATTTGTTTTTATGACACTTAAGCGCCCTGCTTGTTTGCCTGATGAGTTTGAATAATTTGAAAATGAATCGCGCACAGAATTTGAAGTGAAGTGACTTAAATGGAGGGGAATTAAAACTGACTGTGTCGATAAGGCGAGACGGGGGAAAGAGACGAGGCAAGAGACGTTATGCATATTTATGTATATACACGCATTTTGGATATACTCGTACTTTATACATATGAATATATTTAAATACTCGCGGAGTTTCTTCATATGAATGTCTTTGTCAGTTTTGCCGGCGGATGGCTGTGGATGGTGTTTGATGTAGCTGCAACATAGGTGGGGGTTGTGGCACACACATATTTTCTATGTACGCGTATATTGTCTTGTGGCATTCAAACAAAGACAGGCGCCAGGAAATGATTTCCCTTTTGTTTTTTTTTTTTTTGTTTTTGTTATAAAGAATAAACCACAAACGTGTGTTTAAAGTAAAGTCAAAGTCTCAATAAAATATTTAAGTTGGGGTGGCTGCATAATCTCTTTAATATGTACTCTGCATGTGTTTATGAAGTTTTATAATTATGTCAACTAAATTGAATTGAAATATACCAAGTATTTAAATGCTCGTTAAATATTTAGTATATTCGTCAATTAGCTTAATTAAAATATTGATTAAATCTTTTATGGTGTGAAATATATAATTAAGACAATTATTGCAATAATTATTGCTTATTTATATATACCTTACATGGTTTAGTTTATGATTTTGGATATTATAAAGTGTAATACATTTAAGTTAAATATGTATATACAATTTAAAGTATATATAAAAATTAAATTTAAGCAAGATTTTATTTTTATGATGTGCAGTTAATACAAAACGCCTATAAATTATTTATTTTACTGTTTTTAGCTTTTTTCTTTTTCTTTGTCTCATTAAGCTTTAAAGCTTATTAAACTTTCAGTGAGAGCTTTTAAGGTTTTAAATTTTACATGCCTCAGCACAGGGTGCTTCTGGTTGTATTAAATTACAACGACAGCTAAGTTCACAACCTATTTAACGCTACAAAAAAAATCTTATAATTTATAGTAAAAATTCATTATATTGTTTAAATCTCTATAAATAAAACTGTTCAACCTGACTAACTGACTGAAATATGAGAAAATAGCTTTCTATAATATCTTAGGTTGGCACTCTTGTTAAATATTTATTAAAAATATATCGGAAAGTGGATGGAAAACACATTTTAAAATTACAGTAGGCTACAATAATAATGACATTAATTTTATATAATTAGTGCTTTTTTCCCCATTTTTTCTTTTTGGAGCGGGATCAGAAAGTAGCAACACACGCCGTAATGATCTAGTTTTCTAAAAACAAATATCATATTTTTGTTTAAATATATATATATTTTTTTAGGTTCTTAAGCGTAGGTTTGTTAAGTTAATAGAGTAAACTGAGTTTGGGTCAAGAGAGTGTATATCAAATCGTAAATACAGTGTGTCACTGCAGTTTAGGTACACTAGACAATTTTTGAGAATAACATAAATATCTTTACGATCCCAGAAGACTAAAATTCCACGAAAGATATTTATTTGTTGGCGTGGAAAAAGGAAAGAGCAGGGTATTGAAGTTAAATAAATAATAAAAAAATAAAATTAAATAATAATAAAATAATAATTAAATAATAGTAAAATAATAATAAATAATAATTATTTAATTTAACTGCTAGCACTTTAAAATTTGCCAACTGTAAGCCGTCCTCTAGACACACTGTAGTTATATAGTTTTTTTTTTTTTTTTTTGTTTTATATATATTTATTTATTGTCCAGAACAGTCAGCATTTATGATTTAAATAGGGCAGGAAACTTAATTAAATTTACAAGTCACGCCTAATTAATTTATATTCTATATATATATAGAGCTAAATTCTTATATAGTAACTGGGAATCAAAGTTTTTGGAAGTGGAATCAGGTAAATTTGCATCTGAAAATAAACCATACAAGACTTCCAACTATATTCAAATCAAGAATTCACGGATTTTGCTAAATGTGACTGTTTGTAAATTTGATTTATTTTTAATTAAACTTAATCTTTAAGAATTTAATTTTTCGGTTATTAAACTTTCTGATACCTGACTACATATTTATATTTTTTATATTTTTTATCTTTCAACAAAAATTTCACTTTTAAATTTTAAAAATTTAATACTCACCCTCATGTTGCGAGTCTATGTGACTCTCAAAAGCCTTAACGTTAAGAACTAGCACAAGAATCCAAATGAAGTTAAAAAACATATTGTGCAATCACTCAACCTTTTAAATATAATCGTTTATAAACCGTTTGAAAAAAGCAGCTGCACAGGGCACAGGACACAGGACACAGGTCTACACCGGCTGACGATGACCAAAGAAATGAGCAACTGCGTCGGACTTAACTACAGTTGTATGGTCAAAGGATAACCAGCATTCGCTTCTTTTTTTTTTATTGCGTGTCAGCTCATGCATCGATGTCCAGTGTCTGCATTTGTGTGAAAGGACGACAGTTGCCCCCGTGATTCGTCCGTCTAGACGACTCCGAAAAAGATACAACAACAACAGCAGGCCGACCACCATGCAACGTAATGTGTGCACACATGAGCTTTTGCATATGCTTCATGGGCTTGGGCTTGGCCTGCACACAAAATTTACTTCACTTCAGCTGCAGGATTGTTCAACTCATCAAAGGATACGACGCTATGTCTTTGCCGTAATGGGTGGGGTCTATTCCGTCGTTTACTTAACCTGACGCTTTGTCAGACCGGAAAAGGTGCAGCACGTTGAATATGCCTTCTGAAGCACAGCGATTCACAAAATAAATCTTTTTAGCATAAGACATTATTATTTAAGCAAATTGCTGTGAAAATCGGATTTGTTTTGACCAAGTTATGGGTGTTAAAAATTCAACAAATTCTTATTTAAATCGGAAAATATATTTTTTTCGACTTTTATTATGATTTTTCTTCGGATTTCCCGAAGAAACCTTCTAGAAAAATCATAATAAAAGTCGAAAAAAATGTATTTTCGGATTTGAATGAGAAATCAATTTAGAGATAAAACCATGATAAAAACGCCATTTCGAATAAAAATTGGATGAATTTTGACCAAGTTATGGGTGTATAAAGTCCCTCAGGATTGGATCTGTAGAAAAAACGGGTCAGAAAAAAACCCAAGAAAATGGTCAAAAAATTTAATGTCAGATTTGAATGAGAAATCATTTTAGAGGTCAAACTATATGAAAAACGCCATTTCGAATAAAAATTGGATGAATTTTGACAAAGTTATGGGTGTATAAAGTCCCTCAGGATTGAATCTGTAGAAAAAAATGGTCAAAAAAAATTAATTTCAGATTTGAATGAGAAATCATTTTAGAGGTCAAACCATATTAAAAACGCCAATTTGAATAAAAATTTGATGAATTGTGACCAAGTTATGGGTGTATAAAGGCTCTCAGGGCAGCATCTATAGAAATAACAAGTCAGAAAATACCTAAAATAGAGGTAGAAAATTTAAGTTTCGAATGGTAAATCAATTTAAAAAGCAAACCACGATCCCAACGCTATTCCGGATCAAAATCGGATGAATTTTAACCAAGATATAGGTGTATTAAGTCATTTATTTATTTTTTATAAATTTCTAACGAGTTTTGACCAAGTTATGAATGTTAAAAATTTAGAAGATCCTTTTCTAGACATCGTAAGTCAGGAAAAAACATAATAAAATAAAAAAAAAAATTCATTTTAATGGTATCATTTCATCCAAGAGAGAAACAAAAAGGGTCTGCCGAAATCGGTGTGTTGATCACATTTGTTTTCTTAAGATTCGAATTATGGACCGTTGTGAGTCGTGGTTTTCAGCAACCTTCAACTGTAAAATCCATCGTAGATGATTGTCAGAAATAAATGAAGTTTCATTTTAATTTATCAAAAGAAGCGTGTGCAACGTCATGTCAAAAGTGAAAGCTGGATTCCAAAGTATTTTTTTTTAAAGAATTGACAAAAACTTAATGAAAACTTAACCCAATTAAATAAGATGCATCATTTACATATTAGTTATCATTTTATTTATAAGTATTCCCATTTTGACTTAACATACATAAATATATATATTTTCATACAATTAGATTTACGTCTTTAAAGTTGCTTTGCCTGCTTTCCATATATTCTTCTACACAATTTTCTTATAAAAGATGATACAATTGTTAATTTATATTAATTTAAGCTTAAGAACAGTGGCAAATAAATTTCAGCTAATAAAATTAACTAGAATTTTTTAATTTGTAATTTGATAAATAAAATTTTTAATTTTTCTCTTAAAATGTGCGAGACATGAGGCGGCTCTAAAAAATAAACTGAAATTGATAAATTTAAAATATAAACAAATATGTGGACGGATATGCGCAAGTATACAAATATATGTATATATTTGGGATGATTGATTGAAGCTAAATAAATGGAAAATTTGTAATAAATAAAATTAATATTAAAACGAAGCAGAAAGTTTCCCGAATGCCATTCAACAGTATCGCAATATTTGTTCAAAGTATTTGTTTTTACTAGTATGTACTTAGATGAATTGTAAAACTTTCTAAATCTTGACTTGTGGTATATGTTTTTTTTTTATTTTTGTATTCGGTATTCTGTTTTTAGGTTTATACATTTTTCGAAAACAGTAAAATCGCTCCAAAACTTGTTTCTTTGGGTTAGATACTAAAGTTTGTTGCCATTTGTTGTGTACTATATAATTTTTGTAATACAATATACTTATGTATATACTATATACGCGTATCTGAGCAGATTGACATTGTTTTTTTTTTGTTGTTGCAAACATGTACGAGTATCTTTGAGTTAGTCTTAGTGTTTAGCAAATAAATCGAGCCATTAGATGTACTAGGTATTAGATGTATTATAAATTAAAATATGATTGAAATATGTTGTGGTTCACATCAAAGATTGTTTACATCAGGAAGGAGTTTGATTTTAATTTTGTATTTCAGATATTAAAGGGTCTTTTAAATTTCATAAGCATACATTTGATAGACAGAAATTAGCATATTTTTGGTACCTTTAGCTGGCTATAATAAACCAATAATATCTTTTCAATTTAAGGCTGACCCAAAGCACTTTTAAATAATTGGAAAAATGACAAAAAATAATTTATACTTATTAATAATAAATATTATGTGCATAAATAAAAAGTGATGAGATTTTTGGCAAAATTCTATGCTCTAGTATATGTACATATGATTGGATAGGATCTATATGGAATGATATTGTATGTATCCATTGTGTTTTACTAAACTGGCTTTGTTTTGTTTTTTTATATATTTTTGGAAAAGGAAGAATTCTGTGATATATCAATGCGCACATATACATTTACATATACACTCAAATACTGAATATAATAATGCTTAATAAACGAGACTTATTAATATCTAATATGCTATACATTTATCATAATTCATTTTTTTTTTTTGTATTTTTCTATCATTTTAAATCTGTGTTAATGAATTTATAGTTGTTTCATTATAAATTTTATTTTTATTTTGTTTTGTCTGTATTTGCTGAAAAAATATGTTGATCTGTTTTGCTTACATGCTAACATTATTTTTTTTTTTGTTTTCTTTTGTAAAATATACATATACATACATATACAATATAGATATATCTTTATGTTCAGTTGTAGATAATAGAAAATGGCTATAGAAAAATGCTTCTGTTTTTCCTCAATATATTTATTTAAGACCTTGGTGTGTTTTGTCTTCTTAATTTACACAGTTGAATTTTTGTAAGTATGTTAACTAAAGTGCCTATGCGTACTTAAATATGGTAGGAAGAAAGCCAACACAACTTATGTATGGAGATCTCAATAAATCCTGTCAATAATCGTAATCGCAAAATGGCAAGTGTATGGCAATGATATGGTAATTATTATTTCATAGTAAGTACTCGATTTATGCGTAGCATCAAAATTATATTGTAAGTATATACGTAATTCATTATTTTCGTGATTATTATTATTATATTGTTTTTTTGTTTTTTTGTTTGTATGTGTACTTGTTTGTATGCAAGGAACATAAGTAATTACAAATAAGTTAGGAGATCTTTCTACTCCAAAAAACCACAGAACATATAATTTAACTAAAGCGTATTGTTGACAAATATTCATAATTAAATCCTTTATCGATGTGAATGCAAATTACTTTCCACCCATTTGTACAACGATGTCTGTGATCTTGCCACCCATTCCACATTTGAGGCAACTGAGCTGAGTGTCATGTTCAGCACCGACATTCCATGACCGCGTCCAAAACGGTGTACCAAGGATTTTAGCTGTAAAATACAAAAATTAATATAATATATTGGAAGTGTGAATTAATTAGAATTTTTTTAATTTTTCGTTTTTTTGGAAAGATTGATTTTCTTGTATTTAATTACATTAGGAGATGATTTTACGATTTTTTTATTAAAACTCTAAATGTTTATATTAGGATAAAAGCAAAAATTATTTGCAATAAAGAAAAGTTTAGGATTTGAAAGGACAATTGAATGGAGAACCATGTCAAACATTATATAAACTTTCAGAAATCTTGAAAAGGGTCGAAAATTAAAAAATTGGAAGCCGAGGCTTGGAAAGAAAGTTCTTCACTTGTTAACAAATTCTCTTATGACAAAAAAAACCTTTAGAGCAGCAAATTGAAACCCAAATCAAAAAAAAAATATATCTTCATTCAAAACTTATACTTTTCATCCAATAAAATCAAGTAAAAACAAATATATTAAAATTTTTGTTCCTACCTCATCGTAATCAAACTTCGTTGCGCCATATTGCGTTATGGCTGATATCACTTTGGCAAAGCTAATGGTGCCCGGACCCAGACGCTTCTCCAGCTCAAACCATTTGGCTTGGAGGAAACGACAAGCCATAGCACCGCCTGTGGGCGTGCCAGCAATGGCCTTGAGCACCTGCACCACCTCCTCGGTGGGCAGCATTGTGACATGAGATAGCAAACGATTCTGCAGCCAGGCATCCTTGGTGCGGCCCAATGCTCGCAGCAGTTGCATTCGCTCTACAAATGTCTCCGAGGTGCGCTGCAGTGTGGTAAAGCGCTCCCAGCAATGTTGCCAATAAATGTACTCGCCGGATAGAATGGAGCCCGTGTAGACCACCTGAAAAACAACAAGTAAATAAATTAAATAAATAAAAAGAATTCACAACAAAATCCAACAGCACATACCTCTCTCAAATTGGGCGCTATGGCCGAGCCATTATAGTACAAATATTGATTCAACATATTCTTTGCCTTGGTTATGCTATCAATGTCCTCCCAAAGCACTGAGGCGAGCAGCACCTCCGGACGCATGAGTCTGTCAAGTTAATAAGGTAAATTTAATAAATTATTTTACAGAAAAATTCAGTACATTCCAGTTTACCTTATGGCCACATCACCGTCATCAATCCAGCCCACTTTTTCCATAACCGTGGATATTTTCATTTTAATAAATTCGCTGAGCATCAGGAAACACTCCGAGTACTTGAGTATACGGCGCCATTTCTCCAAATGCCGTACAGCCAATGCCATTGGTCCATAATGCGTTTCACTGGGCAAATATTGTATCATGTTCATTGTAATCTCACAGGGCAACAAATTGGCATGACACAATGTAAATGCATCCGACAGCAAGCCCAAACGATCCTGCAATTAATTAATTAATTATTTAATTAAAGTATTATCAATTTGATGCAAACCTCGCTGCTAAAACGCTTGGGATTACTGGCAAGCTCCTCGATTAGACTGGCCCAGTTATCCTCATTGTAGACAACGCGATAATATCCATTTTGAATCGCATTCACTTTGATCCATTTCACATTCTCCGGCACATTGAAGGTTACTGCAATGTAGAAAGAGCAAATTAAAATATATGCCTAATTAAAACCAGATATTTATTCTCACTAATTATAGCAAAACAGGCCGAAAAAATTATTTACAAAATTTGCAATTTCAAAAATTAAGAAACAGTTTTCCACAATTATTATTGTAACTCACCATCAACATTCTGCATCCACAGAGTTTCGCTGACATTGTTTATATCCGTGACATATGTGACCGGAAATATCCATTTGAGATGTGGAACTGCCTTGTGTTTGCTGGCATGTGTGGGTGCCACAGTGCTGGGCATATCTGTGGCATTCACCGTGGTCTTATTATAGTTGTTGCCATCGTAGGAGTCATCGTGTATGGCCAGAAAATCGGCGGGTTTGAAGGGACGTTGCGAAATGGAAATGCTATTGCCCATTTTGGTAACGGTGAGCAGGGGAAAACCAGGCTGATGTGTCCACAGTGTCATCATATCCTTTATGTTCTTAGAGCCATTGGCCTTTTTGGTGCATATGGTCCACAGATCTGTGGGCTCGGCGGTCTTAAAACGATTCAGCTTGAGGAAAGTGCCCAAACAACCACGAAAACGATCCTCGCCAATGGCCGTGTGCAACATGGAGAAAATCGCAGCAGTTTTTTGTACAAAGAAATCCTCATTGTTGCCATCGTGACTTGTGCCATTCATGATACTATCCCAGCCTTGTATGGCATCAATGTCCAGCGCAGCAGTTGCCATCTTCAGCAGATACATCTCCCGTAATGGCCAGCTATCCTGAAGTGGAGCCAATGCGTGAATGCCCACATATTGTATGAGACCCTCCCACAGCCAAACATCCTTGAGCACCTTGCGTGAGGTAATGCCACCAAAGAATTGACGCACCATAGCCTCGGCAATGCGCAATGCACTATACTGATATTGTTCCGTGGTAATGGAATGCGGATCGGTCAGAAAGGATGTCTTCAATGTGACCAGACCCAATGATGATATTAAATTGCGATCCAGCGAAGGCAATGCCACAAAATCCACCTTTGTCAATGGATAACTAATGTCCAGCCAGGTCTGTAGATACTCCAGCACATCACGTGAAGTGTGCAAAATGAATGAGGAACGCGGCAACAAATCTCTGGGCGCATAGAAGGTGTACGATGGTGCACGCTTTATGGACGAACTGGTAGACTGCGATAAGGAGGTCAGATTCGTGGGTTTGCCATTACCATTAAGGATTACGGGCAGAGCTGTGGTCGTCGAACTAACATTCTGATATGGCGTCAGATTCACATTCAGCGAATGCGTTAGGGCAGTGATATTGCGAACCGGAGGATTTTTACTCTTCAATTGTGTATAGTTATTCAGCTGGGAGGGTTTCTTTCCACTGCCAGCTGTGGCTGGAGCCACTGTCGTTGGTATATACGCAGCCGAGGGCTGCAGAGATTCACGCTGGAAATCGCTGACCACCCAAGCTACGGCGTCGGCGGGCAGTGGTGGCGTCTCAATAAAATCATCGCGTAGCTAAATATAAACATTAATGTTAGTGGAAGTTTTAGTAATATTTCTTATGTTTCAACTGACCAGCCCTGTGCCCATATAGAAGCCCACATCCTCCGTGGTATGCACTATGGAATTGGAAAGACCTATGTGAAAGCGATCACGAAACACGGAGATGCGGAAGGGAGCACGCACATGAGGTTCATCGAAGCAGGGAAAGGCACGACGAGCACCATTTGGTCTGAAGACTGTGGCTGCCAGAAGACTGAAAATAAAAAAGATTGTTATTAAGCTGAATATCCTTAAATAGAAGCAGGAACCATAAAAAACGATTATTTTTTTTTAGGTATAATTTTAAACTATGAAAATAATAGTTATATTTCAATTTATATAAAAAATACTCAACAATCATAGACATTTGTAATTTAAAAAAATAAAAGAATCGTTTTTTATATAAAAGAAGTTATATAATTTATTCCTACCGTTCGCGTCCATTGAAGCTCTCATACTGATCCACATAGAAGCCCTCGGGTTCGGGATTGAGTTTTGAATACCAACGCAAATTCAATGTATAATTGGATTTCTTTTTCAATTTCTCCTTTACCTCAATATACAATTGCTGACGCGGTGGAAATTCAAGTACTTTCACAATCTTTAAAGCATATCCCTTTGGACCTGGTGTAACCAAAGCCTGTGTACGAAATGCAATTAGTTAAGATTCAATTAATTGGTAGCCACATCACTCACCTTCTCGGTAACATTGAGGTCCTGAATGTGCAGCACAATAAAATTGGTTTCCTTCTCCATGAACAGATCGATGGTTACTTGACCTGCCAGACCAAAGGCACAAAAATTGCATTAGATTGTGCAAAAACAAATCAGGATTAAAGGACTCACCCTTGACATCCAGTGTGGTGAGATTGGGGTGTATCGTCACCATATACCGCATGGGTCGAGCACTGGTGGGCAGCGTCTTCTCCAGCCAGGGAAAGGGCTCCCCGTTCGTTGCAATCGGATTGAATGGCTGTGTGTTGTTTTCTTCATCCGTTTCATAACCAGTTGCCGTTTTTCCCGAACAGGAACAGTCTGCAAAGGACATACACACAAATGCAGCGTTCAGATACTATGGATACAGTTGGGGGATTTTGATTCGGTTTGGGAATTGTGGCTAAGCACATTGATGTTTGATGTAAATCAACTGTGTTTTACACAATTAACATTGAGAAACAACAGAGAACTTAAAAGTGAGCATCAGTAACGCTAGGGGTATAAAGAGACTTATGGATTAATTAATATAAAAAGCTAGCATACAATCTGACTAGACTGTATTTGGATTAACAGAATTTTGATTGGGTTTTTTTACTAGCACATCTAATAATGGTTAACATAACAAATTTAAAACAGTTTAAAGAAAATGTTTTTATTTTAGTTTCAATATGGATTAGGAGAAAATAATGCTGTGGGTTTAAATTTATCCTTGACACTATGTATGATAACCATATTTTATAGGCTCTTTACTCAACATACAAAAATGTTAAATAATTTCTTAAAATTTGATAGTTTTTTTTTTGTAAATAAAAAAATTTTCAAGTTAAATTTTTTGACTTTCAGTTCAGTTTTTTGTTTCATTTTTTATGCCGAAAACATTACTGAAAATGGTCACCCTAACTTTATAATTAATAGTTGAGCATTTAAATAATATCATAATATTATTGCAACTTAATACATGTATATTACATATTTATATTATGACAAGTATAAATATATGTATCTGAAATATTAAATCAGAAAATTCTAAATATAATGTATATATTCCAAATACTTTTGATGTCTGACTTTTTGAAATACTACATTAAATACGTAAGAAGAAAACTTTATGAAATACTACACTTAAGATATATAGTAAGAGCACGAGCAATGATTAAGTATGTTTATATTTTATTTTAATGATTTTCGCATTTAAATATTAGGAGAGAAGAGATTATTAGATAGATAAATGCACTATAGAATATATAGATAGGGAGGGCATTAGAAATACAATAAAATAATGACAGCAACATGCCGACAGATTATAGGGATATATATTTAAGTAAGTATAGTATACTACATATGTACGAGTATATTGTATGCATGTAGTTTTCAGTGTTATTTACCGGTTAGAAGAAGTGGGTTGGAAAATTTGTTACTCACATTTTTACCAATCAAACAAGCAGTTAAGAGAAATTTTCATAAATATGTATATAATATATTTATTTTTTGTTTTTTACAAAAAACAAAGAAACAACAATATAAAAGAAAACGGTAAACAAATTATGTATACATATTTTTTTCATATTGCAGAATACTTAGGATACGTACGAGTATTTATATTATATTGATTATACAAAAAATATTTGATATATATTTATATATTAGTGAAAATAATGTATAAAAATCTGGCCTTTTTAAGTGTGGATATTTAAATTGTATGTTTACCGCATTGCAAATCTGCTTAGCAATACAATATAAGCATGGCGCAAATTGTCAATAATTGCGTTAAAATGTTTTATGTAGCCTGGTCACACCGTGCTTACCCCACCACACACACACACATATTGTCACTCACACCACACATGCATGTCTGGCGCTTTGGCTACGTAATGCAATTAGCCTTCAATGCATTTAGCCCCATTAAGTATGCAACACAAAGTTTATGTTTGTACTTTGCATACATTTTGCAACGATATATGCCCTCCTGGAGTCAACCAATGCCGCAGTACCGCAGCACACCCCCTAACCAATCTCTATACCTTCTCCTATCAGAGGTGCCTATCGATGTGATGTGTTGTTGGCACAGCGAATTAAATGAGAGACTCTGCCTGCCCGCCTGTGCACCCGCCTGCCCGCCTGCAATAGCCACAAAGGAGCCAGGTCAGTCTATACGTAAAGTAAGTATGCATATAAGTATGCCCTGCATATTATAATGGCATTTGGTTTGTGTTAATACTATTAAAAGCATATTACAACAGGACTTCGTTTAGGTTGAAGGACGTGTGAAGACAACTTGCTTTTAATGTAGCCTACATATATAATAATCCGATTAGATTGTAGTGCATCATCGCGTACTCAGCTATAAATGTGTTTCGAGAATAAACTGGTTTGTTAACCCTTTTAGCGAATTTTATAAAACAAGAATAGCTTTTTAATATTACTGCGCGTTTTCATGTTTATTTCGAGAATTATCGATGGCAACTGATTTTACAAAAAGTGGTGGACGGTCGATAACGCCACGTCGCCCGATCAGTTGATATATCGATATCGTGCCATTCACCATTAAAGACTAATGTGAGCGCCAGAATTTAAAAGCTTGCTTCGAGTCGCCACTATAAATAGTTTTGAAGAATATAACTTTGTAAAATATTCTACCACAATTTCATGTATTTCACTTTAACTCTGACTAATATAACTTGTAGAGAACTTTTATCAGTGTCTTCAGTTGACATAAAGTAACATGCTCATTATTAACATTTCGTTATCTTGCCTTTTTATTGAGCACATACTATATGTGTTACCTGCCACATAAATTATACGAGTATATCTCTGTGTGAGTGTATTTACAAAACATGTCACAACTGTCTTCCTGTGCATAAACTCAAAAACATATCTGACAAAAAGAAAGAAGAACGAGGCAACACGCCATCATTCCCATTGCTGTGTTGTGGCGGAAATAAAATAAAAATAAAGCAAAGAAATAAAGCAACCGAAATGCAAATATCGTATATAGTATATGCACAGTGCAACCTACCATTTTGCGGCCCGGCGTAAGCAATGATAATGGCCGTCAGTAGCAGGGAGCCAAGGACGATGCCGGCAACGAGAAGGGCGCGTCTCTGTGAGCAGACAGCGACTCCGGTGCGCGTCTGGCGGCCACCGCTCGATTCGCCACCTGGTGGTAAATGTAATTAATGTCAGAGATGAAAGAGTTTATATAGCACTTAAGTGGTATGAAAAGAAAGCATATTAAATTATGTAAATATTTGTTGTTTGTTTGCATTGCAATTGCGAGTAGCGAGTAGCGATGAATACTATATTTTTACCTGATAGAAATGCACAATCATCTAAATCCGGATCATTTGTCATCTCGATACGCTCGCGCCGCCAAATTTTCGAACCTTTCTGACCACCGCCAACGACCGAAATCTTAACGGGGCCGATATCTCTTTGTCTTCCGGCCAATACGTAAACTTAACTGCGTTGCTTAAACGCGGCGTTTTTTCCAATAATATTTCGTATACAGGTTACAACAACAATTGTTTCGAGGGCAAACTGTTGTGTTAACCTTTTTAGCGATTTTAATAAAACGAAAATGACTTTTTATTTTTTACTGCGTGTATATTACAAGACTTAACGATGGACTGTTTTTACAAAATGTGGTGGTCGGTCGATAACGCTCGATCAGTTAATCCTGTCGCGCTTAGGGATGTATCGATATTCTGACATTCACTAAGACAACATGAAACTAAAATGAGCGCCAGAATTTAAAAGCTTGCACTATGCTTTGAACAACAATGTTTATTATTTTATGGAATATTTGTGGCTATTTTTGTTTGTTTTTTTCTTTTCTTAGATAAATATTACAAATAAAATCAGAATTTTATGTGGCACGCAATCATTGACCAATTTGAACCCTTTTCGTTTTTTGTTAACCAGCCCAGCCAAGCAAGCCAAGTCAAAGCCACGTGCGCTTCATACATATTTTATTCACTAACCACTTTTATGAAGCCAACTGTGCTCTATCTGTGCTGGGTCAAAGTTTAATCCTTGCTGAAGCAAATAAACAAATTGAAATTGACAGAGATGAAAAACTTTCATCGACCAACTGATAATCTGACGTTCAAATAATCGTAATTTATGCAGTTAAAAATAAGAAAAAAAAAGAGAAAATAAATATGCTCGGAAACTCTCCCTAACAGATTTTCGGGCCAAGCGCCAAAAGCTGCCGCCCATCCGGTCTCTGCTTCGTTGGTCCTTGCAGCCGGCATCCCGTCTAGTCATTCGCCCATTTGGCTCCTGTCTGTGCCGGTGTCCTGCCGCTGTCTGCGTCTGCAATTTTGCGATGTTGCTCACAATTTCAATGTCGCATTGAATTAGTGAAAAGCGCTTTCAACGCCCAAAAATCAACCCCCAAAATTTTCTAGATGCTTTGTCGGCTTTTCTGTGTTTTGTCTCTGTATGTGTGTCTGTGTGTATTTTTGTGTCTTTGTATTTGTGTCTATGTCTGCTTTTGAGCAGCACTTGAAGTTGAAGTTCCATTGAGCATCCTTAACAAATTTTATGCGGCTAAAACTTGGCAATCAAAATAAAAAAATTGAAAATTATGATACGGTTTATTTTCGTATACTAAAATTAAAGTTAAGTTTGAGTGTAAGAAACATCTAAAAGCAATTAAAAAGTTATACAGAGTATTTGTATAATTGATAAGAAATTTTCGCACTTAATACATATGTATTTTGAGACTTTTGTTTTGGGTCCTAAATAATTTATAGTTCTCAAATATTTACTCACATTCTACAGGTCATCAAGCAACTAAAAGAACTTTACATTGCTTGCCTATATATAATTATTTGCAGCTATAGAATTGTAAGTTATATTTATTTATGCCTATTAAATTACTTTTATATCGCCTAACTTATAAATGTGATTTATATACAAATATATATTTCACAAAGTTCGTGTGACAATGGAAACTGTCATTAATTTTCTAATGTCCCATGTCAAGGCCAATAATAAACTTAGTAGGTTTTGTATACTCTAATTTAATACCTGACTATAATAACTACCAATTTCTATAGCTGTCATAAAGCTATAAAAAAAAGTCTATTGTCATTACCCATTTTTATTATTTTTATTCTTGAAGACACAAGAAAACGTCTATAAAATACAGTGCACGCTCGTATAAGTGATCAAACAGTGATTCGAGGAGGAAGCCAAACTAAGTTTTATTCTATTTTCCGGGTGTTAAAAAGTTATTTTGCAATTATTTTGAAAAACTATGATGTCCTAAAATCAATGTAAATCCATTCTTTAAATGAATTTGGAAAAGTGTGTTCCTTTTACGATTTATAAAGATAATTGAAGCGTAATTATGTGTAGTCTCCTCATTTAAAAAATTAAATTTCTTTGAAAAATTTAGTTTAAAAATGTTAATCGCGGGAACTGGATTCTCATAGAATTTTATATTTTATTGGGTGTAGATTTCAAAAATACCAACAGTTATGTTTTTTTAAAGAATGGTTTTCAATAAATCCACAAATAACATGTTTTTTGGCACTGTATTGAAGAATTTAAAAAAAAAGTCGGAGAACCTAGCTCTTTTTTCTTTTTCTGATTCTAAATAAGATTTTCTTTGAAAATCATCAGAATGAACAATTTTGGTATATATATTTAAATTGAACAATTGGTATTAATTAGTTCACTCTAACGAGCGTGTACTGCGCCATAATGATGTAACTAGTATAATAATAATTATAATTGTATTGTTTTAACACTACTGCATTTGTTTACATTCTCATACATGTCATTATTTAGAATTTATTGTTGTGAAACTCACAATGTTAGAATCAAAACTTTAGCGCCTAAGCAGCGAGAGGCGCAAAGAGAGCAAGGAGAGAGAAACTAGAGAGAGAGAGAGAGAGAGTGTGTGTGTGAGCACTGGAATAACAGCTGGAGAGCCAATCTTTTGATACTTAACTCTGCGCTCTCTCATTGGAATCTGTGTTTTGAAAATGAAATGTCAAAATGTAAAGCTCAACAGAGCGCATTTCCTCACATGCGTCAATTTGAAAATGTGTGTGTGTGTGTGTGTGAGAGAGAGGGCGAGAGTTTAAGTGAATTTCCTGTTTTGTCTTAGCTTTGATTATGCGGCGTTTCTTTAGCGAGAAACGAGCGCGTTTTCTGAGTGCTTTCTGAATGCGCGTATATATGTCAATAGTGCGCTTTCCAGTCCTATGCTTTTTTTTTTTTGCTTTTTTCTTTGCTTTTTGCTTTTGATTTTTTTTTCAACTGGTTCCTATTCGTTTTTTTTTTTTTTTTTTGCCACTTGACTGAATTGTGAGTGGGCTACTAGGCGGCAGCAGGAATTTATATGTATTAATGTTATTGTCTCTAACAATTAAGTTTGGCATTTAAGACAGAGTATATTCAAGGGATATTAATATCCTGTATATATATATGCTTGTTGCTGCTGGGCTGGTTGTGGCATGCATGCACAAAGGTCAAAATATCAACAATTAATCAATGCAAGTGACGGCCAAATAGCGAATTTGTGCGCTTGGTCACTTTGAACTTTAAGCTTAACTCGCATTTACTTTTTGCTTTGCACAACTGATTCGTTTGATTCACTTGAATTATATTTGAAATTTAATTGAATTATACCGAAACCGTACGCTTTGAATTGCTGTTAAAAAACTTCGTTAGCTAATTAGTTTCAATTAACAACAAAAGCCGACAGAATTTTCTTTTATTTTTTTCTTTCTTCTTTCTTCTTTTTTTTTTGGCAATTTCTATGCCTTTTTTCGCTATAGACACGCACAGTGGGGAATGGGGACAGTGGGCAAGGGCAGCACGCGACGCATCTATTTGTGCTGTGTGTATGGGTTTGAAGCAAATTTTCTAATTTTTTTTTTCTCTTTTTTCTTATTTCTTTTTTTTTTTTTTTTTGTCAACACGGGAATTTGTTTCAACGGTTATTTTTACGTATGACACGCGCTTTTCGATGCGTTTCACTGCGCGTACATTTTCCAACTGGATGCTGTTGTGGCTCGTCGAAGCGTCTCGGTTTTTGCAGCCAACCCTCTGACATTTTGAAGGGGCGATAATACCCCCCACAGCTCATTATCCACTCACACAGCTGAGAGCAGCGCATGTCCATACGCTCTCGCTAATTTAAGCTCTCTCTCTTACACTCTCTCTGTATTTGCAATTTTTTGGCTCTCACCTGCGAAATGAAAATGAAATTTCAATGGTTCCTTTTGCCGGTCCCTTTGCCCCCGTTTTGTTGCCAACAAATAGCATAAATAGTGGAGTGTTTTGGTGTTGCCAGGCACATCAAAATCTAGCAACAAATCTCGCTGCAACCCTTAAACAACCCACCAGCAGCGTCCCCCCCAAATGCCACCCCACCAAAAACATTTCCCCCTAAATATATGCAGTCAGTTGGTTTATCTAGCTCTTGTTGTTGTTGTTGTTATTATTATTGTAGTTGTTGTTTATCATGTGTTAGTCAAAGGTTCAATTGCTGCTGCTTGATTAAGGGATGGATGCTGCTGCCGTTTCCGGATCGCCTTGTTGCCATGATGTGAAATTCCGTATGAGATTTACGAGCGCACGTTCTATTTCAGATGGTATTCTTGCTTTGAAGCTGCTTTTTATTGCCTACTTTGCGGCGCCTTTAGTAAGTAGAACATTCTCATTAGATCCTAATGGGGCTGCATCATCAACATCAAGATAAAACAAAAAAAAACACTAAAAATGCAATCTGCCTTGCATACGAAAAAATGTCAAAAAATATTTATGTCATTTAATTTGGCTTTAAATTTAAGGTCTCCTTAAGCTAAACGTTATCTTGTTATTCCAAAAAAAAAGTTTTATCAATCCTGAATAAGGATTTATACTCGTCAAACACTTAAAAAAAATAAATCAAAATTGCTAAAACTTAAGGAAATTACAAATTGATTAAAATCTCGCCAGTCTTAAAATTTCTATATTTTATTGATATTTTATATTGATATATATAATCAATATCATTTCATTTCATTTGTTGCGAAAAAAATTGTTTGCAATGGATGCAGTATTTTATTTGGTATTTCGAGTTCATCTCTAGTTTAAAGTTTAAAGCTAAAGAAAACCCAAAGGATTGCAATGTAAATATATAAAGTTTCCACGAAAAACTTCAACAATAATACAATATGAAATTCAGTTGTATTTGCCATCAGATGCTTGGGAAATGTTTAGGGAAACTGTTAATTCAATTCTGTCAGTACCCCAAAAAAATATTATATACCTATTCAAACCACAAAAAAAATTGTTTACTTGTTTTTACCTTTTCTTTCTTTTATGGTGAGCTTGTAAAAGTTGAGCGTAAACAAATTGTAAAAGTTTACAGCGGATTGATGAAAAGGCAAAAGTTTTTTTTTGTGTTTTTGGGCGCAGCACCAGGTCACAAATTCTGCTCGTGAAGAGGAAAATGAAGTGCTCAATCAAGCAGGAGAGCTTGACTTAATGAAATCTATGTCGCGTTGCAATTTCAGATTGAAATTGCAATTGAAACGCATAATACAAGCCGCAAAATAAGCCCTGGGCAATGATGGGAAAACTGTCTACGAGGCATTTTAACCAAAACCACATAAAGTCGTTACAACATTCATTTCAATTCCTAGGGTTTGCTTATTCAATTGTAATCCATACTATACCCCTGCTTACCCCCTTATTCAGTGTGTGTTACTTAACGCATTGCGTGGTTATACCCCCACCTCACCCTTCGTGTTCACCATTGACTCGCCCATCGTGTCCACCATTGACTATTTGCTGTCGCATGCAAATTTACTGCCCAGTGGCACTTGGGTCGAGCATATGAGCTACAGATGGCTGTTGTGTATATGTGTGTGGGTGTGTATCTTTGTGTGTGAGGATGGTTCCCAGCTTTAGGCCATGCCAAGGGCTTCAGCTCTCGATATATGTACATGGCCACAAGTGTCTCAAATGGGGTAGAGGGGCAGGCAGTCAGTCAGGCAGCGCTTTGGGTGCCAAATCGAAATGTGGTGGTTAAATAATCGCTGTTTATGAAACAATCAATAAATTTAAGCTGTTGTGCCTGTTACTGCATCATCATGGCTGCTAAAACTTGGGAACTTTGCTCGCCCATCGGCCCTAAGGGTTGGGACAAAGTCTGGCAACTCGTAATTGTTCGATTAAGTGCTTGTTAATCTCTATACTTCATTTTGATCAATTTGAAGGCAAGAGAGCAATAATACACTGTGATTTTGAGATAATATAATAAATACTCAAGCGAGAGTCATCAAATTATATTACACAAATTAAGATTGGCTTTAAGATATGTTTTTGAACTGAATAAAATTTAAATAAAATATACACTACTTAATATATATTTTATAAAAATATTTCTTTTGGGCTATTATGTAAAATATTATGAAATCATTAATATGGATAAAATAGTTAAATACTATATTTATTAATAATAAAATATTTAAATAAAAAATATTGAAAGCTGTTTCAAGAGCAACAATGCAATTCCTAACAGTTCACAACATCTTCAGCATACAGTCAGTTATCAATTCTAAACTTAAACCAATTAGGAATTATAACCTCTAATAACTTTAAATTTTTCTGTATACTTATACAGTGTTAATAACAGCGCAACAATTTTATATTTATATTTGATATCAATTTAAAAAACGAGAATTATTTATAAATGTAAAAAAATGATTAAAATAATAAATTTTAGATTGCATTTAAAGTTAACTTAAGCTCGATTTGTTTGTTTATACAGCATTTGATTTGTGAGTTCATCTCTTTAAGAACTTGCAAGTGCTGCCTACACTTGTGAACTCAATTTGTGGAATTTTCAATGGATCAACTAATTGGCAGACCGTGTTGAAGGACCTCTCCTCAATGGTCTTCATTGCCAAGGGTTTCTCCAGTATATATGGAGTTGCATTCAACAAATGCATTCGATTGGCGATTGGATGAACTCGATGAAGCAGCTAAAGTCAACTAATTGAGCAGAAATTTTACAGAGTTTGTAAGCTGCCACATAATAAAAAAAAAAACTGAAAAATATATAAACTCAAATGTGCTTGGTTTGGCATGGTTTCAAGTGCCGCACAAAGTGTGTGGCATGCCGCAAGTGAGCTGCCACTGCCTCCGGGTGGCAGTAGTCATTGTTATTTCCCGGCTGACTGACAGAATGGGCCTTTTGCGAATCGCATTTGCTATTTGCCATTTTCATTTAATTACACTGGCTTGGTGGGCCCTCAAGTTGTGCGCTTTGTAGTTGCATTTCATAGTGTGTGTGTGTGCCATTTTGCAACAATATATTGTTGCAACTTGCAACTTGCAACTGCCGGCTGACGGTCTGTCGCTTTTGCCCATTTGCATTGCCTTCCGTTGACTTCCTGCTCGGAATGCTTCAAGTGGCCTGACCCAAAAACACATTTTATTCGTTTTTATGTATCTTTACTTTCACTTGCAAAAAAAAAAAAAGAAACTCTGTGCCACACATTGCAGCAAGCTCCCGTTGGTTCTTGCATTGTTTCTGTTAGCCTCATTTTTTTTTATTTTTTGCCGGGATGCGCAGGACTTCTTTATTTAAGTCAAGCCGCCTCAAGTGTATGTGTGGAAGCCCATTCAGAATGCAATCAACATCAACGCATCCTGCAATTATCAACGTCAGCAACAGGAGCCGCCGAGTCAGCATCGACAACAGTCACAGCCACAGCCAGCTGCCGCATTTGCAGATGTTGCAACAGCAACAACAACAACAACAGTAACTTTTGTTGCACATGGCCGCCCATTGTAGAGCTGCCTGTTACTTGAAAGGTAAACATTCGTGCAACACAGCCCTGTGGCTGCCATTTAAGTGGGCGCGTTGAGTGCTTACTCCAGTTTATGCATCCTTAATTGCAACGGTGACAGGCATACGTCCTGCTCCCGTGACACTGATTTGGCATTGGGGCAGAAGCCAGAAGCCGCACAAAACCATATATCCCATAGGCTCCACATCTTGTGGCACACTTTAGATGTCGCCTTGACGCCTGTGTTGGCGCCTTGTGGCGTGCACAAGAGGCGTCGATTTGTTGCACAGATAACACACAAATTGGCTCACATGCTCATCTTAGCCACATTGGGGTTTTATGCCCCGTCAAGATATACTAGATTCTTGGATAACATTTTTTAGTTTATATTTAAAACTTTTAGCTTTTAATGGGCATGTTAATTACAACGGCTTTCTAGTTGTAAAAAATAACTAAACATAATAAATAATCATCTGAAAAAACTGGCTTAAATTAAATAAATCTTTTTTTAGGTGATATAAAATATTTGTGGACACTGTCAATAGTTTTAATTGCTTTTAACTGTCGAAACATTTGTTGATGGTCAATAAAATAAATAATGGATGGTTGGGAAATGAATTTGGATATAAAATAAAAAATATTTAATAATATTAAGAACATTCCCATTTTTAATTTCTATCAAATCATTGGAAATTAAAGCTGTTATTAATTACAAAAAATGATTAAAAATTTAATTGAGAAATAAATTTTTAAAAAAAGACAGCGTATGCTACTAAAAACTGTGCGGGAAATATATTAAATACTCAGTGAGAAGTTTTTGTTTTACAAATTTCATCAATGGTTTCGAAAGTCTTTTTATTTTTTAATATTAAATAACAAACGATGCTGTCATCTATTAAAAGTTAAATTACAAAATTCATCTATAGTTTTGATAGTATTATTATTTTTTAATATTAAATCACAATCAATACTGTCAGCTATTAAAAGTAAAATTGTGAGAAGTTTTTTTACAAATTTTAGCAATAATTTCATTAGTATTATTTTTTAAAATTAAATCACAGTTTTACCTATTAAAAGCAAACTATATTGATTCCCTAAGAACTTAACTTCAGAAGCTGTGTAAATGTCTTTGATCTTAAATTTCTTGTAAATTTTAAACAATTTTCTAGCTAAATTTAAGAACTTTAAATCTGACTATTCGCTTGCTGCAAAAAAACATTTTTTTTTACTATTTACATAATCTAAAAATTAGAATCCCTGGGGTACATTTTCTATATCCACAAACACACATATACAAGTGTGCATTTCAAATGAGGATAGAAAAAAAAGAAAACAAAATACTGAGAATTCAAAATGTCTGAAATCTGAGCCAAATAAAGGCGTGCCTAGCAATATAATGTCTGTCGGTTTGTCTCCAACTGCGTCTGTCTGCCTTAATGCTCTAGGTTGGAGGTTGGATTGGATGTGGGGCAGGATGACATCTTTGAAGGCAGCAACATGCTGAAAGTGCCGTCAAGTCGCCACAGGCAAAACGAAAATACGAAAATGAAATATGAAAGAATTGTGGTTAAAAAAAAATGCTAAAAAATAATAAAAAAAAAAGAATATATAGTAGTGTCTCAACAGGCAAAGGAAACGGCGGAGACGTAGACATTGCTGACATTCATTTTATTTACTTGCGTCAGGCTGGGCTCAGGTTCAGGCTTGGCCAACGGGGCGTATGAGCATATGACTAACAGTTTCCTGCAGGATACAAAATTAACGCCAAAGCCAAGCCCAGCCCAGCACAGTCAGGACAGGCAAGCTGGCATTTTGTCTGGCGCATTTATAATGCTTTTGTTTTGCATTTGGCGTAATTAAGAAAACAACTTGATGAAAACATTATACGGCTGAAATGGAAGACGGCAGACAGTTGGCCAAGATTGGCAGCCAGCTGGCAAAAAAAACAGGAGTTTAAATTGCGTGGAGCGTCAAATTATGCACAAGTGCAATTATGCACTTTGTTTGCTTTTGTTTCACACCCATCGCCCACTGGGAAAATCCTTTGATCATGTTAAGAGCTTGGCTTTGGCAATTGCAATGCAAACAGAGAAACTGCCACGGGCAAACATAATTGAGTATTTGGATGAATCTTTGGGCTACTTACCAAATGTAACGCCATTCGTTTGCTTTTCCTTATCCTTCTCCTTATCGCTCTTTTCGCCGCCAAGCGGCTCCAGCTCGATGCCATCTGTGGTGGCCACTTTGTAGTCCCGTTTCGACATGTTGCCACAACAGAAGCCACAACATAACATCTGACCAAATTTGTAGGCTTGTGGTTTAAGCGGCGCCGTCTTGGATGGGTTCTCTGGGCGGGCGGGGCTTTGGAAGGGTTAATTCTCGAGTGCGTTCCCAACACTCAACTCAACAAATAGTTTAATTTCTTCTTAATTTTGTGTTGTGAGAGAGGATGATATGTGTATTCAAAAGAATGACGATATAAAGTACGTTTATATTAGACTACGAGTCGGTGAGTAGAGTATTTGATTGTTGTGTATTTATTTTGTATAAATTGGTCCAGTTGCTGCTATTTGACAATATGTTTTGTTCTTAATCGTAGAAACTGTAAGCAGAGAGGCAGAGAGAAAAAGATAATACATATACTATAATTAATAAATATAAATGCTATAGTCGAGTATACCCGAATTGAAAAAGGTATATAAATATGTCTTTATATTCTTCAACAAAATCAATAGCTTAAAAATTGCTAAAAACAACAAAATATCATATGTGAGGATGATTTAGTCGATAATATAATATTGGGGAATACCCTGCACCGAAGTAGCTTCTAGTAATAATATTAATTAATATATTTGCATACAATTTTATAATATACTATAATATACCGACGTGCGTTGTTTCAAAAAAAAATTTAAAAAAATAAAATAAAATTATTGTCGCCTACTGCGCCACCTCAAATGCTTCAGCTAAGATTTTCAAATAATTTTAAAATGCATTTTCCACCTACTTCCCCATATATTTTTAATAAATATTTTTTTTATTTGTAAGAGAGTAACATTGTGTTTAAATTATATAAGAGTAAAAAATAATTTTCGATAAACAATACTCTTATAATTACAAATAAAATGATCACAAAACTTGAATAATAAATTAACGAAATATTTTTTAATAAAACAGAATAATCTTGAATTTAGCGATCTTTAATTGTCATAATTTCATAATAAATAATTAAAATAATTATAAGTAAATAAATTGTCCAAGAAAAGTGATAAAAAGAACCTCTTTTTAAATCTTAGCAAAGGTAATTGTGAATGCCATATTTTATTAAATAAAAAGACCTTAGTTGCCATTTAGTTGAAATATTAATAAAGAAACCAATATTTAAGATTAAATACAAAAGAAAGAAAATTTGTAATCTTTTACTGTTCGAATTTCGAACCTTCTGTTGTATTTACTTCTACGAAATGTATATTTATTTGCGTGTCTATAAAATGCTGCTGACTGCAACTTTTCAGTCTGCCACAAAAATAAATAAAAATTCTGTGGCCGCTGTTGCCATCACTTTGGGCCGGCGACGACATTGTTGAAAGCAAACAAAACAAACTTTAATAAGAGCACTCACCGCTCTCAAACAAACTCCTAGCCTCACAGTTTCCTTTTTTTTTTCACTTGGAGTCCAGCACTCATTGCTTGTCTTAGTTGTGGAACACTCCAGAGTGCTTTGTGTGGCAAACATGAGGCAGTGAAAGGAGCAACCAGCTACAACCAACAATGACAATGCCGTGCATTCGATAGCCTTGGGGGCCGCATACAAATGCAAATGCATGCCACACCAAAAAGGGGGTTGAAGCCGACAATAATTGCAAGCTGAACCCACAAAGCGCACTAAGGGGCGTATACGTAATGCAAGTGGCAAGAAAATATCGAAGAGGTGCGCCAACAGTTCAATGCACGCCCAGTTAAATGGAGCACAGTTTTTCATCAGCCGGACTCCAAGACGGAATTGCGAGACGTAGCTGGAAACATTGTCTGGAAAAGTACTATGTATATATGTAGTTTGTGGCATGAGCAGCAAACACTCGATACAAAAGTCGTGGCGATGCAATTGTTTGTGCTGTTTGTTAAAACACAACGTAATAAAGCACTTGGCATAAGCCATCGACATCGCCATCGCCATCGCCATCGCACTGTTAACCGGGCTAACTCTTCACAATGGTAAAGCAAAATACACAAAAGCCAAAAACAAAAGGGCCAAGAGCCCAAATGAATGTGGCAAACAAAGCGATAAATACAAACGTAAGCCGAAGTTTATATACACTTTTTGCAAATGTAACATTAATATACTTGCGATTATATTGTGATATTTTCAATAAGAAAGTAATAGAAAGTTTAAGAAACTTGTAATTTCTCAAATATTAAAAACAGTTTATCTGAAAATAAAATCTTTCCCAAACAAATGTGTGTGTGTGTGTGTGTGTGAACTGCCTTTCTCCCCGATTCTCAAAAGTTAAAGGGAGTGCAAGTGAAAATAATTAAATATTACTTTATTTAGTTGAGAATCGAGGAGTAAGGCAGGTCCCACACACACACTGATTTAAAGAGAATT
This sequence comes from Hirtodrosophila alboralis, assembly GCA_035043045.1. Taxonomy (NCBI): domain Eukaryota; kingdom Metazoa; phylum Arthropoda; class Insecta; order Diptera; family Drosophilidae; genus Hirtodrosophila; species Hirtodrosophila alboralis. The sequence continues at coordinate 9,788 of JAWNNH010000593.1, read as the reverse complement.
AATTTTTTATTGATGCTGATCATAAATATATTTTTTATTTACAAACTATTTAAAAATCTATTTAAATTATAGATTTCTGTATCTATTAACATTTATATATTTTTATTTATTTAAGTTGGGTTAATAAGAATTTTATTTAATTTTTTTCCCCTACAAAAAGTAAAATCTGAAACATTCGGAATTTGGAACACCAAAACGTTAATTGTTAAATGCAAAAACGATCTAAATTATAAACTAGTTTCGGACATTTCAAACTCCATTATTTATATTGCTTTTACTCAGATTGCTTAACAAAATCCTTAAGCCCTTTTATACAATACATTCAGACCGGATGGTTAGGGCAAGTTTGTTTTGGCCTGGCCATAAAGTGGCCAGAATTAATGGCAAAATGGCGTCAACTTGTTTTGTTTTGCTTTCTTTTTTTTTTTGCTTGTTGCGCGCATTGCACACACAAAAAAGTTGTGTGGCATTGAGGTCTGTCCAGGCTTAAAAGACAATGCAACCAAAAATAGCCAGTGGTGCACATCTGTGTGTGTGTGTGCATTTGTGTGTGTGTGTGTGTGTGTGGTGTGTGTGTGTGTGTGTGTGTATGGTGTATGCGACACGTGCACAAATTGTGCCCCAAAGTGTCATTTGTTATGTTACTTCCGGTCTGCCGCGACAGGGCAAATAAAAACTAGAGAGAATCCAAAAGCAAGGTTTGTAAGACTGTCAGATACTCTCTAACTCTAAATCGAAGATATAGGAGTTAATATAGAAGTTAACTGCATGTCAAACATATATACAACTATATACAATTCAATTAAACTATATTTAAATTATCAAAAAGCAAACAGAGAAACGTAAACTCTTCTTAAACCCTAAAATAGTTGCCAACTGCAGTATTGTTAATTTAAAATTAATTAGACTAATGAGGTTTTAATTACAGAAGCATTTTACTATTGCAAACCTGCAAAAATGCATTTTAAACTGCACTTAAAAGCTTTGTTCCTGGAAAGCTTAATAGGTACATAAAGCAATTTGAAGGCCATCCTTAGGTGCAAGTGCAGTTTTGCCAAAGTGAAGGCCAATCTCGACACATTCGATGGTTGGCAATCAGAGTAGCCAATGTGTGAGTCCTTAGAGTGCTATTTGAAAGCAAATCCCAATACTAGTTATGTGCTCTCAAAGCCATTAACTATGCTCACACAAGGGAAAGGGAAATAAAAGGGAAGGAATGACCTCGAATGGGGTCCTGCGTTGACTTTACCTACGCACTGGATAACATTTTTTGCAGGTGTCACGTTTTATTTTTAGCAACAGTCATAGTTAAAGGTACAGAAATGAAGAGTGTTACACCTAAAAGAACTGAATGTGAGTAAATTCTGGTTGATATACATGTTTATGAGCCTGCCGAAGCGTGTGGCACATACATGTTTAAATATTAATGCCAACAATCGACATTCATTATTAATGGACACACAGACACAGTCCATGATGAGGAGGAGAAGGACAGGACTATTGTGGCATTTGGTTTCTGTGTGTTTGAGGCACGTCAATTAACTTGTTTCTCGTTGCAAAAGTCAACATGATAAACACATTTGTCAATGCCTCGGGGCAGCAGGAATACAATACCACACAACCCGACAGTATGCCCCAATGCACAACAAAATAACAAACAACAAAAACATGTGTTAGAGCTAATAAGCTTTTTACCGAATGCAAATTGAATGCGCAGAAAATCCTTCGGATGCAAATATTATTGTTTTGCTTACAGTTTGGGCGCCAAGTTGTTGAAATGTTATATACATATATATATTTATTTGGATATTGTTTGGAAGCTATAGAATATATATATTTGTATATTCCTTGCGTTATTTTTGAAAACACTGCACTGAAAATCACAAAAACACAGCGGCGAAAACACAAAGAACACAATTTTTTCTGCCTTTTTGTATACAAAACCAAATTGAGTTTTAGACGACAGTTTATAAATATAATATATATATATAAATTTTTTTTTTTTTATGCACAAGTGTGAACAAAATGCGACCAGTTAGCACGAAGGATAAACTCGTTCTGAACAACAATATCGAGAATCAACGGGCAGCTGACCAAATTGGAGAGTGCTTTTGATTTTTCTCTCGCGAAAGCTGCGCACAACAATTTCACATCCTGTGTCAGAATTTGTGCAGTGAAATTCCAAGGGAAACTGCACAGAGAGCGAGATCCAGAAACAGAGAGCAAAGCCGGTAGTATGAGGGTAGCCTTTCCCAAAACCCAACCACCAAATACACCCCCCAAAAAAATCATATGCTCATAAGAACGCATCGTCCTGCGAATATCAACAATGATTTTTGTTTTGTTTCGTCCTGTATATGTGTGTGTTAAAATATATAACGCTATATGCTAGATAAACAAAATATAAGGGGTGTATAATAAAAAACTTAGGGTGTTGGATGCTGCAATATGCCCTACTGAAGGGTGCTTGAGAATTCAAAAACAGCTTGACACCAATGTAATTTTTTAATAAACAAAAAATTGCTACATATTAAAGAGTTTTCATTTGCTGAGAATAGATTTTTTATAGCCATATTTTAAAACTTACAAAATTAACTTAATTGAAAAGCTGAGAATGTAAATGATGATTTAACAAATTTTTGGTATAATTAATTAAGGCAAGTAAAGAACGTTTAACTATTAACATTTTAAATTAAATATGATTTTAAGACATAACTTAAGCAACAGAGTTAGCTCCTTTTAATTTCAAATCAATTTGTTCATTGCTTTCCATGTTTTGATTTTTTGGCGTATCATCTGGTTCCAAAAAGTCGCCATCAAAGCTATAAATAGAAATATAAATAAGACATTAAAAAAAAATGTTTTAAATATAACAATCGCTCTTAACTCACAATAACTTTATATCATGAACATTACATCCGATTTCTTCTGAGCATTTAATGTAAAGTATTTTAAAAGTTTCAGTTTTCTTCATTGGAATTATGAGTGGCTTTTTCCATTTATCTCCTTGTACTTTCAACTGGAATTTGTTTGATTTTAACATAGTATAAGCATCTCCCTTGTGATCGATCTTATTATTATTCGATTTTATGGCGCGACCACCTATAAATTTAAAATTTTTAAATAAAAGCTGTAAGCTTATTTCAATGTAAAATTTACTTAATATGTGAAAAACCTTCAGACCAAGACTTTGCGGTGACTCGGTTGGTTTTATAAAATGATCTTCCATATTTATAACAACGTCTTCTATTGGAACACTGTTGCGTTCTGAAACTTGCTTGAACATGTGTGAAAATTTTTGATGTTCCCTTAGTTTATATATTTGGATATCACCGAGCCTGAAATACAAAAATGTTAAATTTTAATCTGATTTTTTGACTTACAATTTGATTGTTACATACCAATTTAAATTGACATCAATAAGTCGATTCTGATCATTAAAATCGTCCTTGTCTTGTATAGCTGAATTATCTAATTCGGGGTTAACTTGCTCATCGTCCGAATCTAGGTTTATCTACAGACATATAAGATATTTTAGTAGTACTCGCATGTGGTGAACGCTTGTTATGACTTACGAATCCCTCTACGCGTGGCATTACCGCCGAAACCAAATCAATTGAATCCAGAACATGTGAACGTGCCGCCAACTCTGCCACTTGTTGACGATATCCAGTTGAACTTATAATTGTGTTTATAGTACTTGGATTTGCTGTTCTTGTAATTGCTTTTCTAGTAGTTGCTGTTCTTGTAGTTGCCGTTGCTTTTTTTCTGCCACGTCTTTTTGGTGGTGACGGCGTTGCAACCACTACTGTCGCCTTCTCTGGTATGGGATTACTTTTACCCAGTGAGGATCGCGTGCGTCTGGCAACGGGCAACTGTTCGATTTCGTTGGCTTTGGCTTTCGCCTTGTTTTGCTCCATTTCATAAATTAATAACGAAACTGGAGACATTCCACGTGTGGGAGACGCCTGTGCCTTATCGAGTTCCTGCTCACTTTGCAATTCCCAATTTTTCATTTGTTTTTTCTGTTTGCCAGCTTTAGTTTTAGCGTTTAGATTTGTTGTAGTTTCATCCAATTGCTTAGTTTTAGCCTTAACGTCTTTGGTTGGTTTTTTAATGGCAGCTTTGGTTTGGATAAAATCGTACTCGGTTTGCTTTAAGTCCTGCTCCGGCGGCTCATACGACTGCTTGGGCAAAACTACGGCACAACAACACATTCGATAGAGCTTAAAAAGAACACTTTATATTGATTGATTGATGCTTACCATTTACCTGCCTTAGCGGAATGCTAAAAATGTCACAATCGTCGTCGGACATGTTATTATTATTATAATTCTATTTGAAATTTGCTCTGCAAATAATTTAGTCTTTTAATACAAAAGAAATACCGCCAAAAAGTAAATTTCTTGACGCCGTACAAACACAACTGTGAATTAATATTTCGATTGTCGATAACTTGCCAGCTGATTGCCGAACAGTGTCTCCACACCCAAAATAATATATCAAAATTAAAAATTGCGCAAATATAATTACATTTCAAATTTGATAATATGACAATTATAACATATTGTCTGAATTTTTGAGTATATAATTTTAAATCAGATTCTGGAAAATACAGGGCATAATTATGTTTTGAAAACTTCAACTTCTTTATATGGTATTGCAGGATCCAAACCAAAATTCATTTTCATAATATCACAGAAAACAGATAGAAATATGAACGCATCCACAAAATGATTGACTTTTACAAGTATTGAACGATCCTGTGCTTTTGCAATGCTTACAAGAGACTGAACACTTAGTAAAACTCCTGCAGCCACCTGAATATGAAAATAAAAAAGAAGAAAAAATAATATGTACATATTCAACATCAAAAATATATGTTTATTTTTTAGAAATGTTACAAAATATCATTTATGCTGTTTTACAAATTCCTTATAATACAACCAACTAAATCGTTAAATCTATTGTCATTTATAGACTTTATTTGAACTTTTCTACGGTGTTTTAGCGTGCTGATCGATGAGTCTAAGAGGCTGTGAAGAATATTCGATGCCGAAACCGGATATTATTACATTCACCACTGATATTACAAAGATGACCACCAATATGATATCGTTCAATATTATTGCCGCCTTCTGGTCTTGTTGCTTGTTAATATTTAGACTGCCGATGACCACAAACAGAATTCCAACCAATAGCTGTTAAAATTGAGATTAAAATTGTTAAGAAATCAACGAATTTCCCAAATACGCGTCCACTGCAATAACGCTCAACAACGGAATAAGTATGTAGGTCACTAACTAATGATCAATATAAGCACTACTATTTTAAATTCAATTCACGTTGTTTAACAGATCGCCCTGTGGCGGAGGCAGACGACTATCAAATGCCGAAATAAAAAGATTTAACATTGTTGTGAAAAACGCAAACCCAGTGCGCACATGATTGATCACATTGGCCGATTGATGGAACTCTGGCTGCTGCATTCGGCAATCCCGCAATAAACTGAGAGACAGACTTAGTATGCCAGCTAGTATCTATGACATTGAAGAACGAGCCGTTACAACCCCAAGCCAAGCAAATCAATTCAAATTAACCATTTACCTGTAATACGATCGACAAGCTTATAAGTATAAGCATTAACTTGTAGAATTGATGCTGTTCGCCAACTTGTAGAATATATTTCAACTGAGATGCATTTGCAGTTAGCAATGCTATATCCAGCATGCCCTGGGCAATTGTTTTCTTAGTCGCATAACGATTGGCATCCATAGCTTTCATCTGAAAATATGCATAAGATACCAATTGACAGGATATGGCAGCAATAATTAAATATTCAAAGGTATATATACATTGGAGATGCTTTTTAATGATAACATTTTGGTGCTGGTTGTAAACTACTCCGCTTCAGACTAGAACAGACTGTGAAAATATTCTGGACATGTTTGAGTTTTCAACATTTCTTATCTGATGCATGTCGTGTCTTGCTGATAAGTATAACTATCAACTAAAAACAATTAACTAAAAGTGACAGTGCATTGTAATGGGAACAAGGATGCATTTATACAGTTTCAAATGAGTTTCATACCTGCCATGCATTCTTAACAGTTTTCTGTAATAAATAAGTGAGATGTCAACTAAGCTACTGAAGTTTTAAAATCAAACTGCGCTTAACTACAAACGCATTTATAATATACGTATATATTATCTATATATAATTTATGAATGCACACATGTCTTCGTTTACAAGACTATAATTACTCTTTAAATTATAAAATCAATAAAGTGACACACGACTCTGTCAGGAAATACAATTTTATTCGCACAACATTTCTCAATTGTAGATAATATATGTACATACATAAATATATACATTTATGTACACAAGGCAAACAGGTATTTTAAATGTACACGAAATCAAATGCAACTAAATCAAAAATAATTTGAAAATGAGATATTGCATAAAAACAGGATTGTTGTTGAAGATCAAGGTTAAACGTGAATTCATGATTTGTCGTTTAAATGTAATAGTATATAAGCAAAGAGACTTTATTAAAGGCTTTATTACATTCAATTGTCTTAATATTTGTACTTACCTCAGTTTCTCGTTCTTCAACCTGAGCCATTGTAAAGTTTTCAATTCGGTTCCACGTCGTTGGGCTTGGGAAATTAAGCAAAAATACAAAATCTGGCTATTCAATTCAAGTAGTGATATTTTTTTTGTTTTTTGTTTAGCAAACAATTGTTAAAGCTCGAGTAAGAACTTGAATTGCCGTTGTCATAGAGATGGTCGCCAAAAACACAACCTAACGAATAAACAACTGAAAATAAACTGAAATAATTTTGACCAAAGAGCGTGCGCATAACATACGAGCATATATTATATATATTCGTATAGTATAAGTAGGAGAGAGCACAGAGAGCTCTACGTTCTGAATAATTAAGTGAACGGCTCAGTTATGGCAATGTGAGTGACTAATGCGTGCAGCTTGCCGTTAAAATCGGTCGATTGAGTTCCATTTGTGCGTCTTTATCAGAGATCTATATGGGAAACCATTATATAAATATTAATAGACGGCTTGCTTTTAATGTTTTACAATATGCAATAATCTGTTTTTTCGTATTTAGTTTTTATTCTCTATGCTGCGAAAGCAATTTCAATAAATAGCATTTTAAATACTTTGCGCCTATTTTTATGCATAACATACATGCAATTATTTTGAATTTTACGGATATTTGATGTTGATGCTGACACATGGGATTTGATACAGAGTTATTTATAAGCCTTTTTAAACACACAAACTAAAATGTCTTTCGATGAACGGCGCGCTGGCCCTCCTCTTCAAACTCTCGCTTCGATACCCACATCTTTTTGAAGGTGTCCAGCGATGCCAGAATCGAACCACCCATCCATGTGGAATAAAGACGTTCCTGTGGCGCAGCAATCTAGGTATATAAACATATTTAGTACATCAATATTTGTTTAGCAATTAATGACAATTGAAATTACCCTGATTTTAAGATCCTTTGCCGAGTGTTTTCTCAGTTCGGAAAGTAAACGATCGCCGAATCCTTTGAAAAGCGTTGAACCACCCGAGAGTACAATATTCTGATAGAGCATTTTTCTGAGATCCATATCCGACTTTTCAATGGAATACATTAGCACATCGTGTATTCCCTCGCACTCCTCACCCAGCAAATCGGGCCTGAAGAGCACTTCTGGGGCACGGAAACGAGCCTGTCCAATCTCAAATGTCTTGCCATCAGGCAATTTGTATGCAAACTTTTCAGTCTCTACAGCTTCTTCCTTTTGTGGATTAGTTGCCAAGTAGCACACCTTCTCTTTAATTGAGCGCACAATTTCAAATTCCGCTGTCGAACGGAAATTGAAGCCCTCTCGCCGAATGAGTGTTTTCAGGTAGCGTGTCACATCACGACCGGCGATATCCACACGCATAATACTGTGTGGCATGGCGAATCCCTCATAGATGGGAACAGCATGCGTCACACCGTCACCAGAGTCAAGTACAACGCCAGTTACTCGACCGGTGGCATATCTAAGGCAAAAAGCAAAAAATATACAGTACATATAATTATTTAACTATAATCTAATTGCTTACAGACTGAGTACTGCCTGCATGGAGACAAAGAGCGCAGGTGCATTGATGCCTTCAAAGAAGAACTCGGCGGCCTTTTCACGATTACGGCGTGGATTCAATGGTGCTTCAGTAAGCAGAACTGGATGATCCTCCGTAAAAGTGGCCAATTGTTCCTATGTAAGATTTGAATATGTGTTTAGGTATGAGGTATTACCTATAGAAATGCAAACATTCACTTACTTTACTATATATATAGCTCCATATCCGTTCCATATCGTTCCAATCCGTCACAATGCCATGCTCCATTGGATATCGTATGCTTAGCAAGCCACGATGCTCCTCCGCCTTGGGACCCACAAATATGTCGCCCTCCAAGGCGCCAGCCATAACTCTAACATGCTTTGGCCTGCCAATACTATAAAGAACCGAATGAATGACCAAGTTGTCCCAACTTTTATTATAGCTTTACTTACTAATTGGGAAACCTGCACTTTGGAATGTGCTCACCAGCAAAGCCGGCTTTGATCACACCGGAGCCCTGAAAAAACATTCATTTAGTTTTTTGGTTCATTTACACTTCAGTTTTTCATAAATACAGTAACATTTTTCTTTCCAACAATTGTTTAAATATATATAAATTATAAAATGGCTGCACGAGGTTATCCTTATGCAGATATGTTGCAAGTGTCCAAGAGCGCACGCTTTCAGCGCTCGCAAATCTTGAAATATTCTCCGCCTGGTGCACTCACATGTATCAATTACAGAAGCCTCGGCGAAGTCGATTATTTCTATTTGGATTGTCAGAATCACAGGGATTATTATCGCGATGCAAATAACCAATTGACTCGGCCGCAGCGGTTCTGCACTGGCAAGTGCGGGGTGAAGCGTGATCGTAATCTTGAACTTGTTACCCAGCCCATACATTCTGTTGTTGAGCGCCAGCCGGTGGTCTATCCAATTCCACGTCTAGGTATGATTCTGGACGGAGTCATACGGATCAGTGCGAACTTTTCGAGTAGCTCCAGCACGGTTTTTAAACGTTAACAAAAATTTCAATCTCTTTTCTGGTGTTGCTTTAAATTCCAAGTCAAATTTAAATTGAATAAACTATGTTTTAACTATTAGTCATCCATACACACATAAACAGTCAAAACGCTATTGAAAGTTTACTCAACACAAAGAAGGGACGGGGCAGTCGCAGCTTGGCTTATTGCTGTTGGCTGGTGATGTCACTTGTCGTTGCCCGAATGCAGTCAGGGCATTTGGAAGCGACTTGGCAGTTGTTTTATAGTCAATGTTTAATGCAAATATCTCACTTACGTTATCTATGACCACAGGCTGATTGACTACGACATCATAAGGCTCCATTTTGTGCGTTTATAAAAAGTTTTGCAAAATTTTCCTATTCAATCGCGGTGTCGTATTTAGTGTGACCGCGCCTTGTATAGAGTATAATACCAAATTAAAATACTAACAGAAGTTTCAATTGCAAGGTACCAAAAAATACTTTTTTTTTAATTTTTATTATTTTCAATAATAACCATAAAGAAGAAATAATGAGTTTTGTTAAATATATTAAACTCATTAATAATAAAAATAATTAATTGAATTTTATTTGTTCATCTTTAATATTCTCTTCAATATATCTTTTTGTTTAGCCATGTTCATGAGCTGCGTACCTAGCCG